>CM053408.1:76516293-76541607 GCA_028644305.1 Xerus rutilus | reverse complement strand
GCTGGGTGCTGGAGGTAATGATGATGCTTTGAGTGTACTTGCAAACCTGTGTTGTGTTATCCGATGTTGATTGATGAGTGCTTATTGGGCTGGAGCTGCTCTCTCTTCCTGTTTTTCTATATTATTGATTCATTATATACAAGATTCAATATTGCAAAGTATAACTGTTGCTTGCTTTGTTATATTGTCTCATATTAAAACTTATAAAGCCCATCCTGTTGTGAGGCTGGTGATTCACCCCACGAATCTGCCTAGATTAATTAGTCTGAGCTCAGCAATTCTTGGTCATAGATCCAGACCAAGACATCATGCCACTTGTCTCTAAAACTTAGGTAATGTTACTTAGCCTTTCCTTTTCTGAGATTCTATCCTCTCCATCAAACATTTTTTAGATCTATTCCTAACCTCCCAAGAATCACTGCAGAACTTTGGAGAGAATGAAGTGTCTGGGTCTTGAACCATGGGAAGTGGACTGATAAAAGAAAATGAAAGGTGAATAAGTATGGGTTTAATCTGAACATACTTGTCACTAGATTTATTTAAAACATAGCTTTGTTAATGCAAAGTTAATTTTAAGGTGGCAACTATAATGAGTATAAATTTTGATAGCTGTTGTAATATTTCATTGATAATATCTGAATAATTTATTAATATTACTTAAACTCAGAACCCATGCTCTTAATCATTGCCTAAAATGTATGGGAAATTAAAAAAAAAAAGTGTGGAGAAAGAAGAATTTACTGGCATTACTGATCAAGGACTACCACAAGTTCTCCCCAGAAAAAATAATATGATGATAAGGGAGAGCCTATTGGTTGCCAGAGATATACAGAAGCCAGGGCAGTGTGCCATTGTTTTTCATCCCTATGTGTACTCTGTCTGAAGCTGCCCGTTTACTTGTCTACATTTCCAGAAAGAAGATTACTCTTTACATTTCTGTGTGGTCTGTATGTTGGGTACCCATTACTTTATTTATTATTTGTGCTCCTATTTACATTCATGTTATTTAAGATGATCCTTTGTGTCTCTACGGTATTAATTTTATATCCTAATGTTTTAAATTAGATATTCTTTATAAACTACAGAAGATTAAACTTTTGCAGAACCAGTGTACTTTTCATTAGTCACAGTATTAGAGAGCAGTGTCAAAGTGTTCACCACTGTAATGGTTTATGGTTCAAATATAGTTGTTAAATATCAGTGTCCTAATTGTTTTTCTCTCATTTGTCATATCTCTATTGTGTGTAAATGTTTGTTTTATATTCATTCATTCAATCTTTTTCCCCAGCCCTTTTTATTTTTTTTATTTTGAGACAGGGTCTTGCTAAGTTGCTAGGGATCTCGTTAAGTTGTTAAAGCTGGCCTTGAATTGCAATCCTCCTGTCTCAGTCTCCTGAGTCACTCTCTTATTTGTAATACATCATGATTAGAAATTTCACAAGAGCATCAAGTGTTTTTAGAGTGACAGTTACTTCTATTCCTTCTTCTTCCTCCTTAATTCTTACATGTAACTTTGAGTCATTGTCTGGCCACCCATGATTAATAGAAATAACTACCTAAGCCAAAGGAATCTGAGACTCAGGAAAATGTGTGAAATGGGTAGTTTTACTTCCTATTGTAACATGGAGCATGGGTGCCAGGTGAGTTCGTTGTCTCCCAAATTCAAAGAGTGAGATCCACGGACAAGCATAGGGTAGAGTAACAAGATTTATTTAAAACAGAGAAAGGCTCCCACAGCACAGGAAGGGTCCCAAAGGAGGATACCACTGACTGTCTTCAGAGTAGGGTTTTTTATGGGCTTAATTTTTCCGTATAGTTGATTGGTGGGATGATGCCTTAAAATAGGATTCAGAAGGGAGCCAATCAACTCTCTCCTTTCTTGTCTTCTTTAGAAAATATGGAGAAAAATTATACTAAGCTTTAATCAGCACAAGGGTGGGGGCAAGGGCTTGTAAGAGGAAGTGCTTTTAGGGAAAATTTGCTGTTTGTCAGTTAGGGGCTATTAAGGGACCATCCTTGTGGCTAGGACCAGCTGGGGACAGATGCTTGATTTCTAAACTTCTCTTTCTCCTTTTCTTTTCTGAGACCCTTTTCCTGGATGCCTTGTATAGTCTATCTTCCTGTCTTACTATTTTGTTTTATGTCTCCAAAATCCTAATGTTTTCATTTTGCTGACGGTTCATATTGTGTGTCTTCTCGGAATGTTTTCCTGGACTCTGGCGGCCACACTTCCTAGGGATCCAAAACTCAATAATTATCCTCTAACTCCTTTCACAAACTTGTCCTGCTCTATACTCATCACTACTCTAAAAGGCTTGGTTCTCATTTTTTACAATGAATGACATAAACAATAACAATAACCACAGAAAAAAGTATGCTTTCAATCTTCCTCTATCCGCTTTTTCTCTCTTTACATCCAAGTACACATTTCTTGATAGGGTGGATAATATTGAGTCCATTTTGTTTTCATGTCCAGTGTGCTGTCACCTTGTGTCATCTGCAGTGCCCCACACTCAGCCATCTCTGAGGAAGCTAGCTTGGCCTGATTTACCGTGGTAGTGATCTTCATTTATCACTGATGCAAAGCAAGGGGATAGCATTCATTTTACCCTCTCCTTATTACTGTACATTGTCACTACAGAACATCTTCCCCTAGAGAGTGTTACTGATTTCCCTTACATAATTCCCTTGTGTATTCTCCTGCTATCTCTTTGGCAGGTTACTCTTATAATTTTCTGACCTTTCTCTTAAATGCAAATTATTTTCTACTTTGTGTTCAATGCTCTTCCCTGATTAAATCCTATATTCTTGTTTCTTTAGACAGTGTTTGTGCTGATGTCTCCAAGATATGTTTTTAGCTTACATATATGATTAGGTTTTAGTTGAATATACATAGTTGCCTCTGGATTTGAATCACTCCATAATTTGGCCCAGAGTAAATCAAAATCGACATGCCTGAAATGGACCTCATTCTTCTGTACTCTCCTACTTCTTTTTCTCTCAAATTTTACTCATTTTCTTCCTGTTACCTGAATAGTAAATTTACTGTGTCATCTTTAGTTTATTTATTTTTCTCTCTCTCATTTCAAATAAGACATCAAGTAATATCAATTATGGCTTTACAATATTCCAGTAATTCATAATCCTCATCAAATACCTAATTCCATTTCCCTTGTTTTCTCAACTTGTGGGGAAGGAATAATGTTATTTGATCTACAGTTATACTCTGACTACTTTTTAAAACAATTCTTGGCATGCAGAATTCAAAATTTCAAAACCTTTAATATATCTTTCCTACAGCCACCTCTCTTTGCATTCCTCTTTCAGAATTTGCCAGGTGGTCAATCCATTAGGATCAGTATGCTACCTTAAGAGAACTGCACCTACAGTGACTTCCATGATTTTTTCAAATGTAATAGATAATTCTAAGAGAGACATCCCAGCCTGAAATAGTGTGTCAGGAAGAAACACTTCCTTACCACTCTCATTCCGTTCATGTGTAAGAGGACCTACTATGGTAACTCTGGCCCTTGGCTTCTCTCTACATTTTTACTCTGCTCCAGAGGAGTGTGTGTGACTCCAGTGATGGTTAAATGAATCTGCTTAACTCTGGTCCTTTGAAGCTGGTAATCTTCACTGTTCCTCCAAAACAGACTCTTCCCTCTGCATGCAGAGAGTTGCCTGCAACAGCATTGCTTGTGCTAAGTGGATACATTTATGTAATTGTATTTTTTGGTTAACAAACTCTTGATGCTCATATTGTTCACATAGTGCAGCCTAACATCTGTTAGTAATAGTGGTAGTGATCTTCATTCAACACTGTCTTTTATCCCTTGTTTTACCTCGTAATACATGTACAAAAAGAAGGGCCCTCCTAGGATATCAGCACAGTGAAGAAATCATTGAGGGCTCAGATTCTTCCTATCTCTCTGTCCTGGCCCCATATCAATACTCAAACATGAACTCAGAAATTTCTTTTAAGTTTCTAGCAGTAAATAGGAAGAAAGGTATAATGATAAAGTCTCTGAAAACAGAACGTGTCCCTATTTTATCATGAAATTATAGCTTTCCTGGAAGCTCAATCTAATAAACTAACCAGAATTGAGTACATGATTATGTCTAGCTTCCAGGGAGTCAGGAAAGGAGATTATACATATTGACAATCTGAACAAATCAGAGCTTCATTAGAAACAAAACCAAAAACAAATAAGCAACATAAGAGGAGAATGAATATTGTATAGGTAGCCTACATGCACATGAGTTATAAACCCCAAACTCTGAGATTGCTGATTAACTTGTAGATTATTAAGCCTACCAAAGACTTTCATCCCTTTGTCTCATTGCATTATTTTTACTTGCTAAATTTATCTGTCCTTTTAAATTAAGCAGACATTTTCTTTCATAATACTTCTCTCTTTCAAATTGTGTTAAGAATCTTTCCTAAGAGAGTTCCTATCTGTTTTTAGGTTTGTCTTAGTACTTATCACACTAAATTGCCAACATCCCTATATAAGAACAGGGATGCTCTCTAAGTTTTATTTTCTTATTTGTATGTTTAAATCCATTCATGTGCCATAGAATCCTAAGATTTGTTTAAGCAGCATTCTTCTAGATTGCAAGACCTTAAATCAGGGGATATGTCATAATAATCTATTAATCTTTGGTGCACATGCAGCACATGCTGATTGTATCTCATTTCAATCAGATTTGCTGTCTTATATGTTTTAAGAGGTGTTATCTGGATATACTTCTTTTACCTAAAGAAGTGAGCCTTATGGTAAAAATGTTCTTGTCATATCAATAGGGAAAATGATTTGGGTATACCTGGCTTGTATCCTCCATTCTAATTATACATGGAGTCTGATGGAAACCTAAGGATTTAATTATTGACAAGAGAGTAGAGAAGGGTATGTATGTAACAGGGAATAGAAATAGGATACTTCTTATTTTTAGGTCCTCTTACCTTCTTATTTTATACCTTAACTTTGTTTGTATTCTAATTTTGAACTGACTCCCTCTCCTAGTAAATATTTGTCATTCAACAGCTTTGTAACCATTGGTGAATTAGTAGAGTTCTATGCATCAGTTACATTTTCTGTGAAGTGGGAATCATAATACCTGGTAAATTTGTTACAAGGAATGTGTAAAAGCTAAATGTGCAAAATGCTAAAAGCAGTACCATTCACTTGCTACATGTTTAAAAGAATTGGCTGTTTTACTCATGCCTACTTCTTCCTATATAAAGACTATGGAGACAAAGAAACAGAGAAGGGCATATTTGTTGTCAAATTAAATATTATTTTCTTCTATTAGCCATTCTTGCTGCATGAGATCAGATGAACATACCCTACATCATGTTTGCAGATATTTAATGACATTCTCTGATGAAAAGATAAAATCCAATCCCAGCTTAAAATAAGTACTGAGTTACATGAATTTTAAAGTTATTGCCATAAACACTCTGTGTTTATATTTTGTGGTTTTGCCTACTAAGGAAAGTTTAAGAAGGTGCCACTTAAAATAAGAAAGAATTGTACTTACTGAGATTTTAAGGTTCTCCCTATTTGAGACTTGGACTTCCCTCCTAGCTGTATGCATTACAAAAGTCATTGAAAATTTTTTATTCAACATTATTTGCAAAACTAGGATAATTATATCTCCCTTGTCTTCATATATTATTTTAGTTATTACTTACAAAGATGCTCATAAAAATGATTACTTCATGTTTACCAGTAAGTAAAGTCTGTTCCTAAAAAGAAATATGTTTGAAAATACAAATTAAAATTAGAAGAGTGACTAGTAGTGTATTTCTGAGGATACTTAACTCCATGGGAAAATACTAATGACACCAATACTGATAACTTATTGATATTTTCTTCTTAAAAAGGATGAACATTTGCCCAAATTTGGACAATCTGAATCCTCTAAAGATACACATCCTTTGAACAATGCTGGAGTGTATCAACTCTTACTGAAAGCTTTTTTGTAAGTTCTAAATTCACCATTCAGTGGGGAGACCACGCAAGCAGAATGCTGGAATGTAATTTCAGGATTTGAACCTATGAAGAAGAGGGGAAAGAGGTCAGATTGAGCAAAGGAAGAAATTGAGCTCTTTTGTGGTCCTAAGGATTCTCAGGCAACTGCTCAGAGATCTGGAGAATGAATTACTTTCAGATTTCCCCAAACAGACGCAGGAGGCCTGAACTGTTTACTGTCGTGGTAAAGTCTTGGATATGTGCTGCCAGTAGGAGGGGTGTGATCAACGGGCAGGCAGTGCTCTTCAGCTAAGACATTTCCAAAGGGAAATGACAGGTGAGAGGCACCTGCCAATAACAATTCTAGTAGCTATGTAGTAAGTCAGCAAGGACTTTTGAGATTTGCAACATGGCATTTACATGCAGAAGATTCATGGTACTTAATGATTGTTTTAGTCCATTTATTCTGCCATAAGAAATACCTGAGACTGGGTCATTTAGAAAGGAATAGTTTATTTTCTCACAGTTCTGGAAGCTAGGAAACCCCAAATCAAGGTGCTGACAGATTATCTGTTTAGGGAAGACTATCTTCTGTTTCTGCAATGTGCCATATGACCAAAGCCACAAGAGAGGAAAAATGCCCTGTCTTTATTTGGCACAAGGCAAAAGGACAAGCCAACTGAATTTAGTGTGAAGCCTCTTTAACTAGGCCATTAAACCCAGTGGGGAGGGAGGAGCCTCATCAACTAATCTCTTGTATAAAGCTCCATCTCTTCACCAGATTACACTGGCAACACCTGAATTTTTGAGGCACACATTGAAACCATAGCAATGGTAAAATACTTTTTATACTCAGAGAAATAATGCCACTTAGACCAAATACAGGTCCAAACACAGCTGTTCTCCTGGCGATAATATCTTTACTAGTATTGATGAACATAGCCTTTGATTCTAGTAATGTATTTTAAATGTAGTACATTATTTTAATCCCCCAATATAAATAGCATCCCAAACTATTTGCATTAATATGGGATGGAAAGAATTTCATGAATCATCTGGTACTGGGATTATGTTAACTCTCTAAGTTTTATCTGAATGTACCTAGATAAGGTTGACACAGCTAAAATAATACCTAATATGCTGATGATATCAATCTTTGACTTTTCAGCATAAAATTATTTCCTGAATGGCAAACCACTAAGAAATTCCAATAAATCTTTAATACATATTATTTCATGCACTAAGTAGGCCAATCATTTTGTCTGTTTTATCATCTTAGTTGTTATTTATTTATGACTGTATTTACATTTGATGAAAATTATTTTGTTGATTTAAACTTACTATTCATGTAAAACTGGAAGGTACGAGGAGTTTTATGAAGAAAGTTTGATAATTCTGTTTCCCACCCAGCTTTGGATTAAAAAAAAAAGTCAACAAGTACAGTGTTTTTGAAGCTAGAACAACTGCACATAACTCATTGTGGCTTTGCAAAATAAGTTTTCTCTTTTAAAAATGATATTTCAATTTCCAAGTGTAATCTAAATAGTTAAAGGAGGCCAAATGATGAGGTAAACACACTTATTAAAAGTTTCTCTAAAATATTCTTATTTTTTACATGCAAACTTTCAGATTTTAGGTTTATTAAGAATTGTAATCCGTTAAAAATATGATCATGACAAAATGTAAAATTTAAATTTTTTATGAATAACTTCAAGTAATTTTAATTTTATAACATACTTGAATACAGGCAATTGGCATTGCTTTCTGTAGCATTAGCTTGGATCTAGCAACTCATGTTTAATTTTTATGTTCACTAAACTTAAATAAAACTCTAACTCTTATGGTAGTGACAGCAATTAGTCCATCATTCTTCTCAATGGATTAAAAAAAAAGAAAGAGAATTGCATTCTGTGATGGTTATAAAGTTTCCTAATTACAGTAGAACTACATAAAACAAAAAATAATGGTATATAAATGGAATATAAATATGATAATTAGGCATTAATGTATGCCTTTTTATATCTGTACAATGTGCATATATATCATCCGATTCACTGTAGTCTGCCTCTTTGGGAGTAAACTGCAGTTTGCTGATGTTTAGTGTTGTTCTTAGTAAGTTAAAATGAGAGAATGAAGACTGTTTCTGGTAACTCAAAATGGACATAACTAAAAAATATTATTTATAGGACACTGGTTCTGCACCCAAAACCAGTATATCTCAAGAAAACTATATAAGATTTACACTATAAGCAGAAATACAAAACAAAACAAAAATAACTTACTTTCTGGAAGCCTTCCTGCAAACGCAACAAAACTTTCTTGTAAAGTAGAGGCACTAAATCTGGTAACAACAAACAGAAAATTCGGGGGAGCATCAACTGCTGTCATCAACTACCAAAAGATTAGTCAACAATTACGTTTATCCTTCCCCACTAACCTCTGATCTGATAAGAATTCACATTTTCTTTAGTTACATGTGTAAAGCAGTAAATCATGATACTATAAGTGGTGGCTGACACTTTTTCATCAAGAGAACTCACAGATATTTTTATTAAACTGATTATAAATATTTCCTAGTATTCTTTTCATTATTTTGAAATGATGACAATTATTGGATTTATTGAATCTGCCAATTATTTTTAAATTTAATACATTAGTCAATATGCATCTATTGTCTATAGCATGTATCTATTATTCTTATTATTCTTATTATATTTCATTATTATTGGATTTCCTCTGTAATAATATAATCTTTCATTTATTTATTCATTTTTTTGGTTGAACTGCGATTGAACTGAGGTGTGCTTATCCACTGAGCTACATTCCCAACATTTTTTGCGTTTTTTTTTTTTTTTTTTTTTGAGACAGTGTCTCACTGAGTAGCTGAGGATGGCTTTGAACTTGATGATCCTTCTACCCCAGCCTTCCAGGTCTCTGGGATTACAGGCATGTGCCACCACGCCCAGCTCTAAATTATTTAAAATATGTATTGTGAGGAAGAATCCGTGAACTAAACCAGAACAGAGGTACAAAGCAAAACAAACACACACAAACAAATATCAAAACAAAAAGACAGGCCACACGGTGGGGCATGCTTATAATCCCAGGGGCTCAGGAGGCTGAGGCAGAAAAATTGCGAGTTCAAAGCCAGCCTCAGCAAAAGCGAGTTGCTAAGCAACTCAGTGAGACCCTGCCTCTAAATAAAATACAAAATAGGCTAGAGATTTGGCTCAGTGGGCGAGTACTCTTGAGTTCAATCCCCAGTACCCCCCTCCCCAAAAAGAAATAAACAAAAGAATAGTGGAACACAGTTCTCAGGTAAACTGGGAACAGAAAAGTGCATCATTAAATTGAGGAGTCAGAAAATCTGGAACATGATTAAGAAATTTTGTGATGTTCTCCTTGTTTACCATATATAGTGTGAATAATTCTAAATTATTATGTTTACGTATGTGACTTACAAGAGGTGGTACTCCACTGGGAAAGATAATGTTAGGGCAGTACAGAATAATGAAACCTACGAAGGAGGAAAGAGAAGCCATGACTTAAAAATTCATTTGACACAAAAAATTTTCTGAGTTTAGACAAATTTAGGTGAATATTAAATACTATATGTGAAGATTTAAGAAAATAGAAAATAAAATATATGACATACATGTCAAATGGTCTCTCAAAACTCTTAGTTCTTTATGAAGCATTGTGAAAATTAAGCATTTTTTTCAATATTTCTTAAGAATAGAAACTTCTTTTTTTAAGCATAATATGTGAATAGAAGTCTATGCATGAGAAAATACTAACTTAAAATAATTAAAATAGAATTAAAAATTCTTTAGTGACTACTGACCATCTTAACAGTACGAAATGTCAGAACCTAATTGGAGGAAGACAAATAAATAAAGGAGAGGAAAATATTTCAGAGGTCAGTTAGTAAAAGCTCCAGAAAAGCTAGTGGCATTTTCAGTCCCAACACTGGAGGGTGTAGAGGATAGAGTAGGATTTAAAGAAAGAAGAAGCTTTAATATTTTATTTTGAGAAGTTGACAGAAGGTGTTGCTAAGAGTTACAAAGAGAATGCAAAAAGACATACTGAACAGGAAGATTAAAGAGAGGTCTAACAGCCATGTTAGCCTTCAGAAACCTTGGGCTGAGTCTCTGTTATTATTTCCAAAAGCAACTGTTGTTTCTAGGACTTGTTACTGATTGCTAACTTTTAATTAACTTTGTGTGTTTCCTTAGGGTTCATATTAAGGCATATGATTATTAATAAGGCACATTCCATTTTATATAAGAATATATGTAATATGAACCATATTCCTGGGGCTTAAGAGAGAAAGAAAGCAAAAATAATAGAATTTTAGAAAGAAATTTGTCCACCGAGGCTTAATTAAGAATAAGCTCAAATATCTGCAACAATACACTGGAAGTCTTAACCTATACTCATTGTAACCATAAGCAAGAAAATCAAGATATTATCAGCAATAAAAATAGTGATTATTAGTGCTACTGGGAATCAGGCACTTTGGTGGTAACTTCACCTATATTTTTTACCTATTCATTGTGGGAATTTATGAAATAAGTGTCATTACAATTCCTAGTTTACAAATAAAAAATACCCTTTATTCTTAGAGTATTTGAGTAATTTATTTTAGATCATACTGCCTCTGACACAGCAAAGATTGAATTACAGTTCTTAAGATTTCAAATTCAGGTTTAAATGACTTAAACTGTCTACTTTTAAATTGAAACCAAGAAAAAAAAGAGGGAGTGCTATATTTTTAACTCTCAAGTTTTGGTTATTAACTTCTGTTTTCATAAAGTCTTCACTAAGAAACTAAAAGACATAGTTAGGCTAAACAGTGAAATTCTGCACCAGTTGTTATGGTTTAGATACAAAGTATCCCCCTAAAGCTCATGTGTGAGATAATGCAAGAATGTTCAAAGGTGAAATGATTAGATTATGAGAGATTTAATATAATCGATGAATTAATCCACTTATGGATTAACTGGTTAGTAACAGTAGGCAGGGAGCGTGTAACTGGAGGAGATACATCTCTAGGGTTTGCTTCCTGGTGAGCAGAACTCGTTGTACTTCCTGACTATATGAACTGAGCTGTTTCTTCACCACACCCTTCTTATGTTCTACCTCATTTTTTTTGCGGGGGGGGGGGGGGAGCACTGGACATTGAACTCAGGGGCACTCAACCACTGAGCCACGTCCCCAGCCCTATTTTGTGTTTTAGGTAGAGACAGGGTCTCACTGAGTTGCTTAGCACCTCGCTGTTGCTGAGGCTGGCTTTGAACTCACGATTCTCATGTCTCAGCCTCCCTAAGTGCTGGCATTACAGGCTTGTGCCACTGCACCCAGCTTCTACCTCATTTTGGTCTCACACCTACAGAGATGGTTGACTATGGACTGAACTTCTGAAATCATGAGCCAAAATAAATTATTCCTCTGTAAATTGTTCTTATCAGGTGAACAGCTCTTTTTGGTCACAGTGAAGAAAATCTAACTGAAATACTAGCCATCCTTTCAGGCCTGTGAATCATGACAAACATTTCATTTTGTTAAAAAGAACACTTATGTTTGCAACATGTTATCACTGAAAGTGAGATGATTTTGATATTTAGAAGCTAAATAGTATATCATAGTTCTTATTCTATTAACTTCATTATCTTGAACACATCACTTTATGATTCTAAGGCACCATTTATTTGTGTTTAATAATAAACATACCTTCCTTATAGTACAACATAAGCTTGTGAAGAGTCAATGTAAAGAGAACATCCATAGTTATTGTTCTCTTTGCCAATATGTGAACTTAAAAGTCTATTTTAGTAAGACCACCATTTCTCAAACAAACTATTTCATTGAGGAGACAATTTAATTAACTGAACACAGATGCTTAACCTGTGCTCGGTAACCTGATCTTTCAATAAGAATGATGGAACACTTTATATTATATCATCCCATAAAAGAGTACAATTATAAGTGCACTTCCCCTATGTCTCAAATAAAACTTCAAGAGAGAGTGCCCCTGCAGAATCATTAATATCCTACTCCTAACCTTTGATATGTCTTGATTATTCATTATAATTTTATTGATAAGGCCTTGACAGGAAATAGACATCCTTTAACCTTCCTTGTTATTTAGTAAGGGAAAATGCTTCAGCTGGAATTCATTATAGACCATGAAACTATAAAGGAGAAAACTAATATTCATTACTTTATATTCATTGAAAAATCTTAACCTTTAGGAATCATTAGTTTTCAGGATAGTCTATAAAGTTAAACCGAGCAGCACAAGGGCAGATGTGGAAGATCAGGGAGGAGAGAAGCTCATAAACACATTATCATTTAACATTTGTTGAGCAGCATTCTTCTAGTCTCTAGGCTCAACCCAAGTAACAAAATATTTTCAGAGCTGCTTTCTCAAATAATCTAATTAGGGCAAGTAAGTTGCTTTTAAAACCAATACAAAATAGCAACACTAGTAAAGGGTGTAATTTATAGTTGTGAATATAGAAAAATCCTTATTTTTCATTACCCACTCCAAATTATTGAAGCCAGTCAGAAATCAGTTACTAAGACACCTCAGGATTTCCACTATCATTGGAGGAAAGCTTGGAAATCTTTTCTGTGTATGTGTAAGTGTTTGTATGTTTGTATATATGTGTCTTAGTTCTTTGTGGCTACTATAACAAAATATCATAACCTTGATAGTATTTTCTTCTCACAGTTATGGAGGTGAGGAAGTCCAAAATCAAGGCACTAACAGGGTTAGTGTCTAGAGAGGGCATGCTTCTTGATAGATGATCTTTTTTCTGTAAACTCACGTGGCAAAAGGTCAAATGGTCTCTCTGGAAACTCGTATAAGGGTACTAATTGCATTCAGGAGAGATCTACCCTCATAACTTAACCACCTTCCAGAGGTCCTACCTCCTCATACTATTGCTATGGGGATTAGGAATTGAAAACTTAATTTTGACAGAATACAAACATTCAGATCATAGCAGTGCATGTATCAAATAAACTTCCCAAAGCTCAGAGGCTTAAAACTATAGCCATTTATTGTCTGTGGTCTGTCTGAGTAGTTCTACAGCTGTGAGCTGAGCCAGGGTAATTTTACCTGCTCTTGCTCATGTGTCTGCATGACCCTGGCAGGCTGACAAAGAGCTCATATATCTAGGATGGCCTCAGTGCTACTTCCATGTTCCTCACACCTATATGTAGGCTCAGATTGGATCTCCTGCCAGTGACAGAACTCAAGAGTGAGAAGTGGATGTGCAGAAAGACAACATGCACTTTTCAAGGCTCTGCTTATATCACATTTTCTGATACTCCATTGATCAAAGAAAGCCAACCAGCTTATCCTCAATCACAGTAGAGAGGGATATAAAACCACAGAGCGAAGTGAATGAATATTGAGAGGATTTTAATTCAGACTACTCTGAATATAAGGAGAGTTGAAGGTAAGAGTTAAGAATATCATTCTCATGCCTGTATTCAGAATGGAATAGTACATGGTGAACAAGCCTATTCACAGATAACAAATTAGAGTCTTGGGGTTATCAATAAAATTATATCCTTCCCAAGAACTTCCCAGAGGGACATAAAGGGTTCATTTGTTATCACATAAAAGGAGCCATGTCTGCTAAGAGGAGCACACAGACCTTCAATAAAATTATTCTTGATGTGGGATTTTATCTGAACTCCCCATCTGACCCATCCTAGGAATAGCTTATAGAACTTTGTCCTTCCATCTAGTTTCCAACTTTAGAACACATGATGAAGTGACAGTAAAAGCTTATTGCTCCATTCACTCCTTAATGATCTACTATGGAAGACTGAGTTGCTTTATAATCCAAAAAATTCTGCCATTGACTAATTTAATATTCCATTCTTGTTGGATACTATGGTTGGTGATGTGCTTACATCCAATTTCTAATTAGTTATAGCACATAATCTCAAATGTATTTTAGATCACTTTATTATTATTTCTATGACATGGATAAGACAAAGATGCCAGTGGTCAATTTTTTCTTGTAATCGATTTCATTTTTATTTTGGTCCGAGTATATCCAACTAATCCTCAGAGCATATAAGGAGCATATGCGACCTTACTTTCACCTGCTAGATTCTCCTTTTCTTCTTACAACATAGGCTCTTATATATTTATACCTATTATTAATTGCTTGCTGATCTCCTACTTTCCCACAGAGAAGAGTTATCACCATACATCATTACAGATCATTAGGCTCTTCTAGTTGAGGACACCAAGGCTCAGGAGTCGATCGTTGTAGGGCGTTCCTAGGGGTGATTTCATTCAAGGAAATGAAAGTATACACCAGCTCCCAAGAAAAGGAAACCTATCTCATTGGTTACCTCCCGCTTCTGTGCTCATGGACAAGGCATGACTGCTTATATTTGGTATAGGGTGCTTGCTTGCATGAACAGGCCATGGCAGATTGACCTTTAAGCTGATTGGTCAGAAGGGACTATATATTCCTCCCCATTTCCACAATAAACGAGTTCTGGTGCTGACTGGTCTCCCTGAGGCGTCTGACTGTCCTCCGGCAGGAGGGCTGGGTGACAGCGGTCAGTTGGCTCCTGCCTTTCCTGGTTTGACCTCATGGGGTAAGGCCCTCTCCTTCCCCTGCAGGCCCCAGGGGGATACAGGGCTAAAAACCCCGGCAGGTAGTGGTTAATGCAGCATGAAAGTGTACTAGTGAAAGAGAATCAAAGCATTATTTTCTCAAATATTGGTTATTGGTTATTCAGATAAAAATAAAGCTGAATTTAAAAAATAACATCAAATTTTTTTCTTTAAAAGCGTTTCTTGAATGTTGATAGTGATTCTAAGCACATGATTGACACTGAAAGAGCATAACTATATTGCAAAATAGGAAAGGACATGTAACATAAAAAGTACTGATGATTTTTTCAAGATCAACTTTTTAAGTTTTTACTTTTCAAGATAATATTACTGGGAATAGTAAAGAGAAAAACTAAGCAGGCATAACAGCTTTGCTCTATCACCTTTAATGAGCTCAACTTTCTACATCCTTCTTAACATAGTGTAAGGGTTCTGTGTTTGTGATTGGAGTCCCTGATGACTTCATGACTTTGGCATGCTTGGTATCTACCAAGTCCTATGCACAAGTATAGGATATCTAGCTTCTGGGAAGGTTCCCAAAGTATGGGATGCCCAGTGACTGGTAATATTTCTATGCAAAATCAGAGAATGTTTAACTGCTATAGCATTACCCTTCATGAGGAGGCTCTATGTTAGAGCCTTATCAGACATGACCTTGATCACAGGCACATAACTCCTGGGAATCAATGAACTCACTTGCTAAATAACTATAATGTTTCAGCAAGCTCTGCTGTTCCTGGACCTGCCCATTTAATAGTAACTTCAAACAATGGACTTTCCTGAGAGCTACAAAAAGCTCCTAACATTGCATATTATAATGGTAGGATGTAATGGAGAAATAAGGTACATAATGTTGCTGATTGTGTAACCTGCCTAATAATACAATGAATAATAATGTACTAATGATCACAATGACCTAAGGTAACCTATTGATATAAATAAAGCCAGCAGCTCAGATGAGCAGCTTTCTCTTCTTTTTTTTTTTAAATATTTTTTAGTTGTTGATCTTTATTTTATTCATTCATTATTTATATGTGGTGCTGAGGATCGAACCCAGTGCCTCACGCATGCTAGGCAAGCACTTTACCACTGAGCTACAGCCCCAGGCCCCAGCTTTCTCTTCTTTGCTACTGCACTTTGTGTCTATGTCTCCCCTTTTTGTTTTCTTTACAACACAGTTCATTTTTTTTAGAAATATGTTTTTTAGTTTTTGATGGACCTTTATTTTATTCATTTGTATGTGGTGCTGAGAATCGAATCCAGTGCAAGTGCTCTACCACCAAGCCACAACCCCAGCCCCACAGTTCAGTTTTTGACATGTGACTCATAACTTACTATCTTCTCTTTTGCTGGACACTCTTCAAGTTACTTTAAATCTTTGACTAATTTTGCCATTATTCAAAATAGGAACTTATTTACATTATGAGTTCTATATTGACATTCTTTTTATGATCCCTAAAGCAGTCAACATATTTTGAAGACACATATGTGAGGTTATAAATATTACCTTCCAATTTTTACTATTCTGTCTTTCCTATCTACAAAATTTAACTCAGGATCCTGATCATGTTTTACTGCAAAAGCATCTAACTAATGATGCATGGAAAAGGTAACAAGGGCAAAAGGTGAGATGAGTTAAATGAAAAGCTGTTTATGAGAATATAAGGGCATTTATGAAAATCTTTGGAGAAGGAAAATGGAAATTTGAAATCTTTCTTCTAAACTTGACATAAAAATAATCAAAAGAAGCTAAAGGGACTTTTTTTTTTTGAGAATGGGTTACATTCTTTTTTTGCTTCTTTCCTTGTTTCCAGTTTATTTGCTCATCTTTTTTAATTTCAATAAAAAAGTTTATTTAATACGGTATATCCATAACGGTATTTTCTCAACATCTCACCAGATGTTGGTATGTCCCTATAATCAAGTATTTGATGCATTGTTGGATGAAGAAAAAGTCATTTTTTGGTAAAGTGTTGTCTGGCAAGATTTGTAGAGATGCAATTATTTATTTACATATGTGAAATATAAAAGGGACAGGTTTTTATTGAATTAAATGTAAACTATCCAAGCTTTGACAGAAGAAAATTGTCAGGTAGCATTTTAACACTATTGTCTGCTCAATGTTCCATGGTTCTTCGATTTGCACGTATGATGAACAGCAATAAAAACTAAAAGGTTTTTAAGAAGGTCATTTTAAAACAGCTGATTTTTAAAGATATTTTTATAATGATACTAGTATATAAAAGTAATCTTAATTTACTTCTTAATAGTTGGGAAAATTTTATGACAATTTTTGAATAATATATTTGATTTTAAATGTTACCCATTTTTAATATTTATTAATATGAGATATTTATAAAGCATTGGTAAATATTTTCCAACTAACAGCCAGTAATAATAATTATGGATGGTGTCAAGCACACAATTAAAAGATAAGTCAAATATAGTATTAAACATCATATAAACATAATATAAAGTAGTGTCCTTAGAGAAAAGGGACATATTTTGGCCAACTTGAAAGGGACTGTAATTGTGAATTGTCATAATGAAAAGATGATAACCTTAACATATTAGTTAGATGTTGTAGTGGTTGTAGGCAGCTCTCCTAATTGTGATATGTGTAGTAAAAATCAGGGTAAGAGGCAATTTAAAAACAGAGCTCAGTAAAAAACAGAAGATGAAATATATATAGCTAACTTATACATGTGAAGTATAAAAATCAATCTAACAAGAGAACCTGAGGTTATTATAAAGGACATACAAACAAAATCCAATAGATGACATATCATGAATAGTTCAAAAAGGGATACATAAAATTCATGTGTGATAAGGCCTCTTTTAAACCACTTTTTAATTGACAAATAAATTGTATATTTATGGCATAAACCATGTTTGAAATATGTGCTAGTGATAAATGGCTAAATCCAACTTATTAACATGTATGTTACCTCACCTACTTAATAGGTATTTGTGGTGAGAACACTTAAATTCTATTCTCTTAAACATTTTCAAGAATGTGATGAATTGTTTCTAATTACCATGTACAATAGATCTCTTGAAATTATTCTTGCTGTTTAACTGGAAGTTTGAGTCCTTTGACCAGCCTCATTCGAATTGTTACGATCTCTTTCTGAAGTTGGATAAGAATTTTGTTTTGTAAATTTTAATCAGAAAAAGGAACAGCAGTATTTTAATGCAGTAAAATTTCATGAATAGACTTATCATCCAAAATGTTGTGTATTGTTAACAATGACTGCCAGATAGTGTACTTCTTTGCTTGATATTAAATTAGTATTAAATTTTTGTTCCCTTTGATATATTTTCACACACCTGTATTATATAATTTAGCACTGTATTTTTTTCAATTAGACAATATAAAAAATTGATTTAATGACATTCTATTTTTAACATTGTACTTTGCTTGTCTTTATTCATTTAGTGACCCTTTTATTGACTCTATGTATCTCAAAGAAAATATTTTTTACTTCAAAAAACTCTTAAGCTTTATAGATGAATTATCCTGTACTTACATATGATTTTTACTCAGTGTTATATTTTTGTATCAATGAGTGCAGATATAATCCAATCTTTATTATTTTATAATACATATTCTTTTTAGTGATATTAGTAGTCTTATCTGTAAAAATTTAGTGAACATATATTTATTGTAACTAATGTAAGATTTGTTTTTACATATTAATTTGTGATGATTTTGTTTCTGTGCTCAGATACTCAACCCACAGCAACTGTGAAATAGTAAATGTGATATTATTCATCATGAAGTTTTAGGATTATTTATGCAGCAAGAGATAAGTAATAATAATCACCAACATAAAAAAAAAAAACATTGATTAACTGGCATTCTGCTTGAAAGGTAAGTTTTGTCCTGTATTTCCACTTGCTTTATTAGCTTGTTATATAGTGTTAAATCATTATGAAATTATATTTTTTTTATTGGAAGATAATACACAGTGTATCATGTATACCAAGAACTTCAGCTGTCTGCATCTTCTGTTCTGAACAAAATCCATGGGGAGGAGTAAGGATAGTGTTTAGAATGAAGTCAACTCCTGTGGTTGTCCTGGGATGTGCTAAACTTAGAGGTTAAGAATCATTTACACTTTGATTTTTTATAACAGTCACTCTCTGCTTCTCTCCTTGTGGACCTCTGCCCGTGGTGGGTGACTGAGTTGTTTTCATCAGTGGCTTCCCTGCTCTCTAGATGCCTGCTGGCATCAGCTAACTTGGAGTGCTGGGGGGAGGTCACACAGTGAATGAGGAGTAAGATCAAGACTTTTATTCCTCTGTTGTCTGGCATCCTGACTCTTTCACCAGCTGGAAGGTCACGGTGCCTTCAATGTAGCCTACTGTCTCTCCTCATGCCAGCCATCTTTTTCTGTCTAATATCCCTAGCTATATTATAATGTTCTATTCACAATGGTTACCTCATACAAACATTTGTAAAATATCTCTTGGAAATTAAAACTTTCCCCAAGTATCCTATATTGAGTATGCCTTTTCTTTCTTGTTAGGACTCTATTGTATCTTATTAAAATTTAGAAGGCCACTTTGATGGCAAGAAATCATTAATGACAAAAAAGGCAAAATCCTGCTCACTATATTATTAGATTTCAAGAATAACCAGGTCAATATTATATCTCAGGAAGTTTTAAAAAGATCAAAGTAATAAAAAGGAAAACAACAACAACACATACTTTATTCTGAGCGTAGTGTTTACCCTATTTACCATCCTATTTAATGTGGAAGAAAGAAGACTCAGCTTTAAGGCAAACTTTGTAAAGCTTGTTCACAAGCACATATTTAAATTCATGTTTTTTATCATATGCATCTATTCAATGTTGCTTCAGAGGTCTATTACCCTGTCTCCTATTTTCCATTCCTGCCTTTCCTTATATTGCTTTAAATATTTTCAGAAGCAGCAGAAACTGGAACAAATATTTCACTTACAAGAGTTTTTGTGGGAAGTTATCTTAGGAAATGCCTGTAGGGGAACAGAAGTGAATCAGGAACTCCAAAAAGTATTGTAAATCTAGGTACCACTGAATCCATTTGAAGGTTAATGCCACAGAGGGATACTGGGAAGCAATGTAGAAAAAAGCGCCTTGAGTTATCCTACCTGAGCAACAAAGGATCTATGATATGTGCACACCAATTCCTGTCAGTTATTGGCTGTGAGAAATAATTCTCCAGAAATTCTAGCCTGCTAGGCTTGCAATTAGAATATGTTCTAACTGTGAAAGAAAGCCCTCAGGCCAAAGGGAGGTAACAAGTACTCTATTAGTCTTTGGAGGTCTAGCCATATCCTTTTGGGCTTTACCATTTCTGTAGATTAGGCAGACTTCCAAAAGCTAGCACAGTACTTACTATTTTTTCCTTTAGGATTTTGAACATTATTCTCAGAGCATTGTGAACACTTAAACATATCTATGCAAACAGTGCAGATTCAAATTTATGATTAGATGAAAATCTTGTTGGTTGCAGTTCAAAAACAAGTGTAATGTAAAAACCTATAGTATTTAGACTGTGCCTTCTTGCCCATCTCCTCCAATGTATTATATAATTGAAGATTTCAGGTTTTTCCCTCCTTGATTTTATATTCCCACATTTGACACAGGACCTGATATTGATGAAGATATAATTACGAAACATAACAAATAGATAAAAAGGGTGTTGTAATGTTTCGAATCACTATAGAATACATTTGTGACATTGTCTTGCATTTTTAAAATAAACTCAAATACAGAATACTAACAACAAAACATAATGAATAGCATTAACTCATATGTACAGTAGAATTATACTTCATTAAAAGAAAACCATTATTTATTATCACTTTAAGAATGTATTGAACATCTAATATGAATGAATACTACAAGAAACTATTGATATTTTAAGATCATATTTATGACTTCAATACATCATTTTTCTGTGGGAATACAATGTTCTATGTATGTAACTAACCTTCCATATCTTTGGGTTCGGCATCCATGGATTCAACCAACACAAATTGAAATGTTAAAAAGAACGTTCTCCCTACCAAACAGGTTCAGACATTTTTTCTTGTTGTTATTCCCTAAACAGTATATTATAGAAATTATTTACATAGCATTTAAATTCCATTAGGTATTATAAGTCATCTATGTTTTGTGGCATACAGGAGTATGGGCATAGGCTATATGCAAATGCAATGCATTTTCTACAGGGGACTTGAGCATCTTCAGATTTCAGTATGTATGGAGAGTCCTAGAACCAATATCCTTTGAATACTAAAAGACAATTGTAAATACGAACAAAATTTTATGCAGTGGATATTATTATTCAACCATTTGTATTCAATAAAAATTATTGAATACAAATCTATGTACATATAAATAACTAAATATTAATGAATATTAATAGAAATATTAGGAAAAGGTACATCCCATGGTGATGCCTGGGAAGAAACAGAAAGAACTGGTAGTTAGACTAAATCTTAGAGTGGTTAAGGTAAAAATACTTTGACAATAGCAAACATATTTCAGATATATTTATCAATGAACAATATGTTAAGCTATAACATCCTCATTTTATATTTAAACAAAAAGGTAATAAAATATCTCACAAAAGTTGCAAATAAAAGTTAACATCATTTACTTCTCAAGAGATGAATTAAATTATGTCTGAAAGTCATCACACCTTGACATTTAATTGGGGATAACAATTACTGAATTTTCCTTCAAGTAGCCAGTTGCTCGACAATTATTCAATAGCTATTCTCAACAACAGATATTGACACGACATGCTTTACCCTCTCTTTTTTCCATGTTTTCCCCTTGGTGATCTTGCAAATACCAAGCTATCTGAAATCAGTAGCCAAGCCATATTTTATCATAAAACCACAGGAAACATCCAGATGTTTATTGCTAAGGCAGTATAAAAGGTCATTATTAGAGGTGGCTTAAGATAATAATTTATGTAGCAAAACAGAAATCTCAGGTTCAAATACTAGCTCTGCTGTATACTACATGACTTTCTTCAATTTGTTTCTCAGAATCTGAATATTTTTGTATATAAAATGGGGTTGAAAATAAGATACCCATCATAGAGTTGTGAAGATTAAATGTGCTTCTTCCCATAAATGGCTAGAATAATGCCTACCTGTAGCTAGCACTGAAGGAACAATTATTTTGAAGATATATTTTCTCAAGAGAATTTTCCAAGGTTTGTTTTTCCTTTCTCTGTTCTACCTTTCCAAATTACATTAGCAAAACATGCAGGAAAATGCATACACCATAGGGAAACTGTGAATTACAAGGGAGATATGTTAGAAGAGGAATAATAGGAAGAAGTTCTTGGTAGGAGAGGCCTTAAGGACAGTTGAAACTTAACTGTCATTTAATGAGTCCAGGCAGCCATAAGGACAACCAGGAGAGGGCAACACAGTGAACAAGGAAGAGGAGCTAGTTTCCGTCCCCTATCAGATGAAGATTTGGCAAAGGACTGAAATTTACAACTTCATCTAAAAGAAAATATTAGAGATGCAATGCAATTTATTAGGAATATAAATAATATTTATCTTTTCATGATAAGATGGTGGTTCACACTGAAAGAGACAAACAACAACAACAACACCCGAGATATTGCTAAATGAGGTTTTTTTAAGTTTATAAGAAATAATGTTAAAATTATGTATAATTTTATATTTCTCAAAGTATGATGAATTTATCATATGTATACAATATTTAAAAAATGAACAGGCTATTCCTCACTTTATAGATACATATAGCTGGCAAAATTAGCTGTTAATTTTCCATCTCTACTTTTCCCCAGAGCCATTTTTGTTGTTATTTTTGTTGCTGTCTTAGGCTAACGGGTTGACATTGTGGTTTCCAAAGCTCTCAGAATTTTTCCTAGAACACAGAATGCTACATTTTTTTCACTGTCTGTACTTATTATTGTTTAATCAATTTTTATACTTGTCTTCCTTGCAAATTTATGTAATTAAAGACAAAAAATCTTGCAACTGCAGCTTCAAGATTAGTGATTTCAGAGTGTTCAGAAATTTGCTGTGTATGGTGTTTTTACTTATCAATTGAGCTCAAGATAGACACTTTTGAAATGGTCTCAGGAGTCAGAAATTCAGTGCTCATCACTTAGATTCAGTACATTTTTAAATTTTTCTAATCAGTTATACATGACAGCAGAATGCTCATTGATTCATTGTACGCAAATGGGGCACAGTTTTACAAATCTCTGGTTGAACACAAAGTAAGGTCACATCATTTGTGCAATCATACATGTCCATCTCATTCCATCATATTTCCTCTCCCAATGTCCACTCCCTTCTTTCCCCTTTGGCGAATCCAAAATTCCTCTACTCTTCCTATACACCTGCTTTATGGATAAGCATCCACTTATCAGAGAAAACATTCAGTCTTTGGATTTTGGGGATTGGCTTACTTCACTTAGCATGATATCCTCTAACTCCACCCATTTACTTGCAAATGCCATGATTTTACTCGCTTTTATTGCTGAGTAATATCCCATTGTGTATATATGCCACAGTTTCTTTATCCAATCATCTATTGAAGGGTATCTGGATTGGTTCCACAGTTTGGCTATTGTGAATTATGCTGCAATAAACACTGATAGGCTGCATCAATGTAGTAGGCTGTTTTTAAGTCCTTTGGGTATAGACTGAGCAGTGGGATAGCTGGGTCAAATGATGGTTCCATTCCAAGTTTTCTAAGAAGTCTCCATACCACTTTCCAGATTGGCTGCACCAATTTGCAATCCCACCACTAATGTATGACTGTACCTATTCCCCCACATCCTTTCCAATACTTATTGTTACTTGTATTCTTGATACCTGCCATTCTGACTGCCATGGGATGAAATCTTAGAGTAGTTTTGATTTGAATTTCTCTATATTGAACATTTTTACATATATTTGTTGATCAATTATATTTCTTCCTCTGAAAATTGTTCAGGGCTCATTTATTGATTGGGTTGTTTGTATTTTTGGTGTAAAATTTTTTGTGTTCTTTATATATCCTGGTGATTAGTGCTCTATCTGATGTGCATGTGGCAAAAATTTGCTCCCAAATTGTAGGCACTCTGTTTACATCATTGATTGTTTCTTTTGCTGAGAAGAAACTTTTTAATTTGTATCTATCACATTTATTGATTCTTGCTTTTATTTCTTGTGCTTTAGGAGTCTTGTGAAGGAAGTTGGGGCCTAATCCAATGTGATGAAGATTTGGGCCTACTTTTTCTTCTATTAGATGTAGGGTCTCTGGTCTAATCCCTAGGTCCTTGATCTCGAGTTGATTTTTGTGCATGGTGAGAGAAAGGGGTTTACTTTCATTTTGCTGCGTATGGATTTCCAGTTTTCCCAGCACCATTTGTTGAAGAGGCTCTTTTCTCCAGTGTACATGTTTGGCTCCTTTGTCTAGTATAAGATGACTGTATTTAAGTGGGTTCGTCTCTGTGTCTTTTATTCTATACCATTGGTCTACATGTCTATTTTGGTGCCAGTACCATGCTGTTTTTGTTACTATAGCTTTCTAGTATAATTTAAGGTCTGGTATTGTGATGTCTCCTGCTTCACTCTTCTTGCTAAGGATTGTTTTGGCTATTCTGGGTCTTTTATTATTCCAAATGAATTTCATGATTGCCTTTTCTATTTCTATAAGGAATGACTTTAGGATTTTAAATGGAATCGCATTAAATCTATGTAGCACTTTGGGTAGTATGGCCATTTGGACAATATTGATTCTGCTTATCCAGGAGCATGGGAGATTTTTCCTCTTCTAAGGTCTTCTTCAATTTCTTTCTTTAGTGTCTTGTAGTTTGCATTGTAGAGGTCTTTCACCTCTTTTGTTAAATTAATTCCCAAGCTTTTTTTTTTTTTTTTTTTGAGGCTATGGTGAATGGGATAGTTTTCCTAATTTGTCTTTCAGAAGGTTTATTACTGATGTATAGAAATGCAATTGATTTATGGATATTGGTTTTATATTCTGCTACTTTGCTGAATTCATTTATTAATTTTGGAAGTTTTCTGGTAGAATTTTTTGGATCCTCTAAGTATAGAATCATGTCATCTACAAATAATAACAGTTTGAGTTCTTCTTTTCCTATTCATATCCCTTTAATTTCTTTCATCTGTCTAATTGCTCTGGCTAGTGTTTCAAGGACTATGTTGAATAGCAGTGGTGACAGAGGCATCCCTGTCTTGTTCCCATTTTCAGAGGGAATGCTTTCAATTTTTCTGCATTTAAGATGATGTTGGCCTTGGGTTTAGCATAGATAGCTTTTACAAAGATGAGGTATGTTCCTACTATCCCAAGTTTTTCTAGCGTTTTGAACATAAAAGGGTGCTGTATTTTGTCAAATGTTTTCTCTGCATCAATTGATAAAATCATATGACTGTTTAAGTCTATTGATGTGATGGATTATGTTAATTGATTTCTTTTTTTTAATGTTTATTTTTTAGTTGTAGGTGACAGAATATCTTTATTTTATTTTTATGTGGTGCTGAGGATCGAACCCAATGCCTTATGCGTGCTAGGCGAGCACGCTACCACTGCACCATAATCCCAGCCCTGTTAATTGATTTCTGTATGTTGAATCAACCTTGCATCTATGGAGTAAATCCAACTTGATCATGCTGCACTATTTTTTTGA
>CM053408.1:76469447-76515793 GCA_028644305.1 Xerus rutilus | reverse complement strand
ATAATATAATATAAATAATATATAATATAAATAATATAAATATATATTTATATATAAATATTATACATAAATATTTAAATATAAATATTATATTTAAATATATAAATCCACTGGTTCAAGAATGCCGGATTCACGTAGCACCATGTCCTAGCTCTCTGCTCAAGTTCAAGCTCAGCCCTAGAGATGAGAGTAACCTGCTAAGAGGCAAATAACCTGCTTACCTCCATCCTTATCCTGTTTTTCATGAAGAAGCTCCTATGGATACCTTTTGATTTGTACCACTATAAATAAAACAAGTACGGGGTACTTCCTTTGTTAGAAGTCATACATCTCAGGTTAGCTGAGATGTCATTGCCTCAGCTCTTTATAATATACTTCTTGGATTCTGTGTTTATTTTGTGGTACCATTTTCATAGCTTTCATTTCTCAGCTAGCCCATCCTTCCAACAAGAACACTTTCCCTCACCTACGCAGGACGAGAGCGAGAATGCTGATTTTAGTTCTTTAGGAAACGTATTAAGGATTGGGATAGCTAGGTCATATGGTAGTTCCATTCCTCGTTTTCTTGAGGAATCTCTCTAATGCTTTCCAGAGTGGTTGTCACAGTCTGCAGTCCCACCAACAATGTACAATTGTACCTTCTCCTCGCATCCTTGCCAATATTTATTATTTTTTTTATTCTTGATCATTGCCATTCTCACTGGAGTGAGGTTAAATCTTAGTGTACTTTTGATTTGCATTCCTCTGATTGATAGAGATATTGATCATTCTACACACACACACATATATAAGTATATATATATATATATATATTTGTTGACCATTTATGTTTCTTCTTTTGAGAAGTTTCTATTTAGTTTTTTTGCCTATCTATTGATTGGGTTATTGTGTTTTGACTATTATGTTTTTTGAGCTCTTTATATATTCTGAATATTAATCTTTTATTAGAGGAGTGGCTGGCAAAGATTTTCCCCCATTCTGTAAGCTCTCTTTTCATGCTCTTAATCATTTCCTTTGTTATGCAGAAGCTTTTAATTTGGTGGAATTTCTCTTATTGATTCTTGTTTTTAATTTCTTGCATTTTGAGTTCTTGTTAAGGAATTCGGTGCCAGCACCAATATGTATGTGTTGACTCTATATTTTCTTCTAACAGTTGCAAGGTTTTTGGTCCAATTCCTAATTCTTTGATTCATGTTGCTTTGACTTTTGTGCAGGGTGAAAAACAGGGATCTAGTTTCAGTTTTCTACTATTTAACTATCCATTTTCCCCCACACCATTTGTTAAAAATGCTGTCTTTTCTCTAGAATATATTTTTGGCACCTTGGTCAAATATCAGATGGCTATAGTATGTGGGTTTATCTCTGTGTCTTCTATTTTGTTACATTTGGCTTCATGACTACTTTGATGCCAATACCATGCTGTTTTTGTTACTACAGCTCAGTAGTTAAATATCAGATCAAGTACTCTGATTCCTCCTGTATCATTTTTCTTGTTCAATGTTGCTTTAACTATTCGGGTCTCTTATTCTTCTGAATGAATTTAAGAATTATTTATTCTAATTCTGTGAAGAATGCCATCAGTTTTTAATAGGGATTACTTATGAAATGGTATATTGCTTTTGGAAGTATGGCCATTTGATAATATTAATTCTGCCTATTTAAGAACATACATTTTCTAAGGTCTTCAATTTTTTTCTTCAGTGTTTTATAATTTTTACTGTAGAATTCTTTTGTCTCCTTGATTAGATTAATTCACAAATATTAAAAAACATTATTTTGAATACAGTACTAACTCACAAATTATTCTAGCATTTGCCTACTTATCAGAATCTTACCCACAAGTATTATGTAATATGCTATTGTAGTCTCGACACTTTATTTTTAAATGTATTTCCTTAACTACTGCCCTAGCAACATAATATAACATAGACTAAGAGCATCAGTGTGTTGACCTTGTAGTAAAACTTTCTGGAATCTTGTCCTTGGGGTTACTGACTTGACTGACACAGTAAATTGGTAAAACAATATTTTTGATTCTTTACTAAGAATGCAAAATAAGGAAAAATCAGGAGAATGAAATAATAGGACATATATTATTCTAATGTACATAAATATGGTATCTAGAAACATAATTAATCTAGACTAGCTGTGCCAGTAGAATTTTTGAGATGACAGAAATGTTCTGTGTCTGTGTTGTCCCCTGTGGCAATGTAACACTTGAGACTTGGGTAGTACAAGGGATATTTTTATGTTCACTGGGTTACCAGGTGCTCAGACATGTGAATAAATGTTATTTTTTGGTGTGTCCATAAGTGTGTTTCAGGAAGAGTAAGAATTTGAATTTTCAGACTTAATAAATCCCTTAACCTACCCAATGTGAATGGACTTTATCTAATCCATTGAGAATCCAAATAGAACAGAAAGGAGGAAGAAGCAGAATCTGTGCTCTTTCTTCCTGACTACTATTGAACACATGTTTTCTACCCTAGAACTGGGTCTTACTTGATCAGCACTTCTGATTCTCAGGTTGGTCTCTGGAGGGAATCTAAAACAGCATCCCATTGGCTTGTTTGGATCACCAGATTGTGATCCAATCTGGCAAAGAAGTTTTACCAGAATCTAAATATCCAAAATCATATGGGCATATTCTAAATATCCATAATCATATGGGCTTATTCCTAATAATAATTATCATGAATACACTATAATACAACTTAAAGTTTTTTTTTTTTGAAGAATCTTTACATACAGATTTTGACTCTGAAAAAATTCTTACAGGAACAGAATTTAAGAAAGAGTTTTCTTTATTTGAAGTTTTTTGGAATTGACTTTATAATCTGATTAGATTTAAAGATGCTAATGGCTCTATTTGTAGTAGTAAAGAGAATATTTCTAGTCCATAGAGTGATACAGCATTGGAATATACAGAATATCTCCATTGGGTACTAATGTTAATTGCTTATATAATGTAAGAAGCAGGGTGACTGCATATGTGATGCTGTAAAAGATTTTTGGAAAATTAACAAATATAATGAAGTTAGCTTATTGATCCTCATTTCATTGTTCATGAAAGAAAAAGATAAGCTCAGGAATCTTTATCCCCAGCTGAAGAACTGCATAAGTGACTCAAATGCTTTCCTGTGTGCCCTGAAGGAAATGCTTATCTCCTAGAACCCTGATGCTGAGAGTTCTGAGAATCTAATACAGAATCCTATCCTGTGATTAGATTAATTGAAATTTGGATGTTCAGTCTTGCCAGGTTGTCTACTGTTAAAGTGAGGGCTTTCATTGAGAAAGAATGTGATCTTATAAATTGAGATGGTGCTGCATGGGAGAACTCAAATATAGTTGAGAACACAGAGTCTCTGGATTCTGGTAAAACTTCTTTGCCAGTAGAAGAGGCCTTAACTAATATAATTAGTATAAGTGAAGAATTTAATTTTTTAAAATTTTATTTACCTTAAATTAATAATAACTTAAATTTGGATAGCAATATATGGTAGTAGGTATTCCATTGGTCATGATAGATCTACACAAAAGGACTTGAACTTAGAGTGGTAGGACATTTTTTGTCTTCATTCGCTTAAGGAATATTAGGAATAGGTGTTCATTTTAGTAGAGTTTTGTTTTCTCCAATGACCTTTTAATTGTGAATTGCTGTGCACTTGTTGGAGAAGGAATAATTTAAACAGAAATTAAATTTTCTTTACATTTTTTTGTGCTACAAGTTTTTTTCTCAAAATCCACTAAATTGCAAGCAAGCAAAACAAAAAAATAATGATAAATGCCAAAACTAAGACCAGAACTCAAAACAATAGATTATTTTGAAATCCATCTTTCTTGTATTTTTCTTAGAAATGGATGTTAGCCTTTTATTCTGTTAGGTGCCCTGGTATTTTAACATAATTTTCATAAATCTGTTGATGGAAAACCCCACTTTTGACTCCTATGCTTTCATTGGTTATTTCTCTGATCTCTTAATGATCATTCATAAATCAAATTGTCAGATCTTCTTATTCCTCTTCATGAGCTTTAGTCTACTGGATTTGTCACTACATAATATTTTTGACTGTTTTTCTGAAGTTTAGTGTTCACCTATCTAATTATTCTTCAACTGCTTTTAGTCAAGTTATAACCCTCTTTATGGTGATTTGCCAGACTACTTCATTTTTAAGAGCATTAGCTCATTTTCAGCCATTTTCTGGCTTCCAAAAAAACCTAAATATCCATTCTGATACTCAATTTTATTCAGAACAAAAGATAATATATCATCAATTTACTTTAATAATGCCAAAGGAACTTTATGTTTGTGGAGATAAAAAGGAATAAAGTTTAAAAAAAAGCAGCAGAAATTAACCTTGAATGATTTCTTCAATTCAATTGAAAAATAGAAATATGGCTGGAACTAGAATCAGAAGAGCAAGCAGTATTCTATTATTATTATTATTATTATTATTATTTTGTCCTCAGCCAGAGATTCAGTTATCACAGGAGAAAGTAAAGGGTTTATCAGTTGAACTATCTTTGGGTAAATGAGTTGCCTTGAAAATGTGTAGATGTTAGAAATTGTCATTGCATTTTTTATTTAAGATTTGAAAGCTTTTGTGATCCATTGCGGAGAAGTTTCACATTTCCCACACATGGAAAATAAGCCTGCAGTAAGCTACCATGTAAAGTTAACAGTTATGCTCTTTCTTCTAGTATTATATCGCATATCTTCTTGATCTTTTGCTACTATTCTAAATAAGAAGTCTTTTATTTTTGAGAATCCTCATCTAAATTAATTACTCCTTCCAAAGCTACCTTACAGAATATAGTCCAATACAAGAACATGACTACTAACAGGTAGCATTTTTTTTTTTTACAAATCAGATGTATATGACCATTTTTACTAGGCTTTCATAATAATATTAAAATAGAAAAGCTAATATTTAAAATTAAAAGATGGTAATAGTCATAGAAGCTATGAAGAAAACAGGAATATATATTATTTATACAATTACACATATGGTAAAAAGTCACTTATACATACCAATAAGCATACATTTTCTTAGTGAATGATCATTTTTAAGATTTGACTCTGCAATAAAATTCTATTTTAACCTAACATTTCAGAGTACAATCACCTTGTAGTTTAAATCTTAGTGGAAAACATATGTCAATAATGAAGCTGTATTATATTTACATAAGGAATTTTAAGCTCTCTATTTACCAAAGTATAATAAGACCTTTTTTTTTAATTTGTGGAAAATTCTTAGATTATATACTTTTGATAAAGCTGTTCTTCGGCCATATTTTGGTTTGTTTTATTTTATTCTTTATATTTGTTCATGTGAGACTAACAAAAAAAAACCAAAAGGCAACTGATTAAAATGCTATTATGAATTATTTATACATTCCTAAGGTCTTTTGAGTTAAAGCATTTAACTTAAAGGAAATGTACTTTGATTTTTAAAGAAAAGGTTGCTGTGAATGCTATCAACAAAAATCAGAAGGAAGAAAAAGCTCCAAGCTGGTGTGAATAACACACCATCAGTGAAAGTCAGATTTCCCATCCTTGCCTGCCAAAGGTGTAAATGAGCATCTGAGGCTAGTGCTAATTACAGCAATCTAAAGACAGAAACTGCCATTTTTAAGTCTAGGAAACAAAGTGAGATCTAGCATCGATATCCAAAGTGTGTAATTTTAGAACTCTTTCCTGTGATACTATGTATTTGATCTTTCCAATCATGGTTCACATTTAAATCACTCATCTAAAGCATTTTATTTAAAACTGTTTTTAGGGCATTTAAAAATGCACATTTGTAACTAAAATAACAGTGTCAATATACATTAAGTATTAATATCTTTTGGTATGATATCTGGTGGTCCAAATTAACTGGATATTTAAAATAATTTTACTGATTGCCTTTCAAAAAATTAAAATATTAAAACAATTTTTTGTCAACAATTAAGTTTCAGATATATGATAAATAAATATATGATAAATTTGGATTTTGAGGATGAGGAATCAGCATGGCTGAAGCACTTAAGCATAAATGCTTATTATTATTATTTTTTCTATCTTTGTGTCTGATAGGTGGAAGAAGCAGCATACTGTAATATAATACAGTGAAGTGAAATATGACCTCAAAAAATACATTGTCTAAAGCATTCACTCTTTCTCGGCCTCAGTTCACTAACTAGCAAAAAAAGATGTGGGCTTCTCTAATGAGATTATTTTGAGGATACATATGGACATGAGATAACATAAGGACAATATAGTCAGCCCCCACAATATTCTTGGTTTTGTACCCAAAAATTCAACCAACTGCAATCAAAGATTTTTTTTAAAAAATGAATCTGTACTAACCATGTGTAAACTTAAAATGCTTTTATTATTAGTCTATTTTAATTGTATGGAATAATGGATTTCATTGTAGTATATTTGTACATGTGCATATCATACTTTCATCATATCCATCCCCTCAGCACCCTGCCTTATCTCCACACCCCTCCTAATTCTGATCATGTCCCCTTCTCTTAGTAGTCTCCCTGCTACTTCCATGTCATCTTTGTTTTTTTTTTCTCAAGTCAGTGTATGAGGGTAAGCATGCAATAATTGTCTTTCTGTTTCTGGCTCATTTTGCTTAGAATTATGATATCCTGCTCCATCTGTTTTCTTGAAAATGGCATACTTTCATTCTTCTTTATGATTAAACAATGATCCATCATGTATGTATTACACAATTTATTTGTCCATTCTTCCTTTGACAGGCATCTAGGCTGATTTTATAACTTGCTTCTCATGAACTGTGCCATTATAAACATGAGTATACAGATATCCCTATAGTATTCTGGCTTTAATTCTTCCAGTATATACTGAGTGGTGGTATACCTGGATCATATGGAAGTTCTATTTTTATGTTTCTGAGGAAATTGCATATTGATTTCCATAGTGTATCTAATTTATGTTCTTCCCACGAGTATATAAATGTTCCTTTTCCTTCACATACTCACTACATGTATTGTTTTTTGACTTTCTGATGATAGCTATTGTATCAGCCGGACTAACTATCTAGAATTTCAATGTAGTTTTGTTCTGCATTTCCCTGATGGCTAAAGGTGTTGAATTTGTTCATATAATTATTGGCCATCCATATGGAAACAAAAATGTCCCTCAGCAATCCAGTCAATCCAGAGCAAAATGAGTAATGCTGGAGGCATCACAATACATGATTTCAAAATATATTACACAGCTATTATTATGCATATTTATACATATGGGCTTATAGTATTCTTTAACTTTTTGATTTTATTCTCTTAAGTATCTATTTGAATGCCTTTATAGACCATTTATAACTATATTATAATTTTTCAAGGCTTCATAATTATGCTACTATATTTATGTACTGCAATTTCCAAGTAACCTGGTGAATATGGAACATTTTTCTTGTTTTATTTATTTGATCTTTTTCATACTGAAACACTGTACAAGCTTGGATACAAACTTTAAATGTAGACTACTAGACTAAAATTCTTGGCCTTGCTAATTAATATTTGTGAAATCTCAGAAAAAAATTAGTTATATGTGATAAGCAAAAGGTTAGGGACCATAAAAAAGGCATGCTATCTCATAAAAGTTTTCATACTTGTCCCAATTCTTCCTTCTAAGTGCCATAATTTAAGGGCTAGATCAATTCTCTAAGGCCAAGTACTCTGAAATGCCACTGCAAATGTATACAATATACATGTGTATGTATATGTATATTCATGCACAATATATGTGCAGATATTTCCATGTTCTATGCAGGGAAAAGAGAGATACTTGGTTTAGGTAAAGATTGGATATCAAATCTGTACTGACACTGATATCATGGGATGAAAGACTAAGGGTCAGAAACTAGTTCCTAGTTTCCTGTGAATGCAGTTTTGGTTGGAGACTAAGTGACAAACTGCTTCTTAAGCCAATATTATCTGATGGGGGTTCTTTCTGTGGTTTAGAAGAACCTACTTGCCATGGACATTCTTATCAGTTGGCAGAATCTTCCCATGAATCCTTGACTTGAAGTGTCAAGAACCATCAAGTAAAAGGAGGGGCAGTGGAAGTGCTGAATCTGTACTTCTCACACTGCCAAGATGTTAAATCAAAACCAGTAATGGATCCCAAATGCTATCTAGAGATTAGTAACAATCTCAGAGGCTTAAAAACTACAAGGCTTTTTGACCCATGTAGTTTTTTTTGGGAGGGGGGGTATACTGAGGATTGAACTCAGGGGTACTCCACCACTGAGCCACACTCCCAGCCTCATTTTGTGTTTTTATGTAGAGACAGGGTCTCAGTGAGTTGCTTAGCACCTCGCCCTTGGTGAGGCTGGCTTTGCACTCACAATTCTCCTGTCTCAGCCTCCCAAAGTACTGGGATGATAGGCATGCACCACCGTGCCTGGCTCCATGTAGATTTTTAATTCACTGTGCTAATTCTGATAAAGGCTAGGTGAATATGGTGGACATTGGCCAACAACTGAATATCCAAGATAAATAATTAAGGGATAGCTCCAATCAAAGATATTGTGGCAGAGGTGGTATCTTTGTTTTAAAATGTCACTTTTGTTAAGTACATCCTACGGATATTTATGTAGTGAAAATGTTTTTCTTTTTAATCTCCTTGAGAAAATATTATCAAAAGCAGCTCATATTCGCCTGGCATGGAGAGTAGCATACATGTATGTACATGTATCTTGCCAAGAAGTAAGCTACATCTCATACTTTCTGTCACAGTATAATCCAAAGGAGTCTCTTGTCTTGATGTTTACCAAGAATATTACATTGGGGCTGGGTATATAGCTCAGTTGGTAGAGTCCTTGCCTCGCATGCACAAAGCCAGGAGTTCAATCCTCAGCACCACACACACACACACACACACATGAATATTACACCACTGGTCTGGTCTTTTAGTGGCAAAAAATGGCAAGTACTATGGATATTCCAAAATTTATGCCAGAAGTTTAGGAACATTTCAACTTAGATCAAATTTTCGATATTCTTGGCATTGTAAGATATCCTCTCCAAGATAAAGAACAAACATCTTTTCTAAAAGTAGGAAAGAAATGTTGCTTTATAGCACTTTTAGGGTTCTGGAGATCAGTTGTGCATTGCTTTCAAATATAACTATAGGCCATTTTATAGGTATATTAATTTTCTATTGCTGCTGCAATAAATTTCCACACATCTAGTAGTTTAAAACAACACACATTTATCATCTTGTAGTTAGTGGCCCAAATAGTTTTTACTGGGTTAAAATTAAATGTCAGTAAGGCTGGTTCCTTCTAGCTTCTAAATGGGAAGAATTGTGTCCCTGTTTTTTTCAGTTTTTCAATGTCACCTGGATTCCTTAGCTTCTTTCTACTCCTGCTGATCTTGAGTCTGTCCTTCCAATATCTACTATTGACTTTAATCCTTTCTCTGCTCCCTGGCAAGAGCTTTTATGATTACATCTATCAGGGATAATCTCATCTCCAGAAGTCAGTTAATTGAATCTGGATTAAAATTTCTACATAAATGAAGGGAAAGTTTATGCAAGTTCCCATATATAGTTATCTCTGCCTTAATATTTTCTGCAATTTGTGGATCAGTTACTATTCTAATTGCCCTCTTCAGGATTGTCTTTTATTGTAGGTATTTGTAGTGCTTTAATTTAACTACAGTGGTTAGAACTGTTAGCAGTACACTAGATGATGTTTGAATAACAGATGGTAAATTGAGACAATTATCACTTAATTTGGAGAATGTTCTTCTATTAACGTAACTGGTCATGAATGGTTTTAACAGTTTTATTAGATATAATTCACATAAGAAAATTCATCTATATAATGTGTACACCTCAGTGGATTTTAAGTATATTCAAAAAGTTCTGCAGTTATCACAACTAATTTTAGAATACTGATTAATCCCTAACACACCTTAGCCAAGTAATAAAAATTAATATGAAAAGTGATAAATCATGTTTCTATTACACAATCTCTTGAGATGGATACATAATCTCTGTGATATCTTTCTCAATAATGCATAACTCAATCTGGCCATGAGAAAAACATCACACACACACACACACACACATACATACACACGCAAACTTGGATATTCTACAAAACAATAGACCAGTTACTGTTTAAAATTTCTAAAGTAACGAAAGAACTAGAGAACTATGATAGATTAGAGGACAGCTACAGTCAGTGAAGAATCTGGAATTAAACCCTGAACCAGATATAAAAAGGAAACTAGTAGGAAAATGAATAAAATGTGAATTAGTTCTACATTTTGGAACTAATAGTAATTTCTTAGCTTCAATATATTAACTGTTCTTATGTTAGATATATTTGTTGTTGATATTGGCATAAAAGGAAATTGAAGAGTATATTGGAACTCTCCGCACTTGTTTTAGCAGCTTTAATATAATAAAGTTTTATTGAGTTTGAACTTTATTAAGATTCACGTCATATAATCATTATATATATATAAAGTCTACAAAGTGTGAAAGTTCCAATATTGCCACATCTTACTTTGCGATGCTTGTTATAGCTGTCTTTTTATTTTAGTCATCCTAGTGAATATGGCATTTCAACATGGTTTGGGTTTGCATTTTTCTAATGACTATATGCTTTGGATGAGTATTTCTTCATATGCTTATTGGCTCTTGTACATTTTCTTTAGAGAAATGTTTATTCAAATCTTTTAGATTTAAATTATTTATTTGATGTGCTCTGGATAGTATCGCCTCATCTAGTATATGAATGGCAAGTATTTTCTCCCATTCTATAGTTTATCTCTTCATTTTCTTGATGGTGTTGATTCAATCACAAAGCTTTTTAATTTTAGTGGTCTTATTTATTGATTTTTTTGTTTGTTGCTTGTGCTTTTGGCATTAAAAGTAAGAAACCATTGTCTACTCTTAAACCATGAAGGTTTAGTCCTGGTTTTTTTTCCCTAAGACTTTTATAATTTTATCTCTTGTAAGTGAGCTTTGTTAATCATTTCGATTTAATGTTTTTGAATGATGTGAGGTAGAAGTCAAATTTAGTCCTTTAAATGTTGATATTTAATTTTCTTAGCATGATTTTTTGATAAGACTGTTCTTTCTGTATTGAACTGTCTTAGTGTCCCAAATTGAAAGTCAACTAGCCAGAAATGTGTGAATTTATTTCTGGACTCTTGTCTATTCCGAGGATTGACAAGTCTATCATTCCTGTACTATATACTCTTAAATATCAAGCTTTGCAGTTATATTTTAAATTGGGAAATGTGTTTTTTTCTATTTTATTTTTTGATATTTCTTGGGAATATTTAAATATTCAAATCAGCAAAGATTTTCATAGTTATTGCATTGAATATGTAGATCAACTTAGGAAATGAGGATATTAAGTCTATGATCCACGAATAGTTGTCAAGAGCCATTGGTGGGCCATGTGTGGACTACATCGACATTGCAGCCTAGCGAATTGGAGAATCTGCTATATGACTGCCCAAGCATATTGTGAGCCCTATTCAAGCTCTGCCCCAGGTCCCACATAGCACCAGAGATGGGGTGACCTGGCAAGATGCCAATCAACTTGCTTGACTACAAGATATCATGAAGCAAAACTCCACCCCTGAAACTTTATCCCTGTCTTTGATATACACCCTTAAATAAACCATAGGAGCCATTTTCTAATTGTCCAGCTCCAGCTCCTGTGTGGGCTGGATTTATCTGGCACTCCAGACTCCCTTTAAATCTATCTTTTCTGACTCTTTTTCTTGAGTTCTTCACTAATTATTCTAGACTTTAATTTCTTAGGTGGCTTACATGCTTCTGAGCAGGAAGAAAGACCTCTTAGTAAGGTGCTGGTTGCCTCCCCATAAATAGTGGTATCTTTTTATTAAAAATTCTTTAATTCTTTCTAATAATATTTTGTGGTATTTAGGGAATAATAAATTTACTTTTTACCTTTATTTCAAGTGTTTTATTTTTTCATTATTCTGTCATAAATATAATCATTTCCTTAATTTTACAGATTACTTATTACTAGTATGTCAAAATATATAAATGTTTTTTATTGATTTTGTACTGGGTCATCTTGCTGAATTTATCTGTTCTAAACATTTTAAAATTTCTTAGAATTTTTTATATAAGATTATGTTATCTGAAATTAATCTAGTATTATTGCTTACTTTCTAATATTGATGCTATAAATTTATTTTTATTGATCAATGATCTCATTAGTATTTTTAATACAGTGTTGAATAGAAATGATGAAAGTAAAAATTCTTGTTTTGTTCCTCATGTCAGGGAGAAAGCATCGAGCCCTCTACTAAGTATAATATTAGCTATGGATTTTTAAATAATTTTTTATCAGATTTAGGAAATTCTTTTCCATAGTTAATCGGCTTGAAAGATATCTTGTTTTGTCAAAGGCCTATTCTATGTCTGTTTGATGGTTGTATGTTGCTGTCATTTATTCTATAAATATGGTATGTTACATTAATGGATTTTTAAAAATTAATTAATTTTATAGTAGAATGCATTTTGGAGCACAACTTCTCATTCCTCTAGCTATATAAGGTTCAGAATCACTCCACTAGTGTAATCATACATATATATATAGGGTAATAATGTTTGTCTCTTTCTATTTGATGTCAAAACAATATTCATTTATGGGATGAAAACAGCTTGATCATGGTATATAATACTTTTCATATGATACTGAAATAACTTTGCTAGGATTTGTTGAGGATCTTTGCGCTTATATTCATAATAAGGTTTGCTCTATAGTTTTACTTTCTTCTACTGTCTTTCTCTGGTTTTGGCATGAGAATACTATTAGCCTTGCCTCAGCAAACAAATAGGAACATATCTTTTCTTCTAATGTTGAAAGATCTTGTGAAGGATTAGTTTTAATATGTCTTTATATGTTTAGTATAATTTACCAAGAATTTGTGAAACCAAATTTTCTATATGTTTAAACTTTAATTTTAATAGTTTTGGTAGGAAGAATGATGGCTTCAATCAAAATATCTATGACTTCATCCCTAGGATCGAGTAAAAAGGAAGGCAGAAATGATTAAGTTATAAACTTTGAGATCAGTAGGCTTTCTTTTTTTTAAAATTTTATCTTATAATTTTATTTCCTAGTGATGATATGAAGTTAAGAAATTTCATCTCAGATTGAAGAACAAATATAGGTTACTCAAGCAAGTATGAACAACTCAGAGTGATAAAGAAATGCAAAACAATGTGTTCTCTTCATTCCCTGAGCATTCTGCATACTGCAATCATCAAATTGTCTCTAAAATCCTCAATTGCAAGTTTCCCATGCCTGCGAGAAATGGACCCAGTTTACACTTAAGTTCCAAGATAAGCCTAGAGTTTGGAAGAAATCTTCTTACTTTAGTAGATCCCAAATTAATTTTCCTTGGCAATATTTGGCAGACCCATTTTCATCAGGCTTCATGTTGTACAAAATCAACCAGAGGTCTCTGCGTTTTTGCATAGGAAGATTGTTCAAGGTTCTTCTCTGGCAGGAACAATTGTCCTGAAAAGTAAATACAGATGTTCTTACCCCTGCTAATTAGATTTGTTCTTTCAAACAATCCCTTTCAAGAGGTGTGTGTGTGTGTTTTTTTTAATTTTTAAACATTCTTTTTAAAATTTGTTATTTTTAGTTATACATAATAGTAGAATGTATTTTGACATATCATACATACATGAAGTATAACTTCCCATTGTTGTGGTTGTACATGATGTGGAGTTACACTGGTCGTGTATTCATATGTGAGATGCTATATTTTGTCAAATGCTTTTTTTGCATCGATTGAAAGAATCGTGTTGTTTTTGTCTTTAAGTCTATTGATGTGATAAATTATGTTTATTGATTTCCATATGTTGAACCAACCTTGCATACCTTGGATGAACCCCACTTGATCATGGTTTTAAATACGTTTTTGTATATGATTTGCCAGCCTTTTATTAAGAATGTTTGTATATATGTTCATCAAGGATATTGGTCTGAAGTTTTTTTTCCTTGATGTGTCTTGGGTTTTGGTATCAGGGTGATTATAGCTTTGTAGAAAGAGTTTGAAAGGGTTCCCTCCTTTTCTATTTCATGAATTAATTTGAGGAGGATTGATGTTATTTCTTCTTTGAAGGTCTAATATAACTCAGCTGAGAATCTGTCTGGTTCTGGGCTTTTCTTTCTTGGTAGGCATTTGATGGCATCTCTAATTTCATAGGTTGAAATTGATCTATTTAAATTTTCTATGCCTTCTTGATTCAATTCAGTTAGATCATATGTCTCTAGAAATTTATTGAGGTTTTCAAAAATTTCTATTTTATTAGAGTATAAATTTTCAAAATAGATTGTGATTATCATATGAATTTCAGTAGTGTCCATTTTGATATTTCTTTTTAATTGAGAGTTTTAGTAAGTTGAGTTTGCTCTTTCTTTTTGTTAGCTTGGCTAATGGCTTATTCATTTTATTTATTTATTTTTCAAAGGATGAACTTTTTCTTTTTTCAACTTTTTGAATTGTTTCTTTTGTTTCATTTTTATTGATTTCAACTCTGATTTTAATTATTTCCTGTCTTCTACTGCTTTTGGTGTTGATTTGTTCTTCTACTTTTAGGGCTTTGAGATGTAATGTTAGAATTTTTGTTGTTGTTGTTGTTGACTTTCTAGTCTTTTAATGAATGAGCTCAATGCAATGAACTTTCCTCTTAGCACTGCATTCATAGTGTTCCAGAGATCTTCATACATTGTATGGCTATTCTTAATTACCTTTAAGTATTTTTTTAATTCATCCTTGATTTCTTCTGCTATTTGTCATCCGATAGCATATTATTTAGTCTCCAGGTGTTACAGTAGCTTCTGTTTTTTATTTTATAATTGATTTCTAATTTAATTCCATTATGATCTGATAAGATGCAAGATATTCTCTCTCTCTCTTTTTTTTTTTTTTGCATTTGCTCATAGGTGTTTTGCAGCCTGAGATATGGTCTATTTTAGAAAAGGATCCATGTGCTGCTCAGAAGAAAGTGTATTCAGTCATTGATGGATGAAATATTCTATCCTTATTTTAAATTAAATTCTATCCTTATTTTTTATGTTAAGCATTTTCTTCGTAATGTGACTTGGTGTGGATCTGTTGTAATTTTGTATATTTGGAGTCTTGTAAGCCTCCTGCACTTGACTTCACATTTCATTCTTTAGGTTTGGGAAATTTTCTGATATTAATTCATTGAAAAGATTGTTCATTCTTTTTATTTGTATCTGAGCAGCCAGAAAAAAAACAGTGCTCTATTCCACCATCTTAAGTCAGTCCTAGTAGGCTTTCTTGTATTATCCAGGTAAGTCCAATGAATTAAATATTCTTTATCAGGGTAAGGAAGTAGGAAAGTCAGATAAGATGTGATGATGGGATCAAGAGTGTAAGTTACGGAAAGAAGGACAGATGTGATGTGGGGCACTGAGCCAAAGAATACAGGCAGCTTTTAGAAACTGAAAAAAGTCAGGGAGTGAATTCTAGAACCTCCAGAAGGAATATAGCTCTGAAAACACTATAACATCAGCCAAGTGAAATATTTTTCATTCATCTGTCCTCCATAGTTGTAAAAAAATAAATTTGAGTTTTTCCAAACCCTTATGATATAGTAATTTGTTATAGCAACAATATAAAATTGTAGGCAATGTTTTTTGATGTATAGGTAGATTTGCTAATTCTTTCATTCATCAGTTAAAGTTACTATTAAGTCCCTTTAGTGAATACTTTACCCTGGTTATTGTATTTTTTCAATTCCTTAATTTCCATTTGGTCTTTTAATTATTTCTATTTTTTAATATTATCTAGTAACAGAGGCCATTATTATACCTTCCTTAAAATACTTAAAAATTTATTTCATTTCAGCTGATTTGAAGTCTTTGCCTGCTAAATGCAATATGTGAGCTCACTGAAAGGAAATTAATATTGTATGACATTTTTTCCTATATGGAAATCAGTTTCCTGATTTCCATTACATGTCTTGCAGTTTTTAAGAAATATTGACCATTTTTGATAATATATTGTAACCATGCTGGTACAGATATACTTTCACTTGATCTCTGTGGGTTTTTGTATTATTTATGTGTTTTTAAGAACAGAGATATATTGTAATAATTCTAGGAAGCTTGATCTTACCAAACAATCCTTTCTCTTGTGCTTGGTAATACTTTGAATATATATGCATATTAGAGACACTTTCACAGATAAATTTATAATGGAGGTTTTTTAGCCATTTTCATTTTGTTCACTTTCTTTGTTATTTAAAATGTATTTACTTTACTTTATGATTATATCTAGTAGTTAGATTCATTGTGACATAATTAATTCTACATGTCTATAACAAAATTTGATCAATTGCATTTCCCAGTTTTTAGTCTTTCTGCAATTTTTTCTATTAAGGTTCCAAACTTCTGGCTGTCTGGTTACCTGTAAATATAAGTCTTCTAGGAAGATCTTCATACTATTGTCAGTCAGATGTGGGTCACATGGCCAATAACGCCATTTGCTCTCTATTAGAAAAGTAATGAAATGTTAAAACCAGTGATTCCACATTAACCCATGAATCATGATACATACAAAAAATTTTTTGTTATGCAACTTCAGGTTAGCATTACATTTTGGGGAATACAGTTAAAATCTATATTTTTAAAATCACCATCAGGATTTGCTTTGGAATAAATATTTATAATTTTAGCACTCTTCACCTTGAGAAGAGAATTTAGAACAGATGAAGGACACAAGAACTCTTTTCTTTGAAACAAAGTTGAACTTGACTGCTAACGTACTGTTGAAGATTCTTGGACCTTTCAGACTTTATATTGAGAGGCCAGAAATTTTTTTATTAGCATTCTAATGTTCTTTTCCCTGTTTCCTTTTCTGGTTGATGTACTTAAAATTTTTCCCTTCTTGTTCTTCTTGTGATGTTTACTGAAAACTTTTAACTTACTAGAAGCCTCTCTCCTAGTTTATCCTTGCTGCTTCTGATGAGCTTTATATTCTACTAGGTAAACATTAGAATAATATATTTAGAGAGTTTAATTTGACTGTCTCTTTCCTTAATGACAATGGTTTGTAAAAGAACCAACCTAAATGATTTTGATATAACCTAAACGTTTTGATATAAGAATTAGGTTTAACGTTAGCATTGTTTCTCCTTTTCCACGTTTTATTCAGGGAACAATTATTGCTTAAAAAGTGTTATGGTAATTTCTTGGTCTTGAAGTCAATACAAAATAAAGAAAACTATGTGTGAGACACATTTTGAAAGATGTAAAAATGAACAATGCCCAATCCTTGTTCTAGGGAATATTCAAGTTTCTCATTGCTTTATTATGCCAAGAGACTTGATGTTAAATGAGATTTGACTATCAGTGCAGCATATGTGTGTGCATTTGTGTACTTTAAGCTGTTACTTGTTTCTTACAGAGATTCATCCAGGGAAATGGATAACAATGTAATTTTTGTTGTTTTTCATTACATTTTTCCCTGTTTCACATTTTTATTGCTGCATAATAGTTGATATAATTGGGATTTGTTGTTATATATTTGAACATGTACACAATGTAACAATATAGTTTGGCCAATATCACTCTCTAATAATGTGATTTTGAATCAAAATAAAAGTTCTTCATATTGAACTTGGAGCAGTCATAAAAGTGGAAATAATTGGCCCATTGCTTTGGGGTTCTAATTCAATACATTAAAAGTTATTTCTCTTTTAAAATTTATCAGCAAATAGGGTGTGGAACTAATAGGTAGTAGCTTTCAGAAAACTTTTAATTTGAGTAGATATTTATAGTTTTAAGTGGGAATTATAAGCTGTTGGAATGAATTTCTAATTAGAAATATTTTTCTTACAAAATATGTCATCATAAGCACAGAAGAAACAAGTTATAAGCAAATTGTAATGGAATTTTCTGAATTGTAAATTATAGTTCTATTTTATCCTTTACTCATCTAAGAAATTTATTAAAAGCCTACTATTTATGAACCTTTCTTCTATGCCAAGAAAAAAATAGAAAAGTCAAGAATAGTGACTATATCTCAGCTATATGAAATTACAGTGCACTAGGGCTGATAAAAGAGGTACACAAAAATGTGTAGGGACACAATTAAAAATAAATGGCATAAACAGAGTTCAGACAGTAATTGCTAAAAGAACTCAAATGAGGATAAAGTCCTTAATTGTCATGAATTTATCATAATCTATTTCTTATTCCCTCTTCTTAATTAGAATGTTCTTTTGTAATTTAACCTGTTTTTTCTAACACAGTAGAAAATAACTCCTTCCTAAGAATTATTCAGGTAGTGTGTTGTCAAAAATCCATTTAAGTGAATTTTCTTTCCTGTAAAGGGCTTCCTTCCTTTAGAGATTTTTTTTAAAAACTGTTTTTGTTGTTGTTCTCTTCTAAATGTCCCAATTAATTAAAGGAAATCTTTTGCACTGTCACCTATAGTTAAATTTCTTCTCCTGAGTTTTTTTCCCACTTATGGAAACAACTTAGGTTGTAATTAGCCAGTTCATTATACTCAAAGTGAATTAATTCTCTGGGTTTATTTTCTGGATGGAAAATGAAGGTAGCAGATGGACCCATTCCATCTTTAGCCTTTAAACATTCCCTTTAACTTTTTATATTGTAAGAAATAAGTGCACATTTTAATCATTTTATTTATTTTACATGTTCTGTTTACTTTAAAAGAGTAATGAGTTTATTTTTAGTTTTAACTTTTACTAACTCTGCAAAACATTTTTATGAGATAATCTGAACAGAAAACATAAAAGTTATATTTTAAAGGACAAAATAAAATGGTTTCTTCTCTCATTTGTATACTGAGATACATAATTATGCTAATAACTATTTAATGTCTACTATGTACTAATATTCTAATATGCTAATTTTTATTTTCAAAATGAGAATTAAATTAGCAGGTGATTATCACTTGCTGTAAATTTATCCTGTAGATTAAATAGGTTAAGCAGTGGAACAAATGAGCTGTTTTTCCTATACAGCATTTAAGAACCAAGTTGAAAAATTTTAAATATAATTTGTAAAACTGGAGACAGTAGTGGTAGAATAAAGTAAATAACATCTATTAAACACTTAGCATATGTTAGACACCATGGTCATCATTGTACTGATTACTTTGGTTTTGTTTGTAAAAGTACATTTTTACTCTACTTAGACTTAAGGAAATTGTATTTTCCCCATTACAGAAGTCCATGGATTCTGTGGTTCCAAAATTACCTAATCACATGATCTATGATGATAGGAAAGATCCCTTTATCTTTCTACCATCTTAGGTTGGTTTTATCCATAGGCTCATAACAAGATAACTATAGTAGCTCCAAGTATTATATCCTGGAATTAGAATTTATCTGTAAAGATAATGTTATTACTGAATTTCCCTTTTAGTGGAAAGAAACTTGTCCTTTTCCTTATTCCTCTGTGGATTACTCATACTTTCTATTCAATACTGATCATGTCCCTATACCACTAGTCACTGGTAAGTGGAGTGGGAGTACTGTGATTAGAAACTATGACCAAGGCTGGAATAAGGAGGTGCTCTTCAGAAACACTTTGCTCTGTGGAAGCATGGAGATGTCTATATGGGATCTCCATGAACCATGGAAGGGTGTGTAAAGGAGGGTGGTCCTGTTACAGATGGGTGCTACAGTCACATACTTGGCCATAAATATCCAATCTACCGAAGAGCTCTAAGATGTAGGTTTTTACAAACTAGAAACCAAGACTTTGAAAGGAATTATTTTCCCCCAATAACAAAGCCAAAAAGCTGTTGGACTGGTATTGGAAACTGTTCAATTCCAAAGCTTATGTTCTTTCCTTTAACCATATTGTGTTAATGCAAATTCTTGAATGATCTAGAAGTTTATTCAAATAGTTCCAAATTTCCCAAATATAACCATGATAAAAGAAAATTAATCAAAAAGTTTGTGAAATTTGTGAAGTTTTTATTCTTCTGTTCCAAGTCTTTCTTTGCAATATATCAATTAAACTCCATTAAAAGGAAAAGAAATACAAATAATATTTTATGGCAAAACAAAGCAACCAATGCCTATATTTTTGGTGTTCATGTTTTCTTTATAATATGTGTAGAGGAAACAGAAAATCTAATGCCTTTTTAAGTGTTGTCAACAGAAGAATCAAACTCTGTTGAAGATACAATTTTGATTCTATTCAATGGATAATTTAAGAGTGCTTTGGAAATGAGAGGATTAATATCATGGCTTAGTCAAATTGATTAAAACTGGAGAAAAAACAAGATTTGTCATCTTTTAAACTGAAACAGACCTGAGACTGATCTTTTCTACTGAGGAGTTTAAAAATGTTGGATCTGATAACAAGCAAAGACAGAATATAATATACTGAAGATGAAAGCCATTTAGAAAAGTTATTTTCTCCTGTAACTTCAAACACCAGGAATGTATCAGAAACATAATGTGTAGTGAGGTCTTGGCAAAGTCATTAAATGAAACACATAACCAAGATTGCATGCCAGATGGAAGAGACTAGGTGTAATCTTTCAATTTTTCATCCTCTTTATTTTAAAATAAGCAGAAGTTTGGTATGCATATGTGTGTGTGTGTGTGTGTGTGTGTGTGTGTGTGTGTGTGAGAAAGAGAGAGAGAGAGAGAGAGAGAGAGTGAGAGAGAGACTTTTGTGTTCCAATTCCCCTACGTTCAGACTACAGCTTCAGGCTTCAATTAAGGGTTTTTACTTCCCTTTCTTCTACTGCTTACATTCTCTGAGTAAAAAGGAGAGAGAACAAAAAGGGAAGAAAAAGAAAATATATATCATTTTCAAGTTAGATTTCTTAGTTAATGGACATGGATGAATATTTGAACCTAGGGACAACTTATAATCTGTTTTATATTACCCTGTACACTCTAATACCTTAAAGAAAGAGAGTTTGCTATTTGCCTTAGTGGAAAATAAATAATATTTGGTATTGAAAACATAGCATTAAGAGACAAAAGAAATATCTACTATCACAGGATAAGTAAAACTCTTCCAAGATTTCACTTCACTGTGTCCAGTTTGTTCAATAAAGTACTTACAGATAGATTTAACTATAATGAAATAAGGTGATTAAGCAATGAAAAGAGATTCTCAAAGCCAAAGCAAGATCTTGGTTTACATCAGTTCAATTCAAAGCAGTGTGTTACAGCTACAGACCAACTTGTCTAATAAATGTTAACATCTAATAAAATCTGCCAGCCCTAACTTTATGTATGACTGCATATATGTTGTGATTCTACATCACATACAGAGAAATGAAATGTTATCCTCCATCTGTGTACAATGAATCAAATTGAACTCTGCTATCATGTAAACCTAAATAGAACAAATAAATAAATTAATTTTAAAAAAGGTCAACTTTAAAAAAAATAAAAAATAAAATCTGATGTTAGAGACAGTTTACATTTGAATAAATGAGCTATCAAATTTTAAATGTTGCCATGACTTTTTGCATGAATGTAGCCAATATTTACTTGCCATTTTCTTTTCCTATTCATTCTGTCTCTATTTATTTGTTTTCCTGAGGAAATCAAGACATAAGTTCTAAATTCATAAGTTTAAAAGAACTTAAATTACTTGAGACAGGTTTATTTAGATGGTCACCAATGCAACTTGATATTTATTGGTCATAACAAATGCTGGGTTTCAAAAACTTCCTCAACACCTGAGGGGTTAATCAAGAAAATTTATTTATGATGCAGCTTTACATCATATTATTTCATGTCATGTGTTTTGGGAAAAGTTTGTGCAATGATAGTTCTTTAAAATATTCACTGTGCTTGCCAGAATTTTTTTAATTGTCTCCTTCAAATGTGTAACAAAAAGAACAGTTAGGATTATTTTGAGCATGAATAAACCTGATGTTCTATCTTTTTAAAAAAAATTTTTTTTAGTTGTAGATGGGCACAATATCTTTACTTTATTTACTTATTTATATGTGGTGCTGAGGATCGAACCCAGTGACTCATGCATGCGGGGCAAGCGCTCTACCACTGAGCTACAGCCCCAGCCCCTGATGTTCTATCTTATTTTGGGACCACATATATAGAGTTGACTGAACATGATTTGAATTTCTGAAAGCATAAGCCAAAATAAACTTTCCCTTCTCTATGTTATTCTCTTCAAATCTTTTGGTCACAGTTATGAAAAGGGTAACTAAAAAAGAAGCTGGCAGTAACAAGTGAGGTTTTTGCTGTGAGTAATTTGACCACGTGGTTCAGAAGCCTTTAGAACTGGTTTGTGGGAGTAGGAATTTTGAAAATTTTTAGATATGCAATTTGGAAAAGATTTAGATTGTTATAAGCAAAACTTAGTGGTCAATTCTGGTGGGAGTTCAGAAGAACAAAATGCCAATAAGAATGTGGAGAATAAAGACTGGGCTCATGAGGTTTCAGAGAAGAAAGACTCCTGCAAATTGAGCTAGAGGCCATTCATATTACATTCTGGTTAAGAAGTCACCTATATTTTTCTCATGTGTTGAGCTGTGAGGCTGAATTTAAAGGAGATAGACTAAGTACTCTAGTGTTGGAAATTTTGAGGCATCACAGCATTCCAGTCATGGCATGGATATTGTCAGCTTTTAGACAAGATTAGGCATATGAAGCAGAGTAGAAATATTTGACGGGAAAAGTACAAATAAAAATGGGGTGAAGAAATATATGATTGTTAAAGACATTATAGTTACAAAGGAGGTGCAAAGTACTTTATCAGAAATTCGAAAGATGGCTTGAAGCTAGCTCATGAATTGGCAAAATGCACCCATCTCAGTTACAATGATGTAAAGATAAAATTCCTTTAAAAAGGTAACCTGGTTGCATAGGGGTGCTTAAGAAGTTTTTCACCATGTGTATCTGTGCAGACACTTATATGCTGCTGCAATAATCTCTGGAACTTTAGCTGCTACTAAAGATGGTGACAGGAGTTGGTATCAACTACCTGGTGCCAGTTCTGAAGGAATGCAAGATGCTGGAGTTAGAGGATTATGAAGGCTTCTACTGAGATTTCAAAGAAAGGCCTGGGAAGCTAGTCATGGTGATTAGGATTAGAGTTCCTGCAGGCTGTCCATGAGAGGATGATGCATGAAGATATGAGAAGAAAGCCAAAGCTGCAGTGGAGACCCCCTGAGATTAATAGATGTGAGCAGTGTTGAATACCTGCCAAGGAAATCTGCAGTAATCAAACAGAAACAAGAGAGAGGTCATGTGGGCTGCAACTGATAATGGGGCAGAACTATCTAAGCCCTCTGTTGAGAACATCATGATGCCATGTGCCCCAGTGTTAGAGGTGGAGCTACAGAATTTGTTTGCCTATCTGTATTTCAGTCTTGCTTAAGTCCTATCCTTTTGTATATGCCTATTTCTCACTTGTGAAATGGAAATATATACTCTGCCTTTATATATTGTATATATGTAATCTGCTTTTGTTCTTTTTTTTTTTTTTGATATCAGGGATTGAACTCAGGGTTACTCGACCACTGAGCCACATCACCAGCCTTATTTTGGTGTTTTATTTATAGACAAGGTCTCACTGAGTTGCTTAGTGCCTCTCTGTGCTAAGGCTGGCTTTGAACTCGCCATTCTTCTGTCTCAGTCTCCCAAAGTGCTGGGATTACAGGCATGCACCATGGTGCCCAGCTCTGCTTTTGCTTTTTGGAGGGAAAAACATCCATGAGTTTGCCTTAAATTTCAAATGAGATTTTGGTCTTGAATTTAAGGTAATGCTGGAACTGTTAAAAATATGGAAACTCTTAAAAACGGGCTAAAATATTTTCATTGTGCAATGGTCATGAACTTCTGGGGGTCAGAGGCAGAATGTATGGTTTAGATATGAAGTGTCCTCCAAAAATTCATTGTGTGAGAGAATGCAAGAATTGTTCAGAGGGGGCATGGTTGGATTTGTGAGATTTGTAACTTAGTCAATGGATAGATTCATTGACATGGATACCTGTTAGTAACCATAGATAAATTTAGGAGTGGCTGGAAGAAGCAGGTCATTGAGGGCATGCCTTTGGGAATTAAATCACTGAAGGACAGTGAAATTGCAGAGAATCCAAGGCTGGGTTAATATAGTCAGTACCATCTTTTAAAATGTTATTTTTAAAGTAATAAACTTTGTTTTTAGGGCAGTTTATGTTTACAGCAAAATTAAAATTATTACAGAAAATAATAAGAGTTATCCTATACTCCTAACCTTTACACGTTTGTATATTCATTAGAAATATTGGTCTGTAGTTTTCTTTTCTTAAATATGGTGTTGCTAATTATGATTTAAAGTTAATGCTGGTGTCATAGAATAATCTAGGGAATATTTCTTCTGTTTTTATCTGTTGGAGGAATTATAGGGAATCTGTGTAATTTTTTCTTTTTTTGGAAGATTTTACCAGAGAACCCATTTGTGCTTGGTGTTCAGTTTTGAAATGTTATTAATTACTGGGGTAGTTTCTTTTATTAGATATATATCTATTCATATTGTCTATTTTTTTGAGGATTTTAACCAATGTGATTATGTCTTCAAAGAACTAGTTCAAATCAAATTTGTTTATAATCTTCCTTTATTATACTTTTAATGTCTGTGGGATCTGTAGTGATGTATTCTAATTCATTTCTGATATTGTCATTTATATCTTCCTTTTATTTTATTTAGCATGATTAGAATTGTACTGATTTTACTCATTCTTTCAAAGAGTGAGCTTTCAATTTTGTTGATATTCTCTGTTGTACTTCTATTTTCAATTTCATTTATTGCTGCTCTAATTTGTATTATTTATTCTGCTTAGTTTTGGATTTAATTTAATTTCTTTTTCTAGTTTCCTAAGATGGAAGCTTAAACTATCAATTTAAGACAATTCCTTTATTTAGCAAAACACAACATTTTATTTGAAAAAGTGAAAGAAAATTTGGCCTGAGCAATATCTTTCCAAGAAATTTCTAAGTAAAGTTAATTATGTATTTATATATTTTAGAAACTATAACTTACACTTTCATAATATATTTTGTTGGGTAACTTAGAAAATTTCAGCTTATTTGGTGTTTTATTATCAAAATAATGTAACTAAAATTCTACAGTGGCTACTATTTTTTTCAGATGAGGACACTGAGGCTTTGAATAATTAAATATCAAATGACAGACCAGGGATCTTAACTTAGACATTTTAACTTCTAGAATAGCAATACTTCCAAAGATTTTGCTACTTCTATTTTGTACTAAAGAATGTGTCAATTAAACATTTGTTTAAAAATATTTGCAGAATATTGAACACATTTTTTAAAAAGTTAAATTATGTCCTTCAGGTTCAAATCAAAACTGTAAGTGTTCAGCTATGAATAAATTTGACAAGTTTTATCATTCTTACACAATCTTTTTTTTAATAGAAAAAGACAAAAATATATGCAAAAGGTAGTATATGAGATGAAGACAAGTGCTATATGAGAATAAGAAAACAGAATGGACTCCTGAGAGAGGAGTTGCAACACTGTGTATGGAAGGAGACAGCACAAGTAAGTGATATTTGAATAGAAAGCAAAGAAATGAGGACCCTGTTTTGAGATAGGGTCTCACTAAGTTGCTTAGGCCCTCCCTAAGTTGCTGAGGCTGTCTTTGAACTCAATCCTCCTGCTTCAGGCTTTTGAGATGCTGGGTCAACTTATTTTTAAATTCATTAATCTAGCTTGTGGGCTGTGAATAAGCTACAGTAGTGCTATAAATTGAATGTATTCCCACAAATTACATAGGCTGAAATGTAATCCTTACTGTGATGGTATCTGAGGTGGGCCTTTGGCAGGTTATTAATTAATGAATGGGATTGGTACTTTTAAAATGAGACCTCCAATAGTTTCCTTGACATCTACCATGAGAAGATATACCATGTGAGCAGACCATATCTATTGATTGGACAGAGTGTTTTCCTCAGGCACTGAATCTGCTAGCTCCTTTGATCTTAGACTTCCCAGCCTCCAGAATTGTAAGATGTACACTCTTTTGCTTATAAGCTACCCTAGTCTATGGTAGTTTGCTATAGGAGCTCAAATGGGCTACAACAAATAGAAAGGCAAGTTCTGAAATAGATAATTAGATATCTTTTACAGATTCAAGCTAAAAGTGATATGTTTAAGACCTGGAGAGTATTTGTTCAACTGAAAAAAGACTAGTAGGATATGAAATATATTTTAAAGATCATGTCAAGAGAAGTTGCTAATTGGATGTTGAGTATAAAACAACAACAAAAACAGAAGAGTCAAGAATACGTCCATCCAGTGTTTTTGTCCTGACTATTTCGGAGAGAGTTGACATATATTGAAGTTGATAAAGGCTGTAGGAGTCACTATAGAACAGTGGCATAGTGGAATAAGAAGTTAATCATGAGTCCATTTACTATGGGTATAATTACTAAGGATGTATTTATCTTTGAGTCTTACTATCTCTTTCAACTTCAAATATGTAAAAGGTAAAATGATCCAATGGGAAATTATCTTGGACTTATGAAAAATTTGAAGTGATAATAGTATTTTATTTGAAAATAATCTGATTGCTCTTTATTAGCTATTGATTATATGAAAGAGATCTAAAATCTTATTGAATATTGCTCAAATTTGATAATGTATATCTTTCTAAACAATATCTGCTATTAACTAAAGTGTAGACCATTAGAATAGTCATGAAAATAAAAATAGAACTGAGTTAACATGAAAAGAAGCATCTTTGATTATTTCATTTATTAATGCATTTGGAGTTTGGGATAAGGAAGTGGATTTGAAAATATCTATAAAATTTATATTAAAATATTGAAAGTCATGGATATACACATATGCAAACAAATACACATTGAACTTATGGTCAAACAGATTTAATATAATTTTAAATTTCTATTCCCTTACATTTGCACTTTGACATTACTAACATTTACTGCCCTAGAGTTTGCTGTATATTTTGTGATTCTACTTCTTTCCCCTCAATATTTAATTTCAATTTAAAGGTTTCAGTGAAGTTGTGTGTTTTGAAAGCACAAGTTCTGAACATATTAACAATATTATTTTGTCTTATAATTTAAAATGCTTTTGTGTAGTCAGGATTCAACCATAGAAGCAGGACCCATAAAGGATATTTTTATCTATCCATCTATTCATTCATCCACCTCACATTCATCCATCTATTCATCTATCTACCCATATTATCCATCTATCCTTTCATCTATCTATCATCTACCTAATAATATATCTATATATTGATCTCTCATTTGTCTATAGAGGGATCTGTAACAGATAATTGGCTCATCCAATTGTGTAATCAAGTTAAACTGTCTTTGAAAGATTATTTTCTCCACTTTTGATGCTGAGGCTTGAAGTGCACTGGACAGGCAACAAGGAAGGAAAGATTGCCAATGGGGTAAAACCTACAATCATGAACTTTAGTCCCACCATCACAGAATGAACTATTTTTTTTCTGAATGCAGATACCACTAAAAGAAGAAACCTAGATATTTGGAAGCAGTTTTCATATTATGATTATTTCTTACATTTCTACCTGAAAGTCTTTATTTTTATTTATTTTACCTGAATACCAAATGTCTTGTTGGAGAAATCTTTAGCACAACTTTTTATTTTGGGAAAAATTTCAAACATACAAAATAGTAGAAATAAAAGTGTAATGATTATGGGCGTTTCCCTTACCTACATTCATACTTGGTCTGTTTCCTTTTACATGCTCTCTCAATTGTGCAGTTCTGTTTTTTCTTTTTATCTATCTCTACACACACACAAACACACACACACACACACACAATTTTTTCCTAGTGTTTGACTTGAAACATGAGTTAATAAATATCATGATATTCCACCTCTACAAACCTCATCATGGATCCCATTGAAGGAAAGAACTTTCTCTTAGTCATCACTATATGTTACCTACTTAATAATCTATACCATAAGATGTGATTGAATTTGTCACCCCCATGAAATTCATCAATATCTAATACTATTTCTTAGTATACAATCCCTACTAAATCATAACCCAATAACTTCTCCTTTAAACTTTCTTGCATTGTCTCACACATGAGCTTCTGAGGAATACCAGAGAGAGAAAGAGAGAGAGAGGAAAGAAAAGAAATATATAAGGCTTTATTTACTTCCTCACTCTACAAAAAATACATTACAGTGCTCTTCATAGATATTTATGACAACTGTGGAAGCAATTGTGGCCAACAGGATGTAAGCAAAAGTGATGTGTTGAATTACTGTGTCCCACTTTTCATCTTTGCTTCTTCCTACTCACTGAACTAAGGCAGTGAGTTAGAACATCAATTGTGAATGATGAAATTAATAACTCATGTTGGGGATGGAAAAAACAAAAGATACCAAGTATGCCCCGATGTTTGATGATCACCTACCAGAACTTTTATGTGAAGAGATTTCATATTTTTTTTGAGTTTAAGGACATGCTTTATAGAAGCTGAGCCTAAGACCTGCATAATGAAAATATAACAGTCTGTGTCAGAAACAACATATACAATGATATTCCCTTTACCTTATCATTGGTATGCAATTATAACATCCAACTTTATTTGACTTGGTTTGCTATTATGCTTCCCAGTTTAAAAAAACAAAACAAAACAAAACCCAAACCGTAACAAGAACAGTTTAAGCTTTGACACTTCGAGGAGCAGCTCCACCTCATAAGCACTGTGCATAGCCAATCTGCATTTAGCTTTGTATCTCTGAGCATAAATCCTTTCAAATACATCCTTACTTGTCATTTAAAGTCATTCCAACTGATGTGTTCAAAAGCTTTCAAAGAGCTCATGTTCTAATCTACTGTGGGCCTTTCTAAATTGCTTAGAAGGATTGTATAGTAACTCAAACTTATTTCTTCTGACATTGAATTACTTTCTTAGAATAAAAAAGAATGATTCTATTTTCAATGCTTCCCATAATATGGTTTCATCTCCCTTTTTGCCAGAAATTTGTCTAAAGATCTTAGACTCTGAATGATGTATGTCTTACATTTCTAAAATTAACTCAATCTTTGCCCCTTGTCCATATTTCTAGCAGTATTATGGTTATTTCAATTTGAATCTGAGATGAACACATATAACATTCAATGTTACTGACTGCCACATATGAAAGAGAAAGATGTAATTGTATTTAAATCATCAAAATATCTTATCACCTTATAAAATGGGCATAATAGCATTCAAGAATATTAGTAAGATCTAAGCCATTAAATTTCATTAAAGTTTTAGTAAAAAAAAAGAAAGAAAAGAAATTTGGATACTAGCAACTACATGTTTCTTTGAACATGAAATTTCATAAAGTGATAGACATACTTTTAGTATCTTGATGGATTTATATATTTCTATGATAATAGATATACTAAATTTAAAAGAAAATAACTAATTGCATTTAAATTACAAGAAAAATCACTCAAATTATTCAAGTTGGAAATTTGTGCCTTTAAAATTGTTAGGTTTTAATGTCATTTTAATGACAATAATTATCCTTATTGATTTTAATGTAGTGTCAAACACAATTATCCTCCAATTATAAATTAGATGACCTCTGTCTTAAATTTTTCTGTCTAAACTTCTATAATTATAATCAAGATGCTTTGTATTATAACTGAGAAACTCTCTAGTAGCATTTTAAAGGAAAATTATGAGAAGCTCTCCACAGGAATAATATCTATAAAGGAATGAACATCAACAAAGCTTCAGGTGGCATTATTCTATTCAAATTCACGAACAGACTTCTATGCTAAAATGTGTAAATTTTTACTTATCTCTTCCAAACACTTTTCTATACTTGTTAAGGATAAATTTGCTATTAAATTACTAGAAATATGGGTCAACAATTTGTTCCAAGTTCTTCTGTTAAGGTGAGCCTAGTGAGATAAAATTTCCACTCCTTTATCCAGAATCCCTATTTGAAAGTGATTATAATCACAGTACTTCAGCCTCCTTCACTTTCTTCTATTTTAATATAGTGTAAAATTCTTAAAGTTTGGATAAAATTTGGATTGTATGGCTAAATCTCTATAACATGTAGAATTTACTTTACCTAAACATTATAGTTTTTTCTTAAATTTATTAGTTTTAACCAGAAGAAATTCCATGCTGTGATACCTGTTCCAACTATTTAGTAGCATAGAAAAATAATTGATATTTTCAGTGTTCTAATGTATATGAAAATATGAAACTTCCCAAACAATAGTGGGGAATGTAAATTTCTTCAGTACATTTAAAAATTATTTGAGGCCAGGCAAGGTGTTGCATGCCTGTAATCCTAGCAGCTCAAGAGGCTGAAGCAGGAAGATTGTGAGTTCAAAGCCAGCCACAATAAAAGTGAGCCACTAAGCAACTCAGTGAGACCCTATCTCTAAATATACTACAAAATAGAGCTGGGGTGTGGCTCAGTGGCTAAGTGCTACTGAGTTCAATACCCAGAACCCCCCTAAAAAAGGGCTGGAGGTGTGTCTCAGTGGTTAAGTGCCCTGAGTTCAATCCCCAGTACAAACATAAATAAATAATAAAATAAAGAAATAAAAATAAAAATTATTTGAAAGTACTTATTAAAAAATGTGTGTACTTTTAACCAATCAATTGCTAGTTAATCTAACTTATAGAAATATGCAAAAATAAATGTGGCTATGTACATACACAGACATATATAAGGTTCATTTTGTAGCATTGTTATAAATTTCCATGTAAACCAATAAAAATGCTATGAATAATAACTATAAATATTATGCTCCTATTAAAAAAGAAGTTGGATATATTAATTGCTGAAATTTTCATATTCCATTGTATTTTGATTCTATTATTGTTAAAATGCAAATTGGGCTTATTTTATCCAAATATGTATTTTAAATCAATGTTTATTTTTTGTATGTGTGTGTGTGTGTGTGTGTAGTAGAAAATTACCTAATTAGTAGCAATGATTACCTTAGGGATGAGATATTGAAATAGAGAGAAACTATTTCTATGTTTATACATTTTAGTTTTATTTTAATTGTTACAAAATAAAATTTTAGTTTTAAAAATTTTAAAAGAAACATAGAATATGAAGATATGAATCTCCAGCCTGGGAAATTAACAAGATTAAATGCCCTGAAGAATATAATAGTAGAGTTGATAATAAATAACTTATCTTTATTGGACACAATTTATTCTAAATGAATCCCAATTTTAGTTTTTTTAATTTCTTAAATAGTGGAAGCTAGAAACTTTGAACCTGTTACTTTTTTCTATGTAATGATCTGTGAAAAGCAAAATCACATTTTATGAGGTTGTATGAGCAGAAAACACTATTAATCTATAAAATTCTCAATAGGAAAGTTTTCTGAGAATTAAAGAAGAAATATTTAATCCATCTATAAATCTATCTGCAAGTCAGTATAGTTAAGTGGATGAAGAATATAAAAACTCCATTAATGTAAAGTGACAGAAACTAATGGACTACTTAGTAGATTAGTAACTGGCATCTTGCTAGCACTATGTTGTTTACTCCAGATCTGGGCTTGAAAGGATGTATACCACATTTGGCCTCTAGGCACATTTAATGCAAGTGGACAGAAACGCATGGTTATATATTTAAGTTGACTATTGAACTGCAAGCTTTATTTGTCTGCTGTTCTATTGCCTCAAGCTGTAGAGATACAGAACTCTAGCCTTGGAACAAGTGATTGGAGCATCGGTAAATTTTGATGAACAAAGAACTTACTCACTGATATTTTTAATCCCATGATTAAGAAAATTCTTCATTTTTATAACACTGTCTCTCTAGTTCTTAATTAATATCACACACAGGTGTTGTGAGGGATAACATGGTAAATCAAAAAAGGGTTATGAGCCTCCAAAGAACTATTATTAATTATAGGCACATCATAAAACAATCCTTTAGAATGATGGGACTGTCAAATGCCAGGCTTTCAATCTGTATTTTTGAGGCTGATTCTTCCTTCTATTTCTGCAAAAGGAATTTTATATTAAGCTATGGCGCTTAGTTTATTATAGTTAGGGAAAATGTGTCATCTCCAGTTAAATACTATTTGATTATTTCAGTGATTTATTTTGCCCATTTAGTTTTCAAATGAATTTAGAATGCAAAATAGGATGCATAACTGCAAGTTAATAATAGGTTCCTCAAAATATAAAACAAAAATTAGAGATTTTCTTTTTCTTGTGTGCCCCCCCCCTTTAATGCACCTAATCTCAGTGAAAACTGAAATGTCTTTCAAATTACATTCTGACATTGAAAGGGCATGTCCACCAACCACAAATATGCATGAAATCATCTTTATGCACTGACAAGAATTTTTTTTTTTTACCAGGAATTGAACCCAGGGGCACTTAACCACTGTGCCACATCCTTAGCCCTTTTTATTTTTTTATTTTGAGACAGGGTCTCACTAAGTTTCTTAGGGCCTCGCTAAGTTACTAATGCTGGCCTTGAACTTAAAATTCTCCTACCTCAGCCCCCTGAGCTGCTTGAATTACAGGTGAGCATCACAGTACCTGGGAAGAATCTTAAAATCATTTTTTAGAGTATTATTTCACAGTATTTGTCCACAGGTATTCATCCTGTATATTTTCATTTCGGACCCTCTAATTATGAACCATCTCTGTCCTGTTTCTTAGTTCTGATTTTATTGCTGAAACATACTATTAGAATGCACTTATAGCTTTGTAAGACTTATATAAAGATCTAATAACCAGCTTATCTCCTCTGACCTTTCCCTTGAAGGACCCTTGGACCATCCACAAACATGTATTTTGATTTCTAAAATGGCATTCTCTCTTGGTGCTTTGCAGGAATTTCAGTCTCATCATTTGTGCTTGCTTTATATATAAAAAATGTTTGCCTGAAACCAAATAAATAGAAACAACAGGACGCAGATGCTAAACGCACAACTCAGAAATGCTTTATAAATTCTTTGTTTTTACTGTGTGCTTAAGAGGCAATACACCAGTACTCACTAACCAAATGTACATACAGATTGTGGACAAAGTAGATGGCCAGAACACAAAGTCTGTTAGAATGCAAACAAAGATTTGCTCTCAAATAGTTCAGAGAGAACTAACATCCTAATAACTCTGCACTAAATGAGGCAAATGAAATGAAGTACAAATGTTCTTGATTAGAAAATTTCACCCCAAACAAAATGTAAAAGGGTCAGTTTAGGTCTCATATTATATTATCTATTACTAACATCATAGAATATCAAATGTTTTAGTGTTTGCCAGGCATTATCTAGATTATATGAAGTGAGACTTATTTAAAATATCTTTTTTTTTAATTCAATAATATGCCTTGAAGTGCCTGACACCAAAAACAAAACAAAATAAAAGATGTCACTAGCTACATTGGATAAACCTACTTTGTATTGATAGAAAAGGCTTTATTTTATTTATTGCTATAGTTTGAATCTAAAACATCCCCAGAATTCTATTCTCTTTGTCATGTATGTGCAACTGTTTCCCCCTTACAATTTCATCTTCACCAAAATACGAACATACTACAACAGCCATCTGCAAATACACAAAACGAACCCTTGTCTGGCCCCTACCTCTCCTGTTTTTGCCATGTTAATTTTATTCCCTGTGAATTAAAACTCATAACGTGAATTGTATATTGTATCAGGGGTGTTCTATTCATCTCCTTTAGCTGAGATAAATCATATCTCTTGCCCCATCTGATACAGAGTTTTATCAGGACAAATGGACCTGTATTTAATCATGCATTAAATCCTAACCTTATTCTTGCTGTCCTTGTTGCTTACTTCCCTTTCTTTCTTTAATATCTTCTGTTCAGACTTTGTCCCACCATGCCCAAATTAACAATTCCAAGTTTACAATTTCATTACCTCCACTTTGCTAAAATCTTCAATAGTTTTGAACTATCAGCAGCCTTTGATATGCTTTTTCAATGATTTCTTTTTGCAGTTACTCATCACTTCCATGGATGAATACACTCTCCTCATTTCCTTCTTACCTCACTGGTGATGGCTTCTCCAATTCTTTTCTGCTCTCTCCAAACTCTCCAGTCTTTCATCATTCAGGTGCCCTAGTTCTTGGCTTTGGACTTCTTCTATTTTATGTATTTTCTTCCTTGTATAAATAATAAAAAAATTCTTTTTGATCCTTGTAAGTATTCTTTGTCTTAAGCACTATGCTGGATAGCATGTTCTGAACAGAAGCAAAATACTGAATGGAAGTAGTAAAATGGAAATCTTCACCTTGTATTTCAGCTTCACTTTTGCTTCTCTGGAGTTGCATTTGCTGATAAAGAAGCAAAACCTAAACTTTAATCTCAGTTTTGGGTTTTAGGTAATCCTACTTAAATCCTAGAAATTCTTTTACAATCTAAATTAACCAGAGATCCTTGTTTGCTCACTGTTCTGAATTCAACCTTTCATGTCTATTATGTCCTCACTTTCCCCTTAATTCTGGCAATTAATTCTGGCAATTAATTGCTACCACTTTCTATGTGATATTCTGGGATCCCACCACTTCCACTGAAGTTAAGGAATTAATTCAATGGAAAAATCTCCCATATGCTATCTTCACTCCTATTTTGCACAGTACTATTCCACTAGCACATTTCAAAGATGCTCATGCTTTGATCACCAGTGCGCATCTCAGTGATGGTGAATAAACTGTTCCTTAAATTTTCTCAGTAGACATAGTTATGTAGGACTTGGTGATTTACTAGAACACTTTAAATTTATTCCAGTTTTTGTATCTTCTTAACACTTTATCTATGTACATTTTATTAAGGAATATTTTGCATCTCAACTTGAATTAATGTAATTAAATGCTAGTTTCAATCAGCTGACTAAAAAGTGAGACCTACCATTTGCTGAATAAAGTAGCACTACAGATTTACTACTAAACAAATGAGGTCCATCAGTTTATTCAGTCTGATATAAAATTCTGTGTTTTTTTCCTCCTAGGTCCAGGATCATGAGTATCAATTTCTATATGTGTTCATAATCTGTTGCAGTAAATCAAAAAGTCTTGTGATATTTTGGTGTACAAATTCTACCAGAGTTCATATTTTATACTTGTCTATTAGAGAAAGCTAAACTTTTACATTAGTTTGGAAACTCAGTGGTATAGATAGGGCATAAAAGATTGACATCCCCTTGCAAAGTAACTTCCTCAAGTAAGTTATTTATGACTTCCTTAATCATACCCAAACATCTTGATTCAGAATGCAGTAGCTTCTTCTTCTTTCAAGGAAAATTCAGTGGCATTTTGGTATCAGATTATTGAGCCAGTCCAACGTATTAAAAAATCCTCTTTTGCTTAGGATCTCACTCAGCTTAGTCTTTTATTTAAAGACCTACATAGATCGTGAACTTAGCAAGTAGTGTAATTTAGCAAACTCCAAGCTTAAATTTGATCTTAGATTTGTAGCTAAGTATTTCTAAGCTGAGAGACAGAAGATCTCCCTTCCCTTTTTTTTTTTCTCCTAGCTGGAGTATGAATATGAACCATACTAGATGCTGCTGATCCAGGAGACATTAAAATACTAGACGTAGATTTCCAAGAAAAGATAAACATATAGGGCCACAAGAAATATGTTAACTATCCTGGTTCCTTTAGCAAGCAAGACAGAAAAATTTTTTCTTATTTGGGTCACTTTTTCAGTCTCTATCTCAGTTGACAAATTCTCACACTATATCCATGATCTATATAAATGTATGCTTTTTTTTCCCCTGAAGGGGTAAAATGGCTTCTGTTTTATAGTGAGTACTTTTTATTATATTATTAATTAAATACATCACAAGTTTCATGCATTTTGATTATTTAGAAATAGATTTCTATTTAAAATAAAAGGCTTTTACATGCTTCAAAATTAAATTTAATCCTCTTTTACACATTTCTAATATGGTTTTAATGAATAGTTCTAACAGTTGCTTAGGTATGTTGGTTGTAAAACAAAACAATAATAAAAGAAAAGCAAAGCAAAAAATTCAAACATTTTATAGATCCTTTTTGGCTAGAAGCACCAATTTTCTATGTACTAGGTATTACAAAGTGCAAGTAACCTATTCTTGTTTTGTTAGCTTAATTTATTTAAGAAAAAAATGTTCTTTTTTTGGTAAAAGATACAATGAAAAGTGGCTTACGTGTCTTATTTATCATAAAGGCAAAGTTCATATTTTTAGTAAATGAATACGAGGACCAACTTCTCCTTACTGAAAGGGCATCACTGTGTTTGGCACAGAGCATAAAAGTAGATGCACGAGTATCTTGCCTTGTGGGCAGAACATCAAACCCAACTGCATTCAGCAGTTCTATCTGATCTTCTATTGAAAATGGTGATATTAAATTCCAGAAATCTACCAAAAGCAGCTTAACACTCCGTATGAAATTAAACAACACATATATGTAGCTCTTATAATGATATCCTTAGAAATCATCTAATGCAAGAAAATACTGAGCATATAGTTTTATTTATAGAATAATATTTGGCAAATACAAATATAAAGTATTCCAAAGCATTGTTAAAGAATCTGTGATCATCATTCCAGTGCTTATTTGTTTATTTATTTATTGTAGGATTTTGAAATGAAATTGGAGAGACTGTCAAACATCAATGAGCTCAGAAATTTAGGTTCTTTCAAGACACAGGGAAATAAAATGACACAGGAATTTTAGAAAGAATGAGGCAAAAATTTTAAAATATACTCAATAAGAATAGTAGAATATAATTTAAGAGATAAGATATTTCTAAGAAATGTCTAAGATATTTCCAAGAAATGTTAAAATGAAAAAGTAGGAATCTAATTTCAACAAATAATGATAAAAGGGTTCTGTGAGACACTTTAGGAGAAACTAGGTAAAATACATAACAGCTCTCCTCTGCTATGGAGCTCATATGCCCATAAAGGAAAGAAAAATTGAAAGCAATGTATCATATATACATATACATAATGTACATAACGTATATATGTACGTAACATTATACATGTTTATCAATATGTAATGAGTGCTATATGAAAGAAATATAAATACAACTAAAAATTTTAATGAGAGTCCTGATACTCATTGAGGGCTATGATTTTTAGTTAATTCAAGTGAATTGTGCAGCTTTTTGAAAAGTTCTCAAAATTGTCAAAGTTAATCCTTCCTTATGAACAACAGTTAAATTATCCTATAGTTTTTGTAAGATGACTGGTAATAATTACTTTGAAAGCTTCCTTCATTAAATTTATCTCTGGTCATGTTCTTCAGTATAAATACATATGGTCTTTAGCTTTATATATGACTCTATGTATGTTGTGATTCTACATCACATACAACCAGAGAAATGAAAAGATGTGCTCCATCTGTGTACAAAGAATCAAAATGCACTCTGCTATCATGTAAACTTAAATAGAATAAATAAGTATATTAATAAAAAATATCTTTTGGAAAATTACAATTTCTTTTCCTGATAAGATTACCTTTGAATTTTTGACAGGCCAAACTAGTTTGTAATGAAGTATCCATTTAAAGTGTTCTCTTTAATTTCACAATGTTATGTGTTTATATCTGCTTTCTAAGAAATTTAATTTTCATCAAAGACATAGAAGATCAAAAGTTCTGAGTTTCTTAGAAATAGGTTGTCCTCTTCAACTATTGAGAATGAAATTATAAAATTTGAATAATAGCCTCTCAGTATTCTAGGCCTCCTTTGGGAGGCCTAGAATATAATATTCTAGGCCTTATTATATTGTGTTCAATATAATAAAACACCTAAAATTACCATATTCAAACTGTTTAATTCCTTATTCCCTTATATTTCAACATTTTTATAAATATTAAGAAAAGTAATAGATAGAAATATATCCTGTATTTTTTTTCTGTAAGGAAACTAAAAATCATGGTGTGAGAAACTTGTGCTAGCCTATTACATAGGCCTTTTTTGAAAATAACCCAGCATCCCTTGCTGACAGCTTGTCAGTCACCAGATATATGAAGGAAGACATCTTAAATCATACCAACTCAGACCAGGCAATACCTGCTCAAATTGACAACCAACAAAATCATTGTTTTCCAAGCCACTTATGTTTAGAGTATTTTGTTATATATCTATGACTAATTGATAGTAGGCAATTTCAATTAACTTTTAAAATTTTCTCCTAGTATCTAAAAATATATTAGCAAACAACAGAATACCTGAATAATAGTGGAGCAACCAAATAGAGTCATCTTCAACAAAATGTCCGAAAATGAACAGTTGCAGCTACCATTTTATACAATCAACAGAGAATTAAAGAAACCAAACTTTTTCTAACTTTTTACCATTATTACTATAAACTTGTAATATGGCTTCTGTACTTCTAGGCATCATATTATATGACACATGCAAAGAAGAGGACATAAGAGAAATATTTGGCAACACAAACTATTTATGCCTCTCTTTTCATCAGTAATCATTTCTTCGAATGCCATTAGCTTTTTGCTTCTTTCATTTCTTTCTTTCCTTTTTTTTTTTCCTCCTAGAATTTGGCCTCAGGGCTAGCCTTAAGTGGAGAGGAGACTGGAGAGACCACAGTTTATCTTCTTGCCTCTTTTGTCGTGAAGACTTTGGTAATCTCCAGCTCATTTTCCAAAGGTCTGCACTATGATTCTTTCTTGGCCATCTATCACTCCTATGTAACTATGGGAGTATAATAGAGTGAGAGTTCTTTCAAAGTTTCATTTTCAAAAATACTCATCATTTGAATCATCTGCCTGTTCCATGGAAGATTCCTCTAGAAAGGTTTTCCTTTATTTGACTTTAATGGAAATCGCCAAGGGCCAAAATGCTCCAAAGGGGATTTATCAGATTTTAACATCATAACTGTCTGTGTATGTGAAGTTAGTTCCTCCAGGAATGTTTTCTATTGCTAATGGTAAATTGCATTACTAAGTTGCTGTGTTTTGATTCAGAAAGGTCTGCAGTGTTGGTGCTTCAGTTGAATAATAGCACATCACGCATCACAAGAGCTGGTGACTTGCCCATTTGGATGATACAGGGCACAATTTTATTATACATGTAGGATATGAGGGAAGTTTTGATCAAATAGATATTTTTTCAAGGAATTTTTCTAAAAAGGAAACCAAAAACTAGAAAGATGATGATTTTTGTTAAATTGATTTTCAGTTGCAAAATAATATTCTTGAAGTCTCAATGGAAGCCTTTTGTGGGAAGTCAACTTTTGGTTCACTTTTAAAAAAATATTTATTTCAATACTGAAGAGTAAATCCAATGGCCCTCTACTGATGTTGGACCCTGGGACTCTTTGATCTTATGGCAATGGAAATGAAATCAAGTCAATGGAGTGAACATGCAGAGAAGGCTTTTACTGGGGCTTCCATTAAAAAGCAAGGCAAAGCTCTGATAAGATGATGTTAGGCAGATTGGGTGCTTGAAGGAATGGAATAGTAACTGACATTAGGGAGACTCAATCCAAGGATTTTATCCTGTGGTAAAGACAAATTTCTGCAGCTCTTCAAGAGAACACATATAGGGCACCCCGACTTAAACCATGCAAAACTGAAACTGGTCAAGGGAGGCACTCATCAAGACTCCTGAGGTTAGCTGTTAGGCCATGAGCCAAGGCCCAGAAGTGCATTTTCCCTTTGTCTCTATGGTGGTCTCTCACTACAGACCCACAAATCTAGCTCTTTTTGTTTTTTAGTTTAATACAGAATCTCCCTAAATTTCTGAGGCTGGCCTTGAACTTGTGATTCTCCCAGCTCAATCTCCCAAGTAGTTGGTCAATAGTTGTGTCAGTTTACCAACTCTGGTTCATTTTTATTCTTAGTGCATATTTCTTCATGATTACAGTGCAAACTTGGAGTGTTTTTCAGTTTTATTCTGGGCAAACTCTGAACTCCAACTTTTGTCTCCACATGAGTGAAACCATTATGAACTCTGTTCAGGCTTCTCTAATCCTCAAGATTTATATTTCTACTTTTTTTTCTTTTTAGCTTCTGAATATATTAATTCTGTTTTTTAAAATAGATCTATATCTTGAGGGATATAGTAACATCAAATATTGGGCTCCTCTCTCGGAAATTTCTTTTTCTGTAGCATTTCATGTTGACTAGTCCTATCATTTTTGGAAGCTACCTAGTACCTTCAAATAGATTTTAAAAATAAATACCCAACTGCAGTAGCACTCCTCATACCTTCAACACCTCCCTTCCCTCTTTTTCCATTCTATGGTGATGAAACGCATGCCCAGCAGTGTGTGCTTCATTAATTGTAACCTTGGACCATGATTGGTCTGAGGACCCTATATAAGCCTTTATACCTCCTGGATTAAACGGGTTTTGTGTCTTGCTCTGGCAGAGCAGTCTTACCTATCCCCGGAGTCTGGGTGGAGTGACTCCACGGACTGTCACCCCTAACCTCATCCTGAGACCCCACTTCATCTTCCCTGAAGACCTCTTTTCATCTCCCTGGACCCCAAAGCCTTGTCTTGTGAGACCCCACTTCGTCTTCCCTGAAGACCCCTTTTCATCTCCCTGGAACCCAAAGCTTTGTCCTGTGAGACCCCACTTAGTCTTCCCCAAAGATCCCTTTTCATCTCTCAGGACCCCAACTTGTCGAGCAGACCCACGAGGCACGACTTCCAACAATACCCAACTTTTCTCAAAAAGTTTTGGTTGGCAATAAGTCAAGTTTAATATTAAAGGAAAGGTAACTATCAATTAAACTTTACAATTTTCTCCTATTTTTGGATTATAAACTCTTTGAAAAAATGAGTATATGACTTATTCACCTTTGATTCACAACATAAAACATAAAGTCTGAAACATAGATTCTACTCAGCTTTTTATATTGGAATTAAATTAGATTTGGTATCAGAAAAGAAAGAAATAAAATAGTGGATATGATGATTTGAAAATGAAAAATGTTAAGATTTTATATGTGTGGGTCAAGGCAAGGCTTCAATTACAGATGTCTTGACATTTACTATCTATGAGAAAACATTCATTTTTTAAAAAAAAACAAAATCTTTGAACATTTTTTGGATTTTGCTATTATAAACATGAGGCATTAAAAGACAATTTAAAAACAGTTCAATTTTTCAAAGAGTTCAAAATTTATATAGTACAAAAGAACCACTTTAAACTTCACAAAATTCTGTCATTTCTAACTTTAAAGAAGATCTCAAACAGATTCATTTATGCCACTCTTACTATTTCCATCTTAGTTCAGATGTCTTTGCTTCAGTCTCGTCCATAGAACCTTCTTATAGGGTCTCCTTTTTAACAAACACCACTTCCTCCTATCTAACCAGCTGGGGAAGTCAGAGCAATATCTTTGAAATTGTAAATCTGGGAGTATCAATTGTGTCTTTGTTTAAAATATCATTGGATTTTTACTTTTGTTAGAATATAAATTTTTAGTCTGTCATGACTGAATTAATTTATCTCTGCTTTCATTCCCAACTTTTGGTTTCATGAGTCTCTTCATCTACCTTAAATGTTTACTACTTTCCAGTCTTTTCTGGTTTTCTTCCATTAGTTCTAAACTATCTCAGGTTCTCTCCTGCCTCAGGACTTTTGTCCTTTCCTCTTCCTCCTTGTGCACTGTTCCCTCTGGGTTTTCTCACCTAGGCTTCTTAACACACTGCATGTAACGCCGTAAACTTTAGAGAAGCTTTTCCTAACTCTAGTAAAGCCTTGGTAAATGGCCCCAAGACTGTGTATCAAGTCAACATCTGAGTTTGGATATTTGAGCATCAAGCTCATAACCATACTCAGAATATATCCTGTCTATGTTGATACTGGCCTACTTAGTAAAGCAATTTATTCTAAGAATGCATTTTGATGGCTCAGCTACTTATACGTTAACTTATCCTTTCTACTAATGCATGAGACCTACAAGTATAGAAGATTTGCCTGTCCTATATCTCTCAGTGCTAATGTATTGATAGTTTACAAGTGTAAGCTAAATAAATTTTTATAGAATCAATATATGAAAACATGAATGTGTAACAGGCAGCCAACTCTATACTGGGGACCCAATGATCAACACGAATAGTTCCAACCATTACAAAACCCCCAGTGTTCTAGAGAATAAATATCTGGAGACACATAATAATATAAGAATAATTTAGTTAGATAAATGCCACGTAAGGGGGAAGAAATACTTGTTTAAAACTTGATCTTAATAGAGAATATATTCTATTCATATTACAATGTTTACTATCTATCTTTCATCAAAGCAAATTTTTTTAAGCTTTAGATCACAAAACTTCCAGGAAGTGCTTAAATAGCTAGTATCATGGCTTGCTAGTGACAATGTATTTGCGCTATTTCAGAGGTATAGAATTAGTTCAGATGCGATGTAGTATAGAAGATCAGGTATTGATTGCAAGTTGCTGGTTTCTTGTATCTTGGACATCAACTTGCTTGTGTCTTATAAAATGTTTTCGCAAGATTAATATACTATGAAATTATAATTCAAAATATACCATAGTATGTAACATAGGTCTAAGAATATAGAGTCTGGATTAAGCTTTCATGGATTTAAATCACATATTCCACACTTTCCAATTATAATACAACATAATAATGGAAAAATGGTTTAAACTTTATTTGTATAGTTTTATAAAATGAGAATAATATATATTTCACTTTTTTGTAACTTTAATGAGTATTTATATAAAGTAATTGCAATGTCAAATACACACAGATATAAAATGCATGTAAAAGGCTTAATTTTAAAGATTTTGCTTAAATTTGAAAAGAAGAAATTAAACTCACATTGAAGGTCAATTATACAATATGTTTGAAAAATTGGAAAAATGTGTTTCACTTTGCCCTAGATTTTCCACTTTTGATAAAGACAACATAGAGGTATACTTGGGTTTCTTAGCAAAGGATTAGCTGCAATGTTTGATTAAAATATTCATAATATTTTATAATGAATAAAGCCAGGCAGAGTGGCACATGTCTATAATGCCAGCCTCTTAGGAAGCTGAGGCAGGAGAATCACAAGTTTGATGCCAGCTTCAGCAACTTAGTAAGGCCCTGAGCACCTTAGTGAAACTCTGTCTCAAAATAAATAGTATAAAGGACTGGAAATGTGGCTCAGTGGTAAAGCCCCTCTGGCTTCAATCTCCAGTACCCTAAATGAATGAATTAACAAGTGAATGAGTAAATGAATGAATGAATAAATAAATAAATAAATATCCAAAACAGAAATAACATAAACATATAATAATTTAGCATATGTAAGTAAAAACATATTTAGTCATTAAATGCACCGAATAGAAACTTTTCAAGTAAAGATGGAATGTATTTTAAGTTTAAAAGATGTGTTCTCAAGAAATATACTCATTACTGCTATATTCCTGTAATAAATTCTTTTTATTTCCTTTTTAATTTTTACTTACTTACTTTATTTATTTATTTATTTTTGTGTGCTGGGCTTTTAATCCCAAAGCCTCAGGAATATTAGAAAAGTACTCTACACTGAATGAACTACATCTCAAGCCTCACAGGTTTTCAGATAAGACACATAGTAAGAAATTATTATTGAAACAAATGGTTAGTGAAATAATGAGTATTTCTCCTTACTTTACTTATTTCAATTTTTCAATTTCTACAAGGTATGTTGGTTTTGTACATTAATTTTGATTTTAAGAGAAAAGGATGTTTTAAATTAAAAGTAGAAATTTTGTCACCAGTTAGAAAAAAATGTAGCCACTTATAAGAGAATGGGATCTCCTGTTAGGAGCCGCCACTCTGAGGACCACTGCCTTGGCCCTACATTTGAATCCTTCCATCTCTACTTAGGCAGAGTATGGGGATGCCAGATCTTTCTCAGGGTCTGCTGACTGATCATCTTCCTCCTCCTCCAAGAAAAGCTGATTTCTAATAGTGATAGTTATTCTATACCAGGCCTCCTGATAAGTTAAGCACCGCTTTTAAAAAGTTATCACAACATTGCTATAGGGACTTTGCAGACCCTGTGCCCTGAGGCTGGCACCTCACCTTACCCATTGTCCAGCAAACATCCTTCAGAAGACAAGAACTGTGCTAAAGAACATTCCCAAGTCTGGGCCAGCTCTGCAATGGATACACATTATTTCATTTAATCTTCACAAAAGGCCTTTGAGAGTCTCACTATGTTGCCTAGGCTGACCTCAAATGGGTGATCCTCTTTCCTCAACACTCCCAAGTAGCTGGGATTATAGGTGTGCACCACCATGGCTGGGTCTGCAAATTGACTAAGATGGACGAGTCCAGCAGGAAAGAGGAGGAAGACAGCACATTCACTAACATTTCTCTAGGGGATGACATGGATCATTCATCAAGAATTTTGCATTGAATATCTAAAAGTTTGTTACTCAAGATGATGAGTGCTGACATGGATGCAGTTGATGCTGAAAATCAGTTGAAACTGGAGGAAAAAATCACAACTTATTAATCAAGTGTTGGAACTCCAATACATGTCTGAAGATTTCTCTGCAAGAATAGATGCACTTAAAGAAGAAAATCTAAGCTAAAATCAGAAAAGCAAGTTCTTGGACTATATATAGAAAATGCCTTGTCTGCTTCTAGTGTTTTTCAAACAACTGACACAAAAGGCAAAAGAAAGTAAGGGATTGATTCCTCTTCTGTTTTATTGAATTGCTGCTGACTATTTTTTGTTTTCCTTAAGAACTTAAAGAGATTTCAAAAGTTATAGTACCTTACTTTGTGGCTCCATTGAATATTTATGAAGATAATGGCACATCCAGGCAAAATTAACTGCATAACAAGAGACTTCCATGAGTTTGTGTATTATGTTAGTCGATGAAAATGTACAAATGCATTGTAGAGACTGTAATTAGAACTGCATGTTTATGAGATTTGAAGAGGAATATTTTTTGGAAGACAAATTTGCTTTTTTATAAGGGTTCTGCACTGTGTTTTATTAAATAGGCTTAGTAAAATATACAAGAAAATAATGACCATGTTGTGAAAAAGTGACCAAAATCATGCACTGAATGCACAGCTTTATGTACACTGTCCACCATCTTGTGCTTCTTCTCCATTTGCCTCTTCCCTCCCATTTCCCTTTCCCTAAGGGAAAAAACGGTTTCTCATTTGTAAAAGTAATTTTAACAGTTAATCACTTACAAGAGTAAACTGATTCTAATTGTTGAAACTTAACTAAAATAAGATACTTCTTTAACAAGGGCTTGTCCTTGTGATATTTAATAATAAGATACTATTGTAATTGAAGATGGACTGAGACTATTAAAATATGGTCTCATATTGGCAAGATTTGTTAAAAACTTCCTTTTGCAGAAAATAACCCACTTGGAATCGGAAAAGATAAAAGTTCTTGTCAGGTGTGTGTGAAATATAGAATGTCTTGAGGAAAAATAGAAATGGAGCAGGAAAGAATTTGGTAAGTAATAGTAACCAATGCCAAATGCTTTCAGTCCAGATTTGTGTTCTTTATGTCAGAACGGATTTTTTCTTTTGTGCGGAGGATAGACAGATATGAGTTTGAATGACTTTATGTAAGCCACATGTTAGGAAGACCAGTTACTATTTGGTCTTAAGAAAATTTACCCAGAAGATCAACTCTTGCAAAATTCCTTACGAGAGTTTATTAGTATCAAAATCATGAATACATGGTAGAATTTACATGTATAATAATTGGTAATCTTAATCTTAATATTTTAGCTCACTTGTTCTTGTAGAATTTTCTGTAAATTAAACCATTTAGTTTGCAGAGGTTTAGTCATTCTTCAACGGTTTTTAAAATTTTAATTTGTAAGTTCCATTTGGTAAGGAATCAGTACTGGAAATAATATTAAGATAATATAATAGGAAATCAGATCCACTAATACAGCTTATGATTATTAGATTTGGAGATTTTCTGTGCTGGAATGTTCTGAAACATTCTAAAACCTTGAACACAATCTGCCCCATAGCTGTTTTTTGATGTTGTATTGATATACATTTTTTCTTTTTCTTTTCCCTAAATCTTTTAGCATGAAAAGTCTATTTTAAACCCATATAGTTTGCTTATATCTGTCAGGCTCCTACAGGTAGAATTTTTAAAAATTAGAGAAGTATCTGAAGAAAAAGTATAAACATGATGCTCATTTTAAAATATTTATCTATATTAATTTTACCAAGTAATGTAGAAGATTGATTACAAAACTGGTGATGATGATTAAAGATCAGCATAGGAATTAACAGGAGTACCTTGAACCAGAAATGAATTTAGTATGAATAAATGAAATTTTAAGATCTTTTTTTTTTTTTTT
>CM053408.1:76420439-76468947 GCA_028644305.1 Xerus rutilus | reverse complement strand
TTGCCTTACCATTTTATAGTTTGAGACATTCTGTATAGAACTTAACATCTCAAACTTTTGATTTTGGCTCTTGTAAAATAGAAAAAAGCTCCTCTATCAAGAGGCTCTTTTGTAAATTAAATAATGTAAAACATAAAGTCTAATATAGAGCATATTACACATGATACACTCTGAAAATAATATTATTATTATTAGCTATTGTTATTTACTGCACCTGCTATTATCATAGCAATTATTTTAATTTTTATGTAGTGAGAAGACAATGTACAGTGCAAAATTGAAACATGTCTGAGATATGATGGCAAAAGAAGAAAGAGGAACCAAGAGATCTCTCCAAATAATTCTTCTACTTGTTCATAGTATAATAAATAAAATTTGGCAGGCTAGAGAACCAAGTGTCATCCTTGACTCCAGCCTCATTTTAGTTTTCTCCTTTTTATTCTCTTGAATACCCTAATTGTATGTTTTTATTTTAATTTTAAGTCATTATTTTGGTTTACTCTTGTGTTAATTTTCATAAGTGTTGATATGAGCATTTTTGTGTACCTGAAGCCACTTTTAACTTCTCCAGTCCCTGTGCCATTTTGTAGCTAGGTCATCTTTCCACCAAAAACTTTGATAAGGCTGCTGAATTTGAGTACCACCATCATTGGTACATGGCATCTCCTCTTTTAACAGATATTCACATCCTTAGCATTGTGTCACAGACATGCCATGACGAGACACAATGTAACATAACATAAAACATAAGAGTACTTTAGGATGTATTCAACACTCTGGTCTCATTTCTCACTATACTTGCTTAGGAATTAACTATTCCTTTCTGTGAAGATACTCTTAGTTTCCTCCGAGTTTTTGTCTTACTGCAATTGCTGGTATAGTTTAGATCTTGCATGTCCCTAAAGACCCATGTGTCAAGACATTTCCAGGGAGGCTCTACTGGGAGGTGGTGGAACTTTTAAGAGGGTGGGTCTAGTGAGAGGTCTTCAGGTCCCTGGAGGTGTATCCTTGAAGGAGATGGTTGGATCCTGGCCCTTTCTTCTTCCTTTTCTTTTACTCACTGGCCATGAGATGAGCAATTATGCTCTGCCACATATTCCTACCAAAATCTACCAAAATGTGCCACTTCAGGCCCAAAGCAGCAGGGACAACAAGTTATGGACTGAAACTTCCAAAACTGTGAATCAAAACAAGCCTTTGCTTTTGTAAGTTGATTATCTCAAGCATTTGCTACATCAACAGAAATCTGACTAACACAATAACCATCTTTTATAAATGTATTCTCACAATATATTTTTGACAAGAAATGAACCTTGCTTAATACAGATATTTTGCATTGAACAACTGTGTAGGTTTATGCATTTTTTGTTTATTTAAAGGTTGAAGGATATTTTCAATGAGTATAGGCTTCTAGGCTGGTATTTAAGTACTTTAAGAACATTATTCATATTCTTATCTATCATTATTTCTTCTGAGAAGTCCTATCCAGACCTTATGTAGCCACTTTCAAGATAATGTGATTCCAAGTTCTTTTTATCACTGATTTTAATTAGTGTTTGATTTTTGCTAGTTTTTTTTTTTTACCATACATCTGAAAGTAATTTTTATATCTACTTATATTTCTTGGAGGTCTCAATCTGTAGATTTATTTTTAAGTCCTTGGGCATTCTATCTTAAATATCCCATTTGGTCATTTCTTTCTCATTGAATCTATTGTTTTTCATCTATTTCAAACTTTAATGAGAAATATATAAATCCTATTTGTATTTATTTTCATTCCATTTGAAATTCTGTGTGCTTTTGCATAGACATTTTATATTCATGTGTCTTTCAGTTCTCTAACTCCTCTTATTCTATTTCCAATTTGCTTTTATACCTTTCTTTCCCGTTCCTTCCTTCCTTCCTTTCTTTCTTTGATCTTTTTTCTTTTAAATTAATGTTTATATGATTGAGATTTGCTTTTGATTCTTTATATAAACTCTTATTCTTAGAAGAATTTTCCTTCTTAACCTCTCTGGTGGGCTGAATAATTGCTCCTCAAAGATGTTCATGTCCTAACCCCTGTTTGTTTTCACATGATTCAAGGGAGTTTGTAGATAGTATAAAGATTCTTAAAATAGAGGGATCTGGATAGGCACAGTGAAATCACAAATGTCTTCATAAGAGGGAAGTCAGAGAGAGATCGTCAAAATGAGAACAGTAGCAGAGACTGTAGTTAGATGGTCATAAACCAGAGAATGTGTGAGAGCAGCAACCTCTAAGGACTGAAAAAAATCAAGGACAGAATGCTCTCCTGAAGTCTTCAATAAGAACCAGCTGAGATGACACTTTGATTTTGGCCCTACAAGTCTCATTATAGAGTTCTGTAAGGTAATGACTTTGATGTTTTAAGCCATTTTAGTCTGTGTGATTTGTCAGAACAACAATAGTAAATAATGTGAAATTCTAATAATGTCCACCATAACTGATAATCGCTGAATTTTTACCACCCAGTTTTGGGACATTGTTTTTCTTATATTGAGCAGTAAATAGATTTTCTATATTTTTTTCTATTATTTCTATGATTCCTATTGTTTCTATTTCATTCTTATTTTTGATAAAGAAAACAGATTTTGAGAAATGAATATATTGGGGAAGTGCCTGCACTCTGAAGAATATAGAAACAAGAAAGTGTATTCAAAGATTAAGTAAAGTTCTAGAATAATAGGGTGATAATTTTAGCCAGAACAAATAAAAGAGAATCAGTGAGGGAGGTGATAATGCTATGCTGTCATAGTTAAGATTGCAAAGCAGCAAGAAAACCAGTAGTTCTACCCTGGGATTTCAAGTAGAACTAAACAATAAAGTACGTCTTTGTGAAATGGAGTACAAGAATAGTTGGTATTTAAGTTTTGCATCTTAATATAGTCTTATTTTTTTCTATAAAGTATATTAAAATGCCAATAAGAATACTAGTGCAATTCTGGTGAGTCTAGTATTATATCAGATATTGGCATTGTTTTAGACAAAACAATACTGTTAATTTGGATTTTGGAGAACGTTGGGTAGTAACAAAATTTGAAGCTTTATATAACCAATGTGTTGTGTACCCAAATATTTATTTCATATTTATTATGTTGAAAAAAGTCAAGAAAACAAAGCAAAATTAACAAACTATGGTACCCTAAAGCCACTAAACATCTTCAAAATCTTGATTTTTCTTGATTTCTTGTTATTTGACATGGTTGAAATTTCTTCCTAAAAATCTGTTTCCAGATCTATACTTACTCTGGTGTATCTTCCCTATCTCAAACTCCCAAACTTGTTCCTTCTTTACCACCTCTAAGAAATATATTTTATATCTTCTCTGCTTGCTTCTTACTATTTTAATGGTAAATCTTTCAGATTTTTGATATTTATTTTACATGCCATTGTCTTCTTAAATGATTTAGAAAGCTAGTGTCTGTAATTGGTTGGGCTTGGGTACAGCTACCAAATTATTAAGTTTGTGCAGTAAGTCACTTAATCTCCTATGTAAAATAGACAATTATTATTGTAAGAACAAGAACAAGTCCTTTTCTTCTTCCCTGAGGAAAAACAAAAGGAGTCTTCATTTGATCAGTTTCTAAGACAATAACTGGACCACAGATATGTGTGAATGGAATCACTGAGCACATGGATGACATGCTTTCCCCACCTTCTTCTCTCTGAGGGAAGGTGAGTGCTACTTCTTGCATTTTGTTCTTTTTATTTTTACATGTGAGTAAAGTGGGAATGATGCTGCCATACACTTCTTTGGCTTCCATTGGTATATTAGCTGTGAGAAAGTCCCCACAGAGTCCAATAGGTTTTGGCATAAACCTTAGCTAAACTTAATCCTGCACTGCTAGTATGAAGTCATGTATTAATGAAATATTATCCTGCATAATATCTCTTTGATCTTTGTAGATATATTGTATAAGAGAGCATAATGATCCCAATAACTGGTCTAAGGCATATTTCAGGCATTTCAGTATGTCCAAAACAAGTACCAAGTTGTAGTACTCAAACTTTAAAACAAATAACAATAGCACTTACCTTAAAGTTTTATTTTGGTAATTACATGAGGTGTCTTATTAGAAAAAACTATGCATATGCTGGGCTATTCTATTTTATGACTAAGATATTTTTTTCACTCATGAATAAACTCCTCTTTTCATCTTCTATTCAGAGAAAAATACGTATATTTTGTGACAAATGTGTGCAGCATTCCAATATTCACATGTTCAAAAGACAAATAAGGGAATTCATGAGGAAAACCATAAGAGAGAAAAACAAACAGAAAGTAATATGCCAGAGGTGGACTGAAGAAAGGTTTCAAACAGGTTCCATATTAAACTTACTTATCCTAACAGAATGCTGTTGGCAAGTCACATTAATGAAGGCCAAGAATTTCCCATTGGGCTTTGGTAAAAACAAAATCATTACTAACTACAGCACAATAACAGAAATTCAATTTTATAAAGAGATGTGAGTAAAATGTAGAATCAAAGGATAAAATTATGAAATAAATAAACAAAAATGCTAGAAAATCTTCCCAAACTTCAATGTTAGAGTTTGGTATAGAATGCAGTGGTAGCTAAATGGAGTAATAATATAGGATTAAAGGAAAGTTGCTTTTGGTAAGTTGCTTTATTTTTTAAGAGAATGTATAGAGGGAAGGAAAGATGGAAAAGGGAAACCAGTTCATTACAATGACTTTAACTGCCCCACAAGGGTTGATTCATACATAACAGCAGACCAACACTCTAAAGCAGACACATATTTTGGTGCAGAAATAAATATGAACATATCATTCTCTTAATCACTTTCTTTTGCTCAAAGATATATACTCTTATTGTGGAGGTATTATTAGTGGTTAACTGTTATTCTTAATATCTCAGTGGGGCTATAACTTGTAGTTGTTGATATCTTTGCCTACAGTTAAACCACAACTTGACATCTAAGATGTCCCTATTATTGATTGCTTATTCAAATGGAAAGAACTATGACATTCAAGTAAGTATCAAAAGTCATCCTTATAAGTTTTTTCACTCAGGAATTATTGTAGATGGGACATGTACCTCCTTCTGTAATAAGGAGTTAAGTTCATTTCCTCCTTGGCTCAGCTGTTCTGTAGAATGTTCAATCAGAAATAGGGTTTATTTCTTTTTGGCTTAGTTACTTTAAAGTTCTTTTCCTGAGAGGTGAGCTCCATCTCTCTTTGTCTCATTTAAATTTTTGTTTGGCATAGAGTGAGGTTTTAGAGTTCAACTATTTTCATGTAATGACCCTTAAGAATATTCATATTATATTTACCTATAAATTCAAATTCTTGGAAAATTAAAAATATAGAAGCAGCCTATTTTTCCAACTTCATCTTTAGCAACTCTAACATGTCTTTACTTCTGTTGTGGCAAAGTTAGGATCGTTCTAGATCTCTGACATACCAGAGAATGTTTATGCTTGTAGATCCCTTATATCCCTTCCCCCTATGCCAGGCATTTGTTTTTCATTTCCATTCTCCATTTATGCCTTCAACTTCTATTTATATTTCAAATCACACCTTAATTTTTTTTCCTTCAGAAGGAATTTGGATTCTAAATCATTTGCTAATATTCCCACAGCATACTATATATTTATTATGATGATTATTTAATTAGTTTTAATGTATTTTTGTCTCTAAAATTAGAACTACATTGAAAAAGAGTTCATTCTACATTTCTTTAATCTTGGAATGCAACAGTGCTCTTGGCATAGATTAGTTAATAAGAATTTATTGACTGAATGAATATGTGAATGTATCAATAAATAAAATATCCTGAAATTATCTTTCATGGTATGAAAATGAGTTCATTTTTCTCCTCTATTTAAGTGAGTATGTGAGAGACTAGGGTATGATTATCAAAGAATAAATCATAGGATGAAATGAAAACATTTTATATTGTTTTCAGATTCACTCGAAGTGAATTCTGATAGTTAATATCAAAATATATTACTCTTCAAATCTAAGAACTTTCAACTCCTTGTTTCTCTAAAACACAGGAGGAAACACTTCAATTATATAAAGAAAAATGAGAACAAGTATTTAAACATAGAGGTAATATATATTAATTATATTGCTAATGTTCTCAATTATTGAATGCTTTGTATACAATGGATCCTATATTTCACAACACGATACCAAAGTGCATTATTGTTCTCAATTTGTAGATGATTAAAATGACACCTGCATTAAACATAACAAATAATTAATAAGTGAAGATATTTGTTGCTAGTTATGTCTCTTTTCAAAGCCTGTGATTGATTATAGAAATCAAGTTTGCAAACAAGATAGAGTCACACTATTTGTGTCTTCATACATGCACCTAGGGTAGTGATATCCATCTCATTCAACCAGCAACGTTTGAGTGTGCCTTTTTCACTACATCCTTGCCAGCACTTATTGTTGCTTCTATTTTGGATAGCTGCCATTCTGACTGAGGTGAGATGAAATTTTAGAGAAATTTTGATTTGAATTTCTCTAATTGCTAGAGTTCTTGAACATTACTTCATATATTTGTTTATTGATTGTATATCTTCTTCTGAGAAGTTTCTATTCAGCTCCTTAGCCCATTTATTTATTGAGTTGTTTGCTTTTTGGTGTTAAGTTTTTTGAGTTCTTTACATATCCTGGAGATCAGTGCTTTATCTGATGTGCATGTGGCAAAAATTTGCTCCCAGAATGTAGGCTGTCTGTTCACCTCATTGATTATTTCTTTTGCCGAGAAGAAGCTTTTTAGTTTAAATCCATCCCATTTATTGATTCTTGCTTTTATTTCTTGCGCTTTAGGAGTCTTGCTAAGGAAGTCATAGCCTAATCTGACGTGATGAAGATTTGGGCTTACTTTTTCCTCAATTAGATTCAGGGTCTCTGGTGTAATTCCTAAGTCTTTGATCCACTTTGTGTTGAGTTTTGTGCATGGTGAAAGAAAGGGGTTTAGTTTCATGTTGCTGCATATGGATTTCCAGTTTTCTTAGCACTATTTGTTGAAGAGGCTATCTTTTCTCCAATGTATGTTTTTGACTCTATCTTGTTTGCCACCAGAGAGATGGAAAATTGAGCTATATATATGTACTATGACTTGAAATGCATTTATATAAATAAATTTAAAAAATATCAATTTTGTTCTGCAAGGTAAGTTTCAAGGAGCATAGGTTGTTTTTAATTAAATGTAATAATAAATAATAATTTGAGATAATTTTTTGTTTTGTTTGTATTAATTAGAAAAACTAATGCAGTAACTTTTCCCATTGTCCGAGTGGAATTCACTATCCCCATTTCTAATCATTGTTGCAATGTAGGCAATTTCTTTTCTGTCTATATCTTGGGTAAGAAATAGATGTTTTCATAATATTGGGGAAGGGAAAAATAAGATCATTGTACTTAGAGGAGGATGAATTACTCTGAATGACTAGATGTTCACTCTTCTTTGTGGACATAGTTCAACTTCCTTTCCATGATAGGAATGGGCCTTATATACTCCCACATTACCACTGGGTTTCCTGGCAGCATGTGGAAATATGCAAAATACTTGATTTGCTGAATTCATATTTGTCTTTACATAGATCAAATGAAGAGATGCAATACTCTTCTCTTGGAATAAATCCATGATGAGTCCATATGTTCCTTCACTGCTGAATGCCTCTCCATAAAATGGAGCAACCTCATGGGACAGAATACCATATCTCACCTAAGCACTACTGTTTTATGAAGCTTGCTCTATGCCTCCACTTAAGGAAGAGTCTGCCTTTTTTTCTTTATTGATACATGATCTATACAGAGGTATATACAACAGACAAGGTTTACCAGGATGTTAAGTTTTATTTGATGATGCTTTTCTATTTGCCATATGCCGAAATAAATCAACATGTAGACATAAAGTCTTAGAAGTGCTGTGTTTCTGTTCTAATCAGTGATAGAGTAGATAGAGCACTTTTTAGACTGATGGTGTCAAGTCATTATTTATCATGACACTGATAATTTTAGCATGAAGACAAATAATGATTTTCATTCATTTCCTATAAATAAATCATTTGAAACTTCAAAATTGGAAGTGTTATAGTTATATGCAGGTTTATATCAATTTTGGGAATACTCAGGAAAAAAGTAGTTTTAATGTACTAAACATGCCTGGCCAAAATAATTTATTTACCTAAATGCTTTTTAAAACTTAAGCTTGTCTGAATATATTTAAGGTTACTATAACTATTGTTCACAAAACACTCAGGTATAAGAAATTTTAAAAAAAAGGTTTCTTCTGTAGTCCTATAACTATGCTGATCTTCTCATAAGCCAACTCTTAACTATTAAGAATAGGGACACAGTGATAGAATCTTACAAGTGTGGTACTTTATAGGATCTTACTGCCTCCCAGTGTAAATCATTTCTTTTGGATGAATTTCTCTTTTGGTATGTAAAATCTTTGTCACTTAATATTAGCCCCTTTTCCTATTCAAAATAGAATTTCTTTTTAAATGGAGAGGTCAAGTCTATATGACATCAGACAGTGGAGGGAGACAAAGGCCATAAATCCCTGCAGTATCTTCTCAACTCTTCTAATCTTTGGTTAGAAAATGGCTGATTTGATCTTCCTATTGAACTCTGAGTTGTGACTCATCTTGTCTCATATTTTGGAGTGCTGTATAACTTCCACAATGGGAATCCTTGGCCTCAAGGATTATATTTATCTTGAATTTCCCACAAGAAATATATTAATTATACATTGTGACTCACAGCTTTTATCATCCTGTCACCAAGTTTTCAGAGATCTCTGAATCATTCCTAGTTCACACAGTAATTCCACAAACCAGTTCTTCATCTCATTTATCTACCCGACTCCCTTCACTCTTATGATCCAGCCCTCAGCACCTCAAGTTGGTTGATTCTGTGAGGGAGTGCTTGGGATGCTCAGAGTGTGCATGAGACACATGCAAAGAGTTGAGCACTTAGAGCTCCCTCTATCCCATTCTATGTTGTCAGACTTCTTGTATTTTTAGAATCTGAGTGAGGATGAAGGGACAGCATGATCTGATCTTTCCTTACAACCGTTTCTCTTTCCATTAACCTCCAGATCAGTCTTCCCCTTTCCTTATCTAATATCATATTCTACTCTTTAACTAGAATGAATTTTTCCGTACAATTTTATGCCATCAAAGGAGATATAATTCAGCAAGGTGATGGAGAGCACAGATTCTTCTAGTCAGTTTACTCAGGTTTAAATTCCAGCTTTACCAATTGTCAGATATATAAACTTGGTTAAGACGCTTAATTGTACTTAATTTTTTATAAAATAGGTTTTATTATAATATATACTTTATAAGTTTGTTAAAGATGAAATTACTTAATGTAAGTTTGTTAGACTGATGACCTATGCTCAAAATTAAATATATTTTAGCTATTATTATGAATGTGTATCTGATGTAAATTGATACTAAGGGGGCATTCAAATCCTGATTTCCCTTTTAAGGACCCACAGTGTGCTTGGCTTCTTTCTCTACCAAGTAGAGATGCAACCCTGAGCCACAACAGACTCATTCATTTGTATTACAAAAACCTCTTCAAATCAAAACAACTGCCTATATTTAAACTTCTTAGCAGGAAGAGTTTGTTAGTTCCTTTACCTGATCTTATGTCATGTTTCTTTTTTGACTAAAAAATCACAATCCAGATTTTGGTCAAACAGAGTTGACCTCTGTTTGAGCCTTTTCTCTACAGAAACAAAACAAATCAAAATAAACAAACAAACACACATAGTTTCACTCTTTTTCCAGCACTCTGAAGTTATATAGCACAGGAAGACAATTTCTTCCTTTTAACATCCTCTTCTAAATGTCTCCTTCCTCCTCCTCTTTTTCTCCTTCTTTCTCTCTCGTGCTTTCTCTCTGTACACACATATATGTACACATATAATTTTTAAGATTGTTTTCTGAAACAAAGTCATCTGTTCATCTTTTAGAGGTCATATATATAGCATATGTATAACAAATATATATATAATACATATACAACATAGATTACATAGTATATATTATATTTGGAGGCTTTTCTCTAAAACAAAGTCATCTTTATTATAATCCAAATCGATCAATATACTGTAGCCTGAGTTATTGTGATTGAGACTGAGCTTTGATTGGTCTCAGTTTTCTGGCTGCAGTTTAGCTGTTTAAAAATGTCATTCACACAGGCTGTGGTGTGTGGGGAAAGAGGAGATGTTAGTCAAAGGGTACAGAGTATTAGTCAGGAAGAGTAAGTTTTAGTGATCTAGTACACAGCATGATGAATGTAGTTTGTAATAATCTATAATATATTTCAAAATTACTATAAAACTAGATTGTATATCTTCTTGAAATTAAAAAAAATAATAAAGAGGTGATGTAATGGATAGCTGGATTGAATTATTCCACAAGGTATTCATATACGGAAACATCACATTGTCCCTCATAAATATATACAACTACTATCAGATAAAACTTAAAACAAACAATAGTTAGCAATAGTTAACTTAAAACAAAACAATAGTTACAAAAGAAAGAAGAATGAAGTATTTCAAAGGCAATGTATATTGAAATACATAAATTTTAAAAAATGAAGATTTCAGAAGTGACCAAAAGATAAATTTCTGCCCCTTCTTTTCTTTATTTTAATGATTTTTGTGTCTTTCTTTTCATTTTTATTATGACTCAAGGTCGAAATCCTATTCTCATAATAGCTTGGCCCTCAATAGTCTACAACATTGTAATTAGCCTATGGTTCATATAAATGATGTTCAACAACTCTTCAAGAAAATGTGGCTATGTCTGTAAATAATAGGGGAACATATTTCACTATGTTTAGCTACAGTGAAGTAGTCAAGTTGGGGCTTCACTTTCTACTCCTGCTGCCCCCCTGGCAATCAAAACTAAGTTATTGGCTTGTTCTTCAAGGTGTACTTGGAATTTGAAAAGACCAAAAGCTCCACACTTGTGTATTCAGATGAGTATCAAAAAGTAATTTCAAATGTTGTATAAATTACTGATATACACACACACATACATAGATATATATCAATAGACATATATCTATAGATATATATCTATATATCTATGTATACATGTATATATGTCTATCTATCTAGATATAATGCAAAAATGCCAATATCAAACAAGCCAATTTTTGTATGCATTTTTTTTTTTTACTTTTAACCTCAGTACCTCTTCCTGTCTTATTCAGTTAATACTTAACCTATATAATTTTATTTGTACTACTTTAATCATATAGAGAAATACATAGGAACTTTTGTTATATTATGTCTTCAAAGTAGGATTAGTTTCATGTTGTTTCAGTAAACAATACTCTGGAAAATCTTTCCAGATCAACTGATAAATATGCAATTATTTTTAATATGTATATGTACACTATGTAATACTTCATAGTGGATATATGTCACTTTTTTCATATGCTTCAAATAATAGACATTTGGGCTATTTCTACCTTTGGTTCTCTAAAAACAATACTTGTGAAAACTTTTGATGAATGTATCATTATATAATTGCATTTTATTTCTATGGAGTATATAACACACCATAGGACTACAGATTAAAAGATAAATTTGTACTAATACACATTAGTTTTGCTGTTGCTCATTATTTTTTGCTTGTCTTAAAACCAATTTAAATTTTTACAAAAAAATATGGAAGTGTCATTTTGCACTAATCTCCAAAAGCAATAATACATTTATCTAATTTTAATAGTCTGATATGTGTAAAATGTCAAGTCATTATTACTTTTACTTTCATCTGAATGTGAGTTTAACCATTTTAATTTCTTTTTTTGTGTGTGTGAATGTTCTATTCATATCAACTAATCAATATTTTTAATCATGTTTTTCTTATCAGAATATACAGACACTTTGCTTATTGAGTATTTTACAAATATGTTTTCTTTTGCTACATAGTTGTCATTAATTTTTATGTAGGTAAAGTGTTGATATCTCTTATTTAGCTGTTAGGCTTTTAAAATTGTTGTTATTGTTCTTTGACTACCTGTAAACTTTTAAGTTTTGTAAAAGTTGAGATAATCTTGCTTTGATAGAAATCCAAGCAATTACATGAACCATCAGAAAAATGTAGGTGTGTACATGATGTATTGATGTACATAAAAGAATCCTCCCTTCTCTCTATTTTCTAAGTATTTTCTGAGAAGATTTGGTTCACCTCTTCAACTTATTTTGGGGGATTCGTCAGACTGCTAATGTTGTAAACACTCTTAAAGTGTCAATTGGGAAGAGACATGCAATTTGTTCTGGAGACAACTGCCCAAAAATGTTGGGGAAAATTTGCAATACCACATTTTCTTTTCTGGAACTCAAGACTTCATTAGTCTAGGATCCCAGATTTTCATTCAGAATAGGCATACTGTTTGTGTAGTGTGTTTTGTACAAAGGGGGAAAAGATCAACTTCATAACATATTTTTCCTAGAATGTCTTTTTACTCCGTGTTTTCAAAACTATTTTGTTGTTGTTAAGGGGTAAAATACTCTAGAGTTGATTATGATTAATTAGCATTCACATACAATAATCCATTATTCTACTGTTATTCATAAGTGATGTAGGTACTTTTATAGAATACTGCCCAAGACTCTGGTTAATTCTGTACATCTTCATATTTCCTTCCAATTTGGAAACTGAAAATCATATCTATTTTATAGAAGGTAGAATGCTTTATCCAAGGTTACAAAATAAGTTTATATTTCTTCATCATTTTGTTGCATATAGTACTTTTATAAACAAAATACAATTCAGTAAATCATTAGTGTCTCCAAAACTGAATGACTCAGCTACAAGGAATTCATTAAGAGAAGAAAAATGACTGACATTACTCAAAACCTTTGAATTTGTATGCATTGAAATTACTGTTCTAGATATGGTAGGGAAGGGAAGAAAGAAATTAATCATTTTTATTAATATGCTATTCAAAAAAAAGTGCACTTTCCCTCATTTTCAGGACTAACATATCATGTCTGACACATTTATTTTTGTCCTTCACAGTGAGTTACATTTCATCTTTTAGGTTATTGGCACGAGGAAAAAGAGATAGTCTTGCTAAGGTCCATTAATAGTTTCATATATCACTTTAGCAGTGACTCGGCATCTCTACTGCATAAGTTCAATTTCTGGCTGTTCACTATTATTCATGCATTTGTAGCACAATTCAGAGAGGTCAATGCTTATTCTCTTTCCACCATAGAAGATTACATGGAAAGATGATCTTCTTATGAATTGACATTAATATTTTCTGCAACATTTTAAGTGTGATGAACATCTCACATCATAAACAGAAAATACAATAATACATTTGGGATCTTGGTTAAATCATGATCCCCTTTGTCTTATTTATGCATATAACTATAGTAATATTAATTATACCCTATATATGGATCAGAATATACATGTCCTATAAAAATTCTTTTGGAAAATGATGTAATTCTATTTATCTTACAGTTGAATTAAAAAGTATTTGATTTTTGCTTACAAGTATCCATTTAAAGATAGGTCAGTAATTAGAAGATAAATGTGCTTTGTTTTGCTCTACCTGCTCACAGTAAGTAGCATCTTTCTTTTAGCATTGTTATTGTCATTAATGCTGTGAAGGCTAAACTGGATTGTATAACATTTATAAAAATATATAATTAAATTTTTATAGCAATTGTCATGGGAAAAACTTGATACTCTGCATATATCTGCACATGCAAGTAAGATAATCAGTCTGACTATTTATTATACCCATTATGGTTTGTAATATGTGCTTTTTGCAACTGTTAGTTAATAAGACAAAATTTAGTTTCCAAATGAATACAATGTGCTGGAACAAAATAAATAGAAATAAATAGAAAATTATATTTCTAATGATATTAAATTCTGCCATCTGGCATATTATGCACCAATACTATCTTTAAGATTTACAAACACTTAGATTTGTATATGTCTTTATTAGTTGATCCATAAGGAAGAATATTTCACAGAAGTTTAAGAATTGTATCAATCAAAATAAATTTTTTGGTTCTATTTTTCTGCTTTTATAGTGGCTTTTCCACTTTTTGCTCGGGACTGTGGTGGCTAAGTTGCAGTTGAGTTTAACATTCCACATTAGTGCATACATTAGCAAAGTGGTTGGAGCAGTGGAGACTTCCACGAGGAATCTCTAAAGATTGTACAAAAAGCTAGAGAAAAATTCCTTTAGAAATGTTTTTATTTTGACATTAATTTATTGAAAAGATTAAGTTATTTGTTCTATAGATTTAAACAAATTTGTTACCTGGAAAAGTGCCTTCTTGTAGACATTTACTGTGTTTCTCTATTTACTATACTTTTTGTCAAATTATTATTCTAACTAGAAATTTGAGTAGAATTATATTTAACTTTTAGAGAGGAAGACAAATTATGATTATGTGCACTACCTATTGTATTAAACTACAAAGCATAGAATATCCAGTTGTTCTGCTTTTATTAATGTAAACATTAACCAAAAGGGACATTGCTGTAAGCCCAACACTACATTATAAAATTCCTCACTAAGTTTTCACCTAATCAATGATAAATTATGATATGTAGTAATCAAAAGTCTAACTATTTTAAAGTGAAATTATTGTGTACCTAGTACACAATCAAAAGGAACACAAATTCTCAGAGTTAGGAATGGACATTGATAACTTTTCTGGATAAAAATGAAAAGTAAAATTATATCTAAATACTCAAGAAATAGTGTTTTATAAGAATATACTCTTTTTTTTTTTTTTTTTTTTTGGTACTGGGGATTGAACTCAAGGGCACTCGACCACTGAGCCACATCCCCAGCCCTATTTTGTGTTTTATGTAGAGACAGGGTCTCACTGAGTTGCTTAGCACCTCGCCATTGCTGAGGCTGGCTTTGAACTTGCAATTCTCCTGTCTCAGCCTCCCTAAGTGCTGGGATTACAGGCTTGAGCCATCGTGCCCGGCTTAAGAATATACTCTTAAAAAGTAATCTAGAAAAATAAATTTCTCAACAAATATAATAATATACTTTAGGACTTCTATGGAAAAATCCATGCATTATTTTATTTTATTTTTTAAATATATTTTATTTGTTGATGGATATTTATTTTATTCATTTATTGTTTATATGTGGTGCTGAGGATCGAACCCAGTGCCTCATGCATGCTAGGCAAGTGCTCTATCACTGAGCTACAACCCCAGCCCCCTATGCATTATTTTTAAGAAACAAATACTTATACAGATTTATATTTTAATATGTATATTATCTACTAAGTATCAGATGTAAAAATCCTCTTCTTATTAATTATGATGTTATGAAATGAAAACAAAAAATATCAATGATTTTTGCATAGATTTGACAAAACTCAAAGACATAGTCATAGCCATGATACTCCAAAGAAAACTAAAAACAAAATTGTAATTTTTCTACAAGATTTTAAATACTTTATAATCATAAAATTCAAGAGTGTGAATAAGGATTCAGTATAGGCAAACTAATCGAATAAAAATGCAGAGATCTCAGTAACAGACTTACAAGTATATGGATTCTTATTATGTGATAAATATGGCTGCAGTAGGACACACTCAATTATCTAATGTCAAGTTGTAGAAAATGTGGGAAGAAATGTAGATCTGATGCAACCTGTTTACAAAATTCTGTACATAACAACTTGAGTGAAAAATGTCAACCTATGAAATTTCAGTGTGGAAATGTACTATATCTTTAGTGCCTGGTGTCAGCTACCTTTTACTGTTTGACAAACCACAGCCAATTTAGAGGCTTGAAACACAGTTATTTATATGGTTTATGATATTTTGGTCAGAAATTTGTACTGGTATATATGGTAGTACACTCCATTTATGAATCTGCAATCACTCATTGGTCAACTGGGTGGCTTTGAATTTGGTAGTTGTTTGGGGCTGTGTATTTGGAAAATGAGGGTAACTGGGACATTTGTCTCTCAGCGTTCATTAATTGTCCTGAGGATATTTACATGGTAGAAAACCAGGACGCAAAGAAAACAAATGGAAGGATAAAAAGCATCTTAATACCTAGACATGGAACAAGATAGTGGTGTTTTTGAAAGTAACAAAGCAAGTTGAAACAGCACATTAAAAACAAGTTGAAAGAAATCAAGTTGGAACATTAACAGTAGCAATAGCTGGGCATCCTGGTATATACCTGTAATCCCAGCAATTTGGGAGGCTAAGAAAGGAGAAGCCCAAGTTCAAAGCCAACCTCAGCAATTTAGAAGCCCTCAGCAATTTGGCTAGACCCTGTCTCAAAATTAAAAAAAGAAGAAAAATAAAAATAAAAACAACTAAAAATGACTAGAGATGTGGTCAATGGTTAAAAGCCCATGGGTTCAATACCTGGTACCAAAAAATGAACAAATAATAATAATAAATAGGGACATGCATGCAGTCCCTTAACAGAAATTAAGAAGTCATATTTCAAGTGCACAGATACAAGGAGAAAAATTGCAATTATTTTTCTCAATAATCCATTAAAATTCAGATTGAAATTGCAGAAATATACACAGAACACATTTATAAACCTTGAAAATATAACAAAATAACATTAATTCAAATAAATAACTTTAGTAGTAAAATACAACCTAAAGTAAGTGGAAAAAGTGTACAACTCACATACTCAACAAATACTGGTATGAAAAGAACATAATATAATTATAATAAGAAGATACTTAGCAGAATAAAATGCACCTAAATTAAGAAAAAGACACAAATTGTTATTTAGGAGCAATTTAGATGACATATCCATCATGGCATGTTGAGCCATTTAGATGGCTGATTTATAAGTATAAAAAGTTAATCATACTTATGAATCAGCAAAATCTTACCATAGTATAAATCCATTTTATTTCATCAGGATAGGCAAACATTAATAAATTGCACCTTATTTTGTTTTAAAATGTGAATCACACCACACATTGTTAATCTACAAATATATTTGCTGTGGAATGCCTTTCTGTGAGGACGTATGATATACTCCTATCCTGTTAAATCAGATTTCAGTCAAACAACTTATTTGGCCTATGAAATATGAATGAGATTTGAGATAGTAACTGCTCTGATCACTACATTCCCAAAGTGATGTTCCCAAAGTGATGGAGTAGAGCCACATGTACACCACAATGGATATGTAATGTGAGTGAAAATTAACCCTTCATATTCTAAGCTATATAACTTAACCATCTTTTGTTATTCTTGTATGAGATTGTTAAATTAATGACTTACAGTAAGCAGTGTCTTCTGAGGTGTTCATACACTGGTGTAGTAATCTCAGATTGCTTAGGTCTTGGAATTAGCAAATATGATGCAGTTTCTTAATAAGGTTTGAACTTTTGGAACATTGCCACCCTGTGAACAAACCTGGTTTCTCTGATGCATTATAGAGAGAGACTTCATGAGGAAGGACGTTAGCCATCTTATTCATTTCAGACTTTAAAGCAGAGAGTCAATACATATGAGTAAAGTCATCTGTTCTCTGTGATTTTAATTCCATAATAAATTAAATCTATATGAAGATATATTAAAATCAATAAATTAGTGTACTCTTATGAATATTCTAAATTGATAGATTGAACTTTATGGATTTAAAAACTACATATATTCAAGTATTATAAACTAAAAGCTATAAAACATTGCCAAGAAAAATTACAGAATACAAAAATAAATACAGAGACAAAAGATATTCTTTGACTGGAAGACTCAATATTATTGAGGTGGAAATTCTCAGCAAATTGACTAATAGATTTGATGTAACCCTATTAATAATTAAAGATAAAAAGATGATTAAAAATGAATATGTAAAAGAAAAGTATTTAGCATAGCCAAAGCAAACTTAAAAAGAAAGTTTGAGGGGTATAACTGATTTTAGTTTTGACCAAGGCTGTAGTAATCAAGCATGTGGCATTGACTCAAAGATAGACCTACAGGTCATGCAAATGGTTTAGAGAATCCCCGATGTAGACTTGCTCTTAGTCAATTCATTTACAACAAAAAAAGACAAGGTAAAATATCTAATAAAGAATTGAACATGATTACTTTTATTAAAGTTACAAAAAGTAAAAGAAAATAAGCTTTTTAGCTTCAGAAAAACTAAACTTTCACAATTGAAAATTTGTTAAAGCAACTTTTAAAGCACATAAAACTGTTAGTAGTTATCACTGTGCTCAACATCTTCTTAAGACTAAAAAACATAAAGGAAACTGTATACCTCCTATATTCACATCTGTGCATCCATTTTGAAACTGAAGCAATTATTTCTCCAATTTTGGGAATGTTGGCTGTTTTGGGCAACCTTGGCCCACTGAGTCCATCTCCAGAATATGCTCCCGACTGAGGATTCGGCACTAACAATTGTTCAGTGCAGAGAAATAAATGTCTAGACTCACATTTATGAGGGCCACCTCTATAGGGTCACACTAGATCCAGAACTGCCTTATGCCCAGTGATGCTGCCTTCATTCTTCCACAAGTATCAAGGTCAAGAGGGTCCCTCAGGGAGCACTCTGCATGCATATCTCTGACTCTAAGTTTGACTTCAAGCTGGGCACAGTGGCGCAAGCCTGTAATCCCAGCATTTAGGGAGGCTGAGACAGGAGAATCGCAAGTTCAAAGCCAGCCTCAGCAATGGCGAGGCACTAAGGAACTCAATAAGACACTGTCTCTGCATAAAACACAAAAAAATAGGGATAGGGATGTGGCTCAGTGGTCGAGTGCCCCTAAGTCCAATCTCCAGTATCAAAAAAAAGAAAAAAAAAATTTCCTTCTAAGTTTGACTTGAAGTGAAGCTGATCTACAGCAAATCCTATGGTATGGAAAAAGCTTCAAAGTTGATTCTCATTTCTTAGTATTCACAGATCGATTACACTTTTAAACAACTGTGAGTTAAAGGCAAATTTATATCTCTGTTTCCACTCAATGTGTAAGCTCTTGCTCTTAGACATAATATCTTAATTTTTCTTAATGTTTGTTCCCAGTTACTCATGTGACTACTTAATATCACAGTTCAATGTTTCTAGGCACAAAGCCAGATTATAAGTCCAGCTATAGATTTTTAGCATTATCCTCCCCCAAGCCAAATATACTTAAATGAGTATTTAATTGAATTAATTAGAAAATTATCACTTAGTTTAAGTAACCTAATTGTTCTCAGCATTGGCAAGAATCCTAAAATTTACAAACTGAATTAAATGTGTGTAACCAAGAGTAGGGCAACATAAATTCTGCACAGAATGTTAAAGTGTAAATGAACTGTTATTGAAAGAATTATAAAGTTACACAGATAGTTAAATGGTAGATGGAGATGTATATAAACTTTAAGCACAAAGATTTACAATAGAAAAGTGTGGTATTTATCTGTCATTTTTTAGAAAGTATAATTTATGTCTATAAAATTAATATCTACAACTAAAAGCAGCAGTCTTATAGTACCTATATATTATGCTCATATATGTAATATATTGTATATATGTATGTATATATGTGAGTGTATATGTGTAAGTATTTTTAGAAAACTGTACAATGAATAAAACATTGTCATTCAGCTGGGCATGGTGGCCCATGCCTATAATCCCAGAAGCTGGGGAGCCTGAGGCATAAGGATCACAAGTTTAAAGGCAGCCTGAGCAACTTAGGAGGCCCTAAACAACTTAGTGAGACCTGTCAAAAAATAAAAGTTTTTTTTTCTTTTTGGTACTGGAGATTGAACTCAGGGGCACTCAACCACTGAGCCACATCCCCAGCCCTATTTTGTGTTTTATGTAGAGACAGGGTCTCACTGAGTTGCTTAGTGCCTCGCCATTGCTGAGGCTGGCTTTGAACTCGCGATTTTCCTGTCTCAGCCTCCTAACGTGCTGGGATTACAGGCTTGCACCACCGCTCCTGGCTAAAATAAAAGTTTTAAAGGACTGGAGATGTGTCTCAGGGGTTAAGTGCCCCTGAGTTCAATCCCCAGTACCAAAAAATAGTCATTCACAGAACCATTATCTGGGTAATCTTATTAAATATTTTATTTACTATGCTCAAATTGTATCTTATGTATTTATGTTTTCTCTTTATTGTAATTATTAGTATACATTAATTGTGCAAATTAATGAATTTCATGTGACATTTTCATTAATGCATATACCATGGTTTGATCCTGTCTGCTCTCCCTTCTGTGCTCCTTTTCCCTCCTTTCTCTTCCCACTCCCTCAAGTCTGTTCCCCTTCACTGATAGTTCTTCTACTTTCAGGCCATCTCTTTACTGTTGTTGTTTCAGTTTCTACATATGAGGGAAAACATGCCATACTTGTCTTTCTGTGTGGCTAATTTCATTAATATAATATCTTCCAGTTCCATTCATTTTCTGGCAAATCATTCTTCTTTATGTGTAAATATAATTCCATTTTGCACATATACCATACTTTCTTTATCCATTCATCTGTTGATGTGAATCTAGGCTCATTCCATATCTTGGCTATTGTGTATAGTGTCAAAAAACATGCAGGTATCACTTTTGTCTTCTTACTTCATTTCCTTCAGATATACATCAAGGAATTGTATAGCTGGATCATATGGTAATTCTATTTTTGTTTTTTGAGGAACCTCCATACATTTTTTCCATAGTGTCTACACTAATTTGAGTTCCTACTAATAATTTGTAAGTAATTTTTCTCCACATCCTTGCCAGCATTTGTTAGGTTTTTTTTTTTTTTGAAAATAGCCATTGTCTTTGCATTTCCCTGATGACTAAAGTTACTGAACATTTTTTTAATACATTTATTTGCCATTTGTAATTGTTCTTTTGAGAAGTATCTGCTCACATCATTTGGTCATTGTTTGGATTAATTGCTCTTCTTGTTGTTATGTGTTGTGTAAATTAAATAAATAAGGTTAAACATTATAAATAATATTAGCTAATTAATTCATCCAGGAAGTGTTTGTCAAGTAGGTAGCATGTACATACAGCTATTCATATCGTTGGGAAAATAATAGTAACCAAAATTTCTGTTCTCATGAATTGTATATCTTGTAAGGAAGAAATGCATTAAACAAACAAATAAAAATCTAAACATGGTAGTTGAAGAGAAAACTATGTAAAGTGCTTTGAGAACAGCAAATATAATATTTAGGAAAAAGATGTCTCCAGTAAGAACTAAGAAGAGAGTCACAAATTTATGTTGAAGGTAGGACTGATACACAAGGCAGAGACCAGAGAGCATTGCTGGTGTGCTCTAGGCAAAGCTAGATTAGAGTGACTGAAACAGAGGGAGAGAGGGCTAAAGAGTGGCTGACAACGGCGGAGAGACCAATCACATGCAGAATTAAACGCCAATGTAAAACTTTGGGTTTTAATTTGACAAGGAAGGAAAAGCATTAGAGATGTTTGAGCTACAAAGTGACATCGGCTGATTTCCATTTTACAAAGCTCTTTCATATGGTGTGTAGAGAAGAGACTTCCACTGGTAAGAAAGTTGAAATAAGGTATCAGTTAGATGACTGTTGTCACAGTTCACTTGAGAAAAGGTAGTTGGAATCAGGGCCATAGCAATGGAGGCAGTGAATAGTAGTCAGATAGCATATATAGTTTGCAGGTAGAGACCACAGGATTTCTGAAAATAAATTAAAAAAATTAGTGAAACACCTGTAGATTCTAGCCTAAAAAATTTGTAGATACAAGGTATATATTTATTACATGTACATACACACATTTCTAACTTATTCATCTTATTAATGGTTTGTGTCCATGTGGAGTCTAGATGATGAGGTTGGGGTTTTATGTGGCACATAATTGCTAAGTAAATGATAGACTGATGGATTACTGGAGTGTATTTGAGGTGTAAAGAGATAGTTAAATTATAGAAATAAAAGTTTTACATATCATTTATATATCCAAGTATGGATATTAAAGAAACAACTTTATATACAACATTGGATTTAAGATAAATCTTATTATAGATTTAAATTTGAAGTCTTCATACTTATTAATGGTTTACAACTTTGGATACTTACTAGAATAACCTGGAGGTATTTTAAAATACATAAGTTAATGAATCTCAGAGGAGGACAATTTATTCAGAATTGGAAGGAAGAGGTATGTTAGCGTGGCTATGTGTGTGTGCATGCGTGTGTTGAAATACTCATGTGATTATACTGTGCAGTCAGCATAAATGTTATGTAAATCAAGGGCTTGTATAATTTGACCTGAAATGGTAGTTCTCAATCTTGCCTGGAAATTAGAATCAGCCAGGGAATTAATTATCTTAACGCCCAGAGTAAGAAAATAAAATAAAAATTACTTATTTTTAAATCTCTCAAGGTATTCCTATGTGCAGTTAGGCTGAGAATCAATGACACAGAGAATGGTTGTGGATTAAGAAATGGAATCTATTCAAAGTGTGAGCTTACGTGCTTCACATTTACAAGGCTCCAAAAAGTAGATCAGCTACACCAAAGAATGAAAATAGGCAGCTGCTACACTGGTAAGAAAAGAAAAGGTGGGTGCATTCCTTCCCAGATGCTAAATGGAGAATGGTGTTAGAGAAAAGAAGGGCATATCAACATCTTAAAATACTACTGGTATTGGACTTGAAAAGAATTATGAACTAAGGTATATGATGGTTGTTGAGCTATATATAATTAGTTTTGGTGCAGCAGTAGAATGAGAGTTGGTTGGGTTAAGTGCAATGTGGAGGATGAGGATATAATGAGTTGGTGAAACATTTTAGAGATGTTATGCAAAGAAGGCCAGGTACGGCTGGGGTTGTGGCTTGGTGGTAGTGTGCTTGCCTAGCATGATTAAGGCACTGGATTTGATTCTCAGAACCACATATAAATAAATAAAATAAAAGTCCATCAACAACTAAAAAAAAATTTAAAAAAAAGAATGCCAGGTTGGTAGAGGAAAAGAAAATATAGACAAGGGAAGATTTTTTAAAATAGAAACATTTGTTTGATGAGCATGAACAAGTAAATAAGGAAAATTGATGATATAGTCTAAAGAAAGAAAAAGATTGTATGCACAACACAGTGACATGAGGAATATTTTCCATAAGGACTGAGCCGGGCATGGTGGCTCAAGCCTGTAATCTCAGCATTTAGGAAGGCTGAGACAGGAGAATCGCGAGTTCAAAGCCAGCCTCAGCAACAGTGAGGTGCTAAGCAACTCAGTGAGACCCTGTCTCTACATAAAACACAAAATAGGGCTGGAGATGTGGCTCAGTGGTCGAGTGCCCCTGAATTCAATCTCCAGTACCAAAAAAAAATAAAAAATTTAAAAAAAAAGGAGGAAGTAGAAGGACTGTCTTGACATAGGAGCAAAGAACATACTATGTGATGTACTATGACAGCAGGGACATCAGCATATGTGAAACCAATCCAGGGAAGCTGGCAATCTTTTTGCAGGAGACAGATATGAAAGATGTCTTCATATTACTTCCAAATTCTTCAATAAAATGAAAAACAACATGATCACCGAAGCATAAGGCAGTTGATTGGAGGTGAGTTGTTGGTGAGAAAAGGAGGGACATAGTCATCGGTAGTATAAGAAAATTGGTTGATAGTGAAGTGCATTAGGACTGCAATGGATTCTAAATGCAGTCTCAGTTTAAGTGTGTGTGTGTATGTGTGTGTGTGTGTATGTGTGTGTGTGTTTTCAGCACTTACATGGGTGCAGGTCTGGTGTTACTGAACAGCTAGATGGGTTTCTAGGTAAGTGTGAAGAACAAGGGGGACAATGAGTTCAGTCTGCATGCAGTAGAGTGATGATGATGGACTAGCCAGGACTATCTTCACAGGTGTGCAGTAAATGTAGTCACACAGTACTCTGCTCTCGCAAGGGCCCCACACTAAATCTGTGCTTAGAAATTTATCTTTGAACTTAAGTAAATGAAATTATAAGGAGCAATGAATCATGCTTCTGAGTATAGTTAATGTCCTCCTGAGTTTATCCAATGTACCTTGCAAATATCATACAAAACTCTAGATGGCTTCCTTAAAAAACTTAACCTGTGCTTTCTTATAGTTTCACATACATTATGGATCTACTGGAAGTCTGTGCTTCCTTGTCAACACATTTTTGACAGAGTAAGCAGAGACACCGATAGCCTTAAAGTGTCACGTTATCTGTTTGGACCAGAACTTGCTTCAAATGTGGAAAGAAGTTAAATGTGATCTATGAAACATTAGTGACCAAAGAAATTAATAATTTACTTTTTACTCAAGTTATTTTCCTGTATTACCAAGCATTTACACTGTAAATATTATGTAGAAGGAAAAACAAAAAAAGATTAACACGTAGTTCCTTATTCTTTCAGTCATTCCTTACTCATCAGTAAGTCAAATGTAGTGAATGTTGGTAGGCAATCTTAGTCAGAAAATGGATTCCTGAATTTTGGGATCAGTATTTGTAGTAATAACAAACCTCAAATATGGACATGGGAGTGGGTTGTTGTTATGATTGATATGACTGATGTGGAATGATATGATCACTCAGGAGCATGGGATTAAGTTAGATATCACTTCTCATAGGGCTTCTCTTTCATATTTTCTTTCACCCAACACTCCCATTTAATGCATTTCCTCTATGCCTGCATTAGTTGAGCTGAAAGAACATTACAATTGAGAGTATGAAGTACAGATTTATGGAATTTTAATATATTTAATTTTAATAGTTGCTAACTTTTTAGTTTTCAAAATAACTGCACCAGCTTCCACCCTCAACAGCAGTGCATATCACTCTCATTTCTCTATATCATTACCATCCTTTGAAAATTTTCATCTTACAATCATTTTTCTTTTAATAGTGGTTATATATATAATGCTGTTGGATTACTTGTGAAGATTGTAGACGTCTTCATAGTAAATATCACTTCTTATCTACTTTTCATTTAGAAATTAACCTAATTCTCTACATTTATAAAAATTTCATGAAGAAATTATTAAGCTTTGCATAGAATCCCATTTTGGTGTAATGATTATTTAATTAATATTACTTGATTTCATGGAATTTTTTATTCATTTTCTGTTGAATAATGCTCTGATGATTTTTTTTTTTTTGAGTTTACTTTCAATTTCTAATTGTTTCCTTTAGGGAGTAAATTATAGAACTTTGTCTTCTCACATTTAAAGATTTTGTATAGATTTGTTCACAAGCCTTTGCCTCAGGGCATTTGTTAGTTTTACTGAGTTGATATATTTAGAAGAAACACGAGTTATAACAATGTTTTGAAGTGGCTGAAGTTTTCAATAACATTTCTTGGCCAACTTGCCTCATTTGTGGATAACTAAGAAGACTGTCTCTATTAAAATTGTCTCAAAGCATTTCATTCAATAAGTATGCTTCTGTGGGATAAATATCTCCCTTTCTGCCTATCCAATGAGTAAAATAAAATTTTTATTGAAATTAAAAAATATTTTCTTCCCAGTTTCTGTACTTACCTTTTAAAGAAGAAAGATTTATTCTTATTGAAGGAAAGGATAATGCAAGAGGTAAAACAAAGGCTAGGAAGGGCTAGGTAGTAGCAGTCTTCTCCACTGAGGCTTATGGACAGAGGCTGGGTTCATGGAGAGCATCAACTAAGAGGCTTTCAGTTAGAACATCTGGTAAATACAGGACACGGTTTGGCAATGTGTTAACAAGTGGAGCATAAACTAACCACTCACCCCAGTTCCTATACTAATAAAAAAGTTCCTTTTGAATTCCATTTGATAATTTTATTGATTTTTGTTGTTGTTTATTGTTTCTTGCAATGTAAAGATTTGGGAAATGAGTTATGTGCTACTGGGTTCCTCAAGACAAGTTTGTCAGCTTCAACTGCAACATTGGGATAAAAAATACCAAAACAATCCTTAAACTTTATAAATGTATTCAATGATACTGAATCTTTTCAATTATTATTATTTACTTTTGTAAGCATACACCTATTAACTTTAATTTACATTTGGAATTTATTTTACCTTTTAAAATTCAAACTTGTATGTTCACTTCTGATCTCAGCTATTGAAATTAGGTAAATTATACATTTCTACCCCAGAGAACAGTCTGTAAATTTGGAAAAACTTCTGCACTGGCTTTGATTGCTAAGTGTTCTACATAATATTGACATTCAATCCATCAAATTTATGGTAAAGAATCAACCAAAAAAGTAATCACTATATTGTATTGAATTAAAGCAAGATAGAAAGAAAAAATGAGGCAAAAGCCAATTTTGTTAAAAAATCTACAAATTTGTTATTTCATGATAATATATTGTTAAAAAATATTTTATTGAGTCATGTTAGTATATTAATATATTAGTAAATCATAGCTTTTTGTTGTTGGGACCAAAATACTTTTGGATCATGATTTCAGAGTTTCAATCCACGGTTGCTTGACTCCATTGATCCAGGCCCAATATGAGTTAGAGAATCATAGCAGATATCAATTGTAACTACGGAAAGTATGTTATTTGAAGGAGGAAAAACTCTAAAAATAGCATAGACATCTTGATTATATAAATTTTTTACTTGTATTAAGATAGAGACAAAAGCTAGTTCTGTTATTTACTCACTAGAATTGTGTGTGTAGGAAAGAGTTTGAGTAAATAACATTTTCCACTATGAGCCAAAGTAATAATTTATGTAATTAAAGAATCAATGAAAAAATTCAATGAATCTGACATTATGCTAAGCCTTTATACATACGTTGTCAGTTATAATATTCACATTCACCCTGTGAGCTAGGCATCATTATCAGTTGACACATCTTTGGCTTATGAAGCTTCAATGGCATAAACAAATAATAAAGCTAGAATGCAAAAAAAAAAGAAACCAGTATAATAGATATGCATTTTGGTCTTCTAAATCCAAGTACTTTGATGTCTCTCATATACCAAAAATATGATAGTCAGCACCAAAAATATGCAACAATTAGTTTATGGCACTATTTGCTACTGTGATGGATTGATTACTAGATAGTCAGCACCAAAAATATGCAACAATTAGTTTATGGCACTATTTGCTACTGTGATGGATTGATTAGTATAACTGGCAAGAAAGATGATATTTCATGTGGTCAATGATGGTAAAACAGGGGCTGAAATTGAAGTGCAATATTACCTCAGACTTACATATAGGGCTGGGATTGTAGCTCAGTGGTAGAGCACTTGCCTTGCATGCAGGAGGCAATGGGTTCAATCCTCAGGACCACATAAAAATAAATAAATAAAATAAAGATATTTGTGTCCATCTACAACTAAAAATATTTTTTTTAAAAAGAAATAAAATAGATGGACAAAGAAGTATGTAAATTTTAGACTATATTCAAGAGACTGAATTAAATATAAGAGAAACTTGACTTCAAGCAGAATAAAACAATGTTACAAAAAAATTAGAAGGCAGGGACAAATGTAGTTCCATATTGATACATTTTTAACATTTTAGAGTTTTGATATAATTCCTTATAATTTAATATAATTCTCAAGTCTATCACTTGGGATTACCTGATTATAACCCAAGAAAGCACACACCATTGATCATCAGAAACATAAAATAGGCCTGCCACTCCCAAGAGGCCCACTCGACCCCTCACAGCCTTCTGCCCCAGAGAGGAGGCCTGCTGCCCAGAAGAGGAGCCTCATGCCGGGGTTTCCTATTTTCACCAATATGTCGCTGCACCCAACCTGTCTCCATTTTGGGGCATTACAGTTACCACTATAGCACTCCACACATGGTAAGCTCCACTGTGGGACATTGGACAGAGCAAGCAGACAGTTGCCATAGCAACACCATAGGGCACATTGCAGCATCACCAAATAGGCAACTTGCTACTGTTGTTCAGATCATCCTTCCAGCCCCACCTCTGAAAGTGGTTGCCTCTGTATTGGGACACTGCCATTGCCATCTTGGGTTACCTCCACTGAGGCCTCTGACATCTTTAACTGGGGCAGCTTCCACCTTGGGATACTGATTGGGGTCTGGAAGCCCAACATCAAGGTATCTATAGTCTAGATGCTACTGCTGCCACCAACTAGGGGCATGGCCACTTCCATGTAGGGAAAACAACCAGGACCTGGAAAACCATTGCCAAGGTCCCTGTGGGCCCGATTGCACCAGAGGTAACTACTAATTGTACTAACAGACATCGCCTTGTTGCAGAGGCAACAGAGAGTCTTGCATGGGGTAGATTCTCTTTTTTTCTCCTGTTAACAGCCAACTTGTTTTGATTACCCTTTCATTAGTTCTATAATCTAATACCTCTATATCTTTATATCCTATTTCATAAACATCACAGCCTACTCCATCACTCCAGTGACCATTAGAAATGGTAAACTCTTATGCAAATCTATTGGCTATAAGATAGAAGACAATTGAGTTCATCATTCCTGCTTATAGTGACAAAAATGTAAATGTCAAAATAGAAGCTAATTGATTTATGGCTGCCTATTGGTTGTATTGGGTGCTATAAACAAAGATATACCCTTAAAGGTGAGGTTTTGGTAACCTGCAGGGATACTACAAGATTATAGGGTAGAAGTTGCAATACATCAGATCTGCACTGCAATAGAGGAAGACACATAGGCAACATGAAAAAATAAAGGAGGAAAGTGCCCCTAATAAATCCAGATACTACAACAATAGAATCCATTGACAGACAGTAGATAAAATGTCAGAGAAGAGTTCAAAATGTACATAATTAAAATGATCTGTGAAATAAAGGATGACCTAAGTAAGCAAATACAGGCAAAAATTGATCACTCCAAAAGACATGAGAGTAAATACAGGCAATAATCAATCACACCAACAAAGAGATAAGGGACGAAATATAGGTAAGAAAAGATTATTTCAGAAATGACAGATTATAAAAAAAAAAAGAAGTCTTTGAAATGAAGGAAACAATAAACCCAATAAAATACTCAATAGAAAGCATAACCACCAGATTAGATCACTTGGAAGACAGAACTTCAGACAATGAAGACAAAATATACAATCTTGAAAATGAAGTTTACCATACAGTGAAGATGGTAAGAAACAATAAACTGAACATCCAAGAACTATGAGATAACATCAAAAGACCAAACCTAAGATTTATTGGGATATAGAAAAGCACAGGGATTCAAATAATATCTTTAATTTAAATAAATTAAATAATATCAGAAAATTTCCCAAACATGAAAAATGAATTGGAAAATCAAATACAGGATGTTTACAGGACACCAAATGTATAGAATTACAACAGATCTACATGAAGGCAGATTATAATGAAAATGCTTTGCATACATAATAAAGGTATAATTTTAAAAGCTACAAGACAGAGGAATCAGATTACATATAGGAGCAGTCCAATTTGGATCTCAGTAGATTTTTCAGCCAAGACCCTCAAAGCCAGAAGATCCTGGAACAACATATACCAAGCTCTGAAAGAAAATCGATGCCACAAGAATTTTATATCCTGCAAAATTAAGCTTCAGATTTGATGACAAAATAAAAACCTTCCATGATAAACAAAAGTTAAAAGAATTAACAGCAATAAAGCCTGCATTACGGAATGTTCTTGGCAAAATATTCCACCAGGAGGAAATGAAAAACAATAATGAAAATCTGTAAAGGGAGAAACTACACTAAAGGAAAGGCCAGTCAAAAGAGAAATCAAGACAAAATAAAAACCAAACATAAACCCAAAAGCCCAAAATGCCCAAAATCATATCTCAATAATAATCCTGAATGTCAATGGCCTAAACTCATCATTTAAAAGACATAGACTGGCAGATTGGATTTTTACAAAGGCCCCAAAATATGCTCCCTTCAAGAGATTAATTTTACAGGAAATGACATCCACAGACTGAAGGTGAAAGGATGGGAGAAAATATATCACTCACATGGAACACATAAATAAGTAGGGGTTTCCATTCTCATATCAGATAAAGTGAACTTCAAGCCAAAGTTAGTGAAAAGGGATTAAAAAGGTCATTTCATAATGCTTAAGGGTATCATACATCAACAAGATATAACAATAATAAATATCTATGCCCCAAACAATGGGGCAGCCATGTATGTCAAACAAACCCTTCTCAACTTCAAGAATCAAATAGACCACAACACAATACTCCTAGGTTACTTTAACACAACTATCTAACAACTGGATAGACAGTTCAAACAAAAACTAAACAAAGAAATTATAGAACTCAATAATATAATCAATAATTTAGACTTAGTGGACATATATAGAATAGTTCATCCATCAGCAACTGAATACACTTTTCTCTCAGCAGCACATGAATTCTCCAAAATAGCCTACATGTTATGTTACAACGCAAGTCTTAACAAATACAAAAATATAGAGATACTACCCTGCATTCTATCTGAATATAAATGAATAAATTTAGAAATCAATGCTAAAATAAAAAATAGAAGCTACTGCAACACCTGGAGAGTAAATAAAATGTTATTGAATGACACATGGATAAGAAGACATCAGGGAGGAGATAAAACAAATTCTTAGAGGTAAATGAGAACTGCAATATAACATATTAAAATCTTTGATATACTATGAAGAATCCAAGAAACTTTACCAGAAAACTTCTAGAATTAATAAATAAATTCAGCAAAGTAGCAGGATATAAAATCAACATCTCTAAGTCGAATGCATTTCTATACATTAGGGATGAATCCTGTGTACAAGAAATTAAGAAAACTACCTCATTCACAATAGTTTCAAAAAAAAACCAAACTAACAAACTTGAAAATCAATTAACAAAAGAGATGAAAGACCTCTACAATTAAAACTACTGAAGACTAAAGAAAGGAATTGAAGAAGACTTTAGAAGATGGAAAGATCTCCCATGCTCTTGTATAGGCAGAATCAATATTGTCAAAGTGGCCATACTACCCAAAGCACTATACAGTTTCAAGACAATTCCAACTAAAATCTCAAGGTCATTCTTTATAAAAATAGAAAAGGCAATCATGAAATTCATTTGGAAGAATAAGAGATCCAGAATAGCCAAAGCAATCCTTAGCAAGAAGAGTGAAGCAGGAGGCATCAAAACACCAAATCTTAAACTATACTACCAAGCTATATAACAAAAATGACATGGTATTGGCATCAAAATAAACATGAAAACCAATGATACAGAATAAAAGACACAGAGAGAAACCCACATAAATACAGTTATCTCATACTAGAGAAAGATACTAAAAACACACATTGGAGAAAAGACAGCCTCTTCAACAAATGGTGCTGGGAAAACTGGAAATCCATATGCAGCAAAATGAAACTAAACCCCTATTTCTCACCATGCACAAAACTCAATTCAGAGTAGATCAATGACCTCAGAATTAGGCCAGAGACCCTGTGCCTAATAGAGAAAAAAATAGGCCAAAATCTTCATCACTTTTGATTAGGCCTCGATTTTCTTAATGAGACTCCTAAAGCACAAGAAATAAAATGAAGAATCAATAAATGGGATGTATTCAAAATGAAAAGCTTCATCTCAGCAAAAGAAACAATCAGTGAGGTAAACAGCCTACATTTTGGGAGCACATTTTTACCACACATACATCAGATAGTACACTAAGCACCAGAATATATAAAGAACACAAAAAGTTTTACACCAAAAAAACAAACAACCCAATCAATAAATAGACTAAGGAGCTGAACAGACACTTCTCAGAAGAAGGTCTACAATTGATCAACAAATATATAAAAAAAGTTCAACCTCTCTTGTAATTAGAGAAATGCAAATTAAAACTACTCACACCAGTCAGAATGGCAGTTATCAAGAATACAATAAACAACATGTGTTGGCAAGGATGTGCTGGATAAGTCACACTCACACATTCCTAGTGGGACTACAAATTGATACAACCAATCTGGAAGGCAGTATGCAGGTGCCTTAGAAAACTTGGAATAGAACTACCATTTGACCCAGCCATCCCACTTCTTGGTCTACACCCTGAAGACTTAAAAACAGCATACTACAGTGATGCAGCCACTTCAACGTTTATAAAGCAGCACAATTCACAATTGCTAAACTGTGGAAGAAACCTAGTTTCCCTTCAATAGTTGAATGGATAAAGAAATGGTAGTGTGTGTGTGTGTGTGTGTGTGTGTGTGTAATGGAATATTACTCAGCATTAAAAGAAAATAAGATCATAGAATTTGCAGGAAAATGGATGGAATTGGAGAATATTATGCTCACTGAAATAAGCCAATTCCAAAAAAAAAACACAATTAATGTTTTTGTGGATGCTTAATGTTCCATCTGATAAGTAGATGCTGATCCATAATGGAGGGGGCATAGGGAGAATGAAGGAACTTTGGGCAAAGGGGAGGGAGGCTAGGGGAGGTGTTTTGTGGGCAGGAAATATGGTGAAATGAGATGGAAATTATTACCCTAGGTACATATATGACTACATATATGGTGCTAAACTGCATAGTGTACAACCAGAGAAATGAAATTTTGTGCTGCATTTGTGTACAATGAGTCTAGACACATTCTGCTGTCCTATATACCTAAGTAGAATAAATAAATAAATCGATTACATAATTAAGAAAAATTTAAGTGTAATATTACTTGATTGTATCAAAGTTCAATCAAGGAAGAAAAATCACTATAAGATATTTTATGTAAATAAAAGTATAAATTTAAATGCATATGAACTTATTACAATTATTTGGCCTTATGCAAATGTTAGAGCTGGTTAAACCAGAAATTGAAGTACACAATGCAGGGAATTGGCAATACTGATGAATATGTAGTAAGGGATAGTAAGAATAAGCTTGAGCCTCCAAGGATGAGCTGGGTCTAAGGATGGGCTTTAACTTACATCAGTTCTGTTGCCATTGATCCTGGTGATGTGAGTGTCTACAGTGATCAAATCTCTTCATTATGGGAGTAAACATGCACACTTGGCTTAGGCATCAGAACACAGTAAGGATTCAGGGAAAGATGGCACTCATAGTCCCCCCATTGCATCCTACCAACCAATTCAGCCAGCAAATAAGAGACATGGGGGATATGTTCCAAGACCCTTAGTGGATTCCTGAAATTGTGGATAGTGCCAACCCCTATATATATTGTTTTTTCTTATAAATAATTATTATATAGTTTTTTAAAAATATATTTTTAGTTGATAGATCTATATTTTATTTGTAGGTGGTGCTGATAAGCAAATCCTGTGCCTCACATGTGTTAGGCAATAGTTCTGCCACTGAACCACAACCCCAGACCTATGATACAGTTTGTTGCTAAATTTAGGCACATTGAGAGATTAACAATAACCTGTAATAAACTATAATAATTATTACAATATACTATAACAAAATTTCTCTTAACTGCCTTGGAGTGAGTAGTATATACAGTGTGAATATGCTGGACAAAGGGATGATTTGAATGGTGCAAGAGATGAAGCTGAATGGTACAAGATTTTATCATACTACTCAAAATGGCTATTTAAGCTTAGGACCTGACTTTCTTAATAAGACTGCTAAAATGCAAGAAGTAAAATAAAAAATCAATAAATGGCATGGATTTAAACTAAAAAGCTTCTTCTCAGCAAAAGAAACAATCAGTGATGTTAAGAAAGAGCCTATAGAATGGAAGGAAATCTTTACCACATGTACCTTAGAGCACTAATCTCCAGGATATATAAAGAACTCAAAGAACTTAACACCAAAAAAACAAATAACCCAATCAATAAGTGGGCTAAGGGACTAAACCAACACTTCATAGAAGAAGAAATACAACAAATCAACAAACATGAAAAAATGTTCATCATCTCTAGCAATTAGAAAAATGCAAAATAAAACTAAGATTTTATCTCACTCCAGTCAGAATGGCAAATATCAAGAATACAAGCAATAGTAAGTGTTGGTGAGGATTTAGGGAAGAAGGTACACTCATACATTGCTTATGGGACTGCAAATTGGTGCAACCACTCTGGAAAGCACTATGAAATTACCTCAGAAAACTTGGAATAAAATCATTTGACACAGCTATCTCACTCTGCAATTTATACCCAAACAACTTAAAATGAACATACTACAGTGATATAGCCACATCAATGTTTATAGCAATTCAATTAACAATAGGTAAACTATGGAACCAAACTATATGCCTTTCAACAGATGAATGGATAAAGAAAATGTGGTACTTATACACAATGAAATATTATTCATCCTTAAAGAAAAATGAAATTATAGCATTGCAGGTAAATGGATGGAACTAGAGAATATCATGCTAAGTGAAATAAACCAATCCCCCAAAAACCAAAAGTCGAATGTTTTCTCTGATAAATGGATGCTGATTCATTGTGTGTGTGTCAGGGGGAATGAAGGAACTTTGGACTGCGTAGAGGGGAGTGAGGGGAAGGGTGGGGAAGTGGAGATGAGAAGGATGGTAGAATGAGACAGATATTATTACCCTATATACATGTATGATTACACTACAGGTGTGTTTCAGCACCATGTACAACCAGAGGAATAAGAAATTATGCTTCATTTGTGTACAATGTGTCAAAATTAATTCTACTGTTATGTATAAAAATTATAACAAATAAAAAATGACTATTTAAAAAGTTAAAAAATAAACATGATTATATTAAAGATTATTTCTTAATATATAAATGAGTAGTCTCAAAATTAAATTTGTGTAAAAATGTTTTTACTTATTACATTATGATACATTTTTAAGAGAGAGAATATTTATGGTGACTAAATAGGATACTGTTTTCAACAAAGAGAAAATAAGCTCATTTCTATTGTTTTTTTAAAAAATTCTTTTAGTGATTTTGACACAATCTCTTTGTTTTATATTATTTAAAAATTATGTTAAATATTATTAACCTACTCTAATATTTATTCAACTGATAACACATTTTAGATAATGAATGACAAACATTTTATTTCACAACATAGATTATTTTTCTTAATAATATGGAAAGAGTTTTCTGAGCAATTATTCTCTGATTACCTGTTTAAACTCTCTTGTCACACTTGGTCTACCCTCTTAAAAGAAAACCAGTTTAATTGCATAAATACAATATTTTAAAAATTTGATGAAAAGTGGTATTATCTGTTGAGAGACATTCATCTGATATTAGCATAGTGTGTGATATACTTATCTGAACTTTTTAAATGATGTTTACATTACTTTCTAATTGAAACTTATGTCCAGAACAATCCTCTGAAGAGAAAAAACAAAAGGGAAATATTACCATTTAAGGATACCGTCACTCTACAAACATATTAAAGAATAGGTGGTTTTCACCAACTAGATGGATGAGGCTATAGACGAACTATGTTCTTTTACAGAGCTCTCTCTTCTGGACCATGTCTATTGAAGTGAAGCATGAGGCATTTCTCTCACCCCAGTGGAGAGAAGAATTTGTATGATTAAAATTTCTCTGCAGTTAAGAAGTATGTTGTTTGGATAGTCACCAGAATTTCCTATTTCTGTTTTAGAAAAGAATGTAGGTAAAGGTTATAGCCAAAATTAGTACAGTTGCTAGTGCTGAAGAAAAAAAGACAAGTGTTATGCAATGGAACAATAGGAAAGATGCTCCAAATGCATCTCAGCAATCTGCAAGGCTGCTTAACTTATCATGGACTCAAAGATGTAGAAATACAAATATGTTTTTAAAGATTTTCTAGAGCAGAATATTTTTTAAAAAGAGCCCTGGGTGCCTGCCTGCCTCAGTATTCCTTTTCACAGGCTCAGCCATCAAAGCAGTCTAAGGCTGCTATAGCCATGGTTCATGTTATTCTAGGTAAAGCTCATATTCACAGAATGCATTATTGTCATCTATGTAATGCTGGCTTTTCAGGCATGCAGAAAGCAAGGGTTGTGCTGTAAATGCAGATCTCACTAATATTTCAAAGGAAAGCCTTGAATGTCAAAATGTTGAGGGGCCAGAATCCCTGTAAGAAGCCTCTGACAGGGCTGTGCACATTGAAATGTAGAAATGAAGCTCAAGTTTCAAAAGAGACCTGCAGAAGATAGAGGGGCCCAGCATTCTGCAAGAATTATCAGATGCTACAGAAAACATGAAAAGCCAGCCTGAGAGAGTGGTCACATGGGTTGGTTCTGGCAAGGCCATAGGAGTAGTCTACCATCATGTACACTGCAAGATAGACATGGATCTATAGAATTTAATGTTGGTCTTGATGGATTCTGTACCTTTCTTTAGACTGATCCCTCATTCCTATGACTACATTCCTCTCTTTTGGAATAGGAAGGGATACCTGTCCCACCATTGTATTCTCAAAGTATTCTCAAAGTATGTAACTTAAAGTTGAGTTTTCCTTAAGAACACTTTGGACTTGGACTTTGGAGCAATTCAGATCAGTGAAGACCTTGACTAATTGACAATGGAATAAATTAATTTTTCATTGTGAGATGGATATAAATCTTTGGGTATCAGGGGCAGTATGTAATAATTTGAATGGTGCATACTCCCTAGAGGCACAAGTGTCAAAGATTTTGATTCAGGATGGCATTATTGGGAGGTGGTAGAACATTTAAGAGGTTGCTACTAGAGGGAAATCTCTAGGTCATTGGATCTTTCCCTTGAAGGAGAATGTGAAACCCTGCCTCCTTCCTCTCTTTTCCTTTATTACCTGGATCATGAGTTAAGGTTAATTTTACTCTGCAAAGTATTGCTGGCATGATGGATTAACTTTTCCAGAGGCATTTCACAGTTGGGGACACGTTGTCTTGGAGTGGGGCCTCCGAAACCATAAGGCAAAAATAACTCATTTTTAAAAAGTTATTTGCCTCTGAGTAGTTTTGATTTGTATTTCTCTAATTGCTAAAGATGTGGAACATTTTTTCATACATTTGTTGAGTGATTGTATTTATTCTTCTGTGAAATGTATGTTCAGTTTCTTAGACCATTTATTCATTGGGTAATTTGCTTTTTGGTATTAAGTTTTTGGGTTCTTTATACATCCTGGAGATTAATGCCCTATCTGAGGTGCATATGGTAATGATTTTCTCCCATTCTGTAGGCTCTCTCTTCATGTTATTGTTTTCTTTGCTGAGAGAAGCTTTTTAGTTTGAATTCATTTATTGATTCTTGATTTTACTTTGTTGAGATGGATGTGGGGAAAAAAGTATACTCATACATTGCTGATAGGAATGCAAATTGGTGTAACCATTATGGAAAGTGTTTTGGAGATTCCACAGAAAACTTGGAATGGAACCACCATTTGACTCAGCTATCCCATTTCTTGGTTTATACCCAAAGGACTTAAAGTCATCATATTACAGTAATGTAGCCACATCAATGTTTATAGCAGCTCAATTCACAATAGCTAAACTATGGAACCAACCTAGGTGCCTTTCAGTGGATGAATGGATAAAAAAATATGAATATTACTCAGCCTTAAAGAAGAATGAAATCATGACATTTTCAGGTAAATAGATAGAGCTGGAGAATATCATGCTAAGCAAAATAACCCAATCCCCCAAAACCAAAAGCCAAATGTTTTCTTTGATATGTGGATGCTAATTCACAATAGGGGGTAACTAGGGAAGAATAGAGTTACTTTAGATTAGGAAGAGGGGAGTGAATAAAGGAGAGGTGTCAGGAGTAGGAAAGATAATAGAATGAATCAGACATTATTACCCTACAAACATGCATAACTATGCAACTTGTGTTATTCAACATTATGTACATCCAGAAGAATGGGAAATAATACTCCATTATATATGATGTATCAAAGTGCATTCTACTGTTATGTATAACTAATTAAAACAAATAAAAAAGTAAATAATAATAATAATTTGCCTTAGGTACTTTTTATTGTGATGAAAAGCTGACTAATACAACTATTTTTTTGTTCTATAACTCTGTTGTATTACTCTTTAATTTTTTCTTCTTTATTTGGATTAAAACTAAATGCTTTAGATATATAAATATATAAAATTTAATTATATTTATTATATAAAGTCATAGAAGAATACAGATTCTATTATGATAATGGGTAAGAGAACATAATAATATATAATATGATTTTGACCCAATTATACCTTTTCTCCAAGAGAAGTAAGATATCTAGTAAGGACAGTTTTCTTTCTTTAATATGAAGCATAAATTACAGTACTTTCTACTTCATACAAAAAAACACATACATATGCATGTCAAGAAATAGATATCAGAATGTAAAGTGTGATCTTTGTTCAAATGTCTATCACCATGTCTCATATCTCACAATAAATTTTACCCAAAGTATCTTTCAGGGTGGGCCAGTTATCTGGTCAGAATTCCACAGAAGTGGGTACAGTAGCAGAGATATAGGTTTTTTGGTTTCTTTTCAAGCAAGGCAAGAAAGATAAAGTTGGTAAAACACACTTATAGAAATTATTACTTTTATTCTTACTTCAAGATACAACTCTTGAAAAAGTAAGCCAGTACATTTTTAAGTTGAGCAAATAAACAACATCCCAAATAGTATCTCATAAGTTTTTTTTTTAAAGATTTTTTTTTTTTAGTTGTAGATGAACACAATGTCTTTATTTTATTGCTTTGTATGTGGTGCTGAAGATCGAACCCAGGGCCTCACGCATGCGAGGCAAGCACTCTACCGCTGAGCTACAATCCCAGCCCCATAAGTTTTTTAATATTTATAATTTGGATTTCTCATTTCTGGAGTTTTATGTAAATAAAATATAGAGTCAGTATTTCTTTGTGTGTGTGTGTAGACTTCTCTCAGTCAGCAAACAGTATCCTGCTTTATCCATAGCGGATACATTCCAAGCCCCTCAGTGAAGTCTTTAAATCTCCACTAAACCCTGTATGCACTGTTATTCCCACACATATATACAGAAATTTAATGTCTTCTTTTTTACCTTAACTAAACATTTATCACTCACAATATCTGTAAATTTTCAGGTTAAGGTGCAATAACAATCCCAGGACAAATTTCTCTTTTCTACTTCACAATTCTTATTGATAGGAGATATCTTCTTACCATGGATACTAGTGAATATAGTATGTAATTTATTTTTTAAATATGTGAAGAACTTTTACTTTTCACTTAAAGGAAGCATTGCATATATTTGTGGCATATCTGAAATGCTTGTGTGACTATATTTGTGCTTTGAGTCTCTGATTAAGTAAAATAAATATTACTTGAACACACGGACTGTGCTACTATTATAGTCCAGGTGCTAACTAAGAAGTATACTAAGGCAAAGTGGATAAATTGGAAAAAAATGATTGACTAATGTCTAGGAGAGTGCATGATTTTATTATGCTATTCAAAATAGCATATAATTTAAAACTTGTAAATTGCTTATTTCTGGAGTTTTCCAGATATGGCCCACAGTTAATGATAAGTACACAGTCAACTATGTTATACAATGGACACAATAAAAGATAAACTACAGAATATAGCTATCTATTGTACAGATACTTGATTATACACAAAATACATTATAAATAGTAGACAGAAAATAAATTAATCATCTCATTTCAATACAGATATTGGATAATATTGTGTGGTAGTCATGGCTTTGTCTCTACTACATGAATTTGACTAAGTCATGATTGATATGGCTGAGTTTTTAGGCTTAACAGTTAACATTGATATTTATCAATAGTGTACCTATTGAGCATTACAGCCTCTGAGGCAGAAGTGCCCTCTGTTTCTCTTTTGCCAGAAAATAAATAAAATTTCTTTTTCATTTTTCTTAAAACCATGTCCTCATTGTTGTATTGGCATCAGAGACTGAGTTTTGGTAACAGATTTAGTACTCCAGGTGGGACCTAAGAGCAGCCCCTGCTTCAGTTTTCATGGGCAATCCTAGCCAAGGAACCTCACTTCCATGCTGAAGATGCAAAATAACTGGAGAACTTGTTGAGAGCCAACGGTTGGAGAATAAGGAGATGGGTTGAGTTTGCCTAAGGTCTAATGGAGGAGTTATTCCTGTGAGTAAAGAAAGGAACTGAGGGGCCATCCCAGCAGGTGCTGAAGCTCCTTTTGATTTGGAGAAATCCTGCCTTCTCACAGGTTGCACGTTGTGGTCCACTTTGGAAAAAAGGAAATTGAACTTAGTAAAGTCATGATACCCTTGGCCATCTGATAGGATATAATGCTAACTTCCAGTACTAATACTGACCCCAAATAAATAAAAGAGGTAACCATAAAATCACAGATATTGAAGTTATAATTTGTTACTCTCATTTTAAGACTGGTGAAACTGCCATGCCTAATGTTTAAAACCAAAAACTTGGAGAACAAAGTCAAGCAAGTAAAAGGGCCAAGGAAAAAGGAGCCAAAATTTTGGCTCTTGCCTTCTAAGGTCAGCTAGGACTCAGAATGATAGGACCTCTTTCTGGGCCCTGCAAATCTGGGGAGTCATTCGATCTGCAAATCAGAGAGATTGGGAGGACCCTAAGGTACAGGAAGCTAACTAGTGCACATTCTGCAAAGATGGGGGTCATTGGAGATGGAAATGTTCCTGATGCTTCCAAGAGAAGTAACATATGGTTAGCAAGATGCTGACCCATCCTGGCAGATGGCACCACTGGTAGAGGAAATTAAAGGAGCCAAGAGGCTTCACACACTTCCCCAAGAATTATCTCTGAGGAATATCAAATGACTTAAGACTAGATAGGAGCAAAGTAGGTTTTGACTAACTCAGTCTTAGACACCTGGCAGGTAAGTATAGACTAAGGATCATCCTTCATGGACATTTAAAAGGAAAAACAATGTTGTTGTTGTTTTAAATGTAATTTAAAATGTATACTTGTGTCAGCCCAATGAAAAGTAAGTAAACCTGGAGACTATAAAAGAAGGGTTCTTTGTGGGCATGTCTAAATTAATGATCACAAAGAACTCTAGAGTTGCAAGTTTGTCCTGAGTCAATTTGAGCCTGCTTGCCTAGATCTACAAATATTTCTACCCCCCATATTGATAAACTCAATCTGTTTTTCACTGATATGATTATGAGTTACTGTCTTCATGGTTTTCAGAGACTAGATGAAATACTAATTGCTTTTGTGCTAATTGTTCACACAAAAAGTAATGCTTTGTTTTGTTTATTGTTGTCTTAATATAATCCCTGCTCTATATATGTCTTGTCTAGTCACCTGCTATCTGCCACTGTGGACTTCTGGACTTCTCTGTTGATGAATGCCCTTAACTGTCCACACCACATCTGATAAAGAACAAGAACTTTGGGTTACTTCCCCCAACTTGACACTCTTCCAGTAAGAAGCAGCTTTGAGATATCATCTCCCATTTTTCCATAGAAATGGAATGTAGAAATTGACAATGGAGAAATATAATAGTGATTCACTTCATGCTTTGAATATAGCCCTTGCTGCTCTGCCACTACAACTTATTTTTTGAATGGACATGCTTCTTTCTCTTCCTCTCTCTTTACTCCTCCCTAGTCTCTCACACTATCCCAACTCAGAGGAGATGGGATTACATTTCTCCCTCATTTGGGGCAAATTTATCTGTCCTTCAGTACACATCCACCATAGGAACAAAGAAATCCAGACTTTGAGGATGGTGCCAAATGATCCCAGAAATGACTATCTCCCAAATTAAAAAGTGAATCACAACTTCAACAGAGAACATGTGGAATGTAGCTTTTGAATCACCTCTTTAAATGCCCCCTGTTCCTGATGATGGGCAGAATCACAGCCTTTGGAAGAGGAGTCCCTCATGTTTCTCCTTTGCTAGCAAAGCAATAAACCACCTTTTTCCTTTTTCTCAAAAACAAAAAGATAGTGTACCTACTTTTTTTTAAAAGGTTTTTTAAAAAGATGAACACAGTATTGTGGGGAGCTAGCTCTATGCTATGCCCTTATGACTAGCCATTGTGTGTAAATGGGAAAGGCACAAAGGAAGGAGGAACTATATGATTGGTTTACTGTTGGTTCTACAAACGTGCAACTCATGGACAGAATTCAGGGGGCTTATGTGCCTTGCCACATGGACAGCTGTTGCCTATGTGCATTGTCTCTGATTGGCCGAATGGCCCTATAAGTTGAACGCTTGTTCCGCAAATAAATGAGTACCTGCTGTGACTGTATTCCCTAGAGTGTCTGATTGTCCTGCGGCAGCGGAGGGCTGGGAACTGGCGACTAGTCAGCTCCAACTCTTCCCAACTTCCACTGCTAGGTGAATGTGGGGGTGCCCCTTCAACCCGCTGGCTCAGGATGGACTGACATCCCGCACAATATCTTCATTTTATTTATTTTTATGTGGTGCTGAGGATCAAACCTATTGCCTTACTCATGTGAGGCAAGCACACTACCACTGAGCCACAATCCTAGCCCTAGTGTACCTACTTTTAATAATTGTTTTCTAATATACACATTTTAACCAGGTATGACTTGAATATGTTAATTCTTGAAGATTAGGAGTTCTAAAAATAATACAAATTTTGTGACCACTCAGATTATTTTGCCCATAGGCACTTTCCCAAATATTATGAGCCTTAGTATCATCACTTGAAAACTAAGTTATTGGTTTTGAAGTAGACAATTCTGGTATTATAATTCATTCAATTTCTGGGTTCCTTAAAGGATGGCTTATAAGAAATAATCAATATATTCACGTGTGGCTCACTTAAAATAGATATCACGTTTTTTTTTTTTTTTTTGGTGCTGGGGAATGAACACAGGGGGCTTTACCATTGAGATACACCCTCAGCCCCTCCTTTTAAAATTTTGAGGTTGAGTCTTGCTAAATTTCTAAGGCTGTCCTCAACCCTGGGATCCTCCAACCTCAGCCTTCCAAATTGCTAAAATTACAGTTGAGTTAGCTTTTCTACATCAAAATATTAATTGAGGTGTCTATTTCTAGTATCCCTTTGCTTATTTTTATAGTCTCAACAAATTAGAATTGTTAATGATGTAGAAAAATATTATTTATGCATTCAACAAATTGTTATACCTGTCACTAATATATATATAATGAATATAAAATAGAATACATATGGCTTATACTTTCTAAAATTTTAATGGAGAGGAAAAGTATAAAATATTTTAAAATAATGACATTGATTTTTGTCAAAGACCTACATATTGCATAAAGTATGTGTTTATATGCACCAATTCATACATGTCTTCAGAACATATGTGCATATAAACATTCTATACTCATATGCTATAATCTAAGATTAAATTTGCACAATAGGGAGCTCCAAAAACATACTTTTGTTGTGGATTGACTAGGATCCATTAAGAGCCACTGTGGATGTTTGAGAATAATTAGTAACTTAGTGATTTAAAAATAATATTGAACTAAAAACAATACTTAAATTATATTGCCTTTATGGCATGTTTTAAATAATTTTCCAAGAAAAACATTGTATATAAGTATACTCTTCTTGATCTGGCTAATTAGAGGCATCTTTAGATCCAGGGAACAAGTTGACTAGAATCCAAAACACTATGTGATCGACTCACTGCATTGAGGACTCTATTAATAATAGACTTAGATGGAAGAATTCTTGCTCTGTGACTATTTTCAAGTGTCATTTCAGCACAAGTGTGCATTTTTCAACAAATCATCCTTTTTATTGTATAAGCCATAGATTTGTCTTCTAGATCACTAGCTGAAATTAACAATTTGAGATAATATTAAAGAATATAAAACAATGAGTTCAAAATACAATTAGACTTAGAAGTGAGAATAATTAATTTTTGAAAGAATCACAGGAAATATTATATAGAAGCTGACAGAGCCTTTTGGGTATAATTCTCCAGGTAGAAAAGGAGAAATAAAGTTTACTTAGGGATCTTTCCAGTGTTTGATATAGCTTAAACCACTGGACAATGGGGTGTCATGAAGTCATACAAACACATAAATAAATATTTTCATGTATTCTTATATATATGTATATTTACATTTATTCTTATATGTATCTTATATAATTTATTCTTATGTAGTATATATCTATGTTGCATATGATATGTAATATTTATAAATATACATATTTATATATAAAAATATATGAATTTACCTGTGCATCTGTATGACTTTATGACATTTAAATCTGTGTTCTCAATGTTCCAAATGGAAATATTATTTTATTTGAAGCTTCAACTGAGTATAATAATATTCAAAATGAAGACCCTGTATCTTTTTATTTTAAAGTACGTTAATATGAAGGGGAGTATTTTCTTGTAGTAAAATGCAATTGTCCTCTCTGTTTCATTTTTTTGTTTGTTTGTTTGGATCTCTTTAGAACACCTGTTTTCAATTTTATTCTCCCAGTAGTAGATCAAGTCTAGAAATTTTCACATCTGGACTAGTTCATGAAAATAAAGATAAATCTACCTCTTATGTTATTAAATTTCAATAGTCCTCATAAGCAACTTAGAAACAAATGAAGTCAGTTATGAAATAATATAGAAATAATTTTACTTTATTTCCAATAACCATATTCATGCTAACAACAGAGAAATAAATGGAGATGAACAAACTGAACCTCTGGGACATTTTATTTTTTTTTATTTATTTTTTAATTTTTATATTTGGTACTGGGGATTGAACGCAGGGGTACTCTACCACTGAGCCATATTCCCAGCCCTATTGTGTTTTATGTAGAGACAGGGTCTCATGGAGTTGCTTAGCACCTAGGCATTGCTGAGGCTGGCTTTGAACTCATGATTGTCTTGTCTTAGCCTCCCAAAGTGCTGGGATTACAGGCATGTGCCACCGTGCCCGGCTTTGGGACACTTTAGAAACATCACCATCTACTTGATTAAGAAAAATTTTAATTATATATTTTGGACCAGTTTATATTACTCTTATACATCATAATCTTTGGACTAGCTTGTGCCTTTAAGCAATTGTTTTCAATAGTCCTAAAAATTCTTATTTATTTAACTTTAATTGTTCTAAAAGATGATTATGCTTGATTTTATTTTTGACATCAAGGATCCACATAAGTAATTCACTGATTTTAGTTGTCAAGGCTTTTTCATATCTTTAATGTATAGTGTCTTGATGTGTGTATATTTATATTACATGTATTTAATGGTATCAATATTTTAAGAGTTGATGCCAGTTGTATTATAGGATATCAAAATATGATTCTATATGAGATTTTGCACATAACTATACTCAGGCTAAACTTTTTTTAGTCTAACAATACTATTGGAGTGATATTATTTACTTCCCTTGGTATCACAACAGGAGGCACAAAATGTAATTTTATCTTATTAATGGCATGGCTAAATTTGATTACTTGATTAAAGTGGTATCCCCTGAAGCTATTTGTTGTAAAGGTGCCTTTTTTCTTTTTCTTTGTTATTTATGACTAATATAAGAGGTGATCATTTTGAGAATTTACAATGATGATTGTCTCATTTTATTGTTCTTTCCAGATTTATTAACTGACATTCTTCTAGGAACCTTCCCTCTTTCTAATTTTCAAATGTTACTATGAATTCAGAAATTATTTGATACAGCATGATAAAATCTGTATTACCCACTTGTTGTTTGCATGCTCAAATTGTCTTAAAAATAGCAGCCAGTTCAAGGGAGCCCAGAGTCTTACTTAAATGTTTTTCTTAGTCCTCTAACATGTTCCTTCTTTCTGACAAAACAAGGTATTTCAGGCTCCTCTTACATTTTTCCTGCCTCTGACATAATTTGTAAGTTATTCAGAGTCCTGATTTTCTCTAGTCAAGAATTATATATAGCAAATATTGTAAAGTTATTTTCTAGAACAATTTGGTTTTCATATATGAGAATCATCCTCAGTGCTGTGAAAGTGAAGGAGATAGATAAATATATGACTGCAAAGAGTGCAATTTGCTGGGGATGGAGTATCATCCTTGCACATTACCCATGTTAGTCAAAAAGATGGGGTTCAAAGTGATTTCTAAAACTAATGGAAAAATGACATGCTAGACCAGGAGGTCAATTTCAGTGCCTTGATATATTTTCTTTAACCCACTCCATGTATAAACTGTGAACATAGAACTAAACAGGAAAGTTAGGAGGAATAGTAACTCCCTGCATTATGACAAGAAATAACTGAACAGCTGAGGGAAATGAACAACTTGAGCCCCCATTGAATTATTCCCTCCACTGTATTTAATGCTATGCTATATGAAATATCATTACCATCTGCCTGTGTATAAACTTTACCAGTATAGCACCTAGATATACAGTTTGGCCATGGAGAGTCTTTAGGGAAAGAACTAAAGCCGCCAGGTGCTCAAAAGGGGCAGACATGGCAACTGCATGCATATTTAAATTTATTAACATTACTCCAAGGATTTTAGTCCAGCCAGGCAAGATGGGTTTGCCTGAAAGTTCTGTCTATTGCTTTAATGAGCTGTTCTTTTCCTCAATAAACCCTCCTTCATGAGAGTCATATAGCAAATAAAAGTGCCATGATATACCATGGTTTGGGGCCAATCCTGGACAACATTCCTGAGAAATGGGTGTCCTATTCATTGCCAGTGGGACATGTGTACCCATATATCACATTACTCAAAATCTTTGATCATGGCAGATTGATTAATCTTCCTGCTAGGAAAGGCTTGTATAAGACTAAGGCCTGTATCTACAAAGGTTAATTATATTTATGCTCTTTAATGTCTGGCAAAGGAGCAGTAAAATCAGTCTTCTAGTTCTACACTGGTTGGATGGCTCCATACCTGTGCCTGTTTGTGGGTCCAATGATGGGACTAGAGAACTGAGAACACCTGACATTTGGTCACAGCTGCCACCAAATCCCTGTATTTTATGGGCAATCCTTCCATTTCAGCTACATTCCATCCTCCTTTAGCACTTTTATGTTCAATCTTCCTATGTACCCACAGGACCACGTCTGCTGCCTGGGTCAGAGCAAAAGTCTATACCTTAGTCAAAATATACACCTGCATATTTCTGGGGGTAGAGATATTAATATGAGCAGGTACATATATAGTAATTGTGTTCCTGGCTCACCTAGCTATTCCCACATTTATTGCCACATCGTGGATCCCCAGACAGGTTTTCCAAATGTTCCATTTGCCATTGTGTCATCATCAATTTAAGGCTTTTGCATGCTGCCCAATTGTCAGTACAACCAGCAGCCATAACTCGTAAGTTACTAATAGCCATACCATTTATAGTTATGCCAATTGGCTGGTATGATTTCCTCTTGCTTCTAACTATATAACAGTGGTAGGTTGAACTGCAGAGTATGGACTTTTGGGTTCCCCTGGCTGGACTTACCTGCATACCAAACTTTTTTAGGCATGGCACTCCTCTTCTTTCACTTGTAAGAACATGATGGGTGGTAACTTGAAGTGGTACAGCCAATTTGTGGATAAAGGGTAAAAAAAGCATTTACAGCTTGGGAGTTAAGGAGCTATTGGAAGTGATACTGCATTGGTGTAAACATACATATGGCTTATGTAGAGAAAAAGTCTACCGTATGGAAGCTTGTGGCCCATGAAATAGACCATTGACATTCCACTTTATAGGTAGGCCATTTTGCACTGTGACTCATAAAGTCTTGGTCAGTGCTCAACTATAATAGAGTCTTGTTTCCTACTAAAAACTTCTGTTCTAAAGAGGTATAGAAGTTTTAGCCCCAGGATTAAACCCTTTTTTTGCCAGAGAGCCCAACTTATCCCATTTGCCATACTGGTGACATCTAACCACATTGACACATCTGATTAAGGGAGTGATTATATCTATGCCTATAAAATTCTTTCCTTTCTCAGATATCTCCTGCAAGGGAATATTTCAGACCTATGTGACTTCATTTTTAATGAGTCAATATATTTGTTGTAGGCATTGAGCTAGAGGAGAAAAGAAAGCCCCAAATGACCCAGAATTCCTTGAAGAATGTCCATTATCTTTCCTTCTATAAGAAGATAAACTGGCACTGTGAGTTTCTTCCTTTTTAAATAAGGAAGGATGATAAAAGCATTTTCTAGGTCCAGGAAAGCATACACAGAGTCAAGGGAGAATGTGACTTTTCCCAGTACCTGAGTCATGTTAGACTTTACAGTGTGGCATTTCCTTTTTTATCTCCCAATAATTGTCCCAAGAGTTGACAGATATTCTCCAAGTTCTATCACGTTTTTGTACCAGCCAGACAGAGCTACTTAAGGAACTTTAAGCAGGATGTAAAATTCCATCCCACTCTAATTCTTTTAGTCTTTCCAGTCTCAGCACATCCACTTGGCACCTTGCATTGCCTGATGTTTATCACTCTTCCAGAGGAGGGACAACAGAGTCCCATTTTTCCTTTCTCACTCAAATACTGCCTTTAGTACTTGAACACTGAATAAAAGTTCCCCCACAGATGTCTTCCCTAATAAAAATATCCTTCCTTAGAACATTTTCCAAGACGGGGTAGATTAGTAACAATATGGAGTAGGTGGCACTCTCCCAATTCCTAGATGCACTCATACTTGTTTTACTCTGATGGTCTTACTCCCACTTCCATCAATTATCTACAAAACACCCCCAAAATATTCTAGGCCCCATA
>CM053408.1:76394704-76419939 GCA_028644305.1 Xerus rutilus | reverse complement strand
AAGTAAAACCAGGTGGATTTCTGTGATTTGGATCAGAGGAAAAGCTGTGTAAAATAGGACAAAAGTGACCATGCAAAGCAGAATGTACCTAGTGTGTTGCAAAATAATATCAAATATTCAGGTACATTTTTAACACTGATGACATCAGGATTCAGTCAGGGCTCCACATAACACTCTTATAGTTTCGTTCATTTGAAGTATACTGGGAAATTATGCAGAGAAAACTGATGAAAGTTACTCAGGGACAATCATGATGGTTATGATTCAAGATGGCTGCTGTCAAGTCAAGGTAATTTCATGTAAGTTGATTCTTGTTTATGTCCTTCTGAGGTACAGATTCTAAATCCTTCAAGAGACAAAGATAAGACATACCTGTTCCCCAAGTGTGATGAACTCATATCACTACTTCCAATTAAAATTTAAGAAATTGTAACCATCTTATCTTCTCCACTGTCATCACTATGATTCCCTTTTCTTTTCTTTTTTTTCTAAATGTTTAATTTTTTAGTTATAGGTGGACACAGTATCTTTGTTTATTTATTTTTTAATGTGGTGCTGAGGATCGAACCCAGTGCCTCATGCATGCTAGGCTAGGGCTCTACCATTGAGCCGCAACCCCACCCCTGATTTCCTTTTCATAGAGTAAAAATGCTGGTTCCATAAAACATAAATATATTCACTGAACTGCTATATCCTACAATAAACCCCAAATGATTTCAAAAGTCACTATATCTGTGCCATTACTGAAAACAAACTGAGAAACATTCAAGATAGTTTATGTTTCTTTTTATCTTAGGATAGAATTGCATTCAACATATCCTGGGAGGTGACAGGGTTCAAATTTTACTTGAATTATGCTTTCTTTCTGAGTGTTGACATTATCATTGTGATATAAATATAGACTTATTTTTGATTAATCCAGTTTTAGTGTTCATTTTTCAAGATTTTTATCTAATTTTGTGATACATGTAAAATTTTATTATGTCAGAAGACAAAATCACATAAAATTAAAAACCACTTAAAATTATGGCTATCTTTATCATATTGTTCCATTCCTGCCAACTCTATATGGCTAAATATTTGCTTTGGCTCTGGTTTGTTGTTCCTATATTTACTCTCCAAAATAAACAAATATATATATTTTTATCTCCTATACTTATAAACAAAAGTAGAGGATTTTGTACTGCATGGTACATATACAGTTATATACTTAATCATTTTGATTTTTTTCTTACTCATTTATACTTAAAATCACAACATTTTCATGCTTAATCTCACCATCTATGTGTAATAGTTCTCATTTTTTATGTCTGTATTTTTACTGTATAGATCAAAGCTTCTATGGATATGCATTAAGACTATGAATGATATTCTAGTATCACAACTGTTTTGCTTTGATTACTTTGCATTAAATGCATATGTATGTTTATGTGTTGTGATAGAATATATTTCCCGAGTTAATTTCTAGGAAAAAATAGTCACTGTTTTACAGGGGAAATGCATTTGTAGGTTTATTAAATATGCCAAATTCCACTTTATAAAATAGAGTTCTCTGCTCTTATAGTAGGAATTATTAATTTACCTCTCATTCAGTGGATATAGGACCAAATATCTTATAGAGAAAGGAAATTCAGATTCATTCATAACCAATTGAAAGAGAGTAAATGATTCAAATAGATATTTCATCAAAGAAGATAAAGAGATGCTAATAAGAATATGAGCAAATGTTAAAAATTTTATTCATTAGGTAAATATTAATTTAAAACTGAAAAAGTATAACTTCACACATAATGTCTAAAATATGTGAGTATTACATACTTACAAGAATAAAGAGCAATGGGAATTTTCATAAAATGATACAACTACTTGGAGATTAGTTTTACAAAGATAAACACATATCTAGCACATGACCCATAAATTCAACACCTATGCAATTAAATGATTAATAATATCTGTAACTGATAGAATAATAGATTTATAAAATCTGTACACAAATAATGACAATAACTTTATTTATAATCAATAAAATCTAATACAACCTAATTGATCTTTAGTCAATGAAAAGATAACAGATTATAATTTACTCAGAGTAGAGGTCATTTATAACGGGTTAGTACAAGGACTTCAATTCTGGTCATAGAACTGAAAAAAACTGTTTGTTGTAACAATACAATTTAATGTATTCTCCACAATCTATAGAAGAGTACATCACAAAAACACCACTAGGTTTATATTTCTAAAAATGTCAACCAAAATGTGGGGAGACAAAGCAAAGCAGATTGTTACAAATGACTGTTTCAAATGAATAACATTTAAGTTGAAGAGGAAGAGAAATAGGAACTAATTTAACTTTGTAAAACCACATTTTAATTTGATACTGTAAAATGAGAAGACAATATTCATAAAGTGCTATTATCTATTTTTATTTTTTTATAAATGTATTTCTTACAGGAGATAAGTTTGTGAGTTGAATGAATAATTGACCTTATATTATAGATAAAGAAAGCTAGATTTGTAGCTGTTGAAGAATGAAATTGCATGTTAGAAATAGGTTCAACCAAGCCGGGCGCATTGGCTCAAGCCTGTAATCCCAGCACTTAGGGAGGCTGAGACAGGAGAATCGCGAGTTCAAAGCCAGCCTCAGCAATGGCGAGGTGCTAAGTGACTCAGTGAGACCCTGTCTCTACATAAAACACAAAATAGCGCTGGGGATGTGGCTCAGTGGTCGAGTACCCCTGAGTTCAATCCCCAGTACCAAAAAAAATAAAAAATAAATAAAAAAATAAAAAAATAAAGAAATAGATTCAACCAAAATTAAAAATTGAAGTTTTAGAATGAATTTGGAATAACCAATATCAATTTAAAAAAAAAAACAGGGCTGTATGATTAAGTGCTTGATTGAAGGCTGGATGAGAGATATTAAAGATGTGTTTGGAATAACTTTAATGACAGAAAGTAATAAAGCATTTAAAAGGAAAAAGAAAAAATGTGGAGCATAATAGAAAAGCACTTAATTGACTTGAATATTCTTTCAAGAGCCAAAGTTGGAAACTGTATAAGTAAATATCTAAAGCTAACACTTGATAATAATCCCCCAATAAATATCTCTGAGTCTGTGTAACTAAAATAGATAAAGAATGGTAAATTTTCCTTACAAAAATTCCAATTAATATTGTAGAAGTGAGGGGAATAAAATATTACACCTAAAATACCCCAATAATTTTTCAAAAAGTGCATCCATATATGCTATATATATATATATATATATATATATATATTCAAGTATGCCTCTCAAATATTTAATACTCACAAAGGGAAAAAGAGTAATTTTGTCTTATAGAACACTGTCAGACATACTTTAGCTAAATGGTAAAATTAATATTACCACTCGTGTTGTTATCATGCATTTATATGATGAGCTAATAAGGGCTTACTAGTAGTATCCTTCCCAATAATTGCCAGAATATAGTCATGGGATCCTATTAGACAAATCAAATACAGAAGGTTTTACAAAATATCTTACCAGTGCTCTTCAAAATTTTTAAGGTTATGAAAGACAAGAAAAAACAGAAATTTCCACAGATTGGAGAAAAACTAAATTCAGTGGTGAGTTCTAGAAGAGTGAGAAAAAAAATCTTAAGAAAATCAAAAATATTATTTTGTTAAAATTATCACACTGAGGTTAATTGCTAAGCATTATTAATGCATGTGCTGTCATTATGTAGATGTTGCCCTAAAGCAAAGCATATTTTAAAGGAACTCATTGTTCTCTTTTTGTTTTTTAATAAATTTTGAGCTCTAATTCCTATGACATAGAATTCACTCATTTAAAGTACTTATTCAATGGATTCTAGTGCATTTGCAAGTTCTGAAAACATAATCATGATTTGATATTAGATCCTATCATTCATTCTAAAAGTAATCTTGTACTTTTTTAGTCAATCCTTATCCTTCCCGCCAATTCTCCCAACTCTTATTACTAAAGAGCTACTTATCAATTTGGTGTCTCTAAGTACAGTTATTTTGGGCTTTGCATATGTAAGTGAAATGGAATAATAAAATATGTGGTCTTTTGTAACCAACTTCTTTGGCTTAGCATAACCTTTTCAAAATCCACTTGTGTTTTATTACTTAGCCATCCTAAATTTATGTGAAGAAGTATTTCACTACAATTTAGATTTACATTTTTCTCGTAACTAATGGTTCTGAAAATTCTTTCACATAGTTACTATTTGTTTATCATCTTTGGACAAATGGCCATTCTTATAATCCTCTCATGCTTCTATTTTTTTCATAATTTTATGAGTTCCTTATGTATTCTGAATAGAAGACTCTCATAAGATGTGTAATTTGCAAATGTTCTTTTTGTTGTTTCTTGTTATTCTGGTGTCATATTTTAAAACTCAGTGCTTAACTTAAGGTTATAAAAATTGCCTTGCAAAGTTTTTCCTAAGAATGTTCTAATTTTATAAATTACTTTTGAGTCTATGATCTATTTTAAGTTAATTTTTATGCACTGTGTAGGGTAGAAATCCAACTATATTCTTTTTTATGTGAGCATCAAATTGCCTAGCACCATTTGTTAAAAAGCCAATATCATTCCCTGTTGAATTGTCTTGACATGCTTATCATGAAAATCAATTAACCATAAGTTTGACCACAGACTCTGAATTCTAATCCATTGATGTACATATCTATTCTTATGCCAGCACTACACCATCTCAATTATATACACAATACAGAAATGAAGATATTTTTAAAAAATTGAATGCAATTATTTCAGTTTTCCTAACACTGTGGAAAAATTATCCAATTAACTTCAAAGTAATTAGAAGGAAGAAAATAATAAAATAAGAATATGACAGAATAGAAAGCAAATGTATATCACCAAAGTAAAATTAAGTTTTTACAGAGATGGATAATTATCTCCAGAAACATTGATGCAGAAAATAAGGGAAAAAACAAATTACCGAATGGAGTTATAGATGGAAATATCACTTTACATCCTTAAGACAAAAAAGGCAACAAACTAACATACAACCCAATACCAAAATTGGATAGTGTCATTAAATGTTCTATTTAAATATCCGAAATGATTGAATTGCTTGAAAATATAACTTACTTAAACTGATATTTTTAGAACATGAATAATCTGAATAGTCACATATTCACTAAGGAATTAGATTTATAAGTTCCCTTTTACTAAGAAATTTCTTTATCTAGATAGTTTTAAGAATGTATTTTATTAATCATTAAAAATTTTTTAAAAATTTAGGAAATAGAGAGGAAACATTTTCTGATTTATTTCATGAAATTAATGTAAGCCTGATACCTGGAACTGGAAAGATCATTACAAGACAGGTGTACAACACATTGTTCTTGTCAGAACAGATTCACATTTCCAAACCAACATTATACAAAAGAATCTGGACACAAATTGATAACCTGCTGCGTTTTATTTTAGGAATGTAATGCTAGACTAATGTTTGAAAATCACTTAATGTAATTTAGGTCATTAACATTTAAATAAGGTAAATTATATGATCATCTTAATAGACTCAGAAAGAATCTGGTAAAATCAATTCTCATAAAAAATCCAATATCTTAGCAAATTAGAAATAAAAGAAAGAACCTATAATCTAGTAAAGCATATTTTTAAGAAAATCTTTCAGATAACGTTATATTTAATGTACTTGAAATTAGATAGGGAATTGTAAATCATCACTTTTCAACATTTTATTTGATGTCCTACACAACTAAAGTACCCATACAAGGATAAAAAAGTAGACCAATGAAAGAGAATACATAATCTAGAAACAAACATACTCTTAATTTTATGGACCACGTGATTCAGGACAAATATATTTCAATGGGAAAAAGGTAATCTTTTCATACCATCGAGCTTTAAATAAACATCTCATGGGGAAAAAAATGTATGAATCATGAGCTCTACAGGACAATAAACCTCAAACATTTGCAAATAAGAACATGAAAGGGTATTTGACATCAAGTTTTGTTTACTGGAATATTATACAGCAATAAAATGATAAACTGCTATATATAGCATCATTGATGGACTTCATGTAACTAATACTGAGAAATAGAAAGAAGATGCAAAAGGGTACATGGAACACAATTCTACTTATGCAGATTTCAAGAACATTCAGTATTTATTATCTCTGGTGATGGAATCAAAGCAGTGATTACTTTGGGAGATGTTTACCAAGGATATAGAACCAGGAAACTCTTTGGAGGCTTATGAATGTTTTACATATTGACCACAATGGCAGTTGTATATTTAATGTGTGTGTAACATATGCACTATATTTTAATACACTTTTGTAAAATTCATTTTGGATGCAATATGGAAAATAGATTATAGAGAAACAAAATAGAAACTCTAGGGAAAATTTAATTATTGATAATATTTGTATTCTATTATTGAAAAATCCATAGAAGTGGAGCAAAGGAGGAATCAGAGGGTGCTCTTGATAATTGTTAGGATTTCCTACTGGGATAGTTTTGAGGTAGGCAGGTGAAATAAAATGTTCCTTTGGTGTGAAAGGATCAGGGAAAAGGTAGAATCAATGTATGCTCTTACACAGAACAGTAGTCATTAGAAAGAAGTTTCTCAAATTCTCTTATTTCCCAGAATGCTCACATACATGAAATAGATAAAAAGGAAAAAGTAGAAAATAATTCCTAACTCCAAGTTTTATAACATATGAATTCTAATGTATTTTGCTACTTATATACACAATGTAATTAATTTTTTTGTTTGCATAGTTATATGCTTATATCTGTTGTGATAAATTATCAAACACACTGCACAGCTGGCCTTTTTTCTCTTTTTACAAGAAACCTCATTAGAAATCACCAACGTATCTTTAAATTCTTTGAACATGTGGTGCAAAATCTGAATTCATGCAGTTCTGTGTTAGCTCCAAACAGCCTGCCTAATTGATCTTATCAGATGATAGAGATATATTTTAGGAATGGGATGAGGAGAATAATGATTTTTGCTTATTGCAGTTTAAATATTTTATGATGAAAAGATGTCATTCTTATTTAAAATAAGTAGTCAGGATAGTTTTCCCAAAGCTTTTTCATAATGTTGCTAAGCTCATATCAGATAAATATAAAGAAATTTGGGGTTCTTTTTATCCATCTTATGTATTTCTCCTTTCTTATTAATCTTTTGCTGTAGAAGGACCATATTATAAACTATTGGAGTATTGAAGTTTCATAATTAATTTTTCTGTTGATAATCAAAGGTAAGTCTACATAAACTTTTATCTGCAGAATGTTGTTTTATATGTAAAACTTTCTTTTTTTTAATAAATAAAACTATCTTTTACTACCTATGTAGGTAGGGTAACCACATAGTTTTTCATCCAAATCAAGATAATTTTTTATAAAATTTTTATGAGATAATTTTAGATTTACAGAAGTTATACAAACTGTACAGAGTTCCTATATGCCCTTCCTCAGCTTCCATTGATGTTAACATCTCACATAATCATTGTGCAATAACCAAAATTCAAAAAATAATGCTGATAAAATATGTTTAACTAAACAACAAATTTTTGGATTTCTCCAGTTTTTCCATTGTCCTTTATCTGGACTTGGATACATTCCAGCATCCTGCAGTGCATTTACTTGTCCTGTCTTTAGTGAATTTTTGTCTTTTATGACCTTGAGATTTTTGAAAAATAATAGTCAGTTAAAATTATTGCTTAATACTTCCAAAATATTATTTGTCACACTTAAATATTTACCTATTTGTGTAGCCTATTCTTAAAACACCCATAAATCAGTTACTTATTATATTTGCATTTGTTTAGGTTTTTATACTACAAGTGTTTTTCAACAATAAATGTTTATTTAAAAACTACTGAGACAGATTTTTTATAGTAAAATACCAACTTTTCTGTCCATTCTTTACTCAAAGATTCCAAAACGTCCATTATATTATGGTTATATATGCCACTCATAATTTAATAATACAAAGTTGTGTGTAAATCTGTTATCCTTATTACATTATTTGAACTTCATATCTTCATTTTTATTAATAAAAATGAGAAACTTATAAAATTTTATCCATAATTTTGATGCTTAAACAAATCTCAAGCCTTTTATCCTTTCTGAATGATCTCAATGTGTAATTTTTTCATTAGTTTTTCATTACTGGTTGGACTTGAAGTATCTTCCTACTTATACTAAATATTAGATCAAAATCAGGAATATATATGTATGTATATATACATATATATATGAATGCCATATGCCTTCTTAATTTCTGATATTCACAACTCCATAACAAAAAAATTATGAAGTGATTGTCTAATACAATAGTCTTCTAAATATGCTCCTATATTAACAATTTTCACACTAATGCAGGATGACTCTTCAAATTTCAGATACAATCATATTTTTCCGCTAGAAGCCTTTTAATGTCATTTTACTGCTTTAGGATATACAAAACAAAATAATTGTCAAGGGCTTTCAGTACATTCAGTCCAGGCATCAAAATTTTTTCTGCTCTGTCCAGTGTTTATCTCTCCAGCCTCATCTAAGTTCATTTTAATGTCTCTCTCTATCATTCAATCAAAATGGAATGATAACAATATTTGAATTTAAATATCAGTGTTTTCCCCATCTTGAGCTTTGTAATTGTTCTTGGAACCTAAAATACCCTGGATCTGTCTCCTTTAGATCTCTCTTGACCTAATAAATGCCTACTAAGTCTTCATATTGACATAGACTTTCAATTTTTTATAATGAATTTATATGCTGCAATTTAATTTAAATTTCTTATTAATACATTTGTATGCTTTAAAAGATTCCTCAGAGCATTTAACATATTTATTTTTTTGTTTTAATTATTTGATTAGTATTTCTCTTTTTTCTACATCACAAACTTCACAGGAAGAGGAATTTTGTTTCTTTTGCTTATCATTTTGTTTGATATAACTGGGATAATAGTGTCTACATTTTAATCTTTAGATAATAGTTGAATAAGTAAACCTAAATCATGGTGTAATCTGAATGTTAGTTTTTCCCATTTTTTAATACTATAGTACAGCAAAATTATTACAAAACAGTAACTATTATTATATTAACAAAACATAATGCATTATAAAATAAAACTTATCTGTGTCAAATTTGCTTGGACATACATAATTCATATCAAGATATCAGAAATAAATAAAATTAATATTAACAATTTTAAGTGATTCAACATAAGGTCACAATATATAGTACATGAAATAATGCTCATACTAAGCACTCAACAACTCAATTTAAAATGGATCAAAATTATATTCTCTGGAAGTCTTTATTTTTTAGGATATAGCTTTGACTCAAAACAGGAGATGCTATTTTAAAGAAGCGTCTTTTTTAAGTTGCTTATTTTGCAAACCTGTTCCTTGGGTAGGAACATGCTTTTCCTTATCCTGCAGCACTCTTTAGTAAAGTGGTTCTTCCTATGGTAATGAAACTTTCTCAGTTCCAAAACTATAGCACTCAATCCTGCAGTGCTTCAGATCTTATTTTTCATTGATGAATGAAGATCACAGGGGTTACAGAGGATATACAGCTCAGCAGAGGAGAGAGAAGTTAAATGTTTTTCTACACCTCAGCTTTTCAGGCAAAACACTGAAAGCAAGGTGAATTCCAAGAGTACACGCTGTGTACAAAGAGAAAGCATAAGTATCAAAGGTGTGTAGGAGAGTAGGAGCTAAGAAATAATGAATAATCTACTAGTACTACAGTATATAAATTCTGGAAGATTAGTTTTTTTCTGTTTTTTTTTCCTATTTAAAACAAATTCCATATATTATCAAGATTTATAAGTCTGACTTTCATGTTACTGTCTTGAACATAAATAGCAAAAGTTTTAGGGTAACTACTAATCCTTACAATGGAGTTGCAATGGATATCATTGATCATCTGCTTAATATTTAATACAGATTTTTATTGCTTATGAATTTACTCATTTATCCAATTAACATAAATTGAATACTGATTGTATATCAAGCGTCCTTCTGGGCATTAGAAAGAGAGAAAGTTTTCATTTTCAGGATGCTAATGTTTCCTGGGAGGAGAGTGACATCAATTGCAATAAAAACATCTGTAAATAGACATATAGATACTAATATAAGTACAGCCTGCTGTACTATGGATGAAAACAAGAAGAAAAAGCAAAGAGGAGATATGGAGAAAGACAAGAGTCTGCTTGCTATTTTAGGCTGCCTGCATAATGGTAAATTTTAGAAGGAATAACATTTGAACAGAGACTACAGTTAAATAAATAAAGCCAGGTAGCTATATAAATGAAAATTACTGTGAAAAACAAACAAACAAACAAACAAAAACATGGCAAACTTTCCTATTCCCAAGTAATATCATTATCAGTTGAAGGTAAAGAAGCACCCTGGGAAGGTAACAGGGAGGCTGGAGGTGTGAGTGACCAGAAGCCAGATGATTCACAACAGACACTGGACACATTCAAGATGAGAGCACTATAAATAAAGAAAATTTATGTTAAAAATGTTCATCTGTCTTTGGATAATAGGCTATGGATGATAATTACTTTAACAGGAGACAACTGGTGAAGATGAGACATTACAGAGGTGGACAGATGGAAATGCTGGGAAAAATATCAGATTTCAGACATATTTTAAAGAATTTTCCGATGAATTGGCTGTAGAATGTGAAAAGGAGAGGATTCAAAGATAATTTTAGAGATCTTAGTTTGACAAAATGGGCATCATTTGTTCAGAAATCTTTATTTTCTGAAAATACTTGTGAAAATTAGTTTTAAAGAAATTACATGCTGTTTTGGCCAAAGTCATGTCATATTCTTGGATTACTGATAATTGCTCCTTACAGGTAATTAGTTTTTCTTGTATTTTCATTAGAAACCAATAAGGAGTATTAAAACAACTATATTCCTCACATAGTTTACTTCTTTTCTGTGAAGAAAGTGACTGTGTTTAGATAAAGCCCTCTGAGAAAAAGGTCTCTATTTATACCTGTTTTATGCCTTACTCTTTAAGTAAAAAGAAGGCCGATAGAGCTAAAATGACAGTATCTGTCAGATGAAAAGTAGAACTGTCAGCAGCAAAGAATAAAGGAAATGTTCTGAACTTGAGTAGAAACAGCAGAGGATCTTGATGCCCCTTCTTTCTCATGAGCTTCAACAATAGGTCGGCAGGTGAATCTCATCGGATGATTGGAGCACCTGATGAATCACTAGACAGACACTTCAGATCCTGTGTTGATGTATGTTTCATTCAGTTAAATACCAATACATGATCTATTATGTGCTGAGCCTTCAAATACCAATATATTTCTTCACCTTTTGAACCTAATAAGCAGGAAGCAAAGACAGAGGCTCATCAACAGTTAACTTTAATATAATTTGCTAAGTAATTAGCTATGTACATTCAGCATATCATATTATTCTTTTTTATATTTTATTCATTTTTATTTTCTATGTAAAACTTCTATGTGACATTATTAACAATTACAGAGAGTCCTCACAATTGCAGTGGATAATTCAAGAGCATTTATATGTGTATGGTTGAGTATCATTTTCTCTCTTCTGAAGTAGGAATAATGGTAGATATATTTCATCAAGAAAAGATGTTAATATCATATTAAAAAGGAATCATAATCAGTCAAAATTGGTAAATTAGAGCTGAGCATGGTGGCACATGCCTGTAATTCCAGTGGCTTGAGAGACTGAGGCAGGAGGATCACAACTTCAAAGCCAGTCTCAGCAACTTAGTGAGACTCTAGGCAACTTAGAGAAACCCTGTCTCAAAATAAAAAAATAAAATTAAAAAAATTTTTAACAAAGGGCTAGGGATGTAGTTCAGTGGTTAAGAACCCCTGAGTTCAATCACTGCCCCCCTTCCCCCAAAAAGCATTGGTAATTAAGAGGTAACAATAATAAAAGACCAGAATGCCGGAATGGACATAGGACAAAGCCCTTTGTCCTTTACGTCCCTCACATGCTACTGAAATGAGACCGAAGGGACAAGAGCATATATCTTAACATGTAAACATGCTAATAAAGATTATTGAGGTGGATGTTTGGTTTGTAGTAAAAATTAAAAATCAGTAAGTTATTGGAAATGAAATAAAGACATTATTTTAACTATTTCTCATGATAAATTATTCTTTTTTCATGAATATTTAAAAGTAAAATTTGTCTTACAAAACATAAACAATATCATCAAAATGTGAAAAATTGAGTATTCTCACCTGGGTAATACTGTATCATATTTTTATTAATTACAATAATCACAGTTATATTTACTTAATTTTATATTTTTTATAAAGTGTTTATTTTTCTTGTTCAGTTCTAAGATCTATATTGGCAAAATTATATTTTATTTGGTTATTGTTGTATCATTTATACTTAATAAAGAGCCTGCAACATAGGAAACATTGAGTGAATACCTGTGAACCAATAGATAGATAAATTAGGTGATTAGTTAAAAAATATTATGAGATTGACATCACAATCTCCATTTGGCAAAGAGAAAAGGCCCAAATTTTAGCTTAAGTTAATATCTATTGACAGCAAACCCACATCTAAACTAGAACTTCAAAATTCAGACTACAAATTCTTTTATTCTGTATGTGAGGTTCTACCCTCCTTCAACTCATAAACAAGCTAAGATATTGTCAAAGGTGACAGTGTCATTTAGCTAACTATAATAATAACAGCAATAATTTGTTGTGTCACCATGGAAGTCTTCAAATTGCCTTGCATAAACCATTAATAATTTGAAAATAAAATGCTAAATTCACTCTATGATATTGAATTAAAGTTAGAATGAATCACATGAAACACTTCTTAATTCAACCAGCATAGTCAACATTGATACCCATACAATACAGTCAGGGTGAATAACAAATGGTAGCACTTAGGAAAAAAGATATTGTCCTGAGCAAAATATCTCTCTCTTTTCAAATAGAAGAGCCCATTTAAGTAGGTGATAGTCAAAACATTTGGACAGTGCATTAATGACTAGCCAGACACAGTACAGGAATGGGTTAAATCAGAAGCTTAGCTTGCATTGGTTTCTAGCTATTCATGTAGAAGCAAAACACTCATACATAAAATCCAACCTTAGGAACACATGAAGAGCAGGACTCAACACAGGAGGCAAAACATCAAGTATATGAGGTAATGTGGACATAAAGAACTTAAAAACAAAATCAAACAATTTTGTTCATACAGTCAGCATGGAAAATTTTTGAAATAAACTACAAATTGGATACATTTGTTACAAAGCTTTCAAACAAATCTCCAATATGAGGATTTTTTTTTGAAAAAAATATTAGTGCCCAATTAAAAAATCAGGTACATCGACATGGAAATACAACTGCTCAAAAATATAAAAGAATCACAAACATTAATGGTAGTCAAATATTAATAAGTAATTGAAAGAAAAGTTATATCATCTAAAACATATCGAATGGGAAATGTTTAAACAATATTTTTCAATGCTAAGAATACCTGTGGTGATTGGGGTCTTCATACACACAGTCTTGGATTATAAATTGTTATATCTTTTAAGAAAAAGTGAAGTGGCAATAAGGCATCAGGATTACTAATGCAATTTTGTCTAGTAAGTACACAAGTGGGAAGTTAGCCTATACAAGTAATTAGAGAAATTGTCAATTTACATTCAATGATTTAGTATGGATCCAAATTAACTGCCAAACATTTCATGCTTCAAATTTTTCTAGAGAAAAAATATAGAAAAATAAGGATTTGGAATTACTGAAATGTTAGCAACAATGCTAAAAGTTAGAATATTAATATTACTGCTTAAAATAATTTAAATGAAGATGATTGTTTTTACTTAAAGTGCCTATTAAGCCATAAATAAGAAGGTAAAATAAAGGAGTTTAAAGATAGGAAAATTCAAAACTGTAGCTCCCCCCACCCACTTTTACAAAAGGACGCTACTGGAGATACTTGGAGTGGATCAAAAGAATTATTACTTGGAATATAGTGAAAGTGGTTCTACCACTTTCAGCCTGAATAAAGAAGCACACATTTCAGATGAGATCAAAAATACAGAAGTTCCAAAATGAATGGCTGCTGATGCAATTGCCTTCTGTATTTTATCGTATTGAGAAATGTTTAAGAAACTATTGAGAAATTTAACACTAACATTACTGAATGACACAGAAAACTAAAAACAAAAATATAAAGCAATGTTAACTTCAGAAAAATGAAAACAAAACAACATAATTTAATAATATTTCTGTAGTGAGTTGAATAGTGTACCTCCAAAATTAATGTTCATCCAGAACCTCATAAAATGTATTTAGAAGCAGGGTCTTTGCAAATGCAATTAAAGATCAAGATGAGGTTATACTAATTATATTAATTATATTAATCCAGAGCTGCTGGGATTACAGGCTTTTGCCACAGCACCAGTTTAGAGTGGATGCCATTGTGATGGAAGAGTGTTTATAAAATACAAAAAGGGATAGAAGAAGGCAATGAAAAGATGGAGAAAGAAATTGCAGAGATGTATCTACAAGTCAAAGAATGCCAAGAAGATTGCTGGCAATCACTAGAAGTTAGGGGATAGGCATGTATTGGTTTTTCTTCAAGGCCTCCAGAAAGAATCTACCCTGCCCCTGCATCTTGAATTCAGACATCTGGCTTCCTAACCTAAGAAAATATATTTTATGTTCTTTTCAAGTTACCATGTGTGGCAATTCATTATAGCAGCCCTAGGAGACTAACAGAGTCCTCTATGTATTATAGTTGTAACTGTAGTTTACAACTAAGATGTAATTACTAGTACTTCTGTTGTAATACTAGAAAATGTGAGGGACTGGCATTTGAGTGCATTTACAGGGACATTGATTCAAATGTCTAGTCCTTTCATATGAGATGTGGAGAGAGGCTGGTTTAAATCTTCAAGATTATTTCTGGAAATAGTCTTTTGGCAACTCCAGTGATGGTTTGGTAGTAAAGGATCTTTCCCTATTCCATCACCTTCCTATCCCTTTTAATGGGAAATGTAGGAGCAAAGTGGTCATTTGGGCCTTCAACAGATTATCTGGTTTAAATTCTCTAGGATATAATAGCTACTATTGGGTATTGACAATTGTCACCTAGTTCTCAGTTTTAAAAGATTCAAAGGTCTATGCATGTTGCAGCCTGTTCTACCAAGGAGAGTTGGCCAGTGTACTGTGAGCAGTTGAATTTGTGTACAGACCCTGCCACATGCATCTCAGTTGGGTTTTCATGTAGCCAACCAAGAGTGAACTCCAGGTATCATTTTTGGAAACTCCTGTTTGACACAAAGCAGAGAGTAAACTTTTAAAAATTGGGTCAGCACAGGAATTTGGGTATTATTGTAACAGTTTTTCTTGTCTGGATTATAGAATTATTTAGGTGATTTCCTAAAATTAAAATCAAAGAGAGCAATATCATTATCCTGTTTACAACTATTTACAGTTAAAATCAGAATGAAATGAATAACACTGTTAGAAAATTGTAGCATAGTTAATTCTAAAGAGCAAGACAACAGGGTGGAAGATGGGATTTTGGAAGCTGTATTTATGTAATAGGCCTTATACCATCCTTTAACATTGCTACTTAAATTCACGTTTGTTTTAATGAAAAACAATTCATTTAAATGGAAATATCGTTATTATCACACTTATTCTACAAAATTTAAACTATGAGCTCAGTCTTTATACAAATTTGTAGCATGATTATATGAACTGATAAATATTCAAATAACAGAGTACTGCACAAGAAAAATGACAATAATATTCAAGTAATACAGTGAGAATGGAAGTACAAATTATAAAATAGAATTATAATACAAATTATAAAATAGAATCATAAATTTATAAGTATATGGAGAACTTTGCCAATTTTACAAAAATAAATTTTGATGTGTGCTAGAATATATACTATGAAATTTTACCAAAATATGATAGGATCTTTCTTGGATTTATGATTGTGAATTAATTTTGTTTATAAATGTTCTATAAATTTCAAACTTTATGCAATATCATCTAAATGTGTGTGTGTGTGTGACTTGTGAATTGGGGTGATCTAAAACATTTTTGGAGAATATCATCCAGCTAAAGAATTAATGGGAAGTTATTAATGGCCAAAGAATTCTATTATTGAAAGAAATATAATATAACAATATCCATATACTGTTTCATATAATTATTGATATTCTTATATGGAAAAATGAGTCATGGGATTGAATACTGGGTAGCCAAGAGTCATTGGATAGAGTACTGAGTAGCTAAAATCAATTTATTCTATTTGAAGAAAATTATGATTTGTTTCCAGGTGTCCTGCATTTCCACAGAGTCTCTTTTAGTAGCAGATGCTAAGAAGCTGCCCACTTGAATTCTCTTTGAAATGGCAATCTCTCAAATAATTCATGGTTTCTGTCAAGTATATAATTATTTAGTATCTTAGTATTTCAATGATTTTTTATCAGTATCTTCACTATGAGACATTGTTCAAGGTGAATAATGTTACTTCAATGATTTATTCAAACTTCTTAAATTAAAAATGACATTGAATTGAGCATACCATATATTTGGATTTAGGATGGCCTTATATCTATCTGAATCACAACATAGATTATGAAAGGAAGCAATGGCTTTAAATGACAAGGCTTTGTGTCTCCTAAAAGAAAATACATACTAATAATGGAGCAGAGGAGGGGAAACAATAGGAAACATTAGTCACTTAATGCTTCAGAATCTGTGAGGTATATGATAGGGATAATGGAAAACAAAGAAAAAAATACCTGTTTATCTGAATAGGATTTATTCTATTAGCACACATCAACATTCATTCTTACAAATTGGTAAATCTCTCCACATAGTTATTAATTTATAATTGTTTCATAATTTGTGTATTTTCTTTCTCATATTACTTGACATTATTGTCATATTTAGTTTCAAAACATTTTATTATTTAGATATTGAGCAATTCATATAATCATACTAAAATTGGCATAAAATCTGAATACATGCTTCAGTTTTATAAAATAAGTGTGATAATCATGGTATTTCCATTAAAATGAGTTGCTTTTCATTAAAGTAAAATGTGAATAAGGGTTTCAAGGGCAAATGATGGTATAAGGCCTATTATGTACACACAGCATTCCATTATCCCACTATTGCCCTGTTGTCCCACTCTATAGAATCAACTATGTCAAAATCTAGCTATTATTCACTTTCTTCTGATTTTAACTGTAAATAGTTTTAAATAGCATAATGATATTTCTCTCTTTGACTTTCATTTTATGAAATAACCTAAATATTTCTATAATTCAGAGAAGAAAAACTGTTACAATAATACCCAAATTTGTTTTCTTTTAGTTTGATTAAACTAATTACATTATGGATAGCATACCATCCAGTCCTACAAATGTTTAGAGTAACAAAGTCTTATTTAAACTAAATGGCACTTTAGCACTTTAAAATTACCATTTGGAAAAGAGCTTGTTTTATCTTTGCCCATGTACTATCCAGGTGGAGAATGTTTTGACTAAATACCTTAAATCAATTAAGTTTATCTAGTTTCACATTCCCAGGAACAATGATGCTATTAACTGCCCCAGTTTTCATTATTTACATATATTCTCAGTTACTCTCATTCAAATGTTATCCTATGCTTACGTATCTTTTTTCTTCTTTCTTTTTTTTTTTGGTATGGAAAATTGAAACCAGGGGCACTTAACCACTGAGCAACATCCTCACCTTTAAATATTTTATTTAGAAACAGGGTCTTGCTAAGTTGCTTAAGTCCTTGCTAAATTGCTGAGGCTGGTTTTGAATTTGTGATCTTCTTGCCTCTGCCTCCTGAGCCAGTGGGATTCCAGGAATGCATCACCAGACTCAGACGCGGCTATGCTATATAATCGTACTTTAACTGTAATCTTCTATTGTAATCCAAACTAACATCAATGTGGATAAATTCAGTCAGTGTTCATCAGTCACTTCTTTGCCGTATTTTAAAAATTTAAAATGAATTTTTATCCCTAAACTATTAATGCCCTCTAATTTTCCTACTAATAGCATGGACCTTGTCTGCACTGTATGGTTACAGGACAACATGGTGGATGGCATCATGGTGGGAGCTCATTGGAGAGACAGAGCAATGTATATGATGAGATGCGACACGAGAGTCTGGGGTTGGGACAAGTCTTACTCTTTTATAACAACCTGTTTTTATGGGAATTGATCCAGTTCTACTAAACATAAACCACTCACAAAAGACAGCATTAGTTCATTCATGAGGATTCATCCCCCATGACCTAATTACCTTCCATGAGGCCTGATGCCTCAATATCACCTCGATACAGCCACACTGGAACCAAGCTTCTACAACATGAACTTCTGGGAGTCAAATCACATTCAAATAATAGCACTAAGTTATATTTACTTTTTAAAATCTCATAACATTAAGTAACTTGTTAATTTCTTCCTAGTTATGACTCCTTTTTCAACGTAGCATAAATTCTTCATAACTGTAATTGATCTCTTGTCAATATGCCTTAACTATTTGCCCCATTGTGGTGGTGTTTTGCCTACTGAACTATTTACCAACATACACACAAATGGTGGATGAATAATCACATAGGCAGGCAACTATGTAAATTCATAGTATTCAAAGACTGCATCACTGTCCTATGTTGAGCAGAAGAGCTTCCTCTTTATGTCATCAGAAAAAGATGAATGAAGACACTACAGTCACATCTCCTTGTTATTGAAGCTATTATGTATTTATTTTTATCCCAGCCAGCTTTTTCAAACTTTTGTTTGAAAGGAGCATTTTTCTTAAGGTTTGATTGCCTTATATCTTTGTCCTTGTAATCCCCCTGTGTTTGGAATTCACTAAATAATCCCATTTACTTTATATATATAATACTCTTTTGATATTAGTATATATCTTTGATGTTCTTATCTTTTCATTTCACACATTCTTTATCTACTTCCAAGAACTCAATATACACCTACACACTGACAATTTTTGATACATTGTAGCAATGTTATTGCCAATTAATTTATCTACACACATCCGAATTGATACTTATCCTTTCTTAAACTTACCTTCTTAATAATACTTTAAGTGAAAGGACCCATTATTGATGAAGTTTCCCAGAGCAGGAAGATGGGTATTATGTTTAAACTTTCTATGGCTAAATTTGTTTGCTAAGCCTGCTTAACAAGATACTACAAACTGGGTGGCACAAAAAAATAGAATGTATTATCTCAGCTCTGGAGGCTAGAAGTCTGAGATGGCAGGAACAGCAAAGATGATTTCTTCTGGATGCCACTATGACAAATCTATTCACCCTCTCCCTGATTTTGGTGCTTTACTGGCACGCATAATTTCTTGGCTTGTAGGGACATATTTTTCTCTCTTCTTCACATGGTGTTCTTCCTATGTTAATTCTCAGTCTATATATATTTTTATTTATAAAGATTATGCCCCATCCTAATGACCTCTTCTTAAGAAATTACTTTAGCAATGATCCTATACCCAAACAAGTTCACATTCTGAGGACTTTATGGACTGGGAGGAGAGGGGCACAATTCACCCTATAATAATGCATTTCATTATTTTACTCAATTTATATCTAATAATTCATTACATCATACAAAGATCTAGAATTCACTTACTTTTCTTTATCCCCAATGACCCTTTGCTAATCCACAACACTTTTGCCTTATTATAATAACATCCTAACTCCAGTCTCAGTCTTTTACCATCAGCATGAAATGTTTCCATTAAATAAAATTCCATTAATAAAAGCCTATTACATTCTTCTATTTTAAATGCTTTTTATTGCTTCCAATTGCTTCCATTGTGGTTTTCAAAGTGTTCACTGTAATTTTGAAGCATACCTTCCCTATTAGGTGTTTAGACAAAATCAAACATGCAAAATTTATGCTCCAAATATATAGAACTTATTTATATTCCTCTGCTATATCACTCTGTGTTGTCTCTTTTTTATCAAACCTGGCATTTCCATTTCTGTATATATTTCTCCCTATTACTTCTTACCTGGTTAATGTGTAATTATTATTCAGCTCTCAATTTAGATAGGGCTTCTAGAAAGTCTTCTCAAGTTTCTCGTGTTCTAATTAGATGCAACTTTTGGAAGCTGCTGTGGAATCCTGCATTCCTTCTGCCTTCACACTTACCAGCTTTTATTGAAAGTTTGACAACTTCTTTCCTTTACCAGATTACAACATTAAATGGGAGTAAGGGCCTTAAAATCCTTTATTTCTCATTATGTGAAGAATTTATTGGCTATTTTCTCAGTGGGTTACAGATGTAAAATAGCCTTATTTTTCTTTAGTCTTACTTTAAATGTTTTTTTTACCGTGTCTATGAAAAAAACAGACAGATATCATGGCAGATATCACTATCAGATGTATATTTTCACTATCAGATACTATTTTCTAAATTACTAATTTCTAGAATTAAAATACATAATCCAAAGAGGATCTATATCCAATTCAATGATTAATTTATCCATCCCTATCCACCAGTACATTTTAATTCCCTTGTTTTTCAGTAAGATAACAATGTGATTGATATTTTTCTCGTCTCTTGGTTCTTTCAGGTTCCATAATGTTTTAAACTCCACTGAGATAGGGTACAAGTGAGTGAGGATTAGAAGAAATGATCAATATTTAAAATTTATCCATTCCTGTTATTTTTATTGCATTTTAACTATCACTAGAAGAACATCTATGCCTTCTGTAAGGTATGAATTTAAACGTCACTTTTCTAAGGGCTACATGTTTGCCTGTTTCTATCCCCAAGCACTTATAATAAATAAAAACATTTAGATATGTCCCTTACATAAAAATTATTTTGTTGGTCTCTTCTGACAACATTCTCAATTCCAGTCCTTACCAGTTATAGAATATAATCACTTTTAGATACATTTCCCAGCCGAGCAGGCTGATGATATAAAGCAAAGGATCAGACTATTAAATCATACTCACACAAATCAGAGATCTTACCAAGTTTTACTAATTAACCGAAGGGTGCATGCAAGCAATCAAAATGTATAAGCAAATTTCAGAAATGTCCAGCATACTGAGTATTATTTTCCAGGTTTTCTTTTCTCCATTAAACACATGGCTTCTGGTTTGTAGTTAAAGATAATGTTCCTAAGTAGATAAATGTTAGGCTTTTCATAACTGTGACCAAAAGACTCAAGAAACAACTTAAAGGAGGAAGGGTTTATTTTGGCTCACAGTATCAGAGTTCTCAGTTCATGGTGGGCCAACTCCATAGCACTGGACCTGAGCTGAGACAGAACATAATGGTGGAAGAACATGGCTGAGGAAAGCAGCTCAGGACACTGCCATGGGGAAAGTGAAAGAGAGAGAGAGAGAGAGAGAGAGAGAAAGAAGCGCACATTCAGCTCACTTGGGACAAAATACAAACCCCCAAAGGTGGGCCCCAGTGATTAATTTCCATCAGCCAAATCCTATACCTGCCTATTGTTACTACCCAATTAATCCACATCAGTAAATTAATCTACTGATTAGTTTAGGGCTCTGATAACCTGATCATTTCAACTCTGAACATTTTTGCTTTGTCTCATACATAGCTTTTGGGTGACACCTCATATCTAAGCATAACAGATGGTCACCTTACACAGTACAGACTGTGACAGGTTATGAAACATTTATATACTCAATACTAAGTTTATGTGAGAGTTTACTGGGAATCATGCCCATAAATCCATAGATTCTCTGTCCTTTTGGAATATATGACTAGTTCAATTATTCCTAATCATCACCACTTTTTCAATTCTTCTACTTTGAACTCTTTTACTTATCTAAGTAGGAATACATTTTATCTCATAGTACTTTTAATTTGCATTTTCCATACATAAAACAATATCTCGGGATCTGTCTAGTAGATCTTCACATATCTCCTCAAAGTGTCGTGACCCATCTTTTGAGACTTAAAACATTCAGTATTTGTCTTTTTTTTTTTTTTCAATATAGAGAATCAAAACAAGAGACTTGTGTATGCTAGGTAAGTACTTCGTCACTGAGCTACACCACCAGTTTTTTTTTCTTTATTTTGAGACAAAGTCTCAGTAAATTGTTCAGTCTTCCTTCAATCTAGTAATCCTCCTGCCTCAGCTTTCCAAACAGCTGGGATTATAGGAATGCACCACTGAAATTATTTTGTCTTTTTATTTTGGGTTTCTCTACTAATCTGTTTTTAATATACTATAATAAACAAGTAAATCAAGAATACACCTATTTTTAAACTTTAAATTTATTTTATCTTTATTTACTTAGCAGGGTTTTCTAAACATAAGCAGCTTTTTTTGTTGTTGTTGAAATTTTGTTTATCATTTCATTGTCTACTGCCTCAATGTTTGTTTGTTTTTCATACTGGGTATTGAGTTTTTACCACTGAGGTAATATTATTTCAACGAAGATCCTTTAAAAAATCAAAGAGATAAAATAGCAAAGATCAACTGGATAAAGAAATAAAAATAAAAAGGGATTTCTCAAAGCCCCCAATGAAAAACAAGCACAAAAATAAAACATAATGACTATTCCCTGTATACATGCTCTCAAGGATATTTAAAAAGATCAGATAGCCATAGGTATGTTATGCACTTAATTTTATTTATTGCTGTCTAATTCTATATTAATGCCTTTGGAAATCTGGGCAAAAGTAATTTTTTGTATAATATAAATTACTAAGGTTCACTTAAATATACATTGGTAATGCAGACTTACAGCCATGGAAAATATGGTGGATTGCATTAATTGAAACTCCTGGGAAATAATAATCTGGCTCAGATTGTATGGGGTTTCTATTCAGATTATTATTATCTAGAAAGACAAAATTATTTAAAAGTTTGCATGTCAGAAATTAAACATATTCTATGTCAAGATGTTATTGACACGACCAAAGGCTTTTTTTACTCTTGGCTATAATCTTTCAAGAATTCTTAAAAAAAATTGTCAAATTAAATCCAGTAGCATATTTTATAGTGTAACTTGACAGCGTGTAATTTATGAACACTTATATCTATATTATTGTTAATATTTTCAGTGTTAGTATGTACATTATAGGAAGTTACTTGTAAATTATTCAGACTATAAATCATAATAATGGCTTTGATAGTCAAAATCATAAAAAGTAGCTTAGTTTCATATATGTCAAAGATGTTTATTAAATATGCAATGCATCTTTTACAAAAATGTTTTTCATACACATTTGGTAATATCTGTAAAAAACAATGTGCACATGTGTGTGTATACACATAATCCATATCTAACACCAACACCATAATCATGCACAATGATAAAGATTTACAAAAAATGCATTGTGTCTTGTTATATTTAGATAAAATACAATTTGTTTTTAAATTTTTATTATTATTTTGTTTTGTTTTGGTGCTGGGGGTTGAACCCAGGTATATCCCTAGTCTCTGTTTTTAAATTATTAATTGAATATTCTTTCAAATATTGGTGAATTGTTTACAATAGAATAAAATCACTTTCATACTTTTTAATTGTAAGCAAATTGTATTCTTTTCATCTTCTTGAAGCATTTGGAATATGAACGTTAACTGATTTTTTTTTTTTTGTTTTTTTTGGACAACCACAGAAGTGAGGTTGTGCTGTATACAGAGCACATAATTCACTTATTGGTTCTTTTTCACAATTTCTTTTTTTCTCCATATTTAATTTATTTATTTGCTCTATTTAGGTTTACATGCTATCAGAGTGAAATTTGATTCATTGTACACAGATGGAGGGTAACATTTCATTTCTCTGGTTGTAAGTGATATAGAATCACAACATACATGCAGTCATACAAAAAGCTAGGGCTATGATGGCCATCATATTCCACCACATTTACTGTCCCCATGCCCTCTCCCCCCTTACACTCCTGTGAACAGAATTCCTACATTCTTCCCATGTCCTTCCCCACATTATGGATCAGCATCCAGTTATCAATGAGTACATTTGGCATTTGGTTTTCTGAGATTGACTTACTTCACTTAGCATGATATTCTCCAACTCTATCCATTTACCTACAAATACCATAATTTTATTGCTGAGTAATAATCCACTGTGTGTATATATACCACAGTTTCTTTATCCATTCACCTATCGATGGGCATCTAGGTTGGTTCCACAGTTTAGCTATTGTGAGTTGAGCTGCTATAAACATTGAAGTGGCTGCGTCACTGTAGTATGCTATTTTTAAGTCTTCTGGGTATAGACTGAGAAGTGGGATAGCTGGGTCAAATGGTGGTTCCATTCCAAGTTTTCTAAGAAATCTCCATACTGCTTTCCAGATTGGTTGTACCAATTTTCAGTTCCACCAGCAGTGTCTGAGTGTGCCTTTTCTCCCACAACCTCCCCAACACTTACTGTTGTTTGTATTCTTGATAATTGCCATTCTGACTGGCGTGAGATGAAATCTTAGGTAGTTTTGATTTCCATTTCTCTGATTGCTAGAGATGTTGAGCATTTTTTCATATTTCTGTTGATGGATTGTATATCTTCTTCTGAGAAGTTTGTGTTCAGCTCCTTGGCCCATTTATTGATTGGGTTGTTAGTTTTTTGGTGTTAAGTTTTTGGAGTTCTTTATATATCCTGGAGATGAGTGCTCTATCAGATGTGTGTGTGGCAAAGATTTGTTCCCAGAATATCAGCTCTCTGTTCACTTCATTGATTATTTCTCTTGCTGAGAAGAAGCTTTTTTAGTTTTAATACATCCCATTTATTGGACCTTGATTTTACTTCTTGTGCTATAGAAGTCTTGTTAAGGAAGTATGGTCCTAATCTGACATGATGAAGATTTGGGCCTGTTTTTTCTTCTATTAGGTGTTGGGTCTCTGGTCTGATTTCAAGGTCCTTGATCCACTTTGAGTTGAATTTTGTTCATGGTGAGAGATAGGGGTTTAGTTTCAATTTGCTGCATATGGATTCCTAGTTTTCCCAGCACCATTTGTTGAACAGGCTATCTTTTCTCCAGTGTATGTGTTTGGCTCCTTTATCTAGTATAAGGTAACTGTATGTAAGTGAGTTCTTCTCTGTGTCTTCTATTCTATACCATTTGTCTACATGTCTATTTTGGTGCCAGTACCATGCCATTTTTGTTATTATAGCTTTGTAGTATAATTTAAGGT
>CM053408.1:76349565-76394204 GCA_028644305.1 Xerus rutilus | reverse complement strand
GTGTTGATTTTATATCCTGATGCTTTGCTGAAATCATTTATTAATTCTAAAAGTTTTCTGGCAGGATTTTTTGGATCCTCTAAGTATAGAATCATATCATTGGCAAATAATGATAGTTTGAGTTTTTCTTTTCTGATTCATATCCCTTTAATTTATTTCGTCTGTCTAATTGCTCTGGCTAGTGTTTCAAGGACTATGTTGAATAGCAGTAGTGAGAGAGGGCATCCCTGTCTAGTTCCCATTTTCAGAGGGAATGATTCCAATTTTTATCCATTTAGGGTGATATTGGCCTTGGGTTTAGCATAGATAGCTTTTACAAAGTTGAAGTACAACCTACTATCCCAAGTTTTTCTAGTATTTTGACCATAAAATAGAGTGCTGTATTTTGTCAAATGCCTTCTCTGCATCAATTGATAAAATCATATGTACCTCTAGAGGGCAGTGAGAGTGGCCTTTCCTGGGCTCCTGAGGCAGCCACTGAGGGCTATTTTGCCCCTCTCTTGGGCTCCTGCTGGTGAATAGGAACTCTGGAGCAGAACTAGAGGCGGGCCCAGGTCTCACTTAGGCAGGGTCACAAGCAGGAGAGTCTGTGTGCAGTGAGTGTGAGCTCCTCTGGGGCTGGAGGCTAGCAGGCTCTGATCTGCCTTCAACTGGGCACCCCTGGCATTCCTTAAGGGCAGTTTTGGGCTTTCTGTCTCACCTGACCACAGGAACTCTGGAGCAGAACTGAGGCGGGCCCAGAACACACTTGGGTGGGGCCTCTTCACACTAGGTTCTCTGCAAGTGACTCTTACCCTGGTTGTGCCTTCCTCTGTGGCTGGTAGCTATCATTCTCTGGTCAATCCTTGGTTGGACACCTGTGGAGTTTCCTGAGGGTGGATTTGTGCCCTCTGTGGCTCCTGCTGGTCTGCAGGAACCCTGGAGCAGAATTGAGGTGGGCTCACGCTGCCCTCGGGTGGGGCTGCCTCATGTGGGGTCTCTGGAGCGACTCTTGTCCTGAATTTGGGCTCCCCAGTGGCTAGACATAGCAGTATCTGGTCTCCCTGTGCCTGAACACCCGTGGAATTTCTGGAGGGTGGATTTGGGCCCTCTGCAGCTCCTTTGTACACAAATGTAGCACCACTTTTCATTTCTCTGGTTGTACATGATGTAGTGTTGCACCATATGTGCAGTCATCCATGTACCTAAGGTAATGATGTCTAAGGAAAAATGGTAGATACACAACTTTAAATAGAGTTTGTGCTGCTCATGTTTTCAGAACTTTCAATTCATGATGGCTTTGCCTGTGTCTTTGAGTCTTCATGATTTTGGCACAATACATTATGGTGGGAATTATTGCATGGGAGGTCTGTTCACTTCATGGTTACTGGGAAGCAAAGAGAGAGAGAAAAAAAAGAGAAAGAGAGAAGGGGAAGGATTCTAATATTCCCTTCAAGAACATGTCCCTAATTTCCTCCAATTAGGCCTACCTCTTAAAAGATCCACCACCTTCCAATAGCACCACCATGGGATCAAGGCATCAGTGCATGGGACACTACCAATCCAAGATTTAGCAAATACATTAATTTTTCTAGATATAATCTATGTCTTTGCAGTAACCTTGAATAAATTAGTTTAAAAGTTTGTATGATTTCAACAAATCTCTGTGATTCTATGTAAATATCTTTGGAACAAATAAACTTGTCATGCTGTGATAAAAAACAGTTTACAATAATAATAGTGAGGTAGTATTTCTGTTTTTACTTTGGGAGAAGTAATGAAGCACCAAGATTCTGTGAAAAATATGCACACTTTCCTATTGTTGGTGCCACTACTAGAAATAATGTGCTTAGAACAATCAATGTTTCAGAGAGCATGTAAAGTCAGGCCAGGCAGATGTAAGTGTAGTGATTCTTTGATGTAAGATAGATTTTTATAGCTTCCCTCTTACTCTGTTTCCTCAATGTGCACATGTTTCTACAAGTATAAATGGTAAAATTATAGATTTTTTTTTTAACTCAGGCAAACAGTTTTAAAACCATGCCATGACAGTAACTTCATCTCTTTAAAAAAATGCAACAGAATAGAAAGCAAAGTAAATAAATTGAACAAGTGTCTTAAAAAGTCTTAAGTAGGACATCGGGGGGGTCCATGTCGATAACCCTAGTCATTCTGAAGGCTGAGTCAGGAAGATTGCTAATTTGCAACCAGCCTCAGCAATTTAGTGAAACCCTGTCTCAAAAAAATAAAAAATAAAAAATAAAAAGGAACCTGGAAAGTAGTTCAGTGATAAAACTCCAGGTTTCAATGCTCAGCCCAGCCAAAGACTCAAAACAAACAAACTATAAGATGAAATCACTTCAAAACAAAGGAAGATAGTAAGAAAAGAAGAAGTCAATCAAATATATGCAAAATAATCCTTAAGAAGATGACTGACAAATTGTCAGTAGTAAGTTATTATCCATCAACCTTGAATGTAAACTGATTAAAATAAAAAATGAAAGGTGACTGAATGAATAAAGAAAGATAAAGAAAAAGAAAACCTCACTCACTACTGCTTACAATAAGCTCATTCTTACCTTTAATGACAGAATGAAAGTACAGGGATAGAAAAAATTTTTCAGGTAAGTGGAAAGCAAAATAGAAAAACCATAAATGAGGTCATATATAAAACTATATAATAAAACTATATAATTATAAAATAGTCAATTCAATCGTAAACATATATATATATACCCACCAAAGCACATAAATATATAAAGCAAATATTAATAGATCTAAAGGGAGAGATACTGTAATAAGGTAAGGGTAGGGGAAACTTCTATAGGCCACTTTCAGCACTAGAAAGATAATCCAGATTAAAAAATCAACAAGCATGGGATTTAAAGTGCACTCTAGATCAAATGGACTTAACAAATATTTAAAACACATTCCATCTAACAGGTTTCAGAATACACATTATTTTCAGCATCATATATAACACTCTCCAAGACAGATGTGTTAGGCTACAACAAGTCTCAATAAATTTAAGAAAATCAAAATCCATACAAGTCTTTTTCTGATCACAATTGTATAAAATTAGATTTGAATAGGGAAAATTTTGAAAAGTTTACAAACACATGAATATTAAACAGTGTGCTTCTTAATAACCAGTGGGTCAATGAAGAAATTAAAAGAGAAATCTAAATAATTACTGAGAAAAATGAAAATGTGAATGCAATATTAAAAGCCTTCAATACAGAAAAAATGTTCTCAGAAATTTATGACAATGAATGTTTACAACAAAAAGAAATAAATATTCAAAGAAAAAAACCCTAATGATACATCTTAAGGAGCTAGAAAAATAAGAACAAACTAAACTTCAAGTTTGTAGAAGAAAGAAAGTAATAAATGTGAGAACAGAAATAAAATAATGTTTTGATTTTGATTTTTAATGTCTCAAAGAAAGCTCTTGTGTTGGGTAATGCTAGGATGTGTAGGGCTGAAATAATTAGATTATGGGAACTGTAAACTCATCGTAGATTAATCCATTGGATGGGTTATTAATTTGAACAGAGTCCTGGATGATAATTGTGTGCAGGTGGGGCATGGCTGGGAGAAGTAAGTCACTTGAGGCTTGCTCTTGAACTATATCTGTCGATGGGTATCAGTTCTTCCACCCCTCCTTCTCTCCTTACTGCCCACTTGTTGGCTGCCATGGGCTGACAAATTCCCTTTTCCATACCATTCCATTATGATATTCTGCCTCCCCACAGATCCAGAGCAATAGAATCAGCTGACTATCAAAGAGGTGATTTTCTGAAAGCATTAGCAAGATTGATAGTTACACTAAAAAGAGAGAAGACTCAAAATCAGCAATGTAAAAAAAATTATAAATCATGCTACAGAAATACAAATCATAATAAGAAACTATTATGAATAATTGTATACAAATTGAATCATCTAGAAGTGTTGGATAAATTCCTGGGTGTGTACAACTTGCGAAAATTGAACTAGAGATTAATTGAACATCTGAATAAACCAATAATAAAGCTTGTATTGGTAGTAAAAAGGCTTCCATCAAAGAAAAGCCCAAGACCTGAAGGATTCAGTGTTAAATTCTACTAAACATTCAAAGGATAACTAATACTAAATCTTCTCAAAATATTGAAGAAGAGGAAAATTTTCAAATTCATTCTCTGAATTCAGCATTATTTTGACACCAAATACAGACAAGGGCATAACAGCAACACAAAAGGAAACTACAGGTTAATATCCTGGATGAACATAGATGCAAAAAATCCTAAGTGAAGTGCTGGCAAACTCAATTTAACAACATGTTAAAAATATTATTCACCAAGACCAAAGGGATTCATTCCAGGAATACAAGAATAATTCAACATATGCAAATACATAAATGTAATACATCATATTAAGAGAATGAAGGACTAAAACCATATGATATTTTCAAATGATGCAGAAAAATATTTTAAAAAATACAACATCACTATGTGATAAAATTTAAGAAACTTAGTTATAGAAGAAATGTACTTCAACACAATAAATGTACCTCCACACACCAAAGTCCATTTATGACAAACCCACTGCCAACATTAACAGAACATACTGAAAGAAGAAAACTTGGGTTTTCCTCAGAGATATAGACCAAGAGAAGAATGCACACTTTCATCACTTCTATTCAACATAGTAATGAAAGTTCCAGCCAGAACAACTAGAAAACCAAAAGTTTCCAAACTGAAAACAGAAAAACTAATTTTTTCTTGTCTATAGATGATGTGATCTTATGTATAGAAAATTCTAATGACTACACTGTAAAACTCTTGGAACTAACAAATTCAGCAATTCTTCAGGGTACAAAATCAATATACAAAAATGTCTTAATAGAAAATTATCTGAAATAAAAATAATGAAAATAATTTTATTTATACTATCAACAAAAATATAAGATACTCAGACATAAATTTAACCAAGAAGGTGAAAGATTTATACACTGAAAATGATAAAACTATTAGGGTTCTCCTGGAGAAACAGACTCAACAGATATCTATGTGTATGCTTATAAAAGATGATTTATTAGATTGACTTACAAGGTCAGAAGCTGGATAAAGCTACAATGGCAGCCTACAGACTAAAGAGCCAGAGGACTCAGTAGATGTTCAGTCTAAGAAGCTCGAGCTTCATAACAACAGAGATCAATGATGCAACCACAATCCAAGACTGGAGGCCTAGAAAAAAATTTAAAAATTGCTGGTGAGAATTCACATTGGAAGTGAAAGATCTGGAGTTCTATGTGCACAGACAATGGGAGCAGCAACCAATACATCTGCTCAAGAAGAACTGAGTTTACATCTGTTGCTACCTCCCACTTTTGCTTTTTGTTCTACCTGGTCCCCATTCTATTGGACAGTTCTACCCATATTCAGTGTAGTTCTCCCCTTTCAGTGTTTCATCCCACATGCCAATGGCTTCTGGAAATATGCTCAAAAATACATCCATAAGTCTCTTAATCCTAGGCAATTCCTATCTGTCTTTAAATCCAATCAAGTTAACAATGCAGATTAACCATCATAAAAACACTGATAAAATAATAAAGACAATAATAAATGGAAATATATTCTGTGTTCAAGTACTGAAAAAACTAATATTGCTAAAATGCACATACTACACTAGTGTTCTACAGATTCAATGCAATCTCTATCAAAATAGCAATGACATTATTCATACAAATAGGAAAAATCATAATGTTGGTGTGGATCCAGAAAGGGTTCCAAATAACCAAGGCCATCTCAGGAAAAAAAAAAAAAAAAGGAACAAAGGAAGCATCACACTGCACAATTTCAAAGTATATTGCAAGGGTACTGGAATAAGAATATGCACATATATAAATGAACAGATATTCCAGAAATAAATCTACACATTTTCAGCCAGATGACTTCAACAAAGATGCCAAAAGCACACATTGGGGAATAAAATAGTCTCTTCAATAAATGCTGTTTGGAAAATTGGACATCCATGTGTTGAAGAATAAAATTAGATTGTATCTTTCACCATATAGAAAAAGTAACACAAAATGGATTAAAGCCTTAAATGTGAGACCAAAGTTACTCAATGACTTTTAACAAAATATTACCTATTAATATTGGAGAAACAGACTCCAATAGTGGATGAGAAATATATATATATATATATGTGTGTGTGTGTGTGTGTGTATATATACACATATATATATATTTTATTTTTGGCATCATTATTCCATCTTCAATACTCTTTCTTTCTTTATGTACCTCTAATTTTCTGACCTATACTATTTCACCCTCCATAACGAATGCTTTTAATAGTAATTTTAGTAAAGGTCTACTGATGAAGAATTTTCTGTTTTTGTACATCTGCAAAAGCCTGTATTTCATCTCCACTTTTTAAAGATAATTTTACCAAATATAGAATTCTAGGTCTTTAGTTGCTTTACTTTCAACTTAGTAAATACATTCTACTTTTGTATTTGCATGGTTTCTTATTAAAAGTCTAATATATTCTTATAATTTTTATAGGTAAGGTATTTTTGTATTTTTCTCTCACATGTCCAGCTTTTTTTCTACTTTATTTATTTATAATTTGAATAAGAAACTCCAAGACATAGAGATTTTATATTAGCTTGATGTTTTTGAATTTCATATAACCATGATATAGTTCAGTTTTAATTTTGGGAATTTCACCACCTTTCATTTGTTCAAATAGTTCTACTTAATTCTCTCTTCATTTTCATGCTCATATTCTGTTTTTAAGTAAAATTGATTTCCCCTTGCTACTAAATATGAAGTTTCCTTCATTATCAACATCCCCTGCCAGATTGATATAAATGATGAACATTCATTAACACATAATAATCACTCAATGTTATGTCTTTGGTTATGAATCACTCTTGGTTTAGCACATTCTATAGATTTAGATGAATATATAATGAGACATAGCCATTATTATAGTATTATGATTATTTTCACTGCCTCAGTAATCATCTTTTCTCCATCCATTCTTTCTTCCCAACCTCCTCAACTTTTGATAGCCACTGAACTTTTTACTCTCACTGTATTTTTGTCTTTCTAGTAGAATGTTATATATTTGGAAACATGAAGAACTCAGAATTTCCAAATTAGCTTTTTCACTTAGTAATATGCAAATTAAGTTTCTCCATGTTTTGATAGTTTATTTATTTTTAACATTAAATAATAATCCACTCTCAGGATATACCACAGTTTATCTATTAATTTAATGGAGGATATCTTGTTCTCTTCTAAGATTTGGCTCTTGTGCATAGGGCTACTGTAAACATCAGTGTGTAGAGTTGTGTGTAAACATAAGTTTTTAACTTCCTTGAATAGATATCAAAAAGTGCAATTGCTAGATCCTATGGTGAGTGTGTTGTGGATTTGTAAGAAACCACCAAATCATCAAACTTATCAAATGTAGTTATACAACTTTTTTTTTTTATCAACAAGCAATGAAGGAGAGTTTTTGTTCTATATTCTTGTCAGCATTTGCTGTTGTCAGTATATCTTTTTGTATATTAACCACATGACTGTGGCCTTGCTATAATTGTTTCTTAATACCATGACCTTTCTAAATAATTCTTTTGTATTTTCTACAAAGATATTTATGCCATCTATAAACAGAGGAAGTTTTATCATATCTTACTAATCTATATACCATTAATTATTTTGGCATACTTCATCACTTAAGACTTCAAACATAATATTGATAAGAAGTGATGAGAAAGGATATCCTTTCTTTATTGCTAAACTTAGTGGAAAATTTCAATTTTACCAATTGAATTTTCAATTTTATGATATTAGCGATAGGTGTTTTGTAGATATGTATTGTCAAGTTGGGGAAGTGGGGAAGTCCTCTCTATTATTACTTTACTGTTTTTTTTTTTTAACCATGAATGGAATCTGGATTTTTTCAGCAAAATGATTTTAATCTTTAACATTTGTTTAAATTTTTATTAGAGGGTTGGTCTTTGTGCTTCTAATATCTGTTTTTGTATGCTCTCTTCTTTTTGCATTATGTCTCTTACCATTATGAGATTAATTACAGGCATCTCATAATTTTAAAATCTTTGTTATATCTGAGATTGATTCTTATGTTCACATTATTTCTTTAGGATATAATTTTTTTTCTTGCCTTTTAGCATGCCTAGTAATTTTTGTTGAAAGCTGTACATGAAATTTTGGGTAATAGAACAGACATAAGAAGGAATCAAATATTAAGCTTTATGTTTATTGACTAATATTTTAATGCATTTAGTTTTGTTTCAGATATTTGCATCAGGGACTTCAAATCTTTCTAGTGTCTCTCTTTTATTCTTTCTATCATCCAGAGTCTTATTGTGTTTGGGTTTATCTAAGAACTATTTAAGACTAAACATTAATATGTTGTTATTATCTTGCAGTATGCTATATTTTTGACATTGTAATAGAATCTAGTGAAGCCTTTTATATTAAAAATCACATTTATAGCAATACATGTAGAAAATGTATTTGACAAAATCAAACACATCACCCATTCATTAAAAAAATACAGCTTAGAAAGCTTGAAATAAAGGAGACTGACTCAAATTGAAAAATATGTACCAAACTTCATACTTAATTGTATGAAACTAAAAGCTTTATCCCTGAAGATCAGGAACCAGCAAAGATCTCACCTCTTACAATTCTTTCTCAACATCATACTGGAAGTCCTAGAGAAAGAAATAAGACAGGAAAAGAATGCAAAACATATACAGATTGGGCAGGAATAAATAGATCTGTTGTTCCAAGATGATATGAGGACATGACTGGATATGTAGAAATTCTTCAAGAATCATCAACAACAAAAAACCCAGAATAAATAAATGAGCATAGCTATGGGTTTTTTTGTTTTTTTTTTTTTGTTTTTGGTTTTTGGTTTTTGTTTTGTGTGTGTATGTGTGTGTGTGTGAGAGAGAGAGTTTGTATGTGTCTGTTCAAATGATTCTCCCATTTGCCACAACAAGGATGGACGTGGAGACCACTACATAGAGTAAAATAAGATGGTCAAAGAAAAAAAAATATTATATGAGACCAGTTTTATGTGGAGTAGATAGAAAATGAAACTGGTTACCATTTGGTGAAGGAAAAGGAGGAAATGTAAGAAGTAGATATAGGTCAAATGATAGAAAACAGCAAATATGTAGAATGAGAAAGTTTGGAGATCTAATGTCCAAAATGAGGACTAAAGCTGATAAAATTTTATTAGGGATTTTGATAAATAAATAGATTTTAGGTGCTCTTACAAAAAGTCAACTTTGTGAGATAATATATACATTGTTCTGTTTCACTAATATAACCATTTTATTGTCCATATATATTATATAACATCATTTCATAAATCTCAGTGAGAAAAAATATGTGTTTTTAAAAAGTCAACTGCTTTCATATATACCAGAATTAAAATGAAGTTTGAAATTAAAACACAAAATAGTTTACATTAAAACTCTAAAAAATAAAAACCCTAACAAACTTCCCACATGATGCATATGAGGATGACTACAAAACTGAGAAAGAAATCAAAGAACAATTTAATAAATCAAAACATATTTCTTGTTCCTGGAGAGGAACATTACATATTTTCAAGATATCATTTCTTTCCAACTTGATCTATACATCATATGCAATCCTAATAAAAATCTCAGAAAAAATATTTAGGGATATTGATGAAATGCTTCTAAAGTTTATACAGAAGGACAAAACTCAAAATAGCCAGCACAATGATAAAAGAAAAGAACAAAGTTTGAGGACTGATAGTACCCAAGATAAAGATTCACTCTAAGGACAAGACAGTGTAGTTTTGGTAAAAGGACAAAAAGATGAACAGATAGAAGAGAGAAAATAGAAGACCCTCTAATGAATACAGGCAAATGATACTGTTCATTGCCAAAGGCAATACAATTGAGCAAAGAAGGTCTTTTCAACAAATTTTGTTGGAACACCTAGATATCAACATGTAAATTCCTGACTCTAGACTCAGACTTACACTTTCACAAAAATCAACTCTAAATGGATCATAGACTTAAATGAAAATTCAAGTATATATAGCTTCTGGAAGACAACTTAGGGCAAAATCTGGATAAAATTGTGGTTTTTATAACATAAAATATAATCCAAAGGTATGAAAACAATAATAAGCTAGAGTTCATTAAAACCAAAAACTTTTACTCAGTGAAAGACAATTGACAAAAAGTTAGAAAGATAAGTCATAGACTTATGAAATAACCTCTATATTGTAAAGACATATCCAAATATGTCTTTAAACACATATGTTTCAAAAAACTGTCATAAATGTAAAAATGGCTCTTTAAACTCAATAACAAAAAAAAACTTGATTAAAAATGGTTGAAATATCTGAACGAAGTTTTCCCCAAAGAGAATACACTGATGGCATAAAGCATATGAAAAGATGCTGGGCATCATATTTTCCCTGATAAATACAAATTGAAGTAACATTAAGTTATTGCTCCACACTTTTTATAAGGAATAAAATCTTGAACATCAAATGTGGGTGAAGATGTAGACTACAGAAACTCTCTTTGCTGAAGGGAATGCAAAGTAGTATAGCTATTTTGAAATATAGTGGATGTTTCTTATAAAACTAAGCACACTTTCACATATGATCCAGCAATTATATTCCTTTATATCTACACAAAAGAGTTAAAAATCTCTGATCACACACACACACACAAAAGTTACTGTATATTCATGTTTATAACAGGTTTGTCCACAAAAGCCAAAACTTGGAAGGAACTGAACTATTCTGTCATAGATGAATGGATAATTAACTGTAGAATATCTAGGGAGTGGATCATTATTAAGTGGTAAGAAGAGATGAGTTAGGAAATCATAAAAAGACAGAGAAATTTTATGCACACTTATAATAAAAGAAAACAATGCAAAAATTCTACATATTACATGTTTCCCATCATATGGCATTCTGGAAATTGAAACTATGGTGATGGAAGTAGTTGGTTCTTAAGAGTTTGGAGAGAAGGAGAGATAAATAAGCAGAACGTAGAGGATTTTTAGGGTGATAAAACTGCTGTATGTTACTACAATGATGGATATGTAACACCTTACATTAATTTAAAACACATATAATGGCTGGGCATGATAGTGCATGCCTGTAATCCCAGCAGCTTGCAAGGCTGAGGTTGAACAGGCTTTGATCATGAGTTCAAAGCCAGCCTCAGCAATTTAGCGTGGCCCTAAGCAACTCAATGAGACTCTGTTTCTAACAAAATATATAAAAGGGCTGGGGATGTGGCTCAGTGGTTAAGCATCACTGGGTTCAATCCTTGGTACCAAAGCAAACAAACAAAAAAATGCATATATTATGTATACCATCAAGAAACAACCCTAGCTGGGTGCAACAACTCAGGAGGTTGAAACAGCAAGATAATAAGTTAAAGACCAGCATGGAAAACTTAATATCATCTCAAAGTAAAACAAACAAAGGCCTTGAGCTGCAGCTCAGTGCTTGTCTGGTGTGTGTGAGGCTATGGGTTCAATAGACAGTACCATAAATTAAAAAACCTAATGTAACTATGGATTTAGGTTTTAACAATATGGCAAAATATAGCCATATATTGTACTAAATATATCACTCTTGTAGAAAAGATTGAAAGAGAAAGTGTAGAGATTACATGCAAACTAATTTCAGCTCAATTTTGCTGCAAACATTAAAATAATGACTGTTCTGAAGATAAAGCCTATTAAAATAAAGTACATGACAAACTTCACTGCTTTGAGAAAGCTTTAAAGAAAATTTTCTGTAAACAATTTCATTAATATGTGAAATTTAAAGATGTCAGTACTAAAACTCAATGGTTCTAATAAAGGTAATATGCACCATTTATTATTAGAATAAATATTTTTAATTATTAAATATCATTAGAATATTACAATAGCATAGAAAACTAATAGTTTAATAGCATTAAAGGGGAAATATGCATTTTAGATATGTATTTAGTATATGAAATATCCAAATATTACTAGAAATTCAACACTATTATAAGTAAATTAAATTCCATTCCATCAAATCTGCAAATATTGATTAAATTTTTTATTTATATATTTTTAAGCAAGTGAGCAGGGATTTTATTGAAAAAGAAAGTGTGAGAGAAAGATTCAGAACTCCTGGTGCACCGTGCCTGGGAGGGGCAAGAGTGCCTCTTTATTTTTTAAGCAGAATTTTCATAGTTTAACTTCCTCAAATTATTTGCATCAATATTTTCACAGAAGTTTTCTTAATGTATCTGTTTCTCCAGATCTTGAGAAAGGGACACTGATTACCCTTTTTCCAGACTTTTTTTCAACAATCTTTATATTGGAAAAGAAAAAGTAGAGAGAGTATCTACCAATAAATAAATGACCAGCACAGACTGCATAGTCTCATAAAGACAGTGTCTCCAACTAAAGCAAAACCCAGGCAAACTGCTCACTCCAATAGATTAAGATTCCATAATATTGGGTCTTCTTTTCTATAATATAATGTACTACACTCAGGTACCATTTGGCTTCTTAGCATTATCCTGTGGAAACTAGATTATGGGGAAATTATAAAAAGTGCCAATGCTGGCAATTGTTATTACCATAATAAACTTCCACTGACTGAGAAGTCATGTATTCTAACATGCAATAAAATGTGTCAGAATAACCTCTTTGGCTTGAAGATAGGTTGAAAACACCTCATACCTTTTACAGCTGCTGACAATGGTATGGCAAATTAATTATATATATGACTTGTTATGAAGCTAATAATATAGACAATTAAATCTGTAAATCTGCTTTGAAAAAATATATAAGCCATGTGTAGAAGGAATAGTACCACATGATCTCAGTCATATGGAAATCTAAAGAAGTTGATCCATAGAAGTTTAGAGGTTACCAGAGGCCGGGAAAAGTAGGGAGGGAACAATGGAGGAGACTGATCAATGAGAGCTAAGTTACAGTTATGTAGGAGTGAAAGCAGTTCTCATATGCTACTACAGAGAAGGGTGACTTTGGATAATGATAATATACTGTATATTTCAAAAGACAAGAAAAAAATGATTTTGAATGTTTTCACCACAAAGCAGTGATAAATGATTGAGTAGATAGATATGTTTTAACTGATTTAACTATTATACAATATATACTTACATAAACACATCACATGGTATCCCATAAATATGTGTGACTTTTATTTATCATCAGAAAATAAATTTAATTTAAAAACTGAAAAAAAGTATGCTGTATGGTGAAATGAAAATCAAAGGCCACAGAATAGTATAGCAACATTAACCAATGTATATAGACATTTTTACTACTGAAGACAAGAATAGAACTGGGTTAAGGCTAAGGCTCACACTGCTGCAGGCTCTCTATTCCTAAAAGGGACACATATTCCAGCAATTATGTGTGATGTTATAAGTTTTATGCTTAACTATCCTCTTCTACCTCCAGCAAATGGTCTTATGCCACACTACATTGCCCAAACTTGGTATGGTGTTTAGGAAATAAACCTCTAGTCACCTATTCTGATGATAAACTGTGTCATGCCTAAATATCACAGCCACAAAGATTTGCACAGTCTCTGGGGTACACAGAGTCCCATTCTGGAGCTAGTGGTTCTGCAGGCCAAAATATGAATCTATCTCACTGGGATGTAAATCTCTTCTGCCTGATGCTTGGGCAATTCTAGAGCTAGGTCTGTGAACATTGGCAAACAATAGCTGTGCAACCTTTGCCACCAAGGATGGCATTAATCTGAGTCACCCCTGAGTTTCATAGCCACAGGGGCCTGTGGAGTCATAGGAAGTTCATGGGTATTATCTGGCCCTCTCCAAGGCTAGAATTGATGCTGCAGAAATTCCAGTCTGTCCTGGATGTGTACAGGTCTCTTCTTGATGCCAGAGCTGATCTAGAGGTTGTGTTGAGCTCTGACATGCATTAGGGGTTTTTGGTTTGTACTGGGTGGTTGGTCTCACTTCTGTGAGCCTGGATCTAAGCTATGAGACAAAGCCCCATCCTAGCTTTCCTGACTTGCTTCATTGAGTGCAGTCCTGCTCTCTACTTTGCCATTCAAGTTTGGAGGAGGAGTAATGAAGGTAGTCTTCATGTTATCAGGCCTAAATGCAGTTCTGGGGGCTCTGTATTAATGCCTGTAATAAACTGGCAGCATAGATCCTAGAGCTATGCCTAGCACAATGTTTCAACATGGCAGTTGTGGTACTGAGGATCAAGTAAGTCAAAGATTAATTCTCTCCCCTCTCCTCAGCTGGAGGCACCACTGTCTGCACTGTCTGTCTGAGTTGCTTGGATTTGTGGAACCGGTGATGCAGGCAATTCTTCCCTTCCTATCCTTTTCAATGTATCTTTGTGTTTTGTTATACTTAAAGCAAGCACTATGGTCTCTCACCTGATTTCCTTAGCTCTTGTGCTAGTACTTTGGTGCATGAACAGCTGTTTGACTTGGTGTGTCTGTGTGGAGACAACTCATAGGATTTCATTTAGCCACTATCTTGCCCTCCTCACCCCCACTCCCTGCAAAAGAAACTCTTAAACAGTGGAAAGACAGGATTTAGAATTTAGACTTCCTCTGGTAGCTTTCTTTTACCACAGACTAGGAGAATAGCTGGTAGGCATTTCTAAAGATTTTAAACAGATAATTACTTATTCTGATATCCCAATATTATTGTTTTATACCTAAATAGCAGATCTTACTCTTAAGAGCCAATTCCATTTAAAGTTATAAAGTGTATGTCTGAACTTTTGACACAGATATTTTTAAAACTCAGTGAAATAAGTATTGCTATAAAATTCACAAGCCCTGATGCTTTTTCTGTTTAGAATTTTTAAAAAGCTTTCTTTCTTTCTTTCTTTGTGTGGAAAATCCATTCATGTTTGGCTTCTTTGAATTTCCATTACTATTAATTATACCAGTACAGTATAGACATATATTTCTGGTGAAGTATTGCCACTTGTGACAAGCAAAGAGTGAAATAACTAAATTTGTTTCCTAAACTAATGAGCTTGATTTTTCTTCTGATTACTTGTTATGACTGTAGTTGCTGTAGTTGTCATATTTTGTATGTAGACAGTTATTATATTGAAAAGAATATCTTAACAAATTTATTAATCAAGACTTTGTGGTTACTTATAAGTCTGTGTAAAGAGAGGGAAAGCATATTATGACTCATTTTATTATTTTTTCTTTTTTCTTGAACAGTTGAACAGTAGTTGTGTGCCTTTTTAAAAAGTAAGACCTATAAAAACAGTGTCAAGAATAATATCCTGTACCATATTTCCTTTGTGTTAAAGTTTCATTTCATAATTGAATATATTGAGAAAGATGCAATAACAAAAGTTTAATTCTCTTTGGGTGGCATGTTATTTTGCAACACAATGTTTCAAATAGATTTTTAAAATAAGAGGCAAACAATGAAAATCACAAAGAATTTTTTTCAAAATTCCAAAGAGGATAATTCCTCTGATAATATATAGTTATGATTACATAAGTCAAAATACTAAATTAATTGACTAGGGTCATGTTGTGTGTGCATTTGGCAGTTCAAGAATCTCAAGTTCTTCTACTCCAAATATTAGGATTTCTATTACTCTTTAATTTTTCTTTTTAAAATACCTAGTAACTGTATGTTTCTGTGTGTGTGTGTGTGTTTGTGTGTGTGTGTGTATTTCTAATGAATTTTTAGTCAGGCTTACAAAAATGTGTCAGTACCTGGCAGGCCGTCCAATAGATTGTAAGTAGAATATACTTTAATGCTTACCCATTCATTTATAAACTATATCTTATACAAGATGCGCCTGTCAATATTTAATCAGAAATAATATCTGAGTATCCGAGTGAGCTATTTGCTTTTATTTCACCTCCGTTTTATTCATGGTTCTTTTCTCTGGTTTTTTTTTTTTGTTTGTATGTTTGTTTTGTTTGTTTTCTTTAGCATACTAACATTGACAACTTCCTATGGGAAAAAAAAAAGAGATGGGATAACACAACACAGATCTTAGGGAGAGACAATCCAATAACAAGCATTACTTAAAATATATCTTCCTATCCATAGAAATAAAAACAACTATAATTTTGCTTGTAATATGCTGCAAGCAAGACTTCCAAAGTTTTCCCACTCATAAACCCATTTTTGACCTTGCATTAGGTTTGGTTCTGAAGGAAAGCATAGAACCAGGGTTTTGTTTAAGCAAAGTTTTGGGAGAGAAGCCTCAGGAGAAATTGAGAAAAGGAACCAGGGTGGGGGACCAGGCCAAGATGCTAAGCAAGAATATGGCCTCAGGTGGTTTCGAGTCAATCCTATGGGAATAATTGGAAGTACATAATACATCAAAGAGTGATGCCTACTTTCAGAACAACTTTTGTATCCTATGACAATTGATAATTGGCTGAAGGTGTCTTAGTATGTATGTGGAATACATCCTTGTGAGCATTATAGCTCCGATTTGGCTAACAGCTATTCTTCAGGAAAGACAGAAGCTATGAGTTGTCATTAGACAACAATTAGAGAAGCTAGAGTATGATTGATGTACACCTAGGGACATTTTTTTTCTTAGAAGAAAGTAGGGTATTGGAAATACAGTCCAAAGCTTTACATTGCATGGTTTAGTCTCATCGTCTTCCAGAGTCACTCTTATATGGGGTTGAAAGCATTACAGTTCATTTTGGGGACATTTTTTTAAATATATAGCTGACAGTTTAGAGAACCAAACTCTAGATATTTTATTCTTTTTTTTATAAACAAATATAAATTTATTTCTCTTAGTTTTTGGTGTCAAGAAGTCCAAATTTTATTTCATAATTTTTATATTTGCTCTTTTTAGATATACATGACAGTAGAGTGTATTGTGACATATTATACATGCATGAGGTATAACTTATTCTAATTAGGATTCCACATCATGAATCAAGATGGTGGGATTCTAATTGGATATCTTATTCTTAATCAACTTAATCAGAGGGACTTCATTATAATGTTATAGGCTTGAGATGTGGAAGAAATTTATTTACAGCAGTGTAGAGAACATGGACATCTGATCCCTTATGTATGGCATTCACTAGTCCACTCTAGTATTTTATATTGTACTTCTTCTGTGCCTGCTTGTCTTATAACTTGTTAGGTCAGATATTATTCAGAACATAACAAGATATTTTTCCATGTGCTGAATTGATAACCCTTTGTTAGATGTTCAGGCTTTACCAGAGTCCAGTGGCTTATAGTAATTTATTTTTTAAAACAATTTACAGAGTTTTTCACTATAATGCCATGAACTTCCTTGAAAATACAATGGGGTCTTTCAAATGACTCTGTATAATATCTTTCTGGCCTATACAGTTATCTTTTCCATACAGATCTCTACTTCCATGAGATACAATGGGCTGATGCATCATGGTTGTTCCAATGATATGTTCTCAAGTAGACATATTTCTTCTCTTAAATCTTATCAAAAGTAAAATATTTCCATGTCACCTTGTCAATGTGACATGTTGTATGCCCAGCTCAAAATATGTTTGGGAAATGGGGAAATAGTTACTTGTTAGGTCCATAAACTCAGAATGTATAATGTGATAGAGCCTTTGGCCTTTCCTTAATGAACTGGCCTTCTACTTAACAAACAGACCATAACTGTATTCTGGTATTCTCAATATATTGTGTGCTATTATGGAATACCAAGGAGTGGGTAATTGACAATGAATAGAAATGTACTAGCTCACAGTCTTGGAGACTGAGAAGTCCAAGACTGAGGAACAGGCATCTGGTGAGGGCCTTCTTGTTGCATCACCCCATAGTAGAAGGGCAAATGGAGGGCATGTAGAGAGCAAAAGGGGGATAAACATCCTTTTATAAGCAACTCACACCTCACTAATGGCCTTAGTCTGACTAATCATCTGCATTACTCCTTACTTCTCACTTATATTTCATTAGAGATTAAATTTCCATCACATTTTTTTTCAGGCATACTTTCAAAACATAGCATCAGAAATCAGTGATAAATTAGTGCCTATAACCACGAATTATTTTTTTAATAGGGCAATTTTCCTCTTCCATTATTGGGCTCTCTGCAAAAGCACTATAGAAGAACTGTTTCTGGAAGAATTAAGGGAATTATGATCCCTATTCTTTTCTGATTTTGCGGGGTATGTCTCTTCAGTCAGTGGGTTCTTCAATCAGCAAAGTTGGTTAGACTTAGAAATTGAACAAGTGTTCATCAATTTTTATTAGATTAGCTGACATAGATCTATTTTCAATAATTTTTTATCTTTTTAGAATGCAATCTTCTGTTGCTTGTCTATTTATCTGTCTCTTAGCAACACTATATTCTTTTATTCCCTCCTATATGTGTTTATGTGAATTGATACTGGGCATTCTTGTCTTCCTTTGTAAATTTTTGACGATTAGAGTTTCCATGATTCAGTTTGCATATTATGGAGGCAGCATAGAGATAATGACAAAAGGCATGGAACTGAATTCAGAGAAACTTGGGCTTGAATCTGGTCTATATCATTCACTAACTGCTTCATCATTAACTAACTGAACAATCATTTATTAGTTCAACCATCACTTAAATTTTTGAACCATTAGTATACTTAACTTTAAATTTAGAATACTGGTTGTCTTCAGGCTGCTCTGACAATTGTACTATAGACTAAGTGGATTAAAAAACAAACATTTATTGCTATTCTAGGTCACAGGACCCACACATCTCATGCATGGTGAGAATACACTCTTCCTGGTTTTCAGACATCTCTCTTACTGTTTTCTCACATGGAGGAGCACATACGGCTCTCTTTTATAAGGGCACTGATCTCTGTCATAAATAGTCCATCCTCTGGGTCTAATTATGTACCAAGTGCCTCATCTCCTAATACCATCATATTGAGGTTTAGGATTTTATCATCTGAATTTGGTGAATACAAACATTTAGTCCCTAACCCTAGTGCATAGTTCACAGAGTTACAGTGAAGATTGAATAAATTCTTAGATCTTAAATGCAATTTCCCAGATATAATCTTTTATTATATAAATATATTTAAATGTGACTTATACTTGAAGCAAAATTTATTAAAGTTTTGTAGAAATCAAATGCAGCTTTAAAGTTTTAAAATGACTATGGAGAAAGAATATCTGGTATTATACTTTCACTATATACAGGAACATTCGTTATTTTCCTTTGTAATGGAAAGATGTATGCAACTTTCTCATTGCAAAAAAAATTACCTAAGTCTTTCTCAATTTAAATAATTTTATTTTCCTGTAACAATAAATCTTATTAAATCTTCTTGAGTCAAACCTTTATTTGATTCATGAAATGGATGAAATCTTGAACAGTATCTTTCTATTTTCAATGTGCTAATGAAATAATACCTGTCAGAGATGAAATTTAATGGCTTTTCTGATTTTAATTATTTCTTAATAATGAGTCCACAAAAATCTACTAATAATCTGTAATTTGAAACATGCACCAAATATCTCTGAAGTCATTCCAAAATTATATTTCAAATAAATTGTTATTCAGTAAAAGTCTACCACTTTATCTTATTTCTTCTGTGAAGTTACTTATTCTTTGTATTTTAAAATATTTTTAGATAGGTATGCCTGGTCATATATGTTTATGTATTCTTTATTTTCCAATAATTCTTTTTCTTTTCAAACTACCTCAGTGTGTGATGATACAGAAAATATAAACTCTTTGTAATATATTATCTCTTCACTTTCATTTCACTTGCTATTTTTTATATTTTAATACTTTAATGAACTAGAATATTTAATAATTGCCACTTTTAGGTTCTATATTCAAATTCAAATTGATACTTTTTCTGTTACTCATGAGTTAGTTAATCAGCACTAATTTTAACATATTTCATTTTTTATTAAAATACATTTTTTCATCACATCCTTAATAGTGCACTTTGCAATGGTCATGAATATAAATATCTTTAAGCTATGCATTATTGTAATGTTTTTAGCTTTAGATAAGTTTGGTAAGATAGATACAGCTAACTAAACTTCTGTGGCATTGGAAATATGACAACATAAGTTCCACTAAAAAATACTACATATGAAAGATACTTAGCATTCAGTCAAGATTAATTATAAAATTTTCTAGTGTTACAAACTAGTTCAAATACATTGTCTTAAAAACAAAGAATAAAATGGCAAATATCAAAGTTGACAGCAATATCTGAAATATTTGTTTGGTTTGGATATTGCAATTAAAGAAGAACATTGAAAATTGTCAGTATTGCTTCAGGAAAGAAAATATGGTGGATTTTTATTAAGTGTTACATATAAGAAATGAAATATTTATGGTAATTCATCCAATATACAGAAAATGTTTATTTTGAAATATATCACTTAAAAGGTCTAGATTTGTGCTGTGTGATTTATAGAATGGAAGTATAACCATCGATAGGGGGTTTTTGTTTGACTTATCAAAAGGGTATTTGAAGAGATAATCCCCCAGAATGATGGATCATCATGCAAGTTGTAATAAGTACCACATTGAACTATTTATAAAGATTGCTAAAGCAGTCAAAAAATGGTGGTTTTTATTAAAAATTTTGAAAAATATTGTTAGATTATGATAGGCTTAGCTCTTTCTTCAAATAAATTTATTACATTTATTTGTTCTTAATCAAGTTAATCACATTTTAAAATTTTATTTTACTTAAGAAGCTCAGAGTAGCATTTACTTATAAATCTTACCAAATGTTCAATAAAAGGTTTCCATAACGTGTATTCATTTATTTCTTTCACACACATTTGCTGAGTATTTCATGTGCATCAAGTACTAATCTAGGCCCTAAGGACCTAGAATATATCTGCTTTGCTTAGTCACACAAAGGAGAGAATAGTTATGGCTATAGTTAGGTGTAAAACTCATATGAGTGTCATTATGTCTAAAATAGAAATGAACTCCCCTCATGACATCCTCTTTGCTGAACGTTTATTTCGCATCGCTGTATATTTTTTCTTCCCCAATGTTATGTGCATATGTTGGCTACTACAACAGTTTTTCTTCTCCCACGCACTGCCATAAAGACACACAGCTTTTGTTCCCTTTCCAATATTATTGATGGACTTGGTGAAATGAGTTGAAATAATTCCACACTCATGGAAAAATGAGGTATGTGTTTGTAGCCTTGCTACCTATCTTCATATTCTCTGCATTGTTGATTGATTGTGTCACAAAATACACAATTATTATGTTACCTTGTCACTTATTTTCAAAACATTTTAATAATGTGAGCTCACAAGAGACTCTCATTAAAAGTATTTGCAGACAAAATATTGACAGTAAAACTTATCAATAACACTTCTCTTTAATAGTAAACTAGTTAATATTCAAATTATGAGATTTGCAAATGACTAAGAGTTGTCATAGTTTCCACAGTACCTCTAAGGGCATATTAATTATCATTTTTAAAATGTTGGGGAATATTAATATTAATATAAAATGCAAGCTAAATAAGGTATTTAGAAGAAGCATGGTTTTAAATTGACCATGCTTCATTTTTAAAATGTGTCTTTAATATTCCCTGCAATCTCAATTCCTACTCTCCATAGACTTTGGCTCTTCTTGGGAAAAAAATACTAAAATATAAATCAGAAATTGTCTCTGAAATAAAAGACTTACTTTGAAGTGCTTCAGATTATTCACCAATGATGTATTCTAAAATTATCATTTCTAATTTATTTGGGGGTCATTACCAGATTCCCTTCCCATCACATATCACATGTATCTCCCCTGCCACATGCACATAGACTGGAATTGAATGCTTGAAAATTTCAGGAATATTCATTCAATACCATGGAAATATCAAATGTCAACACCAATTACTCTTCTTTTTAAATTTATTTTTTAATTTGCAGTCCATTTACATTTGCATAGTAAAAGCTATGACTTGAGAGTAGCTGGGGATTAGTTAACAAGCTATCCACTTTGCTGTAGAACTGCAAAAAATGTAAGTGTTTAAGCAATAAAATAGAAAAAATATCAAAGAATTTGTTTTTAATGAAAAAATGCTCTGGAGTGTCCTCTAATAATTTGATACACATATACTTAATTTACAATCCCATTTTACTTTCACCTTGAGAGTAGAATATATCTGCTCTGCTTAGTCACATAAAGGCCTATGAATGTACTTTCCAGAACTGTACTTCTATCACATCTATTCAAAGCAAGTCCAAGGGGCAGCTCAGACTCAAAGGGAGATTCCATCATCTGATGGAAGGAGTGACAAAGCCATAATACAAACATATGAAAAATGGGAAGGGTCTTTGTGCAAGTCCTTAGAAATAATTTACAACAGGTAACATGACTAGCCAATGAGAAAAGGATGAAATTTTATTTTATTTTTGTGGGAACAACAGAATAAACAATATTATGTCTTATATAAGAGATGTCCCTCAAATGCTCATGTGTAAGACATACAAGAATCTTCAGAGGTAAAATGATTAGGTTGTGAGAGATGTAACCTGATGGATGGATTAATCCAATGATGTGGATTAACTGGGAGGAAATTGCAGGGATTTAGGGTATGGATGAAAGTGGTAGGTAAGTAGGAGACAGGCACTATGGTTTTTATTTTGGCAAGCAGAGTCTCTCTCTGCTTCCAAGTTGTCATGTCCTGGGTTGCTTTCCTCTACTTCTTTCTTCTCTCATACTGTTCTACCTTATCTTAGACCCAGAGCTATGGAGTTTGCTGACTTGTGGACTGAACCAAACTTTTCCCTCCGTTGAGTTGTTTTTGTCAGGTCTTTAGTTCACAGGGATGAAAAGATTGACTAAAATAAACACCTATAAAATTCAACTCAGATTTATACTTCACATCTTACATCTATATAAATTATCAATGATTAAAACACTTCAAGGAAATATAAAAATGAATCAAAGAGAATGTCTAATTTTAAAGTGATAATGCTCTTTCTAATTAAACCTAGAAGTGAATAAAGTGATTTTAAAAGATGACAAAAATTTTTAAAAATTCCACATAGTAAAAAAAATCTACCAAGAACTGAAATTAAAAAGTTGGAAAATATTGGTAAATCATATAAAGATGAATATAAAACTTCTTCAACTTACAAATATATTTTTCAAATCACTAAATAAAATAACAAAAAAAATCTTTGCAAAAATGAGCAAGTGACATGAATAGAGTTTGTAAAATGTAAAATAAGCAATCTTAAACAAATGAAGATAAGCTCTGTCTCAGATGTAAAAATAGAAATGCAAATCCAATTTTCAAATTGTATATATGATTCAAATGAATTGAAGAAAATTTCTTTTAGTTTTCAGTTTTTATGATTCACTTAAAAGAAATGTGATGTCTAAGATCACTGTCAGAACAAATTCTGTATGAAGAAGAACATTTTCATCACTCTAATTATTATCTAAAATATTCAAGACTTGAACAAGACTTGAAATTATGGTAACCATGCTCAGTTGTATGCATTTCTTATAAAAATTTGTGACTTTGATTAGTTATGTGATTTATTCTTATCACAAAATGATGAAGTATATGGTAGTAGTTAAATGCACAGATTTTAAAATTGGATAGATCCCATTACTGGGTACATATCCAGAGGAAATAAAATCAGTATATAAAAGAAACATCTGCACTCCCACGTTCACTGAAGCACTATTCACAATAGCAAAGAAATGGAAACAACCTCAGTGGCCATTGACTAAAAAATGAATTAAAAATAAATAATGTACATATACCTGATGGATTATATTCAGATATAAAAAGGAATGAAATCCTGACATTTAAAAAAATCATAGATGGAACCAGAGGTTATTACAAGTCAAACAATCCAAACATATATTACAAGAGCACATTATCACCTTGATGTAAAATCTGAAAAAGCTTTCTCCTAGAAGTGAAGAATAATATGGTGGTAATCAGAGGTCAGGGACACTGGGTGCCCAGTATGGTGACTGAAAATAACAATAATGTACTGCATATTTCATAAGGGTAGAAGAAATAATATTGAAAGGGTTTACCATAAAAATGGTAATGTTTGAGGAGAAAAACCGATTTATATACTGTATAGTATATATATATATATATGTATTATATATTATATATATATCAGACATTACACGGTACCTCTTTAATATGTACAACTTTTATATTTTTATATCAGTTAAAAAATCAGACATTTAAGTCATTGAATTGACTTTATAGTATCAGCTTACCTGCATCTTATTTTTCTCATGTTAAAATAGAAGTAATAATGTATCAACAAGTTAAAAAATTAAAAGATACAGTTTATATAAAATGTGTGGCATGTGGTATGATGTTATAAGGAACTCTGTAGTCAGTTTATTTAGGTTGATTCATACTGTGATAACAAGATGACCTTCGGTCTAAGTCATTTAAAACCACACTCACGTCCAGCTATAGGAGTAGCCCCTATCAAAGACATACAGATCTCAAAGCAGAGCCAGAAGACAAATACAGAAACCATCCAATGGTTCCTAAGTATCATGAAAGTTTATACACAATTCTTTTGGTCAAATCACATAATATGGTATAGAGCAAAATTTTTTGTGGGGAAGTCTGGCCAGTGGTGAGATATGTTAGGTAGCAGTAGAGAATATTTTGACAATGAGAAAATTTGCCATGCCCAATCTATAAATAATTATTTTATTAATTTACTATATATTTTAGAATCAAATGTATAGTTTAGATTAATAACATATAAATTCTTATCCTAAGTTTATTCAGTTTATCTCCTCAATTCTTCTAAAAGGAAAAGAGAAATACAAAATAAAACAAATAGAAGTATAAAACTTTTCAAAATCTGTCTTCTAAATTGGCAATGCAGTCACATAAGATTAGTGAATAACTAATTCTGACTTGAACTTTGCAAATGTCCCTATTGCATAAGAAATACAGACTTATAAAAACTTCTAGCTATGAAAAACGTACCTGTCAAATTCATGAATTTTAAGTGAAATATAGTTATAGGTCATGTCTCTAGTGTTTTGTAAAATCTTCTATTTAATATGCATGAAATAATGAGAAAGGAAAATAGTCAACTGACACAGTTACACAATGCATAGGTGGATTTTGGTCACTGAGACTCCTAGGATGTTCCAAATGAATTGAGGCAAATATAATGCTGAGCAAGTGAGGATGTAAACAAGACTTGAAATGTGTAGTTTCTGAGTATTGCTATTATTCTTTTGCTTAAGTCCATAATTAGAGCTGGTTGGTGCAACTTGGTTATGCTATCGTGATGCCTGGGATAGATAGTCTTTTATGGTTTTCTCCTACTATACAGTTCTGTATAGGGTTCCCTTAGCACTGAAAATAGAAAATAAAAATCAGATGTGTTGGCTTTGTGAAGAAAGATAAATTGCCTTCTTGTACTACTTTTACCTGTTCACATTTATTATCCATCCTATCTTATTAAGACTTCTCTCAGGGCTTCTAATTTTATTTCTGACTATTAGGCCAAAGAGTACATCAAACCTACCTCATGTTTAGTCTCTAAATATCCCAACAGATCTTATTTATCTTATCATGCTATAATAACAATTGTTTATGTTTTGTTATGCAATTTTAAAATGAATAAATTACATATAATGTCATTCATTTGGAAGTAGACCATAGTAGAAGAAAAAATTTACTGGTCATGACTTTTAAGTATAATTTTTGTCATGTTTTGTTTTCTGCTTTAAATTAATGAGAATATACTCAGGTACAAATAATATATAACCTAACTCAAATTGCTTGAAAACCATATTAGATCATGTGGTAGCAAGACAGCTGCAGTAATACTGCCCTTTACTTTCTTTCACATATAATCTGTTTCATTTTCTGGGCCTTAACTAGAAGAACAAAAAGAGTTGTCATTATTTCTTAGCAAACACCTGCATTGGACACATTGTTTTTGGTCATGTGATCATTATAAACCAATCATTTGCAAGATGGATGGAATTACCTGTGCATAAATCAGAGCCACTGCAGAAGCTGACCATGGAGATAACTAATAGAACAAGTGGTGGGATTCTGTAGGGAATGAAGAGGAAAAAAGATATGCAGGATTCATGAGTAAAAACAACCACTATAACAGGTTTTAAAATATTGCCTCTCTTATACTCCCTACCATTAGTATGATTTTTGTTTTAAATGTTTTATAGTAAGAGAAAGTTATTATAATGAAATGCATTAATTCATATATTTCATTGTATAAAAATTCTTTCAGGTACATATTTTGTTGTTGAAAGTATCGATTTGTACTGCAAGTAACTTTTGAAAAGAGCAATATACCATTTTCTTATACTCTGGCAGAAAAAACTGTATCTCTGACAGTAGAGACAAAGTCATAGCATTCAAGATAATTTAAATTAAATATGTTGTGTGACAATAAATCATATCAAGGGAAATTTATTGACCTAATAATTCAATATTCTTCCTTCAGTTTATGAATTAGTTTATGAGTTAGATGAGAATAGAAGATATTCTGGACCCTGTTTTGCAGGTACATTAACAATATGAGATATACCACTTTCATATGACAGAGAGCTGAAGTAACTGGGATTAATACAATCTTACTTTTGCCTGACATACTTTTAAACTAAGAAAGGGATGTTCATGAGATAACCAATTTTGGTTATTGTAAAACAATGTAAGTATCATAAAATAATCAGTGGTTGTTATAGTTTAGATAATGATGTATCCTTCAAAAGTTCATGCATTAGACAATGCAAGAAACTTTAGAGGTGAAATAATTGGGCTGTGAAAGCCTTAACTTAATCATTGCATTAACCAATCCCCTGAAACTGGGTGGTAACTATAGGCAGGTAGGGTGTGGGTGGAGGAGATGGGTCACTGGGACATGCTTTTGGGGTTTATATTTTGTCTTGATCTATGTCTGTCTCTGTCTCTCTCTGTTTCTGTGTCTCTGTCTCTCTCTCTCTTTTGCACTCTCTCTCTTTCTCTCTCTTTCTCTCTCTGCTTCCTGGTGGCCATGTCCTGAGCCACTTTCCAACTCAACGCTCTTCTACATAATGCTCTGCTTCACCTCAGATCCCAAAGAAGGAGTCGCCATGGACTGAGACATTTGAAATCATGAACCCTCAAATAAATTTTGCTTCTTTAATTATTTCTGAAAGTTCCTTCAGTCACATCCTCAAAAAAAGCAGACCAAAACAGTGGTTATATTGTATCATTTTGAACAGATACTTTTTCACAGTGAATTGAAAGAAAACATTTTGTTTTATGGGGACTATATAATTTACTTCTAAGAAGGTAAATCTCAAAATGGTAATTAAGGAGAATTTTTAAAAGTCTTTTTCTTGTTACAGATACAGGAAATACTTTAAATAATTAGAAAAATTAGAAAAGGCATTCAAAAGGAAGTATAAATACACACACACACACACACACACACACACACAAAATTTGAAAACAAAAACCATCTTGTATGTTTAACGTGTTTTCCCCACATTATCCAAATATGTATGTTTGAATCATCCCTTTAAGCTTTACACCATAAAAATATACTAGGGGCATTTCCCTGGTATTTAGGACTTTAGAAACAAGCCATGCCTATGAAATAAGATATTTAAGACAATTCTGTTTTTAATTTTCTTTTTACATTTTATACTATAACAATATGACATTATTATTTATATCTATCTCAACAAAATAAATAATTTCATAAGAAATTGATGAAATATGAGTCATTCTTTGTGGAAATACATATCAAAATTTTTTTCTTATAACATTCATATCAATTAATAGATTTTATATAAATTTCTGAGATGGATTTACTTAATGTACACATGACAGTGATAAATATTTACATTTAAAAATATAAAATTTTGTTATGTTATTTATTTTTGGTGAGGTTGAATATTATATTGTACATTTATTTTCTAATGTTATCACTAGTTTTGATTCTGTCTTCATTTTAATATGTATGTTTGATTCTTTTATTTATTAATTATTAATTATTAAACATTACCCTAATATTTAACTTGCAGTGATAGAACTTTGAAGTTATTATGGGAAAAGAGATAAAGTTAAAGTAAAAAAAAACAGAACTTGAAAAATTTTGTAAAATTTTTTTTAAAGTTGTCAATGGACCTTTATTTTATTTATTTGTATGTGGTGCTGAGAATTGAACTCAGTGCCTCACACATGCTAGGCAAATTCTCTCCCACTGAGCTACAACCTGGCCCCTTGAAAATTTTTAATAAAGACTTTTTCCTCATTCCTCCATTAGTATAAGATATGCTTTTTAGAAGGGTATTTATTGTTGTCTTCCTCGTTTGTACTTTTCAATATTTTGCCTAAAGCAAAAGATTACATTTTGCTGTATTTACAACATCATTTAGATTAATAATTCTTGAAATTAGTTTATAATTTCTAAGAAAATAAAATAATTATACAAATTCAATTCAAAAGAATTGCATAAATCTTGATAAATTGGGAGAGTTATTAAAATTCCATTTATTTAAAAGGTGCATTACCAATAGAATTATTCATAAGGTGAATTGTGACACAATATTCATTTGAAAAAAAATATATTTCAAATTAATTGTTACAAACCATTGGTACTTAGTAATGTAGACAAATTGAGAAACATGCCCTGTCCACTAATTTTTTAGATGAGATAAAAATATTTTATATTATTAAAGTTTACATTTGTTATAATAGGTAAGAGGATACTAATATAGTATGAACTTATACAACTAATTAGTTACAAAAATGCCCTGGGCACTAATTGATGAAATTACTATACTTACTATCTATAATTTTGTAAAACAACAAAATATTGGTAATTCACTCTTAATTATGATAAACTGTTCTAAGAAATGTATGTGCTTATGCACTAAAGGATGTTTCTAATTTAAAGAATAAATATTGGACAGCATGCTGCCTTGCTTTCTGCAGCCACATTTATACTATGTTACTCTGTGTTCTTTTTCCTTAAAAATTCTAGTACACATATTTTGAAAACAAAATGTATACTTCTGTACACAAAGGTATAAGTATAATATGTTAGATGGCATTTTGGCATTTCCTTTAGTAAGATTATGTCTTTTGCTAAAATGTCTAGAATTATAAAATTCTTCATTTGCCAAATTTCTTTCCATTCTGAATAGTAATTTATTTTTTGCAAATAACGTGTTCTAGAATGAGATTTAGAAGGCAGAAGAGATAGTATTGTCATTGTAGGACAACAAAATATTGGTAACTTATTTTAAATTTTATGAAATATTTTTTAAATGTATTTTAGAAATCAAGGACTTCAGTGAAAGATGACATTGTCGTTATTTTTGACCTTAACTGTTGATAGCCAGGTTGTAGGGGCGTGAATGTCAACCCACAAGTTGCAGGGGTCACTGTGAGAAGTCAAATGTTTAAGCTGCCATCATTCTATGGACACAAAAGAATTGACATTGTAACAACTTCCTTATCCCTAATTTGCTGGTCATTGGATTTTGATTGTAATACTGTTTTTTTGAAATAAAGAGTCTCAGTGATGGTCTAGTGATTGCCAATTTTTCAATTCTAACATCCAATAAACTATAATGATATTATGTTAGTTCAGTAAATCTGCATATATTCAATATGCGTGAATATTTAAATTTGCTATTTATATAATATCAATGTTACAATACTGATCCCCTTTAAGTTCATAGTAGATATTTCTTCTAATCAGGCAAAGCACTTTCAAATAGTTTCATAATCCATATGGGACCAGTTGTAGAACAACATTTTAGTCATATTTATATAAATAAAGAACCAAAAGATTTTCAGCCTTTCTTATCCTCAAGATTTTACCATTCTTAGTATTTTGTCTGTTACTACTGAGAACATTATCAAAGGGCTTCTCTAGTAGTTTTGAAGAGTTTCATACTCAAAATAAACATATTCAGTTTTTTTTTTCTCCTTTCAGGCAGATGTTCAGTTGCCAGTCTCACTGAAATATTCTTTTCCATAAAAATTAAAGTCATACACAAATCCTACTCATCTTCTTCCTTACATCTTGACACTTTAATCTCAGAATTTCTAAATTTGATTCTGAGTGAAAGTGAGGACCAATTTCTCTGTTACATCTTTGAACTTTTCAGCAGATTTGTGTGCCTTCTCTGTTATTTATCCTTGATTTCCTTGTGCATGCAATGATCCATGGACACATCTTACATTGCCGAAGTCAATGCTGATTTGTTATTTCCATTTTGATATTCCATAGATGCCTCAAAGTCTGTATTTTCCAAATGAAACTGATCACCTCCACCTGCTAAACCATATCAATATTCAGCTGCTAAGAAAAATTAGCATATTTCAAGTGATGTTTTCACCATTCATTTCACTGTCAGGAAATGGTTTACTATCCATGAACTCATGTTCTCCATTCATCACATTCCATACACTATGCTTTCATTTTGACTCCTAAATTGTTTCTTAACCTATCCATCACTCCCTTCTTTATGTTCACCGTCCTAATTTAAGTGTCAGTGAACTTAGCTCACTGATTCTGTTGGGTTTTAACATTTAAAATGCATTATCTTAGGTAGAGTGAATATGTTAACCTGGCCATTTTACTATTCCTGAAAGTAATGAGAATTAATATTTAAGGCATTTGAAAAATGTATTTAAGGAGTTGTACATCAATATTTACTGCTCTTAGGTGCTTCATGTATCATGGTATTTGGCAGGTGTGTACAGTAATTTATGATTTCCATTGTAATCTTTTACTTGATGACACATTTTACCTTAATTCATTTTTCTTTCTATTCTTTTCAATATATATCAATAAAAGATTTTTAAAAAGAAACAAACCTGAATAATCATATCAGTTCAAATGTGCAGTGGTACATGCCAATAGTCCAACTATTCAGGAGGCTGAAGCAGGCACATCCTGAGTTTGAGGGTAGAATGAATAACTTAGACCCTATCTCAACATAGAAAAATAAAAAAAGGCTGGGGAAATATCTCAGTGATAGAGGGCATGTTTAACAAGCTCATGGTACTAGGTTCAAAAAAAGTATTTATTACTCTTCACCTATTTGAATGAAGTTAAAATTAGGTATAGTCTTAGAATTATTAGGAAACTCCCACTTAATTTTTTTTCCATCCTTGTTGTTTTAAGTGTGTGCTCTTATTTATACCTATTGCATTTTTTTCTACTAGTTATTCAGAGATGTTCTCAAAAAAACAATTATCTCTGGAATCAGGATTATGCAGAGAAAAGAGAACAGATACATTTTTTCTTACAATTTTTGTTTGATTTCTTTCTTTCTTTAAAAATAACTGGATGTTGGATCATATTCAAATCATCAAAGTCCCAAAATATACAAACCATGTTCACTTTATTATGATGATGAATATAATCATCATCATCATTTTGGTACTGGATACTGAATCCAGAGGTGTTTTACTACTGAGCTATATATAACTCTAGCTTTTATTTTTTGAGACAAGTTCTCTCTAAGTGGCTAAGGCTGGCCTAGAATTTAGAATCCTCCTGCTTGTGCCTCTCAAGCTGCTGGGATTACAGGCAAGTGCCACCACACCCAATAAAGCATGTTAATTTTTAATTGGTATGATACTATAATTAATACACAGATCATGTAAGTCTGTGCCTATTTTATTGTCATCTATCTATCTACCACATAGTAAGCACATAGGATTGCTTAAGTTGATGATATTAGTGTATGTTTTAGAACCCTAATCTATGCATATTTTGTACCAAAATTTACATTTATTCCAATATCATTCATCATTTATCAAATAGTATCAAGCTTTGACACTCATTTGTAGAACTCAACTTTCAGACAATTTATTTCATGGTGTATGGACAATTAACATTTCTTTTACTATTCTACATTTCCCACGTATTTCAAGATATAAGTAAACATTGAGAAGCACACTGAAGAATTACATTAAAAGGTTAAACAAGAAGATCATACAAATGGGTGGTATAGTATAATGTCACCAACTCTGAAGGCAAACTTATCAAAAATCAAACTCTGACTGTAATTTTAATTATATACTTGGATAATTTTGAATATTTTTTATCCTATATTTCCTCAAGAATGAATATATAACTCATGAAGTTGTATTAATAATACAATGTATGTAAACAACTCAGCTTTGCATAATATTGCACAATATTGAAATATGAAAGCTATGGATATTATTTGAATTAATGTTGATATTTTTGAATATCTGAGTAAATTTAATTTTAAAATACTATGATTAGTTAACTATGGTAGAAATAATTCACTTTTGTACTTACCTATGAATCTAAAAAATAGTAACAAAAAAACCTGTAACAAAAATTAGAGAAAATAAATCATAGTTTGTCTACCTGTACCTAACTATATTATAAATGTAAAGTTAATGACATTGATTTGCATTTATATACCTACCACATAGTAAGCACATAAGATCGCTTAAATTGATATTAGTGTATGTCTTAGAACATACACTAATAAAATAAAATATGCATATTTTACACCAAAATTTACATTTATTCCAATATCATTTATCATTTATCAAATAATATCAAGCTTCCTGTGAAAAACTGTGTAACAATAAAGAATTAGCAAAGATATGCTTTTATAATTCATATACATTATTCACAGGTGCAATATTATTGTAATGAATTATAGCTTTGAGTTTTTAAAGAAAAGAGTATTTAAAATCCAGATGTGGGCTTTCACTAGTATTGGAAAAATATAATGTGTGCCCTTAACTTTGCAATTTAAAGGTTTAATGAGCAGTGATTATTACTTGCTCAGATTTCTATATTTTCAAAGACTATGCCAAAATGAATTCCTACATCTGGTCTATACTGTGTATTTACTAGAACTTGGGGGTGTTTATAATACTTAATCATCAGTATTTCTCTAGTCCTTTCTACTAAAATTCTATACCTACTGATTTTTGTAGCACTCTAGCATATTTAAAGAAGCTGAAATAGGAAAAACAATTTCAGGAACTGCAAATTAATCAGCAGTAGGCAAATTTATGCTAAATAATAGCATTGGTATGGTACACTGAAATTATCTAGCTTATGTCATTATTTTAAAGTCAGGGACATTGAAGACCAGAAATATTAACTTCTTTATTGCAAGTTACATAGTAAGTTAGTGGCAGACACTTTCAATTATCTAGTGTATTTTTCTTTTAATAATTATACATAATTACTTATTTTGAAATATAGCATATGGCATTTACAGGTATAAATTAAGTTGAACAAGATATTTAATCTTCATACCATGGCATTTCTTGCCTGAAGTTCTAAAAAGGTATCAATAAATAGAAAAATAAAATGCAATTACATTTTGTATTTTAAACTTTATTATATTTTGAAGGTCGCATGATTAAAAATAGAGCAAAATGACTGAAGCAACAGGAAGACAAAGAAGTGGAAGGGTACAGAAAGACAGATGCAAACTTCTGGAAGGTATCCTGTATGCATTAACTCCAGGGTTATGGGCCACAATGAGGGGTATTTACAAGGGTGGAGCTAGTTGTAAGATATATTAATTCAAGGGGCCCACAGGTAAAAGAAACATCTTCCAATGAGTATAATGTACATGCAGAAGACAGTTTATTTTAAGCAATATTTTTATGCTTCCGTAGTCAGCTTTTTATTAATCTTAGGCCATATTCATTTGCATAATCCATTCTTTCTTTTATGGAACACACACTTTTCTCAATTTTAGTGCAATTATAATGTAAATGATTTCTAAAACTGAACATTTTGTTAGACAGAAATAAATAAGAAATACACCTAGAGTAGATTTTCCCAGTGAGGGGTTTATTTTCTCATCCAGGAAGAAGTTTGGTGTTAGCCAATATTGATCTGTAGAATCCCATCAATGAATTGGGCCCTGTCCTTATTAAGGGACTTTTATTATTATAGTTATTGTATGTGTGTTCTAGGTAGGGCAAAAGGTTAGAGTTCAAAGGCAAAGATACATACCCTTTGATTAAAAAAGCACCAGGAACAAATTTATGTTCCAGTAGTAAAATTGTTGAGTGATTAGCAGTGTCTATCACTGACAGCCTCATGAGGAGAGAAGGGTGGATTTATGAGGAATTTTGGATAAACACCTAAGAACCAAATCCTGAAGCATACTACAGGCCATGTTAATCAAGTTGAACTTAATTTTACTGGCAATGGAGTGCTACATTAGGCAGGAAAGATAGAAAATACCATTAACATTGTCTTCTATTATCCTAATCAAAACACATCTTATTTCACAAATCACTTCAAAGATATGGGGATTTCCTCTTTGATTTAAGGCAATAGGACATTGTTCCATGTATATTTAGCTTTCTGTTTTATTGTTATAGGTTTCTTTGTGATTCTTAAAAGATAATTCCTATAAAAAGAACTTAGAAGTAATTATGACATATCTCTATATAGGCAGGTCAAATAAAATCTAAAATTTTATATTAATGGGGAAATTGATTAAGACATACAATTTAAATCATAATTTTTCTCTTTCATTATAACAATCCTAAGTTTACCACATTAATTTTTTGTTTTTATTTTCAAATTTCCAAAGAGTAAAATTAAATGTGTGTTCACATTTAATTTGAAACATATCATTAAAACCAAATATACTAAGATACATATAATATATAACACATATTCATAGACATTGAAATTGAAGATAATTACTACATTAAGGAAGAGTATGAAGAAATTTCAAAGGACCACAAAAACATATTAACTGACATATACATATGTTTAAAAATTAAAGTTTTTTAAAATTTTTAAAAATTAAAGTGAAAATTACAGATTGTTTAATAATGTTTGATCGAGCATTATTTAATAGCTTGATTATAAAGACAATGTTTTATGCTTTTGGATTAAAAATGTATTTAAACTAAAAGTCTTTAGTTTTCTATTAAAATGGTAGAAAAACATAACATTAAAAATATTTTTAAATAAATAGAAAATAAAAATTACAAATTTGATTAAATAAAGCAAAGAGGGCTTTTTAAATGACGAAAGAAGTAGAACTATTTTGTCAAATTTGTTTAGAAAGGTTAGAATTTCAAACAAATAAAATAAAGAATAGTAATTCCAAATAGTGTGATTAAAACAATAATAATATATGCAATATTATGGAAATAAGTTTGAAATCCAAAGTTAGACTGTTAAAGAAAAAATATTTCTAAAATAAGAAATAAGACACTATAAAAATAAAGACCTAATTTACTAGAGAAAATAAATTTCAGATTCAAATATCTACTTATCAGCCAACCTGCTTCAGTAATCTTTTTGGAACCCAAGCACATAAGCTCAATTATATTCTCCTCTTGTCAGAGATAATCCTATTTTATTTAGAAAAACAATATATTCATCAAATAGAAACATTGTATAGATGTGCACATCTACTTTATTCATTTTACCAGTTTTGCGTTATACAAATAATGAACTCTTGGAGCTTGGGACCTAGAAAGAAAATCAATTGACCAAAATATTTTATTAGCATTTTGTCAATAATATTTCTAGCATGCTAATAATGATTTAACAACATTATATATGACATCTAATCTAGCATAGTTTTAAAACAAAAAATGAAAACTGGATCTAAGTAAAATGTATCTGTGATGCTGAAATGATTTAATTTAAAGAATATTAATATATTAATTTTATAAAGACAATATTAATATTATTCAGTAATTTAGCAGGTTAAAGTGAAAAAACACATATAAACATGTAGACTTTCTAAAGTTATTTCTGAAAATATTCAATTTTCTGATCGAAATCAATCTTGGCAGATAGACAAAGTAATATATATTCCCTTAACTTGATAAAAGCTTTCTATCAGATGTATTTCTCTCTCTTATATGATGTTGTTCAATTTTATATATATATATATATGTATATATATACATATATATATATTTGGTCATATATATATGGATATGTGTGATACATACACACACACTCACACATATACATACACATATGGGCACTATTAGCATTGATGCCAAGTAACAGCCATGGATGACTGATAAAACTAATATTTCTTGATGTTGTACTTATGCCATAAAATTATACTTATATTAAACAAAGTATGAGGTAATGACCTATGCAGTGGATTAAAAATATTTTTAAACATCAGGAAATAAGGTACATCTTGGTTTTATTTTCAAACAATATTTATGTATTTAGGATATCAGAGAATATTAATTTTGTTGCATAAAAGATATCAACTTTCAATAACAAAATTAAAATGAACAAAACAATATGATTTTTAAAAGCATATATAGTATGGGCTGGGGAGATAGCTCAGTTGGTAGAGTGCTTGCCTCACATGCACAAGGCCCTGGATTCAATTCCCAGTACCACAAAAGAAAAAAAAAAGCATATATAGTATGATAGTAAGATAAAATACACATACTAATAATACATATCAACCACACAAACATGACATAGGGAACAAATATTAACATCTGAACAGTGGATACCTCAGGAGAAGACTACCATTCGGGGTGCTGATCAGGTAAGTTTTCTAGAACCATCTCAAAATGAACTTGTCAACAAGAATGATTTGACCAGAATCTGCAGAACTACGAAACTGCCTCCTTCAGTTTTCCTCATTTCTAGTAAATGAGTTAACCACCCACCCACTTTGGATAAACACCTCGATGTTTACTTAATTCCTTTACTTATCTCCTGATTCAGTAAAAAGGCTACGTTACTATCCATAATATATACTATTCCTCAATAAGGGCGCATTCACGTACTTCAAGGCAGTTGTACTCTCTATTCGCTCTTCTTCAAACGTAACCCCATCAAATTTTTCTCACTATTGTAACCTCTTCCATGAGGTCTTTGCTAGTCACCATGCTTAAAATTGAAAGAACTATTTCCTAGAACCTTCCTGCTTCTGTCTGATTTCTGCTCTTTCATAGAATTTCAAACATCTAACATGCAATGTACTCTACTTACATTTTTTGTTTATGTCTTTCTCTCCTCTAGAATGTAAGTTCTACAGCAAGAATGGCAAGGAATGAGTTTGTATGTTTTGTGTACTAATGTATTCTTTGTTCTTAAACAGAATTTTTAAAAATCCAATCATACATTATTTTTAAACATAATCATAAGATTTTAAGATGGATATAAGTATTTTTTAAAAAATTTTTCTTAGGGTTGTTCTAGCTTTTATTTTCTATGGAATATATTTTAAATTTCTTAACAGCCCAGTATATTTAATCATCTTAAAACTCTGAGCCAAGAAAAGTGTAAATGAGAAATTTATAAAGTGTATTAAAAGGAGAATCAATCCTTCTTTGGAAATCAATTGGCAAAGATAACAATTGATATTATGATTTAAGGAAGTCAACCCACTAGCTATAAAACCAAATATTGAAACAAGTTTTTGTTTGTTTGTTACAACTTTATAAGCTTGATAAATCCTAATGTATGATTCTCATTGAATTATCTTAAAACAATCTGAACTATTATAAATCTGGTCTAATAGTATCATGAGAAAATGAAAGACAAAAGAAAATTCATGAATTTCCTTGTATGGCTGTGTAAGGATATTCGAGACAGATGTCTTTTTTTAAAATCCTATTTCCACTGAATCTCTGATTTATCCAATGTACATACAGATAGTAAGATCATTAGCAAGTATAAACTGAATTCATAAACACCGGGACAAACTGAAGGTACATAATCTGTCATCAAAATCTTTTCATACAAGGTACATTTTAACTACTTGATTTTAATGAGCCTAAAAATATATTGACATCATTCTTTTCATTTTCTTTCCCCATGAACTACAAACTACCATGTCTCCAGCATTTTATATTATAAATTAACTGAGATTTCACTTAAATGTTTGAGAAATGGTTAAAAAGTACGTATATGAGGTTGAATAAATTTGGTTATAAGGTACTTTGCCATAATAGAAATAGAAAAATGTTGTCTCTATGGAATATGTCAGTCACATGAATAATTACTAAGTTAATTCTCATCTTTGGTTCTAAATAGATGGTAATTTCCATTATGCCAAATTTTCAGAAGGCAGCTATTCTTAAGTTAAAAGTATTATTTAAAAAGGGGGAAAACTGTGCAAGTGTTTAATGAATAAGCCTCAGTCTTACATGTGGTTAACAACACTATTCTGAATAAAACTGAAAATGGTGGCATCTGTACGGGTTTTTAATAGAAATGCATTATTATTATTTGATAACATAGCTTTAAGTAAATTGTTTGACAACTATCTATGAAAATCAAAAGTACAAACAAAAAGTTTATTACAGAGATTTTTAAAATGTCACAGATATGCTTTGATAATTATACTCTGTTGTACATTATAAATACCATGTTGTTATTTGCTTGTTGACTTATAAAATGTAAGATATTGTTGCCTAAACTAAAGATAGTTTCTAATGGGACATGCTGTTAGGATAGAATCTGGGAGAGCACAAGTAGTCCTCAGAATGCACTCTGACATCTATTTTACTTCTCAGCTACATGGCATATGTGAAATTAAAGACTCTTAATGCTGAACAACATTCTCATTTCAGTTCACTTAGGAAGAAAAGGAAAAGAACAACTTTTACTGTTCTTTTGTAAACTAATTCTTACCAATACTTGAAGTTTACTATTCCTACTTTATATTGTGATTATTGTAATAACTTAAAATGAATGTAGTTGCCATGTAGATCAAAATGGAAAAGTCAGAAACTTCATGTGGTTCAATGTAACATGTTTTGTATGTTTTTCCTTTTAGTTCCTTGTTTCTGTATGTATGTAGTTGAATTCATATGCAATGTTACAAGTAAGATTTTAGTACTGTCAATAACTAAGACCTCAGAGAATAAAATAAAAATGAAAAAAATAAAAATAAAAATGACGCACTTTTAAAATGTTAAATTTCACTTTATTTGCTAAAACATAATCTCCTTATGCCCACAAAATTTGCTTTTTAAAAATGAACTCAAAACTCTTTGAGACATAATGATATTCAGTATTAAATCCATTCTTAGAGGCCCAGGTTTCTAAAGTTGACACTAAGTTTTAATTTCAGAAGATTGTTACATAGTTTTAAAAAAAAATACTATTTCAATTATTTCCCTGGTAAGTTGTACTACATAATATTTGATGCCATGACCTGCATGGCTGTTAATTCAGGAAACTGAACGGGGTGGTGAGATGAAAAAAAGACAAACAGGCACACAAGTAAAGAAAAAGCTGAGACTCAGTGGTTCACTAACAACTCTGACAGGGGATACTGACCACAAACAAATGTGGCATGTTTATTATATAAGTTTAAACATCAAGAGGATTTATTGTGAGAAAGTTTCTTCAAGATAAACAGAATGAAAATTGAGGATATAAACAGTCCAATTAGAACTATCAGCATGGGCCCCAGGGCAGTTGGTGTTTCAACCTAGGTCATAAGCTGATAATTCCCTGGCTGGCATGGAACCTTTGTTTGAACAGGTCATAACCACAACAGCTGGAAGTCTCAAATCTATGCCTTTGTGTTGAGAGCTCCCAGGAGGGGCATTGCTTCTGTTGCAGAACAGCTCAAGGACCATAACTCATTTTCTGCTCCCCAAAATTTGATGCAAACTTATCAGAAAATAAATTCACTGAATAAGTAAAATTCAATTTTGACAGATTTTTTTAATTACTTGCTGAGAATTAAAAACAATTTTCAAATATGATTATAACATATAATTTTCATATTTTATGCATTTTTAAATAAATTTAATATCTTAATATTTTTGAAACACAAAAATAAATCTGAAGAAGAGAGGTCAGCATTTTTCCTAAGAAAATATTTTTAAATATTTTAGATAAGTAGATTTATATACATTCATATATATGCACATACAAATACACAAATATACTGTTATTAAAGTTTGTAATGATGCAAAGGGACATTTCCATCATTTATGTGAGACAGTAATTGAAGGAAATTGTAGAAAATTATTTTTAAAACTGTAAAAACTATTTTATCATGAATAATAAGCAAGAAATACATTTTACTTTTTTAGTTGTAAAGCAGACCAAGGAATTAATATTCAGACAAAGTAGAGTCATCACTGTCATTAAATAAATTGGCTTAATTGGTGGTATGGCAATTTAAATGACACATTCAAAGTTCTCATAAATTAGAAATGCATTCCTATGAATAATAACATTATCCAATTCTTTCCCACTACTTTATTCCCACAAAATTTGCTTTTTAAAAAATGAACTTAAAATCCTTTTCTTTGATTTTAAAATGAAGAAAATTTGCTATATATAAAGTGCTGTTGTGCAAATAAATGACACTTCATCTTGAAATTTTATGGACACATGCAAGACACAATTTTTTAAATCATATTAAATAGTACATGATTTATTTTTTTTCAGTTTTTTTAACATCACTATTGTGTGAAGGCTATTTGATAAACAGAAAACAGAATAAAAATTCAAAATATAGAGTATATAGAATTTTATGGAATAGAATTTTTAAAACTTCCCATAATCCCACAATAAGTACTTTCATTAATCTTTTATATAAGCTCTGTATCAGCATTATCCAATAAGAATATAAAGTATGCCACATATGTAATTTTAAGTATTCCTATACATAAAAAAGATATAAAAAGATAGCTGAAATAAATTTTAGTGATAAATTTTATTTTACTCAGTATATATAAAATAAATAACATTGTGATGGTTAATTGTATGTCATCTTGACTGTGCCAGGATACTCAAATAATTTGACAAACATTATGCTGAATGTTTCTGTAATGGAAATGTTTAGGATGAGATTACCATTTAAATTAATGGGACTTGGGTAAATATTATTGCTTTTCATAATGAATGATTGGTGTATCTCATCCAATCAGATGAATGTCAGATAGAACCTGTTCTTCAGCAACAGATAATCATTCAGTTTGAACTGTAGCACTGATTCTTCCCTAGACTTCTAGGCTTCTGAGCCACCCTTCCTAATCTGGACTTATCAGCTACTATAACTGTGTGAGCCAAATTATCAAAATTAATTTCTCAGTTAGGATGATGTATGCTCACATGTATTTACATACATATGTGAGTATGTGTGTATAACCTATTTTTTTCTGCTTCTCTGAAAATACCTACTAATGCTATCTGTAGTTATTATAAAATATTGAGTTGTTTTCCATTTCTTTTTAATGCTGTTATCAAATTCCTTTCTGTATTTAAGATTTATAACATATCTCAATTCAAAATAGCCACTTTTCAAATGTTTTATATCTGCATGGGACTAGTGACTACTGGAACAAATGGCTTAAAGATTATTTTTCTCCTTTTTTTCTTCAATATAAGTATTTCTTTAGTGTACTTGTGAAAATATAATTTTGATATCTATCTAGTATTCTATTCATCCTCTGAAACAATTTTTATTGTTTAAAGTTTCTCATGTTTTAGTTAAAATATTTTTTGCCATCAAACTGTGTTTATATAGTTTTTATCTCTGATTCCTCCAAGATAAATTCTTAGTGGTAGAATTTCTGGGAAAAGTACTATCAACATTTTAATGCTATTTTGTAGATATTGAAAATGGACCTCAAGGGCTATTTTCCTATACTCTTGCCATACAAGAAATTCAAGAATATTTATAATTGTTCTGAAATTTAAGGGCTACAGACTAGAATAATTGTACTAACATGTTCTGAAATTTGGCAATTATATTCTAGTAGTTTAATACACTAGCTATTATTTGGTTACAGCTATCTCAGACTTTAGTGCACAAAAAAATTGCCTAGGATTTGTCTAAAATGCAAATTCCTGGGCCTACCAGCTACACCTATCCAAAAGGAATGAGGAACTTGGGCTGCAAAAGGACTGATAAACTCCTGTTGTATTAAATATACAACATTTGCAAGCTGTTAATGCATTTGCAAGCTGTTCCATGGAAGTTAGTTTTTACTTTTCAGTGTTACTAGAAATGACTAGTGAGATGCTTTTGGGGAAAACATTGCTATTTCTTTGTATTTTTTTCCAATCTTCATATTTGGAGTCTTAAAATGAAATCTAGTTTAGGCTTATGCTAAGCCACAAGCTACAGGTAAATATATAAAATAATTAACTATATTTATAAAAATTGAGTACTTCAATTAATGACTTCTGATTCTTATCATTTTGCAAATTCTTGATTTTGTTTTAATCTGAAGATATCACATTTAAAATGTTTCAAAATCAGGTTATTTTTTTAATCACAAAACACTTTTCTTCTGAGATTCACATGAGAAGGCTGATTCTTCAATTGCTAAGACATGCTTAATTAATAAAAGGTTAGAGAAACTATGTATTTTTGTTTGTATTTCTATTATTTAAATTCAACATCGTTTATTTATATTTGCTATTTCCAAGTTAGTATTCTAAATGAAAAAAACATGAATTTAGTTTCTTAAAACTTGGTATTATTTTTGCTTTATTCCACATGTACCAAACATTGAAGAGAAACTACCTTTTCTGGTGATATTTAAGATTTATTGATCATTTCTTCTGTAGGATTTTGTCTTTCTTTTCAAGTACCTTTAAGCTGAATAAAGTGTAGTTATTATGTACATATTATTTCTTCCAGATATTTCCCTACAGACATGCATTTTAAGGTCTGGCTAAAATATTGCACTCTCCTTCAGCATTATTCTTGGTCAATCTTTTATCTGAAATTCTTTTTATTAGGTAGTCTTAGTTTTATATAGTCCCCCCTTGCATTGTTCTTACGTATTTTTTTTTACTAGTCAATGTTTTTAATGTATTCATAGAGTTTTACAAACAGCAGTACAATCTGTTTTAGAAAATTTTCTTTTTTTTCTTAATTTTTTAATATATTTATTCTACTTAGGTATAAATGATAGCAGAATGCATTTTGATTCATTGTACACAGATGGAATACAACTTTTCATTTCTCTGGTTGTACATGATGTAGAATCACATCATATATGCAGTCATACATGAAGCTAGGGCTATGATGTCCATCTCATTCCACCATCTTTACTGTCCCCATGCCCGCTCCCCTCGCAAACACTTATTATTGTTCGTATTCTTGATAATTGCCATTCTAACTGGCGTGAGATGAAATCCTGATAAATATCCTGATAAATCTTAGATTTGGTCTTTTGATGCTATCCCATAATTCTTTTATGTTCTGTTCATGATTTCTTACCATCTTCACTGTATGGTCAACTTCATTGTATGGTTCTGTCTTCCAAGTGATCTAGTCTGCTGGTGATGCTTTCTATAGAGTTTTTTATTTGGTTTATTGTTTCCTTCATTTCAAGAATTTCTGATTGATATTTTTGCACAATCTCTAGCTCTTTCTTAAAGTAATATTTTGCTACCTGCATTTGCTCCCTTATCTCTTTGTTGAAGTGATCAATTTTTGCCTGTATTTGCTTGCTTAAGTCATTCTTTAATGTACAGATCATTTTAATTATGTACATTCTAAATTCTTTCTCTGACATTTCATCAACTGTGCTGTCAATGGATTCTATAATTAATAGTATCTAGGTTTATTTGGGGCACTTCTTTCCTTTTTTTTTTTCATGTTATGTATCTTCCTTTTTGCAATGCCCATCTGAGGTATTGTGGTTTCTATCCTATAATCTTGTAGTAACACTACAGGTTACTGTATTTCACCTTGGAGTTCACTTCTAGTCCCCAGCAGGTGTCCCCAGATGGACACTACTGCCACTAAAGATGGTGGCAGCTGTAGTGGAGGTAACTCAAGATGGCAGCGGGAGTGGCCTTGGCTGGGCGCCTGATGTTGTCCCTGAAGGTGGTCCTGGGCCTTGGCCTGTACTCCCGTGGGTGGGTTGGCAGAAACTCTGGTGTGGAACTGAGGGCAGTCCCGAGCCTCACTTAGGCCAGGTCTCCTTCAGGGTTCCCAGGAGGCAGTCCTTCCCCTAGGTCTGGGTTCCCCTGTGACTGCTGGCTAGTAGTTTTGGGTCTAACCTTGGCTGGACTCCCGCAGTGGTCCCTAAAGCTGGTCCTGGGCCTTGGCCTGTGCTCCTTTCTTGTGTATGTTTTTTATTATCTGTTTCACCACTTTTTTTTTACACAATTAGTACCACTTGGATGTTTTGTTTGATAGTTACTTTTTGTATTCTACACAAGGCAACTGACTCCAAGAAGAAGTGGGAAGGCATCTTGATTATAAAAGCATTACAGCAATTCTGTATAAAGAAAAGGGCAATTCAGTCATTCGTTGCAAAGATTTTTTTTACAATACATGATCACAGTGTAATGCTGATTCAGGCTAGTTAAGGGGCACTGGCCTCAGGTGATAACACAAAACTGCACAACCTCTCAGCCACAGATGATTTCTCAAACTCATAACACATTAAATATTTAAATACTTGTCAAAAAATTTATCTTGTTCCAAAATAGCTGCTTTTATCATGTCCTGTTTCTAAAATTTCTCAGTGCTGTTTTTGGACCATTTACCTTGCAAAATGTAAAAGTTTTTGATTAAACAAAGGCTTTTAGTTTTAATTTTGACAGAAACAGGAAAGAACAAAAACTGATGCGACTTTTTGGTTAGAGTCTACATATATTTATATGTCTACATATATTTATA
>CM053408.1:76334051-76349465 GCA_028644305.1 Xerus rutilus | reverse complement strand
TTTTTTTTTTTTTTGGTACTGGGGATTGAACTCAGGGGCACTCGACCACTGAGCCACATCCCCAGCCCTATTTTGTGTTTTATGTAGAGACAGGGTCTCACTGAGTTGCTTAGCACCTCGCCATGGCTGAGGCTGGCTTTGAACTCGCGATTCTCCTGTCTCAGCCTCCCTAAGTGCTGGGATTACAGGCTTGAGCCACTGCGCCCAGCTTATCCATTGTTTTTCTTTCTTTCTTTCTTTTTTTGGTACTGAAGATTGAACTCAGGGGTACTCGACCACTGAGCCACATCCCCAGCCCTAATTTGTGTTTTACATAGAGACAGAGTCTCACTGAGTTGCTTAGCGACTCACCGTTGCTGAGGCTGGCTTTGAACTTGTGATTCTCTTGTCTCAGCCTCCCAGAGTGCTAGGATTACAGGCATGTGCCACTGTGACCAGCTGATCTTTTAATTCTAATATCCTTCTTTATTTACAAGTTAGAAAACTTTTTTCACTTACTTTTAATTTACATATTAGTATCAAAAGTAAAATAAATAAAAAATGCTTTTTATTCTTATTTTGAAACAGAGTCTCATTAAATTAGCCAGGCTTGAGCTTGAGCTCCTCCTGCCTCCACCTCCTGAGTAACTGAGATTGCAGTCATGTGCTACTATGCCCAGCTCCGTCAAGATTTCTACTGTTTGTTGGCCAAAAATAATTGAAATGAAATATCTCTCTCTTGTTAGATACATAATCAAAATAATATTAGGTTCTATAAAGTTAAGGTTTTTTTATTTATTACTATATCCAATTCCTAAAACATTTCCTGGCACAGAATAAACACTAAATATTGTGAAATAATAGATAGTCAATTTATTTTTTTATTTTGATGCTGGGAATTGAACCCAACATCTTGTGCATGGGAAGCAAGCACTCTACCAACTGAGCTATATCCCCAGTAGGGCAACTTTTATGTATATGCACATTTTTCAACATTTTCAAAATGTATCTTATAAGTAAAAGTTTTTTCGAAACTTATATTAGGTAGATCAAGTTTGTTAATTATCAGTTTCAGGTAGAACTTGAAATTTAACATTGCTCTTTCCTATATATCATTTTTAGAGTTTTCAATGTGATCTGGATCTACACAATCATTCTTACATGTCATCCCTTTAGTTTTTCATGGAGCATATGAAATAAAGCTGCCCTTATCTCCTCAATGACTGGTACTTCTCTTTGAACTTCAACAGCAAGATATGACTCAACTTATCCATGACATTCATACTATCACTTGATTTATGGTTTCTAAGGGGGAAAAAAAAGAGTGAAGAAGAATTTGAGTTTTCTAAAGTTATATATTTTTTAATTTTATTTTTAAAAATCATTGATGTGCACTGTTTAAAAACAAGCTGAACATTTTTAATAGTAATACATAGTTAAAGAAAGATGAAGATATATGTGAAAACCTCAGCACAATCAAAACAAGGTTCATATGTAACATCTCCCAAAATGTTCTCTCCCTTCTTACTATTCCCTTCTGCATTCCCAGTCATTAATCTGCTTTCTGTCATTATGTATTAGTTTGCCTTTTCTGGAACTTTATAAAAATGAGATAACAAAGCATGCATTGTCTAGTGTTTGTTGATTTATTATCCAAAGTGCCCAAATATCTTAAGGTTTTAATTTTTTGTGTGTTTTATTTATTCTAACTTACATTGAGTGTTCCTTTTCCTACTAGAACTGGTGTAACCTTTAGTATTTGTCGTTTTGACTTGAAACTGTGAATTGAAAATAAGTTCAGAACAAAAAGTATATCACTTCTTAGGTCATGTATGAGATTTGAATTAAAAGCAGATTCATAAGAAAGGAAAAAAAGATATTAGAATATACCACTTATGGAAGTCAAAGTTAGAAATCCTCATTATATTGATGATAATGTAGAGTCTGTGTTGAAGAATATTCTTCTTTACTATAAAAATGAATTCACACAGGTTTCTGCTTTTCAATAAGATTGAGATAAGATATACTTATCAATCAGAGAAGCTCTGCAGAGTATCTATTGAAATTTTTGAGGTTAAGATTCATTGATTCCATAACTTGCTAGTTTCTCTATATCCTAATGACTCAGGAAAGCCTCAGAATGCTGATCAACATTATTGTGAAGACTTTAAAGTTCTAAATTGTCTGATGTATGTCTTTCATAAAGAAACCTATAAACCTTGTAATCTAACAGTGCTTGTGTATGTGCATGCACACACCCAACACAGCACATTCATTATCTTTTAGGTTTTGGGATAACTCCAAATTATTTATGCCAAAGATGTAAACCCTATTTGACTAAAGACACCTGTACGCAGCTAGGTCCTTATCCAAACTGAACACCTAATTATGAGAAATAAAGTGACCATGAAGTCAGAGTTCCTATCTAAAGATTAGTGATGCAGGCCAACAAATTGTTGTAAAACTAGCTGGGACCAGTAATCATCTAACTATGACAGAACTTACACACCTAGAATTAATCATAAGCAGAGAGAATAAACATAGGATGCATGAGCAAGTGATAGGGACTGGGATTTTACACCACTCACAGCCTCATCTGTTAGCCTGTTACTATTGGATGCTGACAGAAGGTATGAGAATCCTGACACAGATAAAAAGGACTTTATTATTCATTGCACAGCAAGCAGCATGAGATTCATGTTAGCATTGACATTCTTTATTCCTACAAGTCCAGGAGGGCCTATGCAGAACAGCAGATGCAGACCGTTACTATATTCAGTGTCACAGTGCAGAATCACTGACTGAGATATTCACCTCTTTCAAAACAAGGCCAGATCCTGTTTAAGAAGAAATATTACCTCAGCCTTCAGAGGCTTTTGTTGTTGTTTTTGTAAATTTAACCATGAGGAATGCCACAGGTGAAGAGTGGCCATTGCCTTGCATTCTTGACATATGCAGGAGAACGATCCATAGCATGAGTGATTCATGGAATATTATATCTCCCTAAACTATTTGTCCAGGATGCTATGTTATTTGCCTCAGCTCACATTTATTCCCACATGAGGAATTTCTTTATGACTAGTTGATAAAGGGAGGGAAAAGGATGAGCTTAATTCGTTCCTAAATTGGTTGCTCTTTTGGATAGAGATTAAAAAATAGACTGCTAGCACAAAACAGCTTGATTTATTTATGCACTTGAAAGAGCAATCAGAAAAATATTCTTAATGGGCACAATTTCAAGCAGGACAGGAGGTTCCACTTGGTGTATAAACAGAAGTGACCCGAGGTAAGACTGTACACTGACTCATGGTCAGTGAGGAATGACTTGGCCCATTGATCAGTGATGTGAAAGGGAAAAAAATAAAATTTTGACAACTTAGGGGTCTAGGGAGAAACATATATATGATCATATGAAAACTGCAGTTAGCTGATTTTCGTATCGCATATTAACATATATTATAAAACATTCAACACAGAAGAGACTCAAATAAATACAATGACTTGACTGGCTGATGTTAGACAGCCTCTGTCATTCTCTCCCCACTTGCAGGGATGACACAATGTGTTTTGAAACAGGGTAGACACGGCAGTAGAGATGAAAAATACTTGTGGGTGAAAGAGCGTGAATTCATGCAACCAAGGCTAAATGATGTCCTTCTTTGCCTCCATCAGCATGGCTATATAATGTCCCATTTACACTCATCAGCATGCATTAATGTTTACTCCTCCTATGACACCATCTCCTAAAAAGGAGTTACCTGACTATAAGTTGTTTTCTTGTGATTATCTGCATGGAGGGGATGATGATTTACCTTGAGTGTGAGTGACACATATTTGGCATATCATTTTACCTACAGGACTCTGAGGTGCATAATGTTTGCATAATGTTTGCTCCCAGTAGCATAAGATTTCTCAGAAAGCAGTAACAAACAAAAGAACCCAATATACAAGACAAAAGTTGTTGCAGGAAACTAATCAGAAAACAGGTGATCAAATGATTTTGTAATGTCATATGCTACTTGGAAGCTTCCAGTCTCATAGTAATAGAATGACCCTTTGGAAGTTCAGTTGAGAGACAAGTATGTAGATAACAATCAATGAAGTTGTATTGTCTTCATCAAGTATATGTTGTCTGTCTTTAGAGAATAAACTTCATATGGATTGCTTTAGGAATATAGTTTGATTAGGAATAACCCAGATTCCAAAATACCAATAACCCATTTGGGGTATATGTGTTCCATACTCCCATAAATCAGAATCTCATGGCTTAATAAGCTTGGTTCTTAAAGGAATGACCAATCAACCATCTCTAGCTGCTGAACTTTGAGCGAATACTGCCCCTACTCAGTTATTTGAGGAACCTCCTTGTGCCAAAAATTTGGTAGTCAAAAGACAAGATGATCTTCCTTGTAGAATTTCAGGAGGTAGGTGTTACATAATGGGGACAGAGAACAATGCATCTGAACCACAACTGATCCACTGGGTGATCTGTGGATATTGTTTTATCTAATTTTGATGAAAACATAAAGAAGTCCAACAAAATCAGCCTGAGAAAGCATAGTGACCAGGAATTTAAACATTTTAGGGATGGGCCAAACAGGTGCACCACCAAGAGCTACTTGGTTACAAATATGTGCTTGGAATGATGGTTAATATACATCACCAACTTGACTGGATTACGGGATGCCTAGGATTCAAAAACTTCTGGATTTATTAAGGAGTGTGTTTCCAGAGATGATTGGCCTGTGGGAGAGCAAACTAAGGAGAAGACCACCCTGAATGTGAATGGCACAGTACAATAGGCTGAAGGCCCAGATGGAACAAAAGGCCAAAGAAGGAGGAAGTCCCAAAGGATACAAGATCTATTTTTGAGCAAGTTTGTCCATTGCTTCTGCCATTCCCTGGCCAAAGACATTGGACTTCAGCTTCCAACACTGACTGTGACTAATGTTTCTTCAGGGAGTTGCCAAGCCTTCAGTCTTAGCCTGGGGCTTCATCATTGATCCCTCTTGTTCTGAAGCTTCAGTTTCGTGCCTTGAGCAGCTACTGGCTACTTTGGCTCTCCAGTCTGCAGACAACCACTAAGACTATCAAGCTGATCATGTAAGTCAATATAATAAATAATCATATATTTTACTGTTGGTTTTCTTCTAGAGAAGCCTAACTGATATACTTGATATAAACATAAGTCACATATTGCCACTGTGTATTGGCCCCTAAATTGTTTACTACTTTACTGCTGGTTGAGACCTATTAGTTCAAAGACAATTAGTGCAAATACATTTTTTTCCACATCTAATTATTTTTAAAATAGCCCCAAAACAAGGCAGACTTTGTATCATTGAGAGCCTACTGATTTGTATATCCCTGGAAACCTCGCCAAGAAGCTACTGCCCATTAATACGTTAAGGTCTCAAAGTGCTGCTCCTGCTTTTCAGAGCTCTCTGACCTATAGATGGGCAGTTCAGCATCGCACTGAGTGGCATTACTTAGATACATAAGCCTTTTATTCCATCTTCATCCCCACTGTTTTCCTACCCTCTGGAAAGTGGTCCTCACATTATAAGCATTTGGACAATTTCACCCTTTAACAATGTTTTTTCTCATACAAACATTCCCAAGCACTGCCTCTTAGGTTTCTTCATTAAATTAATCATTCCCCAATCTCTCAAACTGAAATCCCATACAGTGCTAAACTCCATGCAAAAAAAAAAAAAAAAAAGATCGACTCAGATGGCATAGCATTATGCTCAGAAGGCAGATCCATCATTGTTAACCCAGAGGGAAAACCTTTAAACAGAGGATTAGAGACAGATAATGATGATAGTGGTGGTGGTGGTGGTTCTTCTTCTTCTTCCTCTGAATTCTTTATGTGTGATATTTATTTAATAAAACAAATTACATAGTACAAACAATTTAATAACCAAAATATAGCATATATGAATATGTCACAACAAATGCCACTATTATGTATAATTGTAATGCAGTAATAAAAATATGAAAATTGACAAAAGTGCTGAGTGTGGTGGCACACATTTCTAATTCCAGCAGCTTCGGAGGCTAAGGCAGGAGGATCATGAGTTCAAGGCCAGCCTCAGCAGAAGTGAGGCACTAAGCAACTCAGTGCGACCCTGTTTCTAAATAAAATAGAAAGTTGGGCTGGGGAGATGGCTGAGTGGTCAAGTGCCCCAGAGTTCAATCTCCAGTACAGAAAGAAAGAAAGAAAGAAAGAAAGAAAGAAAGAAAGAAAGAAAGAAAGAAAGAAAATTGAAAAGAGTACAGAGGATCATTCTCAGGCTTGAAACCTAAGCTAATTTTCCCAATTTCATACTTGCTTATGTCTGGTGAACCAATTATTTCTTTCAGTCTCTCTTTTTGGGAAGGGGAATGTCTATCCTATCTGTGTCTCATCAACGTATTTTAGAAGCAGATAGCTTCTTTTCTAATTTCATAGGTCTACAGGTACGTAAGAATTCCCAGGTAAGGTCCCAGGCAGGTAATTCCCACTGGATCATATCCAGAGAATTCCCCATACTTAATTTAAATTGTTTAGATAATGTGATTTGAAATTTTTAAAGTTATTTTTAGATGAGATTTTGGAGTAGATTTGACCCTGGAAATTTTTAAAACATTAAGAAATTGTGAGGGGAATATGTTTTGCATATTTTGTTATAAATCAAAGTGATGAATACAGAGAGCTGAATACATACAGTAGGATGCATAGCATCCACCTAAAATGCATGTCCATTTAAAACTTCAGATATTATCCAATTTGGAATTTGAATTTTACAAAAATAATTATGAGGAAAAACAAATTGAGATCATACTGGATGAAACTTGGCTGTAACTAATTCCACAAAGGATATCTGCACACTGAAAAGGAGACACAGAAACATAAGAAAGAAAAATCATGTGGAGATAGACACAGAGATTAGAATTAAGTTGCTACAAACCAAGAAATTTCAGAAGCAATTAAGATGTAGAAGAGGTAAAAGGAGGATTTTCCCCTGTGATCCATTATAGGAAGCCTGGTCCTGTCAACATCTTTATTACAGACTCTGGCCTCTGCAATTCTGAGATAAGTGCCTGTTATTTTAAGCCATTAAATTTGTGGTTATGTGCTACTATAGCTCTATGTAACTAATTCAGGTCCATAAGCAAGGATTGGGGAAATATCCCATGTATGGAGCAGAGAAGTGACCAATCTTATTTACCCTCTTTAGAACAGTTGCATAGAACAATGGTAGTTTTTTGTATTAAATTTGCTCTTTTAAGTCCACCTGGTAACTAGGAAACAGTAAATGGGTTTGAAGACTGCAAAGGAAGACCTTAGTGAATGCTCTTCTGCCCAACCCTGATATCCTTTTAGTACTGAGATACTCTTGGCTCCAATTTAAGAAAATCCTGAAGGCCACCTCAGGTATTGAACTCTTCAAAAGACGGAAAAGTTAGGCTTAAATTTTCTTAGACTGTTCTTAATGATTGGACATTGTTTTATCATTGAACTAATCCATATAGAAACTTGTGTTCTATGACTAATATCATTTCATGTAATTTTAATAACTTAAAAATTTTAATAGAAAAAATTAAGACATTAAATATAATGCAACTATGAATGCAATTATGAATAATGCCAGTCTTTTAAAACTTTTCATTTCCCCTTTAAAACTATTAATTTCCCCTATTGACAGGGAATGTTTTGATTTTGGACCATAGCTTCTTTTTTTTTTTTGGTACCAGGGACTGAACTCAGAGGTACTCAACCACCGAGCCACATCCCCAGCCCTATTTTTTTGTGTGTGTTTTATGTAAAGACAGGGTCTCACTGAGTTGCTTTGTACCTCACTATTGCTGAGGCTGGCTTTGAACTCGCAATTCTCCTGCCTCAGCCTCCCAAAGTGCTGGGATTACAAGTGTGAGCCACCACACCAGGCTGGGCCATATCTTCTTAGTAGTGCACCTAAGAAATAGTAGTCCTGTCCACTGCAATCCTCTTTCTAAACACTCATCTATTGTCCAATATGTGGCCTTTGGAAAACTATGGAGCTCTGGAGGTGATGTTTCATTTTTAGCTGTGATATGAAGAATTTCACAAATTTCAAGAGATGTTCTCTAGGTTTGTTTGGGAGAAGGGAGACAAACTCAGAATTTCTTTTCGTGGGGGAGGGGTACCGAAGATTGAACTCAGGGACACTAGACCACTGAACAACATCATCCCCAGCCCTATTTTCTATTTTATTTAGAGACAGAGTCTCACTGAGTTGCTTAGCACCTTGCTTTTGCTGAGGCTAGCTTTGAACTTGTGATCCTCCTGCCTCAGCTCTTGAGCCACTGGGATTACAGGCATGTGAATATTCTATATTCTTTCTCTTTATGAATTCCTGTGTGCCCTCCAGGAAAATAGTCTATGTCAGTCTTAATGCCTCTGGGAGATTTCATTGTCATGAATTCATTGAACAGCCTATTTTGAGTATTTTATAGAAACTAGCATAAAATATCCCATGCCACTGTTAAATTTACATACTAGTGGTAAATTCATAAGTTTATGTGTTAAACATAACAATCAAAACAAAGACACTTTTGGTACAAAATACGTATTTCTAACATTAAAGAACAGTCAAATATATATTCGTAAATGGATGTGATATTTCTCTATTTAAAAAAAATCACAAAAATAAGACTCTAAGGAAAATGCTGTGTTGTCTTTGGACTAAATCATAGGTTGAATTCCCCAAAGAGATTATCTGAATCACTGAAGCTCTAAAACATAGGCAAATTCCCTGAAAAGATTATTGAGTCCCTAGAGCTGTAGAAATGATTTTTTTTAAAAAAAGGATTTTATTTTATTGTTTTCTAAATACACACCAACAAATGGTAATAATAACAACAATTTAACTTTTATATAAAATTTAACTTTGAGTAAAACTTTATAATAACCTAAAAATAAACAAATGGAAATATTTGCACACGTGATTTTAGAACTGAATTTCATGCCATATTCAATGGTAGATAACAAAAGGACTAATGATTATATCCATTTAGAATAAGATGAGGACATATTGTTCAGGATATTAGAAGACTATTACATATCCCTCACTGTAGTCACAACTAAAATGGACATGGGGGTTGCTATCAGGTCAATTTCCTCACAAAGATCAAGAACATTATTAAGCAGATGAATTCACACTGCAAGTAAATATTACTGTATATGTATCATGATAAAACTAATATTTAATTATTGATTTTTAATGTTGTTTTAGTAAGCCTTCAGTCACTACTCACTTCATCCCTATTAGGAATTTCATTCAAAGATTGGGCTGAGGCTCCCATAATGCAATCGTTTCACTTGTAAGCTTTCTTGCATTGTCTCACACATGAGCTTTTTTGGGAATATCTGAATCTAAACCATAACAAATGTACATGTTAAGGACAATAAAGCCTATTATGAACATCAAAAATGATAACCTATGTAAAAATAATTACTTCAATACCTGACACACATGAAACTGTCTTAAATTAGTTACAATCAAGTTTTTACAAAATATCTGGCAAGCAAAATTAAGTAGTTGAAAGTTTTGATGAGGGGCTGGGATTGTAGCTCAGCGGTAGAGCGCTTGCCTTGCATGCGTGAGGCCCTGGGTTCGATCCTCAGCACCACATACAGAGCAATAAAATAAAGACATTGTGTCCATCTACAACTAACAAAATAAAAAAATAAAAAAGTTTAAAAAAAAAAAAAAAAAAAAAAGAAAGTTTTGATGATATGTTATGCTTGTAAATGTCATGAAATGTTTAAATAAGATGAGTTCAGAATAATGAAAAGCTTTTAAGTTCATTTTGATATTTTTCCTAAAATACAAATTTATTGTTGAAAAATATATTTTAGGTAAAAAAAATTCAAGATGTCCTTACCATGGAGAATAATTTTATACCAGACCCAGGGAACTGTCATGAAACAGTAGCTATGGAGACAAAGTGGAAAATGATGAAAAATCTGGGCTACATTTTATTCAACATGGAACCAGAGCAAAGTACTTAAAATGTTTGTTGGCTGTGAGTCATGACAAACAGCTTCCCCCTCCATGAATTAGTTTCAATGTATGTGGTTTAGAATACCATGGGAGACAATGAATATTGCTAAAACCCACCTTCCTTGTGAGTTTTAAAAATATTAATTTATGACTCATAAAAGCTATCCATATCCCATCTTACATTAAAATAAATCTTACATGTGTGCAGTTTTAATTTCAATGTATTTTCTAGTTACTTATGCGCTAATAAAACTACTGTGGCAGCTATTTTCAACTGAACATCCATAATATAGCAAAGCTTTCTTTTGCTCAACCAGTTCTAACTGAATTGGGCAAAGGAAATAAAAACATATTCATACTATGAAAACATCATCTTAGCAATTTCTCTGAAGACAGGTGGAATGAATATGCCAAATGAAAGAATGTGAGCCACAGCTGCTGCCCCAAATTGATCTATTTAGTAGAACATATCTGTTTAATTTTTCATGATGGATCATGACACATAAAACATCTTGACATGAACTGAACTTGACATTTGCCAAATTAATTTCTCATTTTCTCTCCAGAAACAAGAAATGTTAATTTGCAGCATATTCACAGCATACACTAACATTTATGTAATTATATAAAATATGGCAAATGATAAAAAAGGTCTATGGGACATTGTATTAAAAATGATTATTAATTCAAATAGGCCCTAACTACTCAACTTTAGCTTGATGCTTATATTCATGATTCTAGCAAAATAAATGGTTCTGAGTATAATAGTTATTCTTATTTTTTTTTATTTTTCTAACTTATCAGTGTTTGTTAAATTTTTATTAACATACAAATAAATTCATATATTTTCATATTTAATGAAAATATAGAAGTGAACACTAAGCAATAATATACTTAAAATATTTTTAGAATTCTTTTTGTTTTTATGTTGAAAACATGTTACTAGTTAAGACATAGGAAATAGAAAGGCATTGAACCATTTCTTATTAAATTTTGTTTCAGGACAGAGACAAGTATGATTCAAAACTAAATTATATTGATAATGACTAAGAATGAAGTAAAACAGACATCTTTGCATGGCTTTTTAAAGAAAGATAGTATGTCACACCATTTGTGTTGACTCTATCTGGTTTGCAACCAGAGAAGTGGAAAAACTGAGCTCTGTTTATGTACTATGACTTGAAACTCATTTAAATAAAATAATTAAATTTAAAAAAAAGAAAGACAGTACGTTCAGTTTTCCATTTAAAATGTAATTCCAGGTGTTATGTAGTTTAAAGATAAAAATAAACAAGTATGGAATCCGAAGAAACAAGTATGTGTTTTTTTTAGGTGGGATATGATATTCTATTGATGTGATTTTAATGAAAATAAAGATATCTTATAGAAAAAATGAGGAAGTTGAAGAGTTAAATTTTAAACAAGTAATTTTTAGACACTTAAATTTGAATTTTCAAAGCTAAAACAGCCATATATTCAGTTAGTATAAATCTCAAAGGAAAAAGGTATGAGAGTCCTATAGTGCATGGTTTTAGTAACTGAGAATAAGTAGGATTACTTGGATAGAAATAATGCTTCTCTTTTATTCTGAGTGACACAGTCTCTCAGATTTTTCATTAGCATTTTTGAAGCTGTCCATAGCAGATACCTGGAGTTACAAACACTAATATGCATCTGGTAACAGTGTTTTATTGAGTGGTGGGTATTTTGATAAAGTTAAACAAAAGAATTTCGATTCTCAAATACATTGCTTCCAAGAGATTATTCTTGAACATAACCTGTTGCTTCCTATCTATTTTATCTTATAAATTTGATTCTAAGCAACCTACAATTTAGATTGATGTAAAGTAATGCAAATGGAAAGAATATTACTTGGCTATATCAAAATATCTCATTTTTCTTTCTGATAATAAATAAGTAGGTTTTACCAGCCAAATGTTAAAGAGTTTGGATCTGAAGTTTTCTCCAAAGGCTCATATGCTAAAGACTTGGTTTCCATCCTATGGTGTTACAGGGAGCTGGTGGGGCCTAGTGGAAGAAATTAGGTCATTGGAAGCATGCCCTGAATGTTGGAACTCTCACCCTTTCCTTCCTTCTTTCCTCTCTCTCTCTCCCCTCTTCCTGTCCACAATGTGGTAAGAAACTTTGTTTTATCATGATGTTCTACCTTACCACAGGCTCCAAGGCAATGGAGCAAAATAACCACATTCTGAAACCTCTGAAACTGTGAGTCATAATAAATCTTTCCTCCTTTCAAGTTGATTATCTCAGTGATTTTGTCATGGCAATGGAAAGCTAATTCACATAACTTTCTCTATAAAATGAGCATGAACTATGGAAAATTATTTACAAAATAAACTACTTGTTAGCATTTGTGAATAAAGAAAAAAAACTAGGCCAAAAACAGAAGTGAAATATACTAATAAAAAAATAATTGAAATTCATGTTTATGAGAATTCATATTTAAGAGTGTTTCCTACATTATTGATGTCAGAGAGAGTTGTGTATTACAGCAGAATGTGATGGTTTTATTCCAAGTGTAGAAAAATATTATAGTCTGGGTTGCCACCAAAGCTGAAAGATGAAGATGAAAATCACATAAAAAGGAGCTAAGATGGAAAAGCAAAAGTATTATATAAATTATCCAAATTCTTGGCCTGGATCATAAGCTATGCATATAGAGAAAGATACCAAGGAACCAGTAGACATCTTGAACTAAATGAAGATTGTGTCTGCTGTCCACTGAGAGGGATAATTAATTTAATTTAAATCTAGCCAAAATAAAAACTTATTAGCACAGAAATCAACATAATACAGGAAAAGATGACCAAATATGTTATTATTCACAATATCATGACTAAAAATGAAATCAAAAAATAATTAGGCTTGCAAAAAAATAAAAATATTGATGTATGTTAATAAACCTATAGATGATTTAAATGTTAAAATTATAAGAATATTAGAGTAACTATCAAATGTGTATTCAACCACATGAAAATAAATATGATTGTAATTAATAAATTAGAAGGAATATTAGCAATAAAAAAACTAATTATGTAAAGTATTAAAGAAACAGAGCAGGGGACAGAAAAATTGCCTCTGAGTATTCCATAATAGAACTAAGAGGAGAAAAAATATTTGAAAAATGATTGACTATTTATCAAATTTGACTTAAAAATATTTTACTTTATAGATCTAAGAATCTTAGCCCACTTAAAGCAGGAAAAAACATAAGTGAAAAAATACACCTGAGTTAATTATAATCTAATTACTCAAAGCAGCTAAACAATAAAATTTTGTACACTGCCAAGAAAATATATGTGTATACATGTGTGTGAACACACACACCACACACACACACACACAGAAAGGAATAGCCATACCAAGGATTCTTACTTTGAATCATAACAATGAATGTTAGAAATTGAAATATTTAAACATTCTGTAGCTAAACCACAAAATAAAAAATATCAACATTCACTATCAAATAAAATCATTTTTCAAAGATATAAGTAAAACACATTGTTATGTAGCTCTTAACTGTAAGAAATATTCCATGCAGATTTGTACACTGTCAGTTATTTCAAAGTAAGTTTTTCAGGCAAAAGAAAAATAACACTAGCTAGAAATTCAGATATTTGAGAAGGAATGAAGAATAATGGCCATGAAAAATTAAAAATCATACCAAATTGTGATTAATATAATGTATGTAAATATAATATTAATATATTTGACAGTAACTACACAAAGCCAGGGTGTTAAGGGAAATTGTATTACTAAAAGTTTTTTAAATTTTAAGTGAAGTAGGTAGTAAAATACTGGATAGGTTAATGCTGCAAAAAATATGCCTAAATTAATCACTGAGAATAAAGCAAGTAGGTATGGCTTGAAATTCAATAGAGTAAAATGCTCATCCTTTATTTATCTAGAAGAAAAACAAAAGAAATAACACAGAAATAAATTTTAAAAAAACGGAAAACAACAAACAACAGTAAACCTAACAGCATCTCTGTCAATAATCTATTACATTTATGTGCATTAAATTTTCTAAATAAATCTAGAGCCTATGTTGGGGAAAAACAACTTCTCCCTTCACTTTGGTGTGACTACCATCATTGTTAGTTCTTATTATTCACTGAAATATCTTTCATTCTTCTTATGGTGTATATTGTTAAAAATGAGTAAAACTGTAGAACCTATTTCATAGGATGAGTTTATGAATTATGTTAATGCATGTAACATGATTCTGATGAGAATCATGTGGCAGATATTAAATAATTAATGTTTGTTAGTATCATTAAAATATTAATGTATTTTTCAGGGTTATTCAGAGAAACAGAACATATATATATATATATATATATATATATGCATGTCTTATTGGCACATCATATTATATATATATATATTTAGAGAGAGAGAGATTTAGTCAGCTTTTTTACTCCTGTGACCAAGAGAACTGAAACGAACAATTTTAGGTGAGGAAAAACTCTATTTGGGGGTTCACAGTTTAAGGTCTCAGTCCATAGATGGCCAACTCCATTTCTCAGAGTCTGAGGGAATGCAGAACATCATGGTGGAAAAGTATGGCAGAGAAAATCAGCTGGGAACATGCACCAGGAAGGAGAGAGAGCTCTGCTCAACAAGAACAAAATACATACTCCAAAGGCATGCCCCTAGAAACCCACCAGCCCCACCATATCTGCCAGTTAACATCTAGTTCATCCTTATCAGGGTATTAATGCTCTAATTTGGTTAAGGTTCTCATAACCAAATTATTTCATCTGTAAAATTTCTTAAATTTCCTAACACATTAGCTTTTCGGGGACATCTAATATTTCAATTGTAATGGGGGGGGTGCAGGGAGATTTGCTTAAAGGAATTGGGTCACACAATTATGGAGCTAGCAAGTCCAAAATATGCCAGCTAGACTTGCAGGTTGGAGACTTAGCAGGGAACCAGTGTTTCAGTTGAAGTCCAGAGGAAGTCACCAGTCAGAATTTCTTCTTTCTTGAGTGAGATCAGTCATTATTTGATTATAGGCTTCACTCAATTTAATTATGTGAGTCCTCATTCTAGAAAATTATCAGCTTTACTCAAAGCCCACTCACTTAAAGTTTAATTTTACCAGAAATCACTGTATGTGAAGATCATTTCCAGTTATATTGACAAAATCACATCTATACACCATTTTTAAGTAGTTTTCCTTTATAAAGAAAAGTTTCCATATTTTTCATTTTTTCTTTGATTATAAAGAAGTATTTGAAGCATCTAACTCTTCTATGAATAAGGATAGAGAAAAAATAAAATTATTTCATTACACTAGTTTGTCTGTTCATTTCTTTCACCCACCAGAATTACTATGAGTTTATACACACACACACACACACACACACACACACAC
>CM053408.1:76306135-76333551 GCA_028644305.1 Xerus rutilus | reverse complement strand
TAAGAGAGAATAAAATTATGGCATTTGCAGGTAAATGGATGGAGTTGGAGAATATCATGCTAAGTGAAGTTAGCCAATCTCAGAAAACCAAATGCCGAATGTACTCGTTGATAAGTGGATGCTGATCCATAATGTGGGGAAGGACATGGGAACAGTGGTGGATCGCTGTTCACAGGGGTGTAAGGGAGGAGGGGGCATGAGGACAGCAAGGGTGGTAGAATATGATGGACATCATAGCCCTAACTTTATGTATGACTGCATATATGTTGGGATTCTATGCAACTCACAACTAGAGAATTGATATGTTATCCTCTATCTATGCACAATGAATCAAATTGCACTGTTAACATGTAAGCCTAAATAAAAAAAATAAATAAATTAAAAAAAAAAACCAACATAAATAATTCCTAACATTATATTGGTGTTCATTATTTTTCAAAATTATAAAGTATAGCAAATATAATAACAGCTTCAATTTAGTAGATAAAGTATCCTAAGTACATTATATGTAAAATAAGAAAAATAATTGTCAGTGTAAATATAAATATCACATTCTTATCACACAAATATTTGAAGACATTATTGCTACATTTAAAAGGAAAATGAGTCGAGGATGAACAAAGTCTTATGTTTAAGTAAAATAATCTATGCCCAATTAGATATAAAGCTAGCTTCTCCAAAATATTACAAAGTGAACCTATTTCATATTAATTTTCATGGTCCTTAGAGTTTTGTTTTAAGCAAGTTTAATTGAACTTTTTTCCCATCATTGCTTAACAGACTTTGTTTTGAATCTTACTTAAAAATCTTGCCTGAAGCCATGTAACTTTAAAGCTTGATTGCAACAAGAAGTATTTAGTTTGCAGGATATGATGGAAGAAAACAAGCTGTTAGCTTGGAGGCAAGAATTTTCAAAGAGCCTAATTAGTAGAACTGAAAGTTGTGTTTTAGCTTCAAAAACTAACAGTACCAAATTATTAGCTTTGAGTTGGAAAATTTAAGATGAACTCTTGAACTCATCTGTATTAATGAAACATTTTGAAGTATTAGGTAATTATTCACTCTATATTTATTACATATATAAAATATATGACTTTATATATGTTATATTCATTATTTATTACTATAATAAATTATAGATATAAGATAGATAATATCTGCATGTAGTCTGTTTTTTTTTTTTTTTTTTTTTACTACCAGAGATTGAAACTCTGGGGTGCTTAATCACTAAACCACATTCTCAGCCCCTTTTACTTTTTAGTTTGATACAGAGCTCTCTGAGTTGCTTAGGGCCTCACTAAATTGCTAAGGTTGGCTTTGAACTTGTGATCCTGATGCCTCAGCCTCCTGAGCTGCTGGGATTACAGGTGTGTGCTAATGTGCCAGGCTATTGTTTAACACATAATGCTTTATGTGTTAGATATTATATTATGGACATCAGCCTTATTTATATTTAATAAAAGTAAGAAACTGAAAAATTGAAGAATTCACTAAACAACAAAACCATTATTTTTTTTCTGTATACATTCATACGCTATATCACCTTTCTTCAGTTTAAATCATATTCGAGAATGCTTTTGTCAATCAGCAAGATCTTGAAAACAACTGAGGCTCTCTCACTAGCTACCTCTGTAAAGGTACTATTACTGTGTTCTTTTCTACTTTTCCCTCCCTTCTTGTTTTAGTCAGTTTTATTTTTTGCTGTTGTGTTCAAAATCCCTGACAAGAACAATTAAAGAAGGAAAAGTTTATTTAGGGGCTAATGGTTTCAGAGATCTCTGTCCATACACAGCTAGCTCATTACTCGGGGCTCCAAGGAAGCAGAACACCATGGGGGAAAAGTGTGGCAGATGAAATTAGCTCCACACATGGCACCAGGGAGAAGAGAGAGACCCTACTTGCCAGATACACGATATATAACCTAACACGGTGCCCCTAATGACCTACCTTTTCTAGACACACCCTACCTGCCTTCAGTTACCACTTTGTTAATCCCTATCAGAGGGTTTATTCACTAATTAGGTTAAGGCTCTCATAACCCAATCATTTCACCTCTAAATCTTGCATTGTCTCACACATGAGTTTTGGGGAGATACCTCATATCTAAACCATAGTTCTTCTCCTTTTCCCATCACCAGCTAAAGAGGAAATTCATATTATTTTTTTGAGCTAGGGAGACAAAACCTTGCATATTGTGCAAGATTGGAGTTCTACATAAATTAATAATAATAAGGGAAGTATTTCTATATCAGATCTATCAAAGTGCTTCCCCTTTAATGAAGGATTTGAGAAGAAAGTCAAAAGACATTGGCAGCTAAGAAAATTGACCCACAAAGACAGGAACAGACAGATGGGGTACAATGGAGGATTCTTTAACCTACTCCTTATTTAGGGGCTTGGCTTTTATCTCAGGATGTAATGTTAAACAATGAATGATGCCAACTGAAGCAAAGGCTTTCACTGATTCTATGTCCTTTCAGCTCTCATGATTTCTGTGCACACTGGCCTGACATAGCAGCTCCCAGCGCATGAATTTCATCACCAGGAAATTTTCTTTGACTGTAAAAGCCTATTTTTTTTTTATTTGGACCATTAGTCAAATATTGATGAACTATTTATAACCAGGAGGAAGTCCTTAAATACTGCAGATGGGCCTTAGTGCCCCACAGAATTCAGCCATTTACATACAGTGGTAACTTGCTTAAAAACTGACTTTAAACTTTTCTTTTTATTTATTCTTCTGATATTTCTTTGGATCACATCTCAAATAAATTACTTGTATATCCCACTTTTTCTTATGTTTTTTTTTTTCCGGATAACACCATCTAAGAAACTAAATTCTAGCCTATGTCTTAAGGAAGATATTGATGTTCTTCCTGGGAAGGTAAAATTCCTGTATTGAATTCCTTAGTTACTTGCAATCTTTATTTCTCCTTCTTCTTGAATCACAAAGATATAGGTAAACCTATCCTGAAATGATGTGTAGTCTTGTCACTGAGAGCTAGCCAATGACTAGCGGGCATTCATGATTTCTCCCATTCACAGACATCTGTTTCTTTAATCCATTCTTTTGCCAATAATTATTTGAGAAATCTCAGGCTTCTCTAGATACTTAGGTTACAAAGAAGAGCCTCCAAATGAATTAGAAGACAATTCAAAAAAAAAAAAAAGGTAGAAAACAAATGTAGATATTTGTTGAAGGTGCAGAAGTATAATGCAGTTTTCTCATTATGACTAACAGGTTGTCCTTTCAAGGAAGGCAGCTGAGAAGGCTTTTCTGTAAAATTAAAAATTTCAATGAATATCTTGAAGAACAAGAAAAGCTAAAAGTACAATCATCATTGTGGAAGAGTATTCTCTGCCAACAATCAATCCAAGAATCATGAGATGAGAAGTAGTTAATAGAAAACTGATAAGAAGCCATTATAGCTGAGACAGTGGAAACAGAAAAACAAATCTAATGAAAGATGAAATCTGTGCAGAAAATATAAGAAAAAGAATTTGATTCTATGAGGATACTTTTGGAAGGTTGTAAAAAGTTGAGTCCAGTATACATTTTTAGCATGTTATTCCAAATGTTTGATGCAAAATGGATTCTAGAAGGACAAGGGCAGGCACGGACAGAATAATCATAAGCTAATACAATTAAAGTGACACAGGAATTTACTCTAAGGTGACTGTGGCCAAACTAGAGGCAGGTATTTTAAGAATACTTTCAAGCCTGGCGTGGCGGTGCAAACCTGTAATCCCTGCACTTTGGGAGGCTGAGACAGGGAATTGCGAGTTCAAAGCCAATCTCAGCAATGGTGAGGCGCTAAGTAACTCAGTGAGACCCTGTCTCTACCTAAAACACAAAATAGGGCTGGGGATGTGGCTCAGTGGTCAAGTGCGCCTGAGTTCAATCTCCAGTACCAAAAAAAAGAATATACTTTCAGAAGATTGCTGATATAAATTGCTAATGGGTTCTATGTGTATTCACATGGAAGTGGAAGAATCAAGTATAAATTCTAAGTTGTAAGCTCAAGCAACAGGATAATTTTGTTACTATTTAGTGAGGTAAAGAAGACTGTTGTCATGTCAAATTTGTAAAATCAGCATACTATACTGACGTGGCCACATCAATGTTTATAGCAGTTTAAATCACAATAGCAAAACTATGGAACCAATTTACATGTCCTTCAACACATAAATGAATCAAGAAAGTGTGGTACACATACACAATGTAAATTAGCCATATAAAGTAATGAAATTAGCTGGGCGCGGTGGCGCAAGCCTGTAATCCCAGCACTTAAGGAGGCTGAGACAGCAGAATCGCGAGTTCAAAGCCACCCTCAGCAATGGCGAGGTGCTAAGCAACTCAGTGAGACCCTGTCTCTACATAAAACACAAAATAGGGCTGGGGATGTGGCTCAGTGGTCGAGTACCCCTGAGTTCAATCCCCAGTACCAAAAAAAAAATGTAATGAAATTATGGTATTTGCTGATAAACGGATGGAACTGGAGAATTTCATGGTAAGAGAAATAATCCAATCCCCAAAAAACAAGGCTAAATGTTTTCTTTGATATGTGGATTCTAACTCAAAATAAGGGGTTGGGGATTGGGTAGGGAAGAACAGAAGTACTTTGGATTAGACAAAGGGGAATGAAGAGAAAGGAGTGAGAATGGGAATAGGAAGATAGTAGAATGAATCAGACATAACTACCCTATGTGCATATATGATTACATCACCAATGTAATTCTACATCATGTACAATCAGAAGAATGAGAAGTCATACTACATACATTTATGATATGTCAAAATACATTCAACTGTCATGCTTAACTAATAAGAACAAATAAAAATATTTAAAAATTTGTGTAGGCTACTATCAAGAGTTGAGCCAAATTTTGTATTTCTTGTGAAGTGTTGGAAAATTAAGTATAAACTCTTTTATTTGGATATTGAATGTAAGCCATAATTTTACACTAAATATTAGCATAGCCATGTCTTCATACAAATGGAGTCAGTGATAACTATAGGACAAAAAATTACCATAAAGAAATGCTAATATATGTTTGGAGTTCATGTATCTTGCCTGAACTAACACATTTGACAAGCTTGGAATAGATATTCTTGGGAAAGAGATTTATAAAATTAACTCTCATTAATCAAATGGAGTATTCCTACTGTTCCTATCAGTTCTTTATGCTGAATAGAGAAGGTTGAACTAATCCTCCTTTTAGACATTTTTTAGCTAAGCAGTACTATAACTGATATTCCTCTTACTCAAAAGTAATTCGAGATTTTGTTGGCTAGAATTGCAATGTTCACATTTCCATGTGATAGAAGGATTTTAACAATTTAAGTGAATAAATATCTAGGTAATGTTTATTTTCATGAATGATGCAGTATCTTCCATGTTACTTGTCAAGTAAAATACTATTTGTCAAAAGCAATGCAATTGTATGTAGGCATGCTTCCTAGAGATCTATCAAAAATACAATTTTATTTCAAAGAAAAATTTTAAATAAACAAATTTACTATGATATGTTAAAAGTTATCTGATGTCTAAGAATTTCATGTGATGACAGACATTTTAATCTTCAGGGGGCCCTTTTAAGTATACATAAAGAGGACAATACATCAGGTTAAGTGTGTTTGTCTCCTATTTGTGGTAGACTAAGGTTCTATAAACCAAATGTAGCAGGATGATGATAACATTAAGGTCAGTAATAAGTAAAGATGATTAGATATGTAGTTTTTAATTTCAAAATGTATTGGTTTTATTATTTTTTATAATAAGCAAGAAAAATACATAAATGATTATATTTGATGATGTCTCTTTTCAAGACAAACTTTTTTATGATTTTAGTTTTAAGGAAAAGAGTGAAGTAAGATGTGACAAGAATAGAATTGAACACATTATGAAAGAGTTCTAAGAGAGTTTGATAACAAAAATAAATTTGTGTCATGCAGGAACTTTATCATTCCAACAGTGTGGGTTTTCAGATATTTTTAGTATTCAGTGGACCTAATAATAGAGGTATTAGGGAAGAAACCTTCCATTATTGAAGAGCCTTATTTTTCTTGTTTCTCTGTTGCTTATTTTTGTTCCATAGGCAAAGTTTTTAAAAATATATTTTAAAATATAATACATTTTATATTTTATATATTTTTATATATTTATAAAATGTATTTTTAAAATACATAAAGATGTATATATCTCAATGAAAGTTGTATGTGTGCTATATTATTTAGATGTTTATAAATAATTAGAACATTGAAGGAAAAGATTATCAATCTATTAATGCATCTGATTTCTAAGCTTTGCACTGTAATTATTGGTTTATAAAAAATTCTTTATAAATTTTCCTTTATCACCTCTTTTTCATCACAGGACTTCTCAAAACAATATGTAATTGTTTTACATTATGTGATTTAAAGACATGGAAAATACAGTACTATGGACTTAGAATGCATGATCATTTATAAAGAAAAATCAATATAAAATTGTATTATAAGTATTGGAAATAGGACAAAGAATAATATATGTATATATAAAAAGCAAAAAATATACAATGAAAATTATAAAACCTGTCCCTGACTTGATTAGTGCAGGTGGATGGGGGCTTAGAATGTGAGAACTGGAGAAAGGAAGCCATTGGGTACAGCAGCTCTGAAGTGGTTGACTTGTGATGAAAGGTGCCCTACAAGGTGAGTTGTCTGCTACCTATAGGAATTAGCTAACCCAGGAAAAGGTGAGCAAGTTTAACAATATCAGAGTATAAGAATGTAGATAGTGGAGCTGGGGCTGTAGCTCAATGGTAGAGCACTTGCCTCACAAGTATAAGGCACTGGGTTCGATCCTCAGTACCACATAAAAATACATAAATAAAGCTATTGTGTCCATCTTCTACTAAAAAAAATTTAAAAAAAAGAATATATAAAGTAAAAAGCATGGTTAACAGAGTGAAGAACTAAATATAAGATTATATCTAAAATAATGCTTTCTTAGTTTTTTCAAATTATTTCAGCAACTTTTGCTTAAAAACTGAAATTCTCCTAGATACCCTAAGGTACTAGAAATGAATTAAACTCACTTTGAAAAAAGTAACTAGGCATGACCCAGAGATATTTCACAGTGTATATTTTATGCTTTGGAAATCCTATTTCCAGTATAGAACATACATACACAAGACATATGTGGTGTTTAGTTACTACATTTAGTTATAACGTATATTAGATAACAAATTATTATCTACAGATATGTAATTTGATAATTAAAATGTTTAATGTAATGAGTTGAATAAATAAGCTGAAAACATGAGCAGTGAAAGAATACAATAAGTTTTTAATAATACACATGCATATGTAAAAGCATAAAACTATTTAGAAAGTATTCATATTTGAAACATGAGTTTAATTATATTTGGAGTAGAATACAGAAGAAATGAAAAGAAGTTGAAGGTCAGTGAATGCCCAAAATATATGCTATTATTATTTTATTCCTTAAAATAAAATTTATTATGAAAAGTTTAAAACATGTGAAAATAATATTTATGCTCAATTCTTCTTAGTGAAAATACAGTAATTTATTGGTAATTTATTTCCTATGTCATCATTGTTTTTTCTTCTACATTTAAAAATTAAAACACATACAAATATCATACACAATTATAGACTAAGGTCAAGAACCAAAAAATATATAAAATTCAGCTTGTGAAGATGTTTATTGTACATTTGTTTAAGTTGAGGCACAAATGCATCAGCTACCTTTTCAAAATTGTGGTGTGGCAACATGAAAGATGGATGGAATAGAGTAGAAAGAAAAATTATTGATAAATTCACATAGTTCACATGAAGACCATAAACCAATACATTAAAACATATTTTTTCCTTGAATTTGCTATTAGAAAAAGTCATTTCATGGCAATATATATAAAAAACTAATCTCCTTATTAATAAAAATGTCAATGTACTTGATTTTAGTAAAAATTATCTTGCAAAAGCATGGTAATTTCAATAAAACATTATTCTAAGATAGGATAAAATTTTAAAAGCAAGTTATCTTGCAAAGCATTCAATTTGATGAATATTCAAGGATTTTCCCCATTTTCCTTTCATTAACATTTATAGAAAAGTAAAAGTAAAACAGAAAAAAATGATTTGCGTGTTTAAAGCAAACCGAGAGCACTAAGAACTAATATTCTTTAATAATAACTAAATATTCTTCAATTCTGACTGAACTTTCGCATTTCTAAAATCAATTGTGATTTTTCATTTATTAAAAAGTAGTGGGAAAAATTGTAAATTATACATTAAAATGATAAACACAACTGAGTACAGTGACGTACACCTGTAATCCCAGAGGCTCAGGAGGCTGAGGCAGGAGAATTACAAGTTCAAAACCACCTCAGCAATATAGCCAGGTCCTAAGCATTTAGTGTGACCCTGTCTCTAAATAAAATATAAAAAAGGCTGCGGGTGTGTTTTAATGGTTAAGCACCCTTAGGTTCAATCCCTAGTAGCAAAAATAAAAAACAAAAACAAACAAACAAATGAAATGAACTGATAAATGCATGTAACACATTGAAAGGAAAAATAAAGCAGGCTTCAATAATAATTTAAATAAATACGATTTAAAAATAATAAAAAATAAATACGAAATGTAAAGGAGCATAAATAAAAATGACAATATTTTCTAATACTACCAGAAGAAATATTTTAATATTTTAATATGAGCAAAAATCATGCATCTTTAGTAAAGATGAGTTACTATACTGAATAGTTTAAAATTTTATAGTTTTATTGCACAGACTTAATGGACTATTATTCAGTCAGGAAACAATGATATCCTATCATTCACAGTAAAATGGATAGAACTGGAGTACATTGTTACTGAAATAAGTCAGTTGCAGGAAGACAAATTCTACATGTTCTTTCATATGTGAATGTTAAAAATAAAAAGCAATCATAATATTTTATACTAATTAATAGAGATTGAGAAGGAGGAAAAGAATAGTGTGAGGCTTGATAACAGATACCTGAAAACAGTTAGATAGGAGTAATGAGTTCTAGTTTCGAGCACTGTGTTCACTACAGAATAGTGTTAGCACTATAGTTTATAATAAACTAATGTGTAGTTGATGAGTTAGTAGAAACGAGCATCTTACAAACTTCAAACACAAAATAATAAGATGAAAATGTTAATTATCCTGATTTGATCAGTACGTATTATATACATATTTAGAAATATTACATTGTTCCTTATATTTTTGTTAATCAAAATATTTTTTAAATGTAAAAAATGCAAAAAAATTAAAATGTTAATTATTCTGATTTGATGATTATACACTGTATACATATATCAAATCATCATACTGTACCCCATACACTTATACAATTAAAAGTTATTTTTTAAAAGTATAATTTACATGTTAGTTTTTCTTTACTGTTATAAAAATAACTAACAATAATAACTTAGAGGAGGAAAAGTTTATTTTGTCTCATGGTCTTAGATGTTTAGACCATGGAGGGGCTGATTCCATTGCTGTAGGTCCATGTGAGGCAAAACAGCATAGAAGGAGGAAGGGTGTGGTGGAAGAACACTGATGTGATCATGGCAGCCAGGAGGTAAGAAAGGGAGAAATGGCAACAAGGCAGATGAACCTTTCCAGGGCATAAGACCAGTGATCCACTCCCTCAAGTCATGCCCCACCTGCCTACTGTTACCACCTAGCCAGTCTATTCAAACTTGTATGGATTGAAAAAACTACAGCTGTCACAATCTAATCAATTCACCTTCAATTATCCATGCATTAACACAGGAGCTTTGGGGAGACAACTAATATCCAAACAATAACATTCTGCCTATGGCCACCAAAAGCTTATATCTATGTCATAATGCAAAATGCATTGAGTCCATCTCCAAGATTCCCACAGTCTTAACAATTCCAGCATTCCCCAAAAGTCCAAGTTCAAAGTGTCATCCGAGACTCAAGGAAAACTCTTGGCTGTGTGCCCATGTAAAAATCAAAACCAAATACATATATACAATATATAGTGGCACAGATTAAACATTCCCAATTTGTAAAGGTATCTTCTCATGTAATTTTTAGTTGTACATATTTTTATAATTCATCAAATAACTAACAATTTAAAAAATGATGTTTCTACTTATATTCCTTTTCCTCTTTGGCAGAATATGAACTATTTGTGCAGATCTTATTGTAAAGAATCTTAGGAAAAAATTGTATTCAGATTTAATTACTGTGATATTGAACTCCATGGAATTTAATTTCCAGAACATTCTTAATTAAAACCTTTCTACGTACACTCCTTCTATAATTAAAACCTTTCTATGTACACTCCTTCTATAATTTCAATTGCAATTTGAGGTAATCACTATGAAATATGAAAATAATAGAAATATTATAAAATATATAAATATTGTTAATAATCACAAAATCAATTTATATCTATAAATATAGCATATATATGCTATGATTAATTTAAGACCGAGTCCTTCATAAAGACACTATAAAAGTGAATCAATATTTTAAAAAATTAAACATGTATTGTACTATTATTATTGTAAGACTGATTATTCTTGGAAAAAATAGTTATAGCATCATCCTTAAAAATAGCCAAAAAGTGGAAACAACACATTGGTCCATTAACTGAGTCATGGATTTTAAAAATACATCATCTATTCATACAGTGGATACACAATCAGTCAAAGGAATGAAATGTTGATATGTCCTACAATTCTGATGAACTTTGAAAACATGCTATGTGAAAGAAACCATATAAAATGTTTGTGGAAGATTTTATTCATGTGAAATATCAAGAACAGGTAGTTTTTTCAATATAGAAAGTCAATTAGTGGCAGGAACTGGAAGAAAGAAGAAATGTAGAATGGCAACTAAGTAGTTTGAGATATACTTTTTGGAGTAATGAAATATCCTATTCAATAGTGATAATTATTGCACAACTTTGCAAATACACTAAATACTACTGAATTGTACATTTTGAAAGGATAAGATATGTATGTTAATTGTATCTCAATAAAGTAAGAGGGAAATTATCATCTTACTATATTAAGAATTATATTAATAAAACTAAAAAATTTGCAGTTAGGTAGATTGCATGAAGATATTTACAATTTTTTAAAAAAATAAAATATTAGGCAAAATATTGTCTATTAAGTTAATTAATCAGATAATAATTGAAAATTGTCATTCATGAAACATTTTTTTTTTTTTTTTTTGGTACTGGAGATGGAACTCAGGGGCACTCGACCACTGAGCCACATCCCCAGCCTTATTTTGTGTTTTTTTTTATGTAGAGACAGGGTCTCACTGAGTTGCTTAGTGCCTCGCCGTTGCTGAGGCTGGCTTTGAACTCGCGATTCTCCTGTGTCAGCCTCCCTAAGTGCTGGGATTACAGGCTTGAGCCACCGTTCCCGGCTTATTTTTCATTAAATATGAACTTAATGATTTGGGATACTGAAATTTGAAATTCATTCACTAAATTTATAAAAGAAATTAGTTAGACATTAGAACTTAAGTGGAGATAAAATAATTCCCAAAATAAATATAGACCCTCTCTTCATATAGTTTATAGACTAATGTGTAAAACTGTCAAATAAATGAAAGAATTGCAGTAACTATGATCAGTGTCCAAACCAGAAAGCGCACTGTAATGTTGGAGAACATGAAAGGGCTTTCTATAGTCCTTTCCTAGGGTTGTGTTAACAACTTATCACAAACTGGGTGTCTTAAAACAACAGAAGTTATTTCCCTCTCACAGTTTTACAGGGTGGGAATACCAAAACCAATGAGTTGACAGAGTCATGCTCCTTCTGAAGTCTTTTGGTGAGGATAATCTCTTGCCTCTTTCTAACTTCTAGTGAAGCCAGACATTCCTTGGCTGGTGGCAACATAACTCAAATCTCTGCATCTTCCCATGGTTGTCTCTCTCTGTATATCTCTGTTTTTTCATATTTCATTCTTTTTTTCTCTTTTCTTTATAAGGACACCAGTCATATTAGATTAGAAGACAACTTTATTCCTGTACTGTGACCCTTAAGTTTATGTGTTAACCTGAATGTATCTGGGATATTCTGATATTTAGTTAAATAGCATTTCTAGCTGTGTCTGTGAGGGTGTTTCTAGAAGAGATCAACTTTGAATTGGGGAATTTAATAAACCTGGTTTGTCTCCTCCATGTGGATGGACATTATCCAATCCTTTGAAGGTCTAAATAGAACAAGAAGGTGAAAGAGGGAGTTTTTACTATCTCTGTGCCTGGCTGCTTGTGCTGACCTTGACTCTCCTAGTTCCCATGCCTTCTTACAGACTAGAATCTGCATCATCAACTCTCTTGCTATCACCTTTTCAAACCATACCATTGGCTTTCCTGGATCTCCAGGCTACAGACTGCTGATTGTGGGAATTTTCAGCCTTCATACTTGCACAAACCAACACTCATTGGAATAAACCTCTATCACTATCCATTTTGTTGGTGATACAAGTATAATTTTATTTTACGTAATTACATCTACAATGATCCTATATGAAAACTGGACCACACATTCTGTAGTAGTAGGAGTTATGGTAGGATTTCAGCATATCTTTTTGTGGGGAACATGATCCAACCCATAATAAAAAATCTCTATATGATGTCTACTTGAGTACAATAATTTATTCCTCACTTAGACAACTTGGTAGCTTGCCCCAGGCCACATCATTAATGTGTTACAAATAAGAACTAAAACAAAAACAAAAATTTCAGCTAAGTCATGCTCCTCAGTGATACTATAGAAAAATAAATCTAATGTTTCCACTCCTCTACAAAATTGTGCAATGGGAAATACACAAGAAATTTTAACTCTTTAGATGTCTAGAGAGTTTGGCATGCCATGTATCCAGCCTCATGATAGGCTAACTCACTGCTTCCTTCTTTGTTATAGGTATAAGAAGCACACACACACACACACACATATTTTAAATATATTTTTATTACTTGTGTTTTACTCCAAGTTTTGCTTTTCATGTGAAATTGTTTTCCAATTCATCTGGCCAATATCCTCTTTCATATCAAAATAGTGCCTTTTATTTTTAAGCAAAGAGACCTTGCTGAACTTTCTCAAGACTAGCTTATTCAGTTTACCTAATCTATATGTCCCACTATTTAGTGTCAGAATAATAACAGATTTATTCTTATATCCTTATTCTTTATTTGTGTTTAGCTAGCCCAAAAGATCTGATGAAGTTGCTTTGCAAATGTGCATATGTATCAGGCACCTTTCAAAACAGATTGGCAGTTGATGTCAAATATATATATATATATATATAGTATATCTATATCTATCTATATATACATACATAATAACAATCTGTGATGTAGATACTGTTACTATTATTCTTGTTTACAGGTGAAAAAATTGAGGGAGGGTTATCCACCTGATAAATGACAGAGCTGGACTATAAAGAAGGTTATCTGGCTTCCAGCAGGACACAAACAATTCAAATGCACTGTATTTCAGTGGTTACATTTCCTTATGGGAATATCAGACAGGGAGTTTTTACGAAGAAAGTGACTCAGGTCAACTGAAGATCTTTAAAGAGAGGGAGAAGGAGAGAGAAAACAAAATATAGACAAACATGACAACCTCAGAATGTATAAGTAAAACGTTTCAGTTTTATTTTATAACAAGTTCATAAGTTTCCTGTACTTGTTGTGGAACTAAATTTAGAGAAAGACTTTTTTCCATCCAGTGAAAGGAATATTTTACTCTTTGCTCTTCACTGTTTTTCACTAGCATCAAATATTTATTTTAACCATCCATTTGGGATACCCAGACGTGCCACATGATAAATCAACTTTGAGCATCCTTTAGGACTACATAAAAGTCACTCTTTATTCTTCTTCTTGTTTATAGGCCTGTGGTAGCTCAACATGATATTTTTTATAGAGTGGAATCATACTAAGATCACATCTGTTCAAATTACTTTCTTTTTTGTTTGAAGTTACTAAACATAAAATATTTGAATATGAATTAAACTCACAATATTGCTTTAACAGCAAAATACATTTTCATTTGCTGCATATTCAATTGCTTATTTAAATTCATCATGTTAATTTTAAAATTATTCTCATGTTCTAAAATGCTTATCTCTTACCTGTGTATATGAATGAATACTGGATTAAAATTCATTAGTTATCTCATATTAATGAGAACATAGTGGAAAAGAAATTGTTGGAATTCAATAGAACTATACCCAGTTTTATTACATAGGTAATATATATTTGTAATGAAAAATAATATTTCTATAGATAAGAAAAATGAATAAAACATCAAGTTAAAGATCTTAATGATATAGTTATTTCCTTGTGTTTTTACAATAACTTCTGTTCAAAAAACATAGCTTTCATGTACTAAAATATATTTTATACAAGTAAATACATACATAGACATATATGTCTCATCAAAGTAAAAACTTAAATATACTTTTTGGAATTCTAGTAAACTTTTTTTACTATATAAATTTAAAGTTTATAACATGATGTTTTGATATACATATCCATGCTGAAATGATTATTAAAGTCAACAATTCAACATATTCATTATATTCTAAAGGTCCTTTTTGTGTGCATATGTGTTAAGAACAAACTGTACTGTCTTAGTAAATTTTCAATATACAATACAATTTATTGAACTACAGTTCTCTTGTGTACATTAGCTCTCTAAATTTAATTTATTAACCTTTAATTTTCCTATATCTTTCCATTTCTTCTATGTAGATAAAATGATATTTATAATTTATCTAAAATGAGAAGTTAATACTTGTAGGATGAACATATTCATATTTAATTTTGATTTTAATGTTAATTTTGCAAAAGTTGGACTAGTATGAATTCTTAGTGAATTCATTAGTCATTTGACAAATGAATTCCCTCCTTTACTCACAAATGGATGCTCATATATGTTCAGTGACACTAGATTTTAAAATCTTTTTTTAACAGTTGAAGTTGTTAAAGAAAAACAATTATTCTCAGACCTGGTAATTGAAAAGAAGAGTTATTCATGATTAATGCAATAGGGTTATTATAGTTGGGAAGAAGACTCAGACTCAACTCCAAATACAACTGATGAGTACAGATTCAGATTCATAGCCAAGAAGCAGAGAGAGAGGGACAGTGGATGGAAATTTACTAAGCAAAGACACCTAGGGTAGGGGGATGGCTATTAAACTGATCTGTGAGAATTCTTGCTGCAGACAGGCCAAGGACCTATACATAAAGGATGGGGAATTGATAAGATATTAAGGATAGTGGTTTGCAGTAAACTGACTTACCAGGGTTCTTGCAAAGACTAGACCAGGCAGGACAAGGACAAGGCATATTCTTATGCTAAGGCCTAGTCAAGAAAAGTTCTGAAAAATCTGCATAAAGTCTAGTCATAACATCTCTGTCAGAGATGTAGTCCTGTTTTCTCCAAAGGAAGGTAATAAAGTAATAACCATGGCTTATAGGGGCATTTCCTTAGGAATAAGCTCTGCCTTGTACACAACCTCCCCTTTTCCTTAAGGCACAGTACAGTTGTACATGTGATCCAGCTTCAATAATGCTAACAATGACTCTCCCTTATAAGCTGACAAAACAATCACCAAAAGCCAAATAAAAATAACAAAAAAAAAAAGAAAAAGAAGGAAATCTGTTGTTTTATGTTGTGCCTTGTGTGGGTTTGCCAACAAGTTGGGGCTCTGGGAGAAAATAGTTAGGGGTCCTCAGGAGGGACGAGGTATGGGGTGGACAGTCATGGAGCCAATTCACCCAGACTCCGGGGGCTGGTAAGACTGCCCTGCCAGAGCAAGATGCAGAACCCACAGAACCTGTTTATTGCAGAAAGTACAACAGCTTAAGAATGGTCCTCAGACCAATCATGGCCCTGAAGTTCCAAACAATAGGGTACCACTCTGTTAGGTGCACAGTCCATCAGTATAGAATGGGGAAAATGGAAGGGGGGACTCTGAAGGTATGGAGAGTGCTCCTACAGAAATCTAGCTTTCTGAATGTTAATGTAGAACAGAGCATTCTACATTAGAGAGAAAAAAAATTTCCACTTTAGTATTACATTTGAAATTTCTTTATATAAGAGCAGATCAACATGTTGGGATGGGGATTGTACTACCATAATAGTATAGGAGGAAATCACAGGTGAGAAAACTGTTAAAGAAACAAATCAGGTAGTTCTACAAAGTGAGTAGCTTTAAGAGATATAATTGAAATAAACAACTATTAGTGTAATAGCACTTATTGGAGTACTAGTGTGTAGTACTTTTAGTAAAGTATTACAAAAAGATAAAGCACAGTAAGTTGTCCCAAACCTGCATGACCATCAATTCAGAAACAGAGGAAAGGCAATGGGGGAATGAAGAAAAGACATACAGACACATAGAGAAAAAACTGGGTCTTGGTGGTTCTCCATTTCCTGATGAAGGCCGAAAGACCCAAAGCCAGCTCAGCACTCTATTATATAGCTTTTAACATCAAGGGGTTTTCTGTGAGAAAGTTTCTTCAAAGGAAGCAGGACCAAGGTGAAAACTAACAGTCGTAATCATAATTATCAACATGTGCTCATAATTTTCTACCCCAGCAGGAACTGGTGTCCAAATTGAGGGTCAAGACAGAGTTCTCTGGCAAGCATGGAACCTCCTTTGAATGGAGTGTCACCATAGCAACTGGGCAGTCTCAACTGTGCCTTTGCACCAGAAGTTTCCAAGAGAGGTATATTCCTGTCACAAGAGAATCAGAGACCAAATTTCAAATCACCAGTCTCAACAGTAAATTGCAAGGAGATATAAAAGAGAATAGGAACCAGAAATTAGGAGATTCAAAGATTAGAGAAGTACAACTCTCTAGGAACCAAAGATATAATAAAAGATGCCACCACCAACCTTTCAAACTGTCTTGAATATGTGAAAGAAGAAGTATGGTCTTGCTATGTAATATGACACTTCACAGCTTAATAACTTATAACAGCAATTACTTATTAGGACTCATAACCCCATGGGGGTTAGCCTGATCTTTTCAGTGTCACACCTGGATTCCAAAAAATGAACATTCCTAGAGATCAAGCCCCAATATGAAAGCACTTACTAAGCCTCTGTAATCATGTTCTCTTCCCTCATTGGCCAGTGAAGACTGAGCAGTCAGTACCAGAATCAATGAGTAAATATTTTACAGTGTGTAAAATACTGAGTTGTACTTTACTAGGATCAGACACAGGCATTAAAACAAAAGTCATTAAAAAAAAGATAGTGATAAAAATGATGTTTAGAAAAAAATACTGTGAGTCTACTAAGTTTCTAAGTAATATCTATTTCTTTAGAAAAATCAGTCTTTCCAACAAAAGCCATAAACAACAATTGGATTGACAAATTTTCACTTGTAGGGAGGAGTATGCAAAAGTCATATGGCCCAAGATACTTTGTACACTGCAGTGTCTACTTTAGTTGTAGGGGAAATCAAGAACGGGAAATGCCCTTTGGAGATGCCAGGACCACAGAAAACATGGAGATGGGATTTTCTTCATTCCCTTCCTTCCTCTCCCTCTCTCCCTTCTTTTCTTCCTTCACTCCCTCCTTCCCTTTTTTCCTTCCCTCCTTCTTTCCTTTCTTCCCCTTTCCTTCCTTTCTTCCTTCCCATTTAAGAAAGATAAATGTAATTTTTCTTCAGAAAAATTAAGATGAAGTCATAAATCCACAAAAAAAATACCAGAAAGAATGTATTTTTATCATTCTTCAAATGCCATCACATGTAAAATAACTTGTTGGAAAATCTATTAACTGCACAAATATTTACTTAACTTTTCTGACTCTGTGTTTTAGATTTAAGGATTAACATAATGAGAGAACTAGATGTTGTTATTTTCTTAAAACACAAAACATTTACTGAATGCAATGAGGATCATTATACAGGAAAGTAATTTAGTTTTATTATATTTTCATTTGCTCAAAACATTACCTTCTGATATTAAAAATATATTTAAACAATATGAATTTTAGTTCTGTGATATATTCACCTTGATATGTGTTAGTTTTGAAAAAAGTAAGCAATGTATTTAAGACATAAATAATCTGATTAGATCCATTTGGGATTGATGCCTTAAGACATTAAATTTTTTCTATAAAAATACATATTTAAACTTGTATTATAATTTATGAAATTATAAAAGCTCATTTTGAAGAGAGTTATATTTTATTTTTTTTTAAATATTATACTCAGAAACACTGAGGAAATTATCTAATTTTAAAATATTTGTGAAAGCAATTTCATTTGCACTAGATTAATTTCTGTTTAATTATAGAATAGCATGTGATTTGTTTTCATTTTAGCACTGTAACATTTAGTTTGTTAAAAAATTGTGTTGGTAATAAGCAACTTTCTCACTATTTTTAATAAAACATAATTAACTTGCATTTTTACTTCAGGCTCAAATTATGTATCTACCATAAAACCAATTATCTATAAGTGAAATCTACTAAAGTCTCTTTCTACAAATTTTTATTAAGCTCATTTATTTTAAATCATTAGAAATTATATTCAAACATAGCAATACAAAAAAGAAAATTCATTATGTAGCTGATTTCTTCCTTTTTCAAGTTTATGCCCAAATATACATAAGGATTAAGGACAAAAAGATTTGCAGAACCCAAGGCTCCCTTAGATGCTTTTATATCTCTTGAAACAGCTGAAAAATATTCTTAGTACTATTTATACATATGATCATATTTAATAAGATGAGCTTAAAATAATCACAAGTCTCATCTTATATATTGCTGATTATATTGCATTTATCATCTATTGCTTAATATTTTTTATCTTCAATTGAATGTTTCTATTTTATTAAATTTTCTAATTTATAAACATTGCCACTAATTAGTTAATAGTAGCACAGTTCATATCAATTGTTCCTTCAACAGTCCACATGAATTGTACTGTTAGGACAATATGAAACTATTCTTTATAGGAAAGATGGTTGAGAGAACTCATCAACATTAATACACATTACTAACCCATTCTGTTGTTTGGGAATAGCCTTCTTTCATTATATTATTTAATTCCAAAAATATACAAAAATGATAACAAATTATGACCTAGTGATGTTTTTTACCCAAGCAATGCAAAGCTTGTCCAAATCTCAGAATAAGTCAATGTAAATTATGATGTTAAAGAACCAAAGAGTTGTTTTAAAATCATCTCAGAAGATGCAACAAAGCATTGGATAAGACTTATGAGTCTCTAAAGGTGAAAAAACTGAAAAATTAGAAATAAAGGAAACTTCCTTAAACTGATAAAACAAATCTACAAAATACCTACAGTTATCATCACCCTTAACAGTAAAATAATAAAAGATTTTTTACTTCCTTATAGAAATAGAGGGCAAGCAATATGACAAGAAAAATTACAGATTGTAAAGGAAAAAATAAAATTTTCTGTATTGAAAGATAGCATGATTGCCCATGTGGAGTGTAGAAAATACTAAATAATTTATAAATTAGCTCCTAGGACTAGTAAATAAGTTTAGCCATGTTGCCATCTACAAAGTTAATATAAACAATTTCTATTTGTATATGTTACAAGTAAACTTTAGTAATTTATGTTTTTTAAAATTTGAAGCTTTAATAAATATAGTAACATTTATATTTATTAAATATAAATTTGGCACAGAACCTCCTATTGAACAGGGCGTCACCATAGCAACTGGGCTATCTCAATGGGCACCTTTGTACCAAGAGTTCTCCAGAAAGGCATTGCCTTTGTCATAGGACAGTTCAGAATTTGTTCAATAGGAGGTTCATAACTAATTAGTTGATAATAAATGTCATTGAAAGAAAAATTTAAAAAAACATTTTTAATCTAGATTCTTATACACATTTTCATGTTTTTTTGTTTTGTTTTGTTTTGTTTTGTTGATAACAGGGATTGAACTCAGGTGTACTCAACTACTGAGCCAAATCTTCAGCCCTATTTTGTGTTTTATTTAGAGACAGGGTCTCACTGAGTTGCCTAGCACCTCCCGGTTGCTGAAGCTGGCTTTGAACTCGCGATTCTCCTGTCTCAGCCTCCCAAGCTCCGGGATTACAAGCATCTGCCACTGTGCTCAGCCATTATCAGGTGTTTAAAGAGGAAATCACATTGTAGCAATGAATAAAGAAAATCTTACAGAAAAATAAACCCCCACCCATTGTCCTTTATCTGGCTGTTCCCACTTATCCTTTAAAGTCTATCACGTGCAGAAATACTTCTGGATTGATGACAATGATAATAATCTAATGTGTTTTCTATATTTTTGTTTTTTTTTTAATTAACTTATCACTTTACTATGCTATCTTGGGAGAAAGAATGAGGAAGCAGACTTTTAGATCAAGGTTTCCATTAAAGATAGTCTATTTTTCTTATTTGTACTTCATCTTATAATATCAAAGCAATACAAAAAAGAACAAGAATTAGACAGAAATAAGCCACAACTTATTAGGAAAAAATTCTGAATGGATAATGTGATCATGATTGCCAAAGGCCTTGCTAAATAGTTAATATCCAAAATAATGGATGAAGAATCTAATTAACTCAATGGTTAGAAACAAACAACACTGATTTAAAATAGGCTAATGAACTAAGCAAGGATTTCTTCGAAGAAGACATAAAAGTGGTCAACAAGTACATGAAAAAATGTTCAGCATCACTAATCATTAGGAATGATTGCACATTAAAACTACATTAAAAGCACATTAAAACCACAAAATGATATTACCTCATACCTGCTAGAACGAATTTTATAAAATAATACAAAAAATTAACTGATGTTGGTAAGAATGTGGAGAAAAGTGAGCTCTTCAACATGGTGGTTCCTGAAGCTTGATATTCTTATTAGCAATTATAATTTTCTATTTCGAGTTCTTAGCCATTCTCCTATGTGAGTAGTACTATCTCATTGATATTTTAATTTTTAATTCCCCAATGACAGATTGTCTGGAGCAGTAACTGAATTATGGGTCCTAAACTGTCCTATGACAAAGGCAATGCCCCTCTGGAGAACTCTTGGTACAAAGGCGCCCATTGAGATAGCCCAGTTGCTATGGAGACGCCCTGTTCAATAGGAAGTTCTGTGCCAGCCATGGAGCTATTCGGTTCTTGTCCTCGAAGTTCACGCTAGCTTCTTGTGGGTAGAAAGTTATGGGTGCAAGCTGATAATCACAATCAGGCTGCTCAGACTCATGACCTTGATTCTGCTTGTTTTTTAAGAAACTTTCTCACAATAAATCCTTTTGATGTTTAAACCTATATAATAAATGTGCCGAGCTTCCTTGTGGTCAGTCTTCCCCCAGGGATTCGCTGAGGCACTAGTCCTGGCTTTTTCTCTATTTGTATGTTTTTCTTTTCTCAATCCCCTCCTGGCCTGGTTCGGCAACCTGAATAACTTGTTGTGCAGATCGGGACAAGATTATATTTAGGATCTCTATATCATATTTTCATTTCTATATAGTCATTGACCATCTGATCAGATCTTTTTGCTCATTTTTAATTTGGCTGCTTGTTTTGGTATTGTTGAATTTTAAATATGCTTTGTATATTTTGAATTTAATATCTTTATTAAATAAGTGTTTAGTAAATATTTAATAATATGTAGATTGACTTCATTCTCTTATGTTTTTGCATGAAAATTTTTTAATTTAATAAAGTCCAACTTACCAATCTTTTCTTTCATTAATCATGCTTTTGTTGTATCAAAAACTCATAGAAAAACAAGTCAATTAAATTTTCACATACCTTTTCTTCTAGGATATTTATAATTTTGCATCTTATATTTAGGTCTATGACAAATTTTGTATCAATTTCTGTGTATAATGTGAGTTATGTAGCTAACATTCATTTTTTTATTTCTATATAGATATCCAAATTTACAGCATCATTCATTAAAGTCTATGCCTTCTGAAGGGAATTGTCTTTGCTGCTTTCCCAAAGTTCAGTTGAATATATTTATTTTTTCTTCTTTTATTTAAGAGAGTTTTGTAATTTTCCTCACATTAGTCATATATAGTTTTCAATGAAAATATCTACATATTTCATTTTTGGTGCTGACATAAATATTATATATCTATTAAATTGAAACGTCACTTGTTCATTGATGATATCTAACAATTAATTTTTTTGAATCCTGTTACCTGTATATACTTACTCATAATTATAGTTTTGCAGTTGGTTCTTTGAAGTTTTTCATGTATGTAACAATGCCATCAGCATACATGACATTTTTTTTATAATTTATACATGACATTTTTATTTTTCTTTTCTTATCTGATAATTTTTATTTCTTTTTCTTGTTCATTGTTTTAACCATGACTTACATATGTGTTCAATTTGAGAGTTGATTAAGATTTTTATCTAATCTTAGAGTGAATACAACTAGGTTTTCAACATTAAGTATGATGTTAGCTATACAGTTTTTGGTTTTTTTAGATACTCTTCATTAAATTGAAGTTATTCCAACTTATTTTTAGTTTCCTGATAGTGTTTGACATGAATAAGTGATAGATTTTTTTAAATGCTTTTTTGTGTCCATTGAAATGATAATATATGAGCTTTCTCTTTTAATATGTTGATGTGGAATGATTAATATTTGAAAGCTGATCCAGCCTTGCATACATAGAATAAATCTCACTTGTTCTTGGTGTTGTATTATAATGTAGTGTTTATACATTACTATGTCATTATCTAAATACATGCAGAAAAATCATTAGAGAAATTAAACATCCTTCATGATAAAATTGCTGAGCAAATTAGGTACAGAAGGAAGATACTTCAACCTAATATAGGCAATTTATGATAAGCCAATATTTTACATTATACTGAATGGGGAAAAACTTAACTTTCTCTCTTTAAAATCTGGAAAAGGATAGAGATACCCACCTTCACTACTTTTATTCAACATAGTACTGGAAGTCCTAGTTAGAGAAATTAGGCAAGAGAAAGAAACAAAGGCACTCAAGTTGAAAAAGGTAAAGTCGAATGTCACAATTTGAGGTGACATGATTTTGTGTACAGAAAACCACAAAGATTCTGCCAGAATCTACTAGAACTAATAACTGAATTTAGGAATTCTGCAGGATAAAAAAATCAATATAGAGAAATTCGTAATAGTGCTGTTTGTCAATATTGAGTGAGCAAAATGGAAATCAAGAAGGAAATCCCATTTATAATAACTAAAATTAATAAACAAATAAATAAAATACCTAGGAATAAATTTAACAAAGGAGGTAAAGGATCACTACAATAAAAATTATAAAACATTGATGAAAAATGTTGAATGAAATAGAAAAATGAAGAGCCATTCCAAGTTCATAATTTGAAAGAATCAATATTTTTTAAACATCTATACAATCTAAAGTGGTCTACAGATTCAATGTAATCTTTGTCAAAACGGCAATAACATTCCTAAATGTTAGACACAAAAATCCTGAAGTTTATATGAAACCACAAATAACCCCAAATAGCCAAAGACATTTTAAACAAAAAGAACAAAGTAGGAAGCAGCACAATCCCTGATTTCAAGATATACCTCAAAGCTGTAATAATCAAAACAGTAAAGTATTGGCATAAATATAGACAAATAGACAAATGGAGCAGAATAAAGATCCTAGAAATAAATTTATCTGTAGTCAAATTATTTTTTTGTTGTTGAAAAGTTGCTTAGAAAACAAATTGGAGAAGGAAGTCTTTTCAATAAACAATGCCATGAAAACTGTGTATATGAATGCATAGAATGAAACTAGATTCCTATTTCTCATCAGTTACCAAAAAGAAAAAAATCATCTAATATCATATTGAATTAAAGACTTAAGTATAAGACTGAACTACATAACTTCTAATAGAAAGCATAAAGGAAACACTTCAGGACATTAGAATAGGGAAAAATTTGTGGGAGGGGCAATACCCCCAAATACACAGGAAACAAAAGCAAAAATGGACAGGCAAGACTGCATCAAACTGAGAATCTTTTACAGGGTAAACGAAATTATAACAATGAAGAAACAATTTACATAGTTGAAGAAAACTATTTCTAAACTGTTGGACAAGTTCTTGATATTCAGAGTATATAAGAAATTCCAAAAAATTGAAAAATTCTGGCTATAAATCTAAATGGACATGAAAAATGTCTAGATGACATTAGAAGAATAAACAAAAATGACCAATAAGTATATGAAAAAATGCTCTGCTCAACATCAATAACCATGAGAGAAACCTAAATAAACAAATAAAGTTCACAATGTACTATCACTTCATTTTAATAAGAATGACTATCATTGAAAATAATAACAATGATAATAAGTTATGGTGAGGATTTGGAGAAAAAGGTACCCTTGCACATAGTGGAGGCAATGTTAATTAGTACAGCCTTTATGGAAAACGGTAATGAAGTTACTCAAAAAAAGAAATAGTATTACCATATGATCTAGAAATCCCACTCCTGGGTATATATCCAAAGAGAAGAAATGAGCATGTCAAAGAATCTTCAGTACTTCCATGTTTACTGTAGCTCCATTTGCAAAAGAGAACGCTATCAAAACCATCTATGTGTTTATCAGCTGGTGAATGAATAAACAAAATGTAGTACATATATGTCATGGAATATTATTCAGCTATAAGATGAATGAAATCTTGTCATTTGTGACAACATGGAACAAAATGAAAATCAATATTAGGTAAAATAAGGTAGCCACAGAGAGATGAGGACCACATAATTACAATTATACTTGGAATTTAAAATGTTTGCTCTCATAGAAATTAAGAGTAGAGCTGAGCACAGTGGTGCTTGCTTATAATCCCAGTTACTTGGGAGCCTAAGATAGGAGGATCACAAGTTTAAGGTCAGACTGGATAACTTAGACTGTGTCTCATAATGAGAAAATTAAAAATGTCTGAGGAAATAGTTCAGTAGTATTGCACATACCTAGCATATACAAGGTGTAGGTTTGATCCTTAGTACCACACACACAAAAAAATGTTTAGTATAGAATGGTGGTTACTTAGAACCTGTTACTCCAGGGGGATAGGTCAAGTTTGATCAATGGGTATTATATTACAGTTTGAAAAAAGAAGTTCTGATGTGCATTATGTAATTGGGTGACTATAGGTTACAATAATGAAATATGTATTTCAGAGAACTAGAATATTTTGAAAGTTTTCACCATAAAGTGATAATAAATTTTGGAAGAGAGAGATATATTTATCCTTATTTAAACATTATACAAAATATACATACATTGAAGCCTCACATGGCATGTACATTAATATGTATAACTTTAATTTTTTATGTCCCAGGTAAAAATAAATTAGTTTTTTAAAAAAGAAAGAAATTATTTCCAGATTATAGAAATAAATCAAAGTTTGATTTTATGTAAAAAAATAATAAATTGGAAAGAAACTTCTGAACACAAAAAACAAAACCAAAAAAACATCATAAAGCAGTCTGAGAAGAAAAAGAGATTATGTTTCAAAGAGCAGCAGTAAACCTAGCTATGACTCCTTGCAAAAGCAATATAAACCAAAGGAAAATGGATTGAATATATTCAATTTCTGAAGATTGCCTTTGAAATGTGACAATATTTTACATTGCAAATATTGTGGTTTTGTTGTTTGCAATTGCAGAAATGCATTTCTGTAGTTTATCCTAAAACTATTAAAATCTTTACTACAGGTTAAAATAAAGAGAATCATGTGGAAAATTGTCACTTTGTCGTAATTTCAAACATGAATTTATCTTCAGAAGATTCATTATTACCCCCTTTCATCTGGTATAGAACAATGGTATCTAAAATGACATTACATTAGCAGGGTGCAATGGCGCACACCTGTAATTCCAGCACTTTGGGAGGCTGAGATAGGAGAATCGTGAGTTCAAAGCCACCCTCAGCAATGGGAGGTGCTAAGCAACTCAGTGAGACCTTGTCTCTACATAAAACACAAAATAGGGCTGGGGCTGTGGCTCAGTGGTCGAATTCCCCTGAGTTCAATCCCTCGTACCAAAAAAAAAAAAAAAGAAAGAAAAGAAAAATAAATAAAATGACATTACATTAATTGGATCAACATTAAAAGTGCACAATTTGTCCTTAAAGTGAGGTAAAAGTATACATGAAATGAATACACACTTCAAGATATGTTGTAAAATAATGAAAGAAAAAAATGATGTGGTATTATAAACTTAATAACTAACTGACATGAAGTTTTGGGGGAAGTTCAGAACAGGTTGCTTAGAGAGCAGAAGAGAGAAAAGTTTTGGTTTGATATCTATGAGTTTATAATTTGGACAGATTTTACAGGACCTTTAAATGTTAAGGCACAATCTCTTAAATTGCTATAACTTCCTCCTGAGATTAAGAAAGTTACTTTTAAATGGCAATTCAAATTTCCTACAATTATTATAGCCTGTTAAAGGGAATTACAGATGCAATCAGATAAGGAAGGGACCTCATATCTGTCACTGGAGAAAGACCTGTGTGTTTACTCAAAACATTTCAAATTTGCCTCCATAATTATTTACTATGGCAATGCTATAAATAATATTATTCTGGAATGGGCATACTCTTTTCTTTTATGTATAAAGACAAAGAATCCAAGATTTTTGGTAATTAAGTTCTCCAAGGTTACTTAGAGAAAAATTTAGAGTCTGTGTAACTTCCTCTGAGCTTCCAATTAACTATGTTTACCTTTCCTTCCTAATGTTGTTTTAATTTCTTGAATAACCTAATATACCTGGGAGTTTAGGGTAATTAATACCTTTGATTTAATGACTCAGGTAGGTTCAGACAACCAAAAATATATGATGCAGAAAACTTTTCCTTGACTTCTGTTCAATTAGAGATAAGTAAAACCTTGAGACCAGCACGCTAACTGCTGCCCTCACAAGCTCCCCTTGTCTCTTAGGTGATAATGTCACCTTCATAATTTTGCATATAACATAAATAATTTAAATTTTCGAGTTTATACATTTAAACAGATGTGATGAATTTTTACTGTCTAGAATATAAATCTCAAGGACTAACCCATTTTACCACTTAGTTCAGAATGTTTGTTTCAGATTCTTTGGGAAGAAAGAATCTGTGTTTATTACAACTTTCCTAAAATTTTAGAGACTTTAGTTTCAGAGAACACATTTCTGCATTTGGTTCTCCTATTAATAATAACAAAGACCAACTCAAAACCACCATTCACATATATCTCTTTATCAATCTCAACAATCACAAGAATTTATTAACTCCATGTCATAAGAATGGTTCTCATACCCTTAATTTTTGTATCTATTGTATTTGAAGTTAACTCTGTAGGAATATGCCATGGGAGATGACTATCAGTCTTTAGTTTACTC
>CM053408.1:76267770-76306035 GCA_028644305.1 Xerus rutilus | reverse complement strand
TTGGTACTAGGGATTGAACTCAGGGGTGCTCGACCACTGAGCCACATCCCCAGCCCTATTTTGTGTTTTATGTAGAGACAGGGTCTCACTGAGTTGCTTAGCGCCTCGCCATTGCTGAGGCTGGCTTTGAACTCGCGATTCTCCTGTCTCAGCCTCCCTAAGTGCTGGGATTACAGGCTTGAGCCACCGCGCCCAGCTTTTAGTTTACTCTTTTTCTGTTTCATTTGTTCACAGGTTCACTATTGATTTGAAACTATGTTTATGTGGTTGCAGTTCTAATACAATATTTTCATTTAAATGTTTTCACTGGAGAAATTTAAGCCAATTACTCATAAACTCAGCTGCTGTTTGGAGAGCTTTTTCTGAGAAAGAATTAAAAGACACAGTTGACTTATCTGATTTCCTGTACATTCCATCTTTGCTCTAACATAGTGTTCATTATAAATGCTAAAAATAATTAATACCAATTCAGAATGCATCACAACCTCTGGATGCCAAATAACAGTGGTTTGCAAGTGCTGTACTTTGTTAAATCTATAGCTTTTTAAATACCTAGTCCAAATTCCCTGCCCTCTCACTGGTTCTGGCTTCTGTTTTTCTAGCAAACTTTGGGGTTGAAATTATAATCATTTGTATAGTTAATCTCTATCTCTAATCATTGAGAAATTAAATTTAGAAAGATTGATTTCCAAATAGTACACAACATTTATCTTTGGATATATAAAATTCCTCTTAATTTTCATAAACTGTCATCAAATTAAAATAGAAGATTATATTTAAAAATATTTTTATAAGATGTTTTACTCTTGAGTCACCATCAAGCAATTTGTGAGTTTATTTGTGCCGCTGTGATCTAATGACAGATACAGGGAAGTGGCATATATGGAATACATAGACTATTTTTAGTAAATTGCTGTGTTCTTATTGATGACATAACAAGTTGTTTTTCTAATCAGTTTGAGTAGTACTACAGTATATATTTTTAACTTTCATTCCAGATGTATAAAAAGAACCAAAATATTTTTAGAAAATAATTCTATATTGTGATCCAATTCTATCAAAAATAATAAATAAGGAAAATAAACTTTGCTCAATGTCTAACCTGATATTCTGTCCTCAATTCACTAAGCAGGATAATGATGTATTCTCAAAAATTACATGAATTGTACAACTAGTTTCATTAAAATTACTTTACATTATAATTATTCTTCCCTAGTTTCTATATCCTAGATCTAGAGTAAGAATTTTGAATGTGTGTATATGATACAAATTTAAATACTTCTCAGTACAAGAAGTTTTTAATTCTAAGTACATCTGTTTTGCTAAAAGAAATGACAGTTTTACGTTTCTCTAAAGAAAGGCAGAGAATTTTTTTCTAGCATATATTATTAGTGATGATTGGCTAGTCAGTGGCGCATCACTAGTAAAATTTTAATTTCAAAGTAGACTAATAGGAGTTGACTGATGTCTGCCTGTGCACATTCTTAAGTGATAATAAGTATAGAATTACTCGTTGATAGAAGCTTATGTCATAAGCTGACTGTCTAAATGATGAATATATAATGAAATTAAACAGAATTGAGACAGATGGTCCTAGCTTTTGATAAATGTGCATATCTTTATAATCAGATAATAAGTCTGTTGCCTGGAAGATCGATTGGGATATAATAACTTTGAAAACTAAATCATTTCATTGTTTGGCATTTATGAGACATGGTATAAAGCAAATCCTATTTTAATTTACTTAAAATATTGCTTATTGTCTTCCTAAGCAGTTGATTAAAACTGGAAAGGCAGATATTGTCATTTTGTTTCCTTCTCAAACAAAATTATTTATTTTGCTCTATAGACATTAACAAATCATTTCAAAACAAAGTTTTGTAGATTGATGACTTCTCCTACATAAAATAGGGGAAATAAAACAATATATAAAGTACTTTAAGTCAAATATCAAGAGATAATGTAATAGAAAATGACAATATAACTGTAAAATTTATATGAGATTCTTCATTTCATTTATATAAATTGATGGAATGGAAAGACATCAGCATGATTTTTTATTCTGGGAAGATACTTGGAAAATTAGTGTTTGCTTTTCTATATTGATTTTTTCAAATAAAACTCACATGCAAAATTTTAATGAGACTGTGTGAAATACATATGTGTTTGGTTAATAAATCTAAATTATAAGAAGCTAATCTGGAGGAATGTTTATTTTGCTTTTAGTCTGCTTAATTATGATGTACAATTTTGACCTTATTATATACCAATAATACTATAAACTACTTTCAAAATAAATTTAATGATTCCACATTTTTTTTTTTTTTTTTGGTACTGGAGATTGAACTCAGGGGCACTCAAACAACGAGCCACATCCCCAGCACTATTTTGTGTTTTAGGTAGAGACAGGGTCTCACTGAGTTGCTTAGTGCTTCGCCATTGCTGAGGCTGGCTTCGAACTTGCGATTCTCCTGTCTCAGCCTCCCTAAATGCTGGGATTACAGACTTGCGCCACCGCGCCCGGCTTCAACATCATTTTTGATGGCATTTCGTATTATTCTAATAGTACAGCTTTACTTTGAGGGCTATTTTGTTGAGATGTACAGCTGTATGATTTATTTAACTTCTCCATTTGTCCAATACTTAATTACAGAACTTACATTTTATTAAGTTCAATTTAAATTACAATAGTATTTAGAAATTCTTATTTTTCAAATTACTTACATCAAAGCTATTCTGTTTTTAACAACCAGATTGACAAAACAGCTGCAAATTAAACTCATTTGCTTCAAATATTATTAAATTAACAAAATATAAGGGCTAGTTAAGTTATTACAAAAATTTATTTTCTTCATTACAGTCATACTATTATTTACAACACCAAAATCATTAATAAATCCTAGTCATTCATTTAAACAAATCCTTTCTTCATTCAGATCACTAACCTTACTTTATAGGAAAAAAGTAATAGTTATGAGTATTTAGTTTTAATTCATGAAATTCAATGCTTTAGGAGTGTAGTCTTTCTTAATGAGGAAATATAAGAAATACTGATATTAAGAAAATAAATGCAAAACATAAAAATACCATCCTGATAGTAATGGTAGAAATTAGACAAAGTTAGGAGTCAGAGGTGTTACTCTGTTATATTGTAGGATGAGAAGAATTCTGAAAAATGATGAATTTCACTGTACATTAGTGAAGACCACTCTGCCTCATAGTATTGCTTTGTTTCTGAGATAACGATTTTGTTCTCATTGCCTATGAGATATACTTTTTTCAAAATCCTAATTACTTCCTATTTGGAAAGATGTTGGAATGATCATTTGGAGTCACATGAATTAATTTTTTTAATCCAGTTCTTCTTAATATTAATATTAATGCTTTGAACTTCCATAACCAAGTGTCAACAATAAGTTGACTTAGCAATGTGCCATGTCACAGCTCTATAGCTAGAATTATGAAACCAAAGTGTTGTCAGGAATAATCTCTCTAAGAAACATGTAAGAAAGTCCTTTCTTTTCTTTCCTTAGCTTCTGAAAGACCTAGAATTTCTTTGAAATAAAAAATCATACTCAGATTCTTATATGTCATTCTTATGTTTCTTTATAGGTCCTTCCCTCTGTGTGAACCTGAGTCTATGTCTAAATATCTCTTTTCTGTCAAGACACCAGTCATATTGGATAAAGGTCCACTCTAATGTCCTCATTTTTAAAACATCCTCATCTTAACTTGACTACATCTACAAAGACTTATTTCCAAGTTAGATCAGATTCTGAGATGTTGCAGAGAAGAACTTCAGCATATCTTTTTGAGAGTACATAATTGAGTTCACATAACAAGAAACTATGAAGACCTTAGAAGATGGAAAAATCTCCCATGCTCTTGGATAGGCAGAATCAATATTGTCAAAATGGCCATACTACCCAAAGTGCCATGTAGATTCTATATGATTCCAATTAAAATCCCAATGTCATTCCTTATAGAAATAGAAAAGGCAACCATGAAATTCATTTGGAAGAATAAGAGACCCAGAATAGCCAAAGCAATCCTTTGCAAGAAGAGTGAAGCAGGAGGCATCACAATACCAGACTTTATATTATACTACAAAGCTATAGTAACAAAAACGGCATGGTATTGGCACCAAAATAGACATGTAGACAAATGGTACAGAATAGAAGACACAGAGACAAACCCACTTAAATACAGTCATCTTATACTAGACAAAGGAGCCAAACACATACATTGGAGAAAAGATAGCCTCTTCAACAAATGGTGCTGGGAAAACTGGGAATCTATATGCAGCAAAATGAAACTAGACTCCTATCTCTCACCATGCATAAAATTCAACACGAAGTGGATCAAGGACCTGGGAATCAGACCAGAGACCCAACGCCTAATAGAAGAAAGAAGAGGCCAAAATCTTCATCCTGTCAGCTTAGGACCCTACTTCCTTAACAAGACTCCTATAGCACAAGAAGTAAAAGCAAGAATCAATAAATGAGATGGATTCAAAATAAAAAGCTACTTCTCAGCAAAAGAAACAATCCATGAAGTGAACAGAGAGCCGGCATTCTGGGAACAAATCTTTGCCACATGCACATCTGATAGAGCACTAATCTCCAGGATATATAAAGAACTCAAAAAACACCAAAACAACAAACAACCCAATCAATAAATGGGCCAAGGAGTCAAATAGACACTTCTCAGAAGAAGATACACAATCAATCAACAGATATATAAAAAAATGTTCAACATCTCTAGCCATTAGAGAAATGCAAATCAAAGCCACTCTAAGATTTCATCTCACGCCAGTCAGAATGGCAATTATCAAGAACACAAACACCAGTAAGTGTTGCCAAGGTTGTGGGGGAATAGGCACACTCATACATTGCTGGTTTGACTGAACTTGGTGCAACCAATCTGGAAAGCAGTATGAAGATTCCTTAGAAAACTTGAAATGGAACCACCATTTGACCCAGATATCCCACTCTTTGGTCTATAACCAAAATGCTTAAAAACAGCATATTACAATGACGTAGTCACTTCAGTGTTTATAGCTGCTCAATTCACAATAGCTAAACTGTGGAACCAACCTAGATGCCCTTCGATAGATGGATGGATAAAGAATCGGTGGTATATATACACAATGGAATATTACTCAGCAATAAAAGAGAATAAAATTATGGCATTTGCAGGTAAATGGATGGAGTTGGAGAATATCATACTAAGTAAGCCAATCCCAAAAAACCAAATGCCGAATGTTCTCTCTGATAAGTGGATGATGATCCATAATGCGGGGGAGGACACGGGAAGAATGGAGAATCTTTGGTCACAGGGGTGGGAAAGGGCAAGGGGCATGGGGACAGTAAAGATGGTGGAATAAGATGGACATCATAGCCCTAGCTTTATGTATGACCCCATCTTTGTTCTACATCATATACAACCAGAGTAATGAAAAGTTGTGCTCCATCGGTGTACAATGAATCAAAATGCACGCTGCTATCATGTATACCTAAGTAGAATAAATGAATAAATAAATAAACAAATAAATAAAAAAGAAACTGCATATCAATATGTTTGATTTTCAGCTAAAAGTTCTTAAAGATATAGTACTTATCAATTAATTCATGTAGAATTTATTTATTGAGTGTCTGCTATATATTTCAGGTGCCAGAGATATGATAGTAAATAAGGCAGAAAAGACTCAAGTGCCAGCCTGGCATGGTGGCGCATGCCTGTAATCCCAGCATGTTGGGAGGCTGGGACAGGAGAATCGAGAGTTCAATGCCAGCCTCAGCAATGGCGAGGCACTAAGCAACTCAGTGAGACCTTGTCTCTACATAAAACACAAAATAGGGCTGGGGATGTGGCTCAGTGGCCGAGTGCCCCTGAGTTCAATCCCCAGTACTAAAAAAAAAAAAAAAAAAAAAGACTCAAGTGCCTTGAGAATTTTGTTCTGTTACTGCATAGACATACATCCAAAAATAATGTATTAGATTGAAAAGTGCTAGGAAAGAAAACACTGCATGTAATGAATGATGAAGGAAATTTCCCTACTTTTCTTTCTAAAAAATCATTTAAAACCCAAGTAGGAGAACTAATGAGAACACAAATCCATTACAAGCAAAATTCATTTAATTCTAAAGTACAAATATCTTGATAACATTGCCAAAAGCAGAAGGTTGTGGGACTGGCTTGCATAAGAAATAAGAGAGAAAGTTCATAGTTTTGGGTCTTAAGAATGATCTGCTAAGGGAAGTGCTAAAAGCCAGAATTAAAATATCAAACAATAATAAATGATGGCTAAGATGTAGAAAAAAAGGTATACCTGTGCAGTGTTAGTAGGACTGCAGACTAGTACAACCACTTTGGAAAAGCAGTGTGGATATTCTACAAAAAACTAGGGATGGAACCACCATATGACCCAGCTATTCCATTCCTTGAAATTTCCCCAAAAGAACTAAAATCAGCATACTATAGCAATTATCCTTCAGTGTTTATAGCAGCACAATTCACAATAGCCAAATTATGAAATCAACTCAAGGGTCCATCAAAAGATGGATTGATTAGAAATCATGGTGGATATACACAACACAGTTCTACCCTGCCATAAATAATAATGAAATTATGGCATGTGCTGATAAATGAATGAAAATGGAGAACATCATGTTAAGAAAAGCCAGGCTCAGAAACTCAAAGATCAAATGTTTTCTCCCATATGTAACAGAGAGAGTAAAACAAAGAAAAGGAGGAGATAAGGATAGGATATCATAAAGTTATAGGGAAGATCAATCATGTAGAGGAAGGAAAAGAATGGCAATGCAGAATGAATTCTTAAAAAATCATGTTATGAGCATACATAAATATATCACAGGGAATTTTATCTTTTTGTGTAAGTAAAAAAATCGAATATAAATAAATGGATGAACAAAAGGAAGTAGAGCAGAGCAGAGGGAAGACAGGAGTGAAAAGTGGGGAATCATGAACTGAAATCAAATTCCATGCATGTACGGTTATGTCAGGATGAACCCAACTATATATCTATAAAGCTCTCATAAATATTTAAAAATCTCAAGAAGAAAAGAAAAAAAGGGAAGGATAGACAGAGGGAGGAGGAGAGGAAAGAAGGGAAAAGAAAAAGAAAGGGAAGAAATATAAATGAAAAAAAAATTGAACAGTCACAGTATGATAGCTTGTTAAATAAAAGTACTATTCATCCTGATGAATAACTGACTATAAATAGAACAGCTGTGATCTTGGCCAGTTACTACATTCTAGAATGTTTTGGTGTTACTTTTCTGTTGTTTATTTGCTTTGTTCTTTTTTCAGTCAGCAAAATAAGGTAGTGACAATATTTCATAAAAAACTTAATTCTAAAGGAAGATATTATTTTAAGAACACACACACTAGGTCTGGAACTCCAAAGCTAATGTGATGCGCCTCTCCTGAGATGCAGTATACGTGGCCAATTTCATGCCAGTTGCACCAACTTCTGTGCATGTGCTCAGTTTTACTTGCCCTTTATCAGCAACCTCTGTTAATTACCAACTTCTCTTCTATTAGAGCTTTGCTTGTGCTTGGTGTACCACAGTCTTTTCTATTCCATTCTACATCAAAATCTTTTAAGTGCTGCTTCTGATACTCCTTGTTTCATAGTATAGGATGCCTTAATTTAAACTAGTGAGAAACACCAAGATTTCTCAAGTTAGGTTTTTTAAGACAAGAGACATCATAATTTATGGGACAACTTATCCATTTCTTGTTCTTTGGGTAAGGTATCAGCTCTGGTGGATTCAGTTTCTCTTGATATGGATAACATTAAATAAACATAGAAGGTAATGTGTCTACTAAAAACACATCTTTAACTTAGTAGAATATACACTTTCCTTCCTGAACTTAGAATGTCAAAAATGCAAGCACTTATACATTGCTAGTGAATCCACAAATTGCCACAACTTTATGGATTTGGCATCTACTAAAATTGCAAATGCATATATATTCTCTGATTTAGAATTTCTATTTCTGAGAATCTCTAAATACAAAAAAAATTAATAAATAAAATTTGAAACATAGTTTGTAACATCAAAATTTGGAAGAAATCTAAACTTTTATTTAATTAGGACCTCATTTAATAATTGATGCTTTACCCATTTAAAAGAATATTCTGCTTAAAAATATTACTTTTTTAAAAATTATGTCTTTATATTATCTCAAACTTAAATTATCTTTTGAATTTTATTAAGTTAAAATTCTTGTGGTACAAATTATGCAGATTATAGAAATATGTATATATAGGGGTTTTTGCTTATATATACTTAAATATTTCAAATATAAAGAAAGTGACAATATTTGTTGTTCTTGGTTGCCACTCCAGGTGGCTGGGAGATAGTTGTCTGGAGAAATTTTTAATTCAATTTTTTATTCAATTTTTAAATTTTTGAACATCAACTCATCCAAATATAACAACCTATTTGAACACTATATTGACAATATTAAATATCATCATAGCTTATAAAAAGAATAAATTATAGGAAGTTAAGTTCAAAGCTCATTTAGAAGGCTCTTAAAATCTTGAAAGATGATGCTTTGGATAAGCAGACAGATTTAAGATGTAAGTAAATTGTTACTATTTGCATAAATTTGCCAATTTTGGATATTGCCAAATATGCCAATATTGATATTTTGTACATAGGGGAAGTGTAATAAAATAAGAGGAACCAATTGTAATTCTCAGAGCTTTGATTCAATCAACATGATTAATGATGATCGTACTTGAAAGACTAGAAATTTTAGGGAGATGTGTGTGATAGAGAAGGTAGAATAAAACAATGTCACCCTGGAAATGAGAGATGGATCATGGTGGGAATTATATGCATGCACAAACGTCCTATATAATAAATCAGTGTGCACGGGATTGTCTGACACACTGTAAGACATTATGAAATAAAATATGAGCAGAGCAGTCATGCACATGCTTTCATAGTGACTGTGGATCTATGGAGGATGCTAAGGGGAAGCTTGCTTGAGGTAGATGCTGAGGTGGCAATTGACTAGAGTAAACCAAAATCCTTAAGGTAGAAAGAAACAAAGATAATAATGTGGCTGAAAATAAGAGGAGGGCAGAAGCTACAAAATGAAAGGTACAAGAACCATAGAAACATGTTAAAGTTTATTTGTTTTTGCAATTATTTAAAAAATAAACCAATATGTTCATTCATATATAAGTAATGATATTTTTCTGTTGTTTGAAGTCGTGCCTCATGGGTCTGCTGGACGAGTTGGGGTCTTGCGGGATGAAGAGGGGTCCCCAGGAAAGACGGAATGGGGTCCCGCAGGGTGAGGGTTGGGGGTGATGGTCGGCAGAGTCACTCCACCCAGACTCCAGGGGTAGGTAAGACTGCTCTGCCGGAGGGAGCCGCAGAACTCGTTTATTCCAGGAAGTACAGAAACTTATATAGGGTCCTCGAAACAATCAAGGCCCCGAGGTTACAATCAATGAGGCATGCTCTGCCAGGCGTGCAGTTCATCAGCAGAGAATGGGAAAAGAGGGAAGGGAGGGGTTGAAGGTATGGGGAGTGCTCCCACGTTTTTCTATTTTAAAAACTTTGCAATTGTTTTATTCTTGTATTTAATAATTGATTTTCTTTGTATAACTTACTACTCTGCAGAAAAATTATAAACAAGTATAATTAAGGCAGCTTTATAGAACAGCAGTTCTCTCAACATATTTGTTTTTGAAAGTATAGACCATGCATTAAATGCAAACATGAACTTTAAATTAAAATGACACACACATGACAAATGAATCAAATTTTATTTGGGAAATATCAGTATAATGTGAGTGTTAAAACAGCAGTCATAATCAGAAAAAAAGTAATTTACTTAAGAAAATGGAATATGCCCTTCATGACATAAATGATAGGCTGAGAAGCCTCGTGTTCATGCTGAGGTACTGCCTCATTTCATATAGGTACTGCCTCTTCATGCCAGGCAATGAAGCAACAAGACATTTATATATATATATAAGGCATTTATATATGTATACATATGTGTGTATATATAAAATATTGTATATATAAGGTATTTTATATATGTATATAAATGTATATACATACACATTTTGTCATACAGTGGCAATTTATTTGTAATTAAAATAACATCAAGCCACTTATTTTCAGCTATACAATAGTTCATATAAAAATCTTCATCATTTCTATAGACTCAGTTATATGATAGGCATGACTAAGACCGTAAAATAATGATACATTGTCCAATTACTTTCAAAATAAGATTTCAGTTTGTAATTATATGACCTTTCATTGTTTCTTAATTAAAAATGCACTTGTAACTTATCTCACCAACAAAGTTTTAAAACTTCTGGAATTGAAATATTATAAGGAATTCTTTCTTAAATATACACCAATGGTATGGTTTAGACAAGGTGCTTATAAATTCTTAACACAGACAAAAGGAACCTCTATCTCCCCATCCCTCCCTCCTTTCTTCTCCTCCAAGTCTTTTGTTTGATTTCAATGTGTTCAATAATGCCTACCAAAGATAAACATCACAGTACACTATTGGGTTACAATTCATAATAGAATTCAATTCCAATTTTCTTGTTCTCTAATTCCATTGGTTTAAACTCATTTCTAAATTTTTATAAATGCAAGTACAATAAATTAAGTATTTTCTTCAACATCTATGAGTCACTGACCCAGCTAAGAATTAATTTATATACACTATACAAACTTTCTTAGGGCTTGTATAAGAAAGTACCACAAACTGGGTGACTTTAAACAACAGAGGTTTATTCTCTTACAGTTGGTACAGACTGAAAGTTCGAAATCAAAGTGTAGGCGGGACTATAGTCCTTCTGAAATCTCTAGAGAGAATTCCTTCTTCCCTTTTCCAGCTTCTGGTAATCTCAGGCATTTCTTGGCTCATGGCACCATAACTTTAATATCTTCAAACATCTTATTAGGGAACATCAGATACCCTTCAAATTACTGTCTATTCAAAAAGTAGGGAAGTAAATTCAACTAATTAATGATACTAATTCCAGCAAGTTTAAGCAATAAATAAATAAATACATTCAAAACTGGTATAATTTAAGCTTACTTATTTCATGTTTATTGCAAATAAAAATTTTTAACCCCATTGTTATTTACCCTTTCCCATTGCATTATATGTTATACTAAAAATTTCTGAGACTCCATCATTTAAATGAATTTTTGAATTCATCTTCTCTGGAAAAAAAAGTGTTAAGTCAAGCTTCCTCATTGCTCAATTTGAAAATTTCATCAGTTTCCTCATTTGTTTCCCTACTTCCCTAGTCCACACTTCACCCAGAAAACAAAGATCTTCTTCAGAAATTTGAATCAAATCATTCATTCTCCTACATTACAAAAGTTTCCACTGTATTTTAAAATAAAAGTTAAATTAACCCATCTCCTCATTATATTAATTTTCTAGGACTTTCATAATAAAATCCTGCCAACTGTAGCTTAAACAACAGGTATTTGTTTCCTTATAGTTCTAGATACTGGAAGTCCCACTGCACATGTGGGCAGGTTTGATTGCCTCTGAAGCCTCACTCATGGCTTACAGATGGCGGTCTCCCTGCTGCCTCTTCCCTGGCCCTCCCTGTGTGTCTTTTCCTCAATAACATCAGTCATATTTGGATGAAAACTTTTCCTTAACAGTGTCATTTTAACTTATTCACTTATTTAAAGACTTTATATCCAAATATGATTATATCTTAACATGCTAGGGATTTTATAGTCAATAAGAATTTTGGGAAACACAATTCAGCCTATAATATATATTTTATTAGGCTCTGTATTAAAATGATTTGTACTTACATCTGCAACTCCTTTTCATGTTACTCAGCCCATTTTGTGGTACTATAACAGAACATCATATATTAGGAAATTTAAAACAAACACAAATTTGTTGGCTCACAATTTGAGGGGCTAGTGAAACTGGAGTTTTGAGGAAACTGGATTCTCTGCTTCTGTTGGCAGGTGAGTTCTGCATAAGTTTGCACGCCTCTGCAGCCCTGAAGTGTTGCAGCTCTTAATGGTGGGCCTTGCACCCCAGTGTTTCAGCAAACTCCAACAGCTCACCATCAATTTCTTCTTTCTGGGTTCTTATCTCCTGAATGCAAAGGATGAACTCCACAGACTCACAGAAGTGAGTGCAATCACAGGATTTATTGAAGAACAGGATCAGAAGTCTTGCAGTGCAAGAGGGGAACTGATAGCAGGCTTTCTCTGGCCTAGTGTGCTAGTCTAGGGGTTTATATACCGCTTGGTTCACTGCTATTAGTCCGAACTTACACGAATTAGGGTTTGAAATAAATACCAATGCTATTAGTCCAAACTTGTGCTAATTACAACTGGAAACTTATTAACACAATTGGTCAATTCTTGAGTCAGGTCTTCCCTGATTTGGGGACCAAAAGGTTGACGTCATTGATGTTCAGTGGGATGGGTGTGTGGAGCTGCAGTGCTGTGTGGAGTGCAATTCTGCAGTGGGCATCTCCACTGTGTGCAGGATGGGTGGCCCTAGGTGGATGGGGTTTGCTTTGCCCTGGCTCACCTCAGAGCTGGCAGACCTTGCCTCAAGCCTGCCACACCTGCATGGCAGGCTTCAAATGCCATGGGTCGTGCTTGCCACCCTCACTCCAATGCTCCTGGACAGCCAGCTCCACTGCTCTGCTGCTATGTCTCTGCAGGAACCTGTAGGCCAGCTGCACTGTATGGCAGCCTGGGAGCCGTGTCACTAGGAGATCAAGATCAGGTGCCAGTGCCATCAGATTCTGTTGAGAGTCCTCTTCCTGGTTTGCTTATGGCTGTCTCCTTGCTGTGTCCTCAAGTAACACAAACAACACAAATGTTGCTTCTTATTCCTCCTACAAAGGCACCAGTCCCATTTTATCAGGGATCCACCTTTATGACTTCATTGTACCTTAATCATCTCCTTGAAGACCCTGCTTCCAATGCAGCCACATAGGGGATTAGGTATTCAACATAGAAATTGTGGAGCTATACCATTCAGTCCATAGTTGGCACCAACATTTTTGTAATTTTATTCATCTTGAAATTCCTGTGTAAGACTGACAATTTGTCAAATTTAAAGAAATTAGAACTGAAAACCACAGTCTTTCTTGAATATGAAGAAACATTTTTCACTTTGTTTCAAATGTTGAGTAGGCCTTTCCTTTGAACTTGTGAATATAAGCAAGGGCGATGAATAATTGGAATTTTTGTACATTGTTGGTAGGAGAATAAAGAGTAAGAATCACTTTGGAAAATCATGGTTCAGTATCAATTAAAACAAAATATTGCGTAGTTGGGACATCTGGTACTACTACCTTTTTTAAAAAGAGTAATAATTATAAAATAGAGGTTTTACTTCCTGTATCCATGATAGCTTTTTGGAAAAAGCTCAAAGATTAAATATGAGAATAATGGATAATTAAATTACAGTAGACTTATATAACAGCATACAAGTCAGGAAGGAAAAAGTTATCTATGTTTTTTAACAAGTTTGATTAATATCATAGACATTATACTGAGAAAGGGAAATCAGACTGAGCAAAGCACATGTACAATTTTGTTTAGGCAAAGCTTAAAAATCAATATAACTATGATGATTTGTGAATTCTGATGTTGTACTTCAGAACATACACAGAGTTAAGGGGGAACAAAGAATTACCATGAACCTGAGCCAAATTAAATACAAACAAAAAACATATCAATTTACTTCACAGTATAACTGATGCAAACCAAAGATAAAGAGATTTATTTTCAAAGGGATAAGAAAAGGTTCTCTTATTTTTAAAAATCAAATATGAAATGGAAAGCTACCTTCTCTGAGATGAACTTGTTCCAACATTCTAGCTCCTTGATATCATAAGCACCAACTCTATCAGAATCCTATGAAGGCAGTTAATGGTCCTGGCATCATTCTTACCTCATAACTGTATCACTGTATCTAAAAGCCTAGATATTCCCTTTCCCCTAGTACACCATTACTTAGGGAAAGAGCTGCAAATATATCTTTTTAAAATATTTTTAGATGCTGATGAAACTTTATTTTATTCATTTATTTATATGCAGTCCTGAGAATTGAACCCAGTGCCTCACACATCCTAGGCAAGTGCTCCACCATTGAGCCACAACTCTAGCCCCTGCAAATAACTTTAGATATGAGTTGAAGAATAATGTATTAAATTACTTGTAGTAATTTGCAGTATTTTTAGATTTTTAGTATTTTAGTTTCTTTCTTTCTCTCCCTCTCTCCCCCTTTCTTTCCTTCCTTCCTTCCCTCCCTCCCTCCCTCCCTCCCTCCCTCTGTTCCTTCCTTCCTTCCTTCCTTCCTTCCTTCCTTCCTTCCTTCCTTCCTTCCTTCCTTCCTTTCTTCCTTCCTTCTCTTTCTCTCTTTCTTTCTTTCTGTACTGGAAATTGAACCCAGGTTCTCACTAAGTTGCTAAGGGTGATCCTCCTGCCTCAGTCTTCAAAGTAGCTGAAATTACAGTTGTGCCTCACCATGCCCAGCTGTACTTCCAGTGTTTTTTCATCTTATTCAAAAGACTTGGCGCAAGTCATTGGGATGACATCTATGAATTGTCTCAGAACTCTAATGGAGCAAGACATCAAAACTTTGCCCTGCGTTGATTGATAATGTCCTTAATTTTTGTTTTCTTTCTTTCTTTTTGTTAATTATACAAATTGAGCTAAAATTTAGTTCTCTAACCAACTATCTTAACATTTGAACCTGTTCTGTTACCCAAAGCCAGAGTTCTAAGAGAAGACATCCTCAATATCAATTCCTTGTCACTTTATGCTATTATGCTGCTTTGCATAAAATGACAGGTGGCCTCTATCCTCAGATCGTGGGACCACAACTAACATCAAACATTTTAAATCCATTCAGCAGCATCCTTGTCAAAATGGGTAACAAAGAAAAAAGTATAGCCAAGTTTCTGAAGGAAGTACCCTCATCCCAGGACATTTCTAATTTTCTCAATCTATTAATGTTCTTCTGGTTTCTTTTTCCTGCTTTTCCTTATTAGTATGCAAATATGATCAGAATTTAACCTAGTTCATCATTGAACTGAGAAATTTTTTTTTTTAATTTCAAAAGAGTGCTGAATATTCTATACCTAAGGATTATGACTAGGTATTGAGCTCATTTCTCTCTTTCTAAACAGAATAAAACTAATTCAAAGGGGATATCCCTATTACATTACTTTTATAATGTTGAATTTGATAAACTTATTAATCTGTATTAAAGGACCATAGATTCAAATCACATATATTCTATTGAATCTTCTCTGCAGATGATTTTGTGTCAATTCAGGAGGTTTTTTTCTAACTAGATTGTTCAGTTTCACTCAATTTAATTTGGCAAACACTGTTCAACCATAACAATTCCTATTTCTTGCTATTACCATACCTTCATTAAAATCTGTCTCAAAAATTGCTCCTGAAAGATACATTTTTACCATTAGACTACATTTTGCTCTTGCTTCCTTTAGGGGCTTTCTAAAAAAAATTGTGTTTGTGGTGACTTGTATAATATAACAAGATTTGTAGCTGTATTGACCTGTATTTTGGGACTTCTTTTAGGTTATTTTAAAATAACCTCTACAAAAAATGAGTTAAGGAACTAATTTGACTTATTTTTATACTATTTGCACACAAATCAAAATTTTCAACTCTCAATGTATCTCTTCTTTATTTCATGTTCTCAGTTTAGGCCAGTAATCCAATGAGACAAATAAATACATCTATCATCCTATGTCCTAAAAGTTATAAGCTATAAAACAAACATAAGATTTCTTTAATAGGCAATTTATACAGTTATTTTTAAACTTATTTAAGATGTACTTCCTTAATGTGGAAGAGAACAGTTTTATCTAGTTAAGGTACTCTTTTCTGAAATTCTTGTCATTAGACATATTCTTGCTCATATATGTTCATATGCATGTTCCTTTTATATTTCAAGTACAGATAAATAAGCTACATTTTTAAATGATAGAATAATTTTATAACCCAAAAAATGTTAGTCTATGTGGTACTTTAAAACAAATTTCAAATGTAAACTAATAAATGTTTTGTCTCCTTACTTGAATTTAGCTTTGAAATATTGATCTCCCTCATTAAATAAAAAATTTAAGTGAAAATCAATTAAAAATAATCACTGGCCAGAACCTATGAATATTTTGTTGATTTAACTGAAATAGTAGTATCTTATTCTAGTATATTCCAAGTCAAAACAAATTTATTATTTTACAGAATTTATTAATGTCCATAAATTTATTCCTATTTATTTACTATACAGAAGCTTGAGTTTGTGCTCATATATACACTTTATTGAATAAAAATATAATATTAGAAAAAACATTTGGCTAAGTTTATGAGGGTCTCATTAAACTGCTGAGACTCACCTTAAACTTGCAATCCTCCTGTTTCAGACTCTTAAGTCATTGAGACATGGGAAGAGGTATGCATCAAGATGCCTAGCTAAATTATAGACTTTAAAATCCTTATTACTCATACTTTTGCTTACTTAGGTTCTACTGTATGCAAATCTGTACTTATTATGTTTTTGTAGATTATCTTTCAGCCATCATGAAGTAACTTCCTTAATCTCTTTTCTATTCTGATTATGCAACTCCATTCTTTTTTCCACATGTAGTGAAAGGGAGACAGGGAAAAGACTGGAATGGAAAAATGTTAATGAATTTCTACTAATGAAGGAGCATAGTATGACCTTCAAGCAGATACCAAAGAAGTAAGGGAGATTAATATTTCATTTAGATCTCCACCATATAAACTAAACTATGCAAACCTGGTGATGGAGGTAACTTGCCAACTTGCTGAGCACTTCCATCATAGGGTGAATATGCACCTGGTCCACATGTTGAAGAAGATGAAGATGGGCATTCTTGCATGAGCCTCTGACACAGATGCTGTTATTTCAAATCGACAGAGTGAGATAGCATTTTATCAGAAAGTTCATGAACTGCAATAAGGTCTGGGTACTACATCTACCTTCCCAGCATTACTGGGTCTTCCCTTTAGTCTTCCAAAATTTCAAGTTGACTCACCCTGTGTTCACTCAGAAAAATGTATGGATGGTAATTCTTAAAAACCTAGCTTCAGTTGAATTAGGTTGACATAATACAAATCTACTAAAATTGTCTTTATCCTAAAATTCACTGAATGCATTCAAGTTTGTCATAAAGATAGAAGTTTTTCTAAAGAATATTTTCTTCATTTCCTTTTATCTCCAGACTTCCTTTTGAAATTCAATAACCTTCAATTAAATGCTTTCCCTACCTCCATATATTTATCTTCTGAATCAAATGTATCGTTAGCAGACCTTTAGAATTCATAATGAAGTCTATTATTATTTTGGAGTATAGGCTCTTAAAAATTTTCCAAAAGAGTTGATAGATATTTGACAAGAAAACATGTGAAAGGCAAATTTAGTGAAATATCTGGAGGGAGTTTAGGAAGCTCCAAAATACTCTTGAAGATGTAGAAGACCGCATGTATGAACAGGTTGTGCTCAAACCCAGGAAGGATTCACAAAGCCTCTGATCTCTTATCTCTAACCTTGAGACTCTTTGCAAGTAGGTAGTAGAGACAGGCAGAGTTGCAAACTGCTCCAGGCTTGAGGGAATACCAAACCATCAACACACAGAGCCCCTTGGCAAAGCAAAAGGTGGCAGACATATTCTTCAAACACATTTAAGAATTTCTTGTGGGGAGCTAGCTCTATGCTATGCCCTTATGACTAGCCATTGTATGTAAATGGGAAAGGCGCAAAGGAAGGAGAAACTATATGATTGGTTTACTGTTGGTTCCGCGAACGTGCAGCTCATGGACAGAATTCAGGGGGCTTAGTGCCTTGCCACATGGACAGCTGTTTCCTACGTGCATTGTCTCTGATTGGCTGAACAGCCCTATAAGTTGAATGCTTGCTCCGCAAATAAATGGGTGCCGTCTCTGACTGTACCCCCTGGCGTGTCTGATTGTCCTGCGGCAGCAAGGGCTGGGAACGGACAGCCAGTCGGCTCCAACTCTTCCCAATTTCCATGGCTAAGGGAATGTGGGGCTACCCCTTCGACCCGCTGGCTCCGGACAGACTGCAACCCAGGCATTTCTCTTGGGTTTGGATGTGGCACTGTGGTAGAGTGCTTTCTAGTATGTAAGTCTCCCTCTGCTTCCAGATGTCATTCCCTGAGTCACTTTCCTCCACCACATTTTTCCACCATTTTGTACTTTGGAGTCAGAAAATTAATTTTAAAAAAATTGGTGCCTGTCAACATTAGATTGAGACATAGGCAGTAATGACTACATTTCAAACAGATGCCTTCCAGATTCTTGAGACACTCCTAAGTCTGTAAAACTGGCAAAAGGATTTTGAAAGATTAATCTCTCAAAGGATCAGAGACAAAAACTTTTATAAGATTTTTTGATTTATTTGTTTTTGTTTTAAAGTAAACATTCTAATAAAAGGGAGATTGGAGTCCTAAAATCAGGAGAGGATCTGTGTATAGTTAAATAGGAGAAAATTAAGCCCCTACTGATCAAATTAAAGCTTCCTAATGTGTCAAAAATTCTTCTTGGGGGAAATTTGCCTCTCTGTCTCTTCCCTTGATATCTCTGGTCAAAGATACCTTTTGTATTCTAATGATTAACTACAAGGTTAGCTATTCCTTGGAAAAGGAACTGAAATACATGGGTCATAAGACTTTCTAATCAGTAACTTTTATTTAAATTTTCAGAACCTACAGATAACAGTAGCTGGTGCTTCAGAAAAGCAGACAATTTAACAATCTATCATTAACCCCAACATGACTTCACTGTAAAATTGTCAAACATCCAATAACTCTTATTCAAATAATGAATATTTTTCAGTGTATTAATTTATGATTATTTCAAAGATTAGCACACTAGTTAATGTGTAGTATGTATGTGTATATATAAGTGCCTCTACAGAGAAATCAATAATGGCAACCAAGACAAAAATAAAGCGAAATGGTTTAGGTAATCAGGATTATGGAGAGACATTTAAATCTTTAAGTTTCTCACAACTATATTATATAACATATATTAATACACTGTATCTTTGTGCTGTTTTTTTTTTTCCTGAAAGCCTTAGAATTATAATACTGCAAAACTCGTACACTGTTTATATATAGGCTGATACCTTGGGAGAAAGAAAATCATTTAGCTGGAGGGTTTGGATCACCATCCCCTGCTGTTTAGTAGTACAAAGTTCACACTGGAATAGCTGTTTGCCTACTTTGCCAATTTGAGTAAAAATGTTGTAATAAAAAAAGAGAGCCAACAGAAGTGGGAAAAATCTCATGTGTGTCTTAAATGTTCTTATTGGAGTGAAGGAAGACAGCACTGTTATTACTCCTAAATTCCTTCTTTATATTATCTGAGCTCTCCTCTGTGCACTGTCATGCTCAGTAGGGACCTTCATTCAGAAAGAGGCAATAGAGAATAGACCAGAAAAACCAATATATGAATAATTTAAGTGGCACTAAGTAGACCTGGGCATTATTAAGAGTGGCAATATCTGGGTCTGGAGATATAGCTCATTGGTAGAGTACTTGCCTGGTATGCACAAGGCCCTGGGTTCAATCCCCAGTACCACACACACACAAAAAGAGTGGCCATTATCTAGGAGTAGGAGCCTCAAGTGTTACCACTGTTAGTGAGAAATCCCATGTAAGATGTAAGCCCCTCAGGGATCTCTTATAGGCCTTGAGATTGAAGCGTGGAGCATACATAGCTATTTAATAAAGGGCTCCCATGGTGGTTAAGCTAAACCTGCCTTTACAAATACATCCAGAGTTATTCACAGACAACTGGAAGCATTTCTTCTTCTTTTTCTCTTCTTTCCTTAGTAAAAGGCTCTGTATTCTGAGTAAGGACAGTGACCTGTCTTCCATGCATTTCACTGTATGTGTACTGGTACTTCATCCCGAGTCTTGACACCCTCCTCCTCCTCCTCTTGATCAGCATGGCGTCATTATGCAGGTCCTAAAACAATGGAGTCATATTATTAAAGTCGCCAAAAACCTTCCTTTCTGAATTTCACCATCTGTCACTTCACAGAAAAGAAACAGATATTTATATGCACAGTTGTGAATCTTTGGAAAATGGTAGAGTTTATCATAGCAAATATGAAAAGTCAAGAAATTCTATGTGGCAAGGATGGAGAGACAAATGGCAGCTGTTTTTATGCCTCTCTCAGGATAGCGATAACTAAAAATATTGATGTCTTAGGGCCAGTATTAGCACTTGTGCCTCACTAATTTGAAATTCCCTAAGGAAATCACATTTAAATTAAAATCTATTTGCATTAACAGCAAGGTGTGAAAACAGACATTAGTGACTAAAGGCAAAATTAACATTTAATTGAGATTTTGTTTTTCCTTTCAGTCATCAAGAATATACCAGGAAGGAAACAATATTTCTCCGTAGTACTGAGAGAAATGTAAGCAATGGAATGGAAAATGGTAATTAGATGGACCTCCAGACCAATGGAGAAGAAAAATTTTCCCCTGAATTTTTGAGGAAGCTTCTTGGCCCCTTCTGTTCTTTGTGGGATGATATCTTGTAGCAGATATGCTATCTTAAAAAATTAAAGAGAATTCAGTTTCTCATTTTTTGCTATCAGCTTGCCAATTCATGTTCTCTTTCATTTTTTGAGAATTGTTCAATTTACCTAAGTTGTCAAACTTTATTGATAAATAAAGTTTTTATATCTTTCAAAACGATTGAAGAGTCTGTGGTGATCTTCTCCTCAATGTCCCTATCCTAAGTTATTTGCTTATATTGGCACATTAGCAATTGATTTCTTTCTCCATTTTTCTTGATTTATATCACTTTATACATTTGATTGAGAGATTCTAGAGAATGAGGTTTGGCTTACTTGAAGTTCTTTATGGAATGATTGTTTTCCATTTTGCTGAAAAATCATTGTTGTTTCCTTTCTTACTCTTTTTGACTTGCTAAATGTTTTCTAGCTACAGAGGCATTAGCTAGGATAAATTATTTTAAAACTTTCTTTCTTTTCAATTAAATATATGCATTTTAAAATTTCCTTTTAATCAATGTTTCAGCTACTTGAGAGCAAGCATTGATATATATTGTAATTGATATTCAGCCTAAAATATTTTCTATTCATTTTTGTGATTTTTGCTTAAAGTCACAATAATTCAGATGAATATTTATGTTGTTTCTATCTTGTTGAAAATTTTCTAGTAGTCTTAATTTCAGTTGTTCAGAGTATACAGTTGATATTATGTCAATATTTGAAATAATTTACAATTGCTCTATGAACTCGTATTGGAGGATTTTTCTAAATGGTCCATTTTACGTGAAATGATACTACTTTTGTGCTTTAATCTTAAAGTTTGTGTACCTTCTAAAATTCATGTGTTGTAAACCCAACCTCCAAGGTAATGAGATGACAAGATTGGGCCTGTCCGTAGATGATTATGTTATTATTGGGGAGCCTACTAGAATAGGATTACTATCTATAATTCTTATAATATCTTCCTCCCTTCCATGATGTGATAACAAGCTAGAAAACACCTTCTATAAACCAGAAATTAGGTCCTCACCAGGAACTAAGAAATCATGTCACTAGTTCAATATTCCAAAAATTGTACATATAGAGCAAATAATTTTGTTCATACTCATGCATATGTGTGATATTCCTATGGCTTAATGAACATTCTCCTGTTCAATATTTTTAACTAATATGAATATATTTCTATTTTTTAACCTGTAATTCATATTTAAGATGCTTTGCTTATAAGCAGCATATTGCTCTGTAGTTTTGGTTTCTTCAGTTTGACAACTTTACTGTTTTACTTTTAATATTGAACTTATTGGTCAAATTTTCTAGAATTAAAAATTATCTATACCAATTTAGAACATCTTGATAGCTACTATAATGTTTTGCTTTTCATCTAAATACACTGTGGTCTTTTGTTTCTGACCATTTATAATCATGATTAATTTAGTCCTTGTGGCTAGATGGTGCTAATATCCACTTCATTTCAAAACCATTGAATTAGCACCATTCAATCACAATCTGTAGTCCATCCTGATTTCCTATTTTCATGTCAACACTTGTTTTAGTCAAGTCACTCATTGCTGTTATCAACAGACCTGAAAAGAAGAACATAAAGCAGAAAAAGTTAATTTGGGGCCCACCATTTCAGACGTTCAGTCCATAGTCCACTGACTCCATAACTGTGGGCCCAAGTCGAGGCAGAATATCATGGTGGAAAGGCATGGAACAGGAAAGTGGCTCAGAACATGGCCATCAGGGAGCAGAAAGAGAGAACTTTTTGTTCACCTGAGACAAAACATAAACCCTCAAAGCCATACTCCCGGTGACTTGCCTGCTCCAGCTACACCCATCTGCCTACAGTTGTCACCCAATTAATTCGTATTCATGGTTTAAGCCAATGATTATTTTGAACATTTTATCTCTGAACATTCTTTGATTTTATCTCACACATGAACTTTAGCGCACACCTTGTATCTAAACCATAACATCACTTTACATTTCTTGATTTCTTATAATGTGCTAGAGATAGCTCATACTCGTTAACACTGAGTTGCAAGAACCAGTCATACACATTCCACCTTAACTCTGAATTGAGTACCCACACATTTGCAGCTTCTACTTAAATGGAGGATATTTACAAAACCATGCTGTAGGGCATTTTTTTTCTTGTATTGGACATTACTAATATTCCCTTCCTATCTGTGATACAAGTTAACAATATAATTTTATGAGTATTATTTGATAGCAGTATAAGTAACTATTTTAAAAAAATTTCCTTACACATATATGCCCCCTGTACCCACATACAAACATTTCCTACTAATTCAAATATTTATATTGTTAGAAACTAAAAACAAATGACTGAATGAAATTCGTTTATGAAGCACAAATTTTATTTTTAACATAGAGTAATAAAGCAAAATGCTATTTGGCAGTTGTGACTATCTTATTCCAAAATTAGCTGAGGGAGCCCAAGTGCTCCAGATATCATGATCCTTACACCACTCTTGGGTAATGACTTAAATAAATAATTCTTCTTTCAAAGAGACTAATTTTCTTTGGATCCACTGAATCTCAAATCAAGTTTCTACATAAGTGTAAACATCACACTTCAACATCATTCGGAACAACAAATTTTTCTTTGTTTAAAAACTGGAAAGAGAAAAAAACAACTATTCTAGAAATTTGAGAATTTGATTTCTGCTAGATTTGTTTTTGCATGATTATAGCAGAGTATCTTAAAGTACAAAAGTTTATATCAACTACCAGAATTTGTATAAATATAGAACAACACAATTTGCTATATAATTTTATTATACAGGTATCCATAAGGCAACAAGAAGCCCTTCACATTAAGGTATTAACTAGAATTAAAAACTTATTTTATGCTAAATTTGGAGACAGATCTTAACAACATAATATGTGCCTTAAACAACATGGGACTGTTCAAATCTTATGCTTTCTTTTTTCTAGTATATATTGGAAATGACTGTGTGCTTGATGGATAGTAAGTTAGCAACTGAAGATAAAGTCACACAACATTAAGAATAAAAAATGAGTGTCTAGAAGTTAAAGTTTAGAGATGATGAATACACTCTATCCATTTTTAGGTTGCTAAGACATTTATTATATTATTTATTATTAAATTTCAATTTTAAGTTAATTGTTGAATATAGATTCACAATTTAAAATTTACATCGTTTTTGATTTGTTATGTAACTTCAATTATATACCTTGTGTGCATTTCAAAAGCTTCCTTATTCATTTACATACATGTTTTAAAATTACACTAGTTTTTTAATCTCAAAAATAAAATTAGCTTTAAATATTGCTTCTTAAAGTTATTGCATCATTTTTTAGATTAACAACAATAAAAACAACAACAAAAACTTCAGTGGGACTATTTTTAAAGGGAATACATTTGAAACCCAAAGCATTTTTACAATATTTATATATTATTATAAACTAACCAGAAGGGTAGGCTTGAACATGTGTGAGAGATAATTCAATATACTAAAAATATATCTAAAAACTTTCAAAATTTATTCAAAAGAGCTAAACATATTTTCTGAAGACTTAGAGTACCGTATTTTTTAAGTACTGTATTTTTTAAGAATTTAGATAACATATATAAAGTAAAATTTATAAACACTAATGTAACTTCATTCATGCTTGGATGTCTTCTGTATCTTTGCATTGCTGTATTATATGTACAAAGTCATAAATATTTTAAAACATTTTATAGTGGACAATAAATACTACAAGTTGCACCATGTCATTCTACTTGGATTCTTCAACTTAAAATTGTTCTTCTATCATTCAGGAAATAACACATCCAACTCAGAAACTGCAGGCAAAGATTTTAAATGATAAAGGGAATGCTTTAAGGCAGTCTTTCATGTTGAAATCATTTAAAGCATACATTTATATCTTCATACCTATTCAAATATTTAATTTTCATAAAATTCATGTCATTTGTAAATAAAGTCAACATGTGAATAATAATTTTTGAAATAGCAATAAATTACAATGTGAGAATTTTGATTGAGATAGAATCTTATCCACTAAAATTTTAAGGAAAAAAGTACAGATTCACATTTGTCTACTGAGATGGTCTTTGAAAACTTTTTATTTCTAGCCAGGTGAACTTAAACTATATTCTCAAAATTGTCTAAACATGACTGTGTTCTCTACAAATGGGTGAGTGGATTAACTGTAATCTGAATTAATGTATTTATCAAATGAGTTAGTCTCTGAAGGCTTTCAAATAATGGAGATAACTTACTGATTTGAGATATAAATGTATGGCAGTTACTATTTTCTATTTTAATTTATAAATTCACAATTACTTTGTTCTATAAAAGGAACTTAAGAGAAAGCCATACTATTATTATCATTATTAAAATGCTTTGGTTTCTTTAATCAGATCATTTAGTTGCAGGGCACTGAAAGGAGGGCATTGATTTCAGGACATTTTTTAAAAATCATAGTGGTCTTTACAAGAGAGATTTGAAGAATATATATGCTAATACTATAAAGGCAGCAGAGTGTAATACTTTAATAAAATACATGTGTGCACTTTGGAAACATATCCCATTGTTGGTTCAATATATTTGTATAAATAATACTCATATCTGTTGATTCACAATCTCTGAGTAAATATAAACTTTATAAATTTCACATTTTTATTTCTGAGTAGTCTTCCATGTTCCACTTAACAATTTTGTTTTTGGTTATTCTTGTTGTTTATTCTTCTGTGCCACTTTAGAATTAACACATTGATTTATATGAGTACATATATGCACAAGAACAAAATATTTCAGTTTAGTTTGGAAATATATATTATTATCTTTCATAATCAAGCTGGAAAATTTTAAATATTATTATAGTGTTGAGTTGTTCAATCCATGAGAAACATGTATTTTAATTTAAGTATAACTTGATAATTTTTGATAAGTTTCATAATTGTTTTCTACAAAAATATTACACACTTGTATATAAAAATACTATACTTTTAGAACTATTATAAATGATATTTTCAAAGCTAAATTTTATGACACAGTTTTGCTGGTTTATAGAAATATAATTGCTGTTTAATGTATGTCCCGAAAATTTGTTTACTTTTTTGCTCTTTTACTGCATTGCTTTATTATACTAGGTAGGACTGTAGTCAGTGTTAAACAGGAGTGGTTTTTGCATTAAGATTTTGCTATAATCTTAAAATGTGTCAGAATGATTTCTCTTTCACATTTCTTTGAAGGGTTTGTCATGATCACAAGATCACACTGGTGAGGAGTGGAAAATTTCTTTAATTTGATTGATACTTCTTTAATAAATTTTCAAGAATACATAATTTTATGCCATTTGTATTATCTTTTAAAGAAAGAACACCCAAAATAAATTTTAAGAAAGTAAAACACTATTCCTCAAGTTAGAATGAATTGAAATCAATAAATAGCCCTTATTTGTAATAATGTTAAGTCAGGTATAGATAAACTATAATAAAAACATAGGAAATCAATTTGGAAATGATAGCAAAATTACTAAAACACAAAATATAGTTTTTGAAAATATAGTACTTTACATGTGATATGAAATTGATATTAGAGAGGCAGATATTCATCTACCTATTTACTGAGTAAGAAAGGACAAAATTAGGTCTTTGCCAAGAGGGAAAGAAAAATGGAATGGGATAACTATGTTAGTTAGATGTTGGTTGTGAAAAATTTAAGAGGAATATTTTTATTGAATAACTAATGAGCAGATATAATTTAATGAGGAGAACTATTAATTATGTAAACCAAGGGAAAAAATTATTTTTACCTGCATACATATATAAATTAATCACAGCCTATCTGGAGATATACCAGGGAAACTCTACAGATAAGTTAATGGAAGTGTTTAAAAATTTTGAAGTAGTTCAATGGTAAAAATAATATATAAAACTTTACATATGCAGTAAAAATGTCACTATTATCAATCCAAAAGTAATAACACCTGTACTGAGCTATGTATAGATATTTTTTATAATAATTCACCAGCTATTGAAATAACTATCTTGATTAAATAGTCTTGTGAATAGTTAAATAATGAAATCTATTTACCTCATTCTGTAATTAATTTTTAAATCATTCTTTCTAAATTCTTTAGCATAGCTTATAACAAAGGCTACACATGCACACACATACACACACAAGTGATAATGTACAAATGTTAAAAAAGAAACCAAGTGAAATAAAAGAAAAATGTTTTATGATCCCTGGAAAAAAAATGGCAGGTTGACATATAGCTGTGAATAGAATTTCCTCTGTAAATATTATTAATAATACTAATATAAATTTATCATGTGATGATTTAAGTATTCTAAATCTAATTTTGTTATTTTTAAAATTAATAAAACATTTTTCAGCAGTTTTAGATTCACAGAAGAATTGAGCAGATCAGATGCTTCTACTTAGTTCACATGTTGCACACTGCTTCCCCCGACATCACCACCTTGCATCAATACATTTAGTGGGCTGATATTACTATTTTCATTACATAAAATCTACAGTTGATTAAGTAAAATCTACAGTTGATTCTTTAGTGTTTCCCTAATGTCATTTTACTTTCCCCAGGATTTAATCCAGAATACTACTTCATATTAATTTCTGTTTCCAAGTTCCTCTTGGTTATAATCATTTTAGACTTTCCTTGTATTTATTAACCTTGACAGTAGTGAGGAATGTCAGTTATATTGCAGAGTCCACTTTTATCAGAGTATTATGATGTTTTATACTGATTAGGTAGAGTTCAGTATAAGAAGCTCATACAGGGACACCACCAATGTCATTGCCTTATATCAAGGGTAGTTACTATCAATGTGATTTATGATTGTTGACATCGACCTCTCAAGCATTTGTCACATTTCTCCAGAGTTGAATCACTATTTTTACCTCATCTCACCATTTCCACAACTTTTTTCTTTGGGAAAAAAAATCCCATAATTAAAATGTTACATAAATTATGATTCAAATTACTTTGTAAATGTATCTTTCAATTTTTTTCTGTATATTATCACTTGATAATTTTTTCTAAAGCATATTTTTCATTATTTCACATGTTTAAAAATAAAAGTGGCCTAAACTCCATACCTAAAATATCTAAATATTTTAGATATATCTAAAATATATCTAACTAATATCCCTTATAACAATATTCCTGTACTAATACACACAAATAGCTAATTATACATTAATATAAATCCTATAACATTACAATTTATTTCTGAATCCTATCATCCCTGCAATGTTATAAACCTTTTGAGAGGCTGGGGTTATGGCTCAGTGGTAGAGTGCTTGTCTCACATGTGTGAAGTACTAGTTTTAATTCTCAGCACTGCATGTAAATAAATGAATAAAATAAAGGTCCATCAAGAACTAAAAAAAAAAATTTTAAAATAAACTTTTTGCAGATAGAATATATGTTTCATGGGATTTTTTAATTAGTGCAGTTTTCCACATGTGGGGAGCTAGCTCTATGCTACGCCCTTATGACTAGCCATTATGTGTAAATGGGAAAGGCACAAAGGAAGGAGGAACTATATAATTGGTTTACTGTTGGTTCCACGAACGTGCAGCTCATGGACAGAATTTAGGGGGCTTATGTGCCTTGACACAGGGACAGCTGTTGCTTATGTGCATTGTCTCTGATTGGCAGAACAGCCCTATAAGTTGAATGCTTGTTCTGCAAATAAACTGGTTCCTGCTCTGACTGGACTCCCTGGCATATCTGATTGTCCTGTGGTGGCAGAGGGCTGGGAACAGGCAGCTAGTCTGCTCCAACTCTTCCCAACATCCACGGTTAGGTGAATGTGGGGTGCCCCTTCAACCCGCTGGCTTGGGACGGACTGCGACCCCCGCATCCTCATAGTTTCTTGGGCATTATTTAATAGCTGTTCAATAAGTTATTTTTCAACTATGCACTATACAAATCACAGAGAATTTCAAGAACACAGAAATTACACCAAAGAATCTGGAATCCATTATATTCCAGTGAAGAAGGAAGAGTAGTGCATCTATAATATTATGTGATAAACTATATAGAAATAGCCAAGGAAATATGAAAGTGAGTCAAAGGAAATCATAATCCAGATTAAATAGAGTAACATTAACCTGTTTTATATTAGAAGTTTAATTTTCATGTTTCATGAAGAATTATTTAAAGTGAAAAGTTGGCAGATCACAATGGCACACAAGTGCAATCCCAGCAGCTCAGGAGGCTGAGGCAAGAGAATTCCAAGTTGGAAGCTAGCCTCAGCAACTTAGTTGGGCCCTATCTCAAACCTCTGTCCAGGCAGCATTAAAACTTAAGCAGAAGAGCTTAAAGCAGCACCTGGGTAAGAACAATATCCAGGCAAGTTTAAGCCGACCTATGGGGGGTCCTGGCCATGGGAGCAATTGGAGGATGAGGTCTGTCCATAATCCAGAGAGACTTATGCAGGGGAAGACTTAGTGGGGGATGTGCCACCAGAAACTTAGGGGCAAGATGTCACTCTGAGGTCAAAATCTGCTCTTAGGTGGATGAGCCATAGTTCATCCGAATGGGCTTATGAAGAAGTGGGGAGGGGGAGCCTCGGGCCTGGAGCTATAAGTCGTGTCAGAATTGATGGTAGAGGTTGAGGCATGATGGTTCAAGGAAGAGGGGGCTTTAGAGGCCAAGGCTGAGGCTCTGGGCAGGGGAGAGGTGCCCTCCCTTGCCCTGTATTGACCAAGAAGCAGCCAGACAACCAGCTGGATGTATACATGTTGAAAACTAAAGGACACCTGGATACGGAGTTGGATGCTTACATGGCACAAACAGATTCAGAAACCAACCATTGAAGCCTGCCTAACTGTCCCTCTGAGAGAGACTCTTGTTAAGTTACTATATCTGTAAATAATCTTGAGATAACAGATGAGAAAAAACCTGATTGATGCTGGAAAGACCTATCACAATAGGCTATGGACTTACCCGTCACCAGTTTGTGCATTTTTTTGTGTGTTCCTTTCACTTTTTGATACTGTGTTGTATGAAACCCATTTTTCCTTTGATTTGTTTCCCTCTGTTTTCATTCAGACTTATTTTTGAACATGAATGTGTTTACTTTGTGGTTAGAACACTTTGCCTAACCCTGCCTCCCTTCACCTATCATATACTGACATTCTTTGTGCCTCCACAGAAAGTTACCAGAAACAACCAGTTTTGCTCCTTGATGCCTTGGTTTCTGAGTTAGAATTCTGTTCTATATACTGTTTAATAGCCTCTTAGAAGAAATGTTAAGAAAATCTGGAGCTGAAAAATACATTTTGCTGCATTGTTAACAGTATAATAAATTGGGAACATTGACATTGCTAAGGTGCCAAACATGTATATTGGAGGAAAGATAGCCTTTTCAACAAATGGTACTGGGAAAACGGGAAATCCATATGCAGCAAAATGAAACTAAACCTCTATCTCTCAACATGCACAAAATTCAACTCAAAGTGGATCAAGGACCTAGGAACTAGATCAGAGACTCTACGCCTAATAGAGAAAAAGTAGACCCAAATTTTCATCACGTCAAATTAGGACGTTATTTCTTTAACAAGACTCCTATAGTGCAAAAAGTAAAAGCAAGAATCAATAAATGAGATGGATTCAAACTAAAAAGCTTCTTCTCAGCAAAAGAAACAATCAATGAAGTGAACAGACAGCCTACATTCTGGGAACAAATTTTTGCCACATGCACATCAGACAGAGCACTTATCTCCAGGATATATAAAGAACTCAAAAAATTTAACACCAAAAAAACAAACAACCCAATCAATAAATGGGCTTAGGAGCTGAACAGACAATTCTCAGAAGAAGATATACAATCAATCAACAGACATATGAAAAAATGTTCAACATCTCTAGCCATTAGAGAAATGCAAATCAAAGCCACTCTAAGATTTCATCTCATGCCAGTCAGCATGGCAATTATCAAGAATACAAACAACAATGTGTTGGCGAGGTTGTGGGGGAAAAGGCACATTCATACATTACTGGTGGGACTGAAAATTGGTATAACCAATCTGGAAAGTAGCATGAAGATTCCTTAGAAAACTTGGAATGGAACCACCATTTGACCCAGCTATCCCACTCCTCAGTCTACACTCAAAAGACTTAAAAAGAGCATACTGCAGTGATGCAGCCAATTCAATGTTTATAGCAGCTCAATTCACAATAGCTAAACTGTGGAACCAACCTAGATGCCCTTCAATAGATGAATGGATAAAGAAACTGGTATATATACAAAATGGAATATTACTCAGCAATAAAAGAGGATAAAATTATGGCATTTGCAGGTAAATGGATGGAGTTGGAGAATATCACCCTATGTGAAGTAAGCCAATCCCAAAAAACCAAATGTCAAATGTTCTCTCTGATAAGTGGATGCTGATCCATAATGGAGGAGAGGACATGGGAAGAATGTAGAAAATTTGGTCAAAGGGAAAGGAAGAGGGGGGATGGGGGCAGTAAAGATGGTGGAATGAGAGCGACATCATAGCCCTATGATGTATGACTGCATATATGATGTGATTCTACATTACGTACAGAGAAATGAAAAGTTGTGCCCCATCTGTGTATAATGAATCAAAATATATTCTGCTGTCATATGTACATAAGTAGAATAAATAAATTTTTTTAAAAAATTTAAAAAAGAATATACATTATAGAATGCAATTGAGACTGTAATTGTACATAAAATCACCTACGTTAGTTATTAAAAAAATAGTAAAAACAAACAAACAAATAAACAAACAAATAAATAAATAGGACTTGGGATGTAGCTCAGTGGTAAACTTCTGGGTTCGATCCCTAGCTACCAAAATAAATAAATGAATAAACAAATTAATTAATTAAATGGAAAGTAAATGAAAGAAGTTTATTTCAGGAAATCATCACTAAATCATCACAAATTGTTTGGGTCATGAAGAAGGACAAAATAGAAATACAAATAGGACTAGATACTTAAAGATCTTGTAGGTGATGCTATATAATCCAACATTATATAATCCTCACCCTCCTCCTCCTCCTTCTTCTTCTTTTTCCCACAGCAGAAAACACAAAGGTACAGGAGAGAAAGGTTTGTTGATATTTTGTTATGAAGGTAAAACTGAAAAGATATGTATCTGCCAATGGATTCTGAGGGAGAAAACAAGAACAAATTTGGTGCTCAGATTTCTGGCTTAGAAATAGAAACAGAATGCTACTAAGTGGTATATACTGATTTTGCTTATTTAGTTCTCATATATACATTTGTCCTCATCTATACAGTCACACCATTTATTGCCTATTGAACTTTTCATTTTCAAATGATATTTTAATGCCAAGATTTTAATATTCTCCTTGCCCTTTCCTCCAAAATAAATTGGGAACTATTGCCAGGAAACAATCCTGTCATGCATATCTTATTGAACAAAACTGACCAGAGGGAAACTTCTGGCATGGATAATGTCTGTGTTTTAACTGTTCTATGCCCAGTATGTATTAGGCAGTCAACACTAAAATACATTTAATACATGTATGAATAAATGAATGAAGCATGTGTGAGAGGAGTGAAAGAAAGAAAGAAGGAGGCGAAGAGGGAGAATCTTGAGATTATATATTAAGTAATGAGAAAATCCATTGGTATTTATCAGATTGCTATGAGATCTTTTTAAAATAATAATAATCATGTATTTATGTATTTATATAAATATTATATACATTAATTTTAAGCACATGCAATTTACACACTATAATACAAATTGTAATAATTTTGAAATGAGATTTTAATTGAAATAGTATTTGTATTATATGTTTTACACAGAGAATATACCTTACAAGTTCCAGAAATTCTAAATAGAATTAGAAATTCTAATTATGATAAACAGATATTTTGTGTGTGTATGCGTGATTCAAGGCAGAGAACCCAGGGTCACACCACCGCTGAGCTATATCTTTACCCCTTTTTATCTCTCATTTTGAGACAGGATCTACCTACACTGCTGAGGTGATCCTTCCTCCTCAGCCTCCTGAATAGCTGGAATTACGGATGTGCACTGCAAAGTCCAGCTACAATAAACAAAATTACCTTTAAAAATTAACATATTATTTCACTACTGAATGGCCAAAGCTCTCAACAACATGCTTTTGTTAGCTGTTACTCTCTCATAATTAAATAGAGCTTATAAACTAATCATCAAATAATCTACAAACCATAATTCATCTGAAGTTTTAACTGATTTTTGTTTGTATGTAAATATGTGTCATATATGCAAAATACCTTATAAAGAAACATAATTTAAGCCCAAACAACAACTTGTAAAGTCTTGGACCTAAAACTAATAAAATGCTAAGCCAAATCATCTATTTATTTTTGTATATGTATTAAGCATTCTCTGTTATAGCAGACAGGGTCCAAAATGCAGGGGGTGTATAGGTTCCTATGCTAAAATAGAATATTTATTTCAGCAAGTAGGGGAAGGAAGCAAAATTAAAAGAAATTATGCATAATTAAATGAGTTCTAAAATGTGTAAACTCATAAATTTATATGTGAGTAGAAGAATCATCTTAGTTCAACTAACTTAAGTTTGTTAGAGGAAGCATTATACATTAAATAATGCTCTCAATAAAGATGTAAAATAGAAAGAAATGATCATGAATTTAAAAAGACATCACAAACTGATAAATGGATAAAATATGGTGTATATATACACAACGGAATACTATTCATCTATAAAAAAGGATGGAATTTTGCCATTTGCAGCAACATGGATGAAACTGGAGGTCATTATGTCGTGTGAAATAGGTCAGATACAGAAAGACAAATACTGCATAACTTCATTTATAGGGGAAATCAAAACAAGTTGATCTCACAGAAGTTGAGAGTAGAATGGTGATTACCAGATGCTGAGGAACATAAAAGGAAGGGAGGGATGCAGAAATGCTGGTCAGTGAGTACTGAGTTATAGGAATTAGTATGAAGTTCTGGAGTGCTATTTTATAGTAGTTTGAATATTGAAAACAATTATTTAATGTATATTTCAAAAAGCTAGATGAAAGGACTTTGAAAGTTCACCAGAAATTATGATGAGATATGTTTAATCAGATTTAAACATCACACAGATAATACACATGGTAAGCCCATTAAATATATACAATTTTAATGTTTTTATCAATTAAACATGAATTAAAAATTAGATTGTGAATTTTTTAGAAATTTACCCAAAGATACAACAACAATAAATAAATGCAAACCAGATAGTCACACCATTTGTGTCTTCATACATGCACCTAGGGTAGTGATGACCATCTCATTCAACCATCTTTGCTACACCCATTCCCCCTTCCCTCCCCCCACTTCCCCCCTACACCATCCAAAGTTCCTCCATTTCTCCTATGTTCCCTATTCCCACTCCCCTTATGGATCAGCATCAACTGATTATAGAGAACATTTGGCATTTTGTTATTTGGGATTGGCTTACTTCACTTATTTTTTTTTTAATATTTTTTTAGTTGTACATGGACACAATATCTTTATTTATTTATTTTTTTAATGTGGTGCTGAGGATCGAATCCAGCGCCTCACGCATGCAAGGCAAAGGCGCTACCACTGAGCCACAATCCCAGCCCCCTTACTTCACTTATTGATGTAAGGCATTGTTATACTTTTAGGTGAAACAACTGAAAATGTTAAAGTGCAGTGCTAATTACCTCAAAGGAATAATAAAATTAAACAGAATTAAATACAATTAAATGAGATAATGTAAGGAACAGTATTTGGTGTGTATGATGGATGCTTATTAAATATTAGTTAGTCCACATATCTGAGGGAAGATTTGACCTTTGTTTCTTGAGGACTGGCTTATTTCACTTAGCATGATATTTTCCAGTTCTCTCCATTTACTCGCAAATGCCATAATTTCATTATTTTTTATGACTGAGTAGTATTCCATTTTGTATATATATACACCACATTTTCTTTATTCATTCATCTGTTGAAGGGCAAAACTTCTTTAGATAGAAATCCAGGGTTTGTTCTTGAGTATGTCTTGTCCCTTCAACCAAATTTATTTATCTATCCTGCCTTGGCTTGATAATTCCTTTTCTACATATAGACTCATCCAGTTTTTCTGCTTTTTTACCACCACTGCCCTTACTACATGGTCCTCTATAGTTTGAGTTTGCAGAAGTATCATCCTAAATACTTTTCTGCTTTCCTCATTCCATTCTTTTCTGCATCAAAATATTAATGATGTCTCAAATGATGATTTATTCATGCTACTTGTCTGTGGATAATTGCTTAGAAAAATTCAAGCTATTTTCTTGTAAAGGATGAAAGAATATATTTTGTTTTCACTCTTTACTAGTTTCCTGGCTAAGGTCCCTATAACAAGATATTTTTAAAAAAGAGAAAAAGTATAAAAATGTATTCAATATATCTTACATGACATGAATGCCTTCAGAAATAATGATACAAAAAAAGAGGTAAACTTGTGAATATTTATGCTTGTTTGAAGACAATGTCATTGTGGAGAAATTTAGGAACCTATATATTTAGATTAGGCCCATTACATTTTTCAGGATAATATATCCATCCCAAGATCCTTATCTTAATCACATCATTAAAATTCAGTTTTTGTCTTGTAAGGTAATATATTCACAGATTTCAGGGATTAGGACATTGGGATTTAACATTTTGATATAAAAGCTAAAATCTACATGTAATGCTTTTATGGAGTTTCATCATCTTTGATCTGTTTTTCTTTCAGATACTTTTTTCATTATTCTTCTATTATTCTCCGGAGCTTAATGCTCACACATGGCTTTAAGTTTGATTTAGATAAAGGGTAATTCTGTAAAAGAGCTGGAAAACAAGATGCAAAGAAGAGAAAAGCCACGGTAGTTTCTCTGGTCTTCTGCATCAGTATTGTTTGTATTCAGTAGTGGATCCGTTTTTCCATGTATCCATGGTTTCAGGTTCCAGCATGTACCTGCTCCCACTTGTAGTCCCCAAATTTATTCAAGATTTTATCACTAAATGATGTTTAGTTTTTAATTTTAATTAAATTATTTCATTATATTCTATTTTTTAAATTAGACATGATTGTTCTTGTTTTCCTATTCATATTTTGACATATGGAATGGTTGTTTATGTACATATATTTAAAATATTTCTACACATACAGAAATTCCTCATATATATACATTTAAAACAATTATGAATAAAATAATTCAAGAGTAATAATATTTTAATTTTTGGAGGGTTAAGTTGGACAATATAAAATGTGAGGAAAACATGAAATATTCAAATATCTATTACATTAAACATATTAATTACATACATATTTAAAACTGTAAAAAATTATACTTTGAGATACTATTTATTTTATCATTTCATAAAATGTTTTAGTTGCATTCACAATATACATTTTTGACATTAATGATTTTTGTGATCATTAAACTGCTATTTGAAACTTCTTTTTTTGGTCTGGGGATTTTCCATAATACATCATCTTTATGTTGATGTTATTGCTTAAGATAGATTTTTTTTCTCATGGTAGGAGTTTAATTCCATGCCACAAAAAGAAATTTGCAAAAAAAATTGGCAGAAAATGTTCTACTGCTGGTGTGTAACTATAATTTAATCACATTTTTTATGGCTTTGGAAAAGATCTGTAATAAAATTCTACTCTTGAAATTTTATGCACATATTGTTATAAATGACTATTAATTTTTTATAATTATGCATTTTTAATATAAGATTCAATTCTATCAGGTATTCTGAGCAAGGCATCGATGATATAAATTAGTGAAATCTGATGTGTCTTGAAACTTCTTCAAACTGAACTTGGTTGTTTGATTTTATTTATTTTTATTTTATTCATTTTATTTTTCAGCTTTATTGAGGTATAGTTGACAAATTTTAAGAATTTAAGTTGTATAATCCAAAGACTTTATAACATATATAAATTGCACATGCATTTGTGCATGTATATATGTAGAGACACATATATATGTGATAAATATATATATATAGAGAGAGAGAGAGAGAGAAGGAGGAGGATAATGACTGGCATAGTCAACTTAGTTAAAATGCTTCTCACCCAGTTAACTGTTTTCTTCTGGTAAGAACATTTAAGATATACTATCTTATAACACTTCAAGTATATGATATGGAATTGTTAACTATAGTGACCCTGCTGTATATTAGATCCCCAGAACTTATTGATCTTATAATTGAAAGTTTGTACCCTTAGACCAGTGTCTCCTTGTTACCCCCACTCCCCAGTCTCTGATAGCCCTCTATGAGTTCAGCATTTTTAGATATCAATGTAACTGATAATCATACATACCACACAGAATTTGTTTTTTTTCTGACTCCTTTAACATAATACCTTCAGGTTTTATCCAGTTTGTCACAAATGACAGAATTACCTTCAGAAGGTAATGAAGAATGGTATTCTGCATTATCTACTCATTCTATAAGTTCCTTTTTCAATTAGTAGATATTTAAGTTAATTCCATACCTTGGCTATTATAAAAATATACAATGAACTTAGGAGTACAGATATATCTTCACAACATACTAATTTCATTTACTTTGGGTATATGTTCAGAAGCAAGATTGCCAGATCATGTGACAGTTTTATTTTAAGTAATATCCATACTTAAAATATTTACCATAAATATTTACCATAAAGCCTGTATGTATTTACATTTCCAGTAACACTGTACAAGGGTTCTTTTTTCTCCCCATTCTTGCAAACACTTGCTGTCATTTGATCTTTTGATGAGAACTGTTAAATCCTGAGTGTTTTTTTAAGAACCTATTAATTAGATGAAGGCTTATTTCTCATAATGTCCGTCAGGGAGAGGGAATAGAAACAAGATATGTGAGAACAAATTACATGAAGATATTTATGTAGTTAAGATAGGTTTATTTACTTTTGTTTTTAACAAAGATAGATATAATTATCTGTATTTAGAGTATACAGCATGATATTCATGTTACCTATATATCTTTTTTTTTTTTTTTTTTTTGGTACTGGAGATTGAACTCAGGGGCACTCAATCACTGAGCCACATCTCCAGCCCTATTTTGTGTTTTATTTAGAGACAGGGTCTCACTGAGTTGCTTAGCGACTCGCCCTTGCTGAGGCTGGCTTTGAACTCATGATTCTCCTGTCTCAGCCTCCCAAAGTGCAGGGATTACAGGCATGCACCACTGTGCCTGGCTCACCTATATATCTTTAAATGACTAAATGTGGCTAATTTTGACATTTCTATTACTTATACAATTATCATTTTGTGCTACAAACACTTTTTTGTGTATGTGTGTGGCACTGGGGAGAGAAACCAGGAGTGCGCTACCACTGAGGTAAAAAGCTAATCCTTTTTGCATATTTTTTGTTTGAGACAAGGTCTCACTAAGTTTCCCAGACTGGCTTCAAACTTGTGATCCTCCTGCCTCAGCCTCCTAAGTGGCTGGGATTATTCAAAGGGTTAGAATAAGATATTAGGGAGAAATTTATGCTTTGGTCATCTTTGCTTTACATAGTATTCTTTCCCTCCATACATATAAATAAATATGCATTCACAACCAAAAATTT
>CM053408.1:76205223-76267270 GCA_028644305.1 Xerus rutilus | reverse complement strand
TATATATATATATAAAATAATATATAAAATAATATATTCTGACTTCTAGTTTCAGAATCTAGGTGCAAGATTTTATTTTTAAACGGAAGTTCAGCAATCCTTTTCTCTTGGTGCTAAGATCATACTTGCTTTGTTAACTCAGTGCTTTAATTTAATTAAGCCCTCCTGCTGTTTGGAAACAATTGTTCTAAAATTCTGTTTTGTACTAGGAAAAGAAAAATTACTGCAACATTTTCAGTCCTTAGGAGGATGGCCCACAGGGAAGTTGGATCCCAGTGTCCCAGAAGCTATTAAATATAAAAGTAGCTTGGCACTGACTCACCTTATACAACTGCTAGAAAATTAGTTCATATTAAAGTGCATTTAAGTAATTTAGTGTAGTAATACTCTTCTCTTAAAACATCTCCAAAATTATGCTGAATATAAATGTAATATGCACATATCCAACTGTCCTTAAGGGATTTTTATTGCTCTCTTGATTCCAGGAGAGTAATCAAACCACAAATAACAATTTTAAAAATTATTAATTGAAACAGATTTTGTAGCTTGTTGATATGTTACTTATTTTAACAGTATTCACAAGGGAGTTGACAAAATTATAAGTTTAGTTGTCATTATTTCTCTCATTTTTAAACGTGTGTTCTGCTTATCAAAGAATAGAATTATTAGGGTACTATTAATAGCCTCATTGATCTGTATGATACAGATAAAAATAATTAGCACAGGTGTCACATGAATAGTTAAGTAGAAAATAATTTAAAAGCTTAAAGTGCTGTACTAAATCTAGTTACTAAATTATAGGAGCTTAATATTGTGTGATGGTTGTTCATACCTTCATAGTATACTCAATCCATGTCCAGTGATAATCAGTGGTTAAAAAAAAAGACTTTTAAAATTTTATCAGAAAAAAATATAATAATTATATTATTAAAACTTAGTATTATTTTCTTTTTAATATTTTTAAAAATTCTTTCCAGGGATTGGTTTATTGAGATAAATATTTTTTGTCCTCATCAGAATATATGTTCTTAGAAACAGAAATTTTCTTCTCTTAAAATTTATATTAAGCAATATTAAGTAATAAACATCCACTGATTCTTCTGTCCCATTTCTTAATGTTCTATCACCGGCCTACCACCTACTTCAACCCTTTCCAGGAGGAGGAGCTGAGTTAAAATAGAGATACTGCTTTCTCAGATTTTCTTAGATTCCAGCTTTGTTACATATGCCCATAAAGACATGCTGCATAAGCAAATGGTGTAAAGTATTAATAGTGTCATAGATCTTGTGAACTAATGGAACAATGACTATGGCATTTTTAAGTAAGATACAAGACAGATCATTTTGCAGAAAGTTTTCCCTAAGCTCTAGAAGGGCTGTTTCTTAAAATCACCACCTAGCCAGCTAAACAATAGAGCACATAGCAGAACTCTACAGCATGCTCACCAGCAGAACTTTCCATTTCAATTCCTTGTATAGCCTAAGGAAGGGATTGAACAAAGCTATGTCTTTGAGACTCTGCTTGGAGAATCTAACTGACTGAATTTGGTATAAGCTGTCATAAACTCTGGGCCATTAAGAAAATTTCTCTTTCTTCCCTCTAAAACTGATGATGATGATAGTATTAAAATAATAATAATAATTCTTAAGCATCATAGTTATGGAAGAATTAAATGTGACAAATTTTTAACAATGCTTAGACTATTGCTGCCTTGCTAAAAGTTGGCAGGTAATGAGCACTTTCTTCCTTAAATAGAACTTTCATAGCATGCAGTTAAAGAAGGCATGGCTGTTCCTAGTGCCCCACATTGAGACCAGTTCTATTGATAGGGTGGGCTTATTCATTTTAAGCTAGAAACTGGGTTATTAAAACATGTATGTCTCAACTATCTGTGAATTTGACTTTACCAGTAAAAGAAGGAAGAATAAATTGTGCTGAACATATTAACAAGTTAAGATGAATCAGTTTAACTTAAAAAGCCTTCAGCTTTGTAAAATTTTGACATCAATATTATAAAATTGAAGTTTCGGGAGCAAAGACAGACATCATCAAATCTATTTATGTAGAGATGTATATCATTCAAAAGTGTTATGACAAACTGAAAAATATCTAGTGCTACAAAAGGAGATATAGCATTATTAAAATTTTTAAATTTTATTATTGTTGAAAATTACATATTGTTCAAATATGTTGTTTAAAATTACATGATTGTTTTAAATACAAAAGTAAAGAAAATTTATTTAAAGAAAATTTATTTAACTCTAAGAGAAAACCAAGTGATTGGTAATTTATTAAACAATAGTTAATATTTAGGTTCTTGGCATTAAGAAGCTACCTACTAAGACACAAAACAAATATTATCTTCCTTGATAGAAAAATAAATTTTAAATTTACTCATTAATTGCCTTTGCAGAGTGTCTGGATTACATTAGACACTGATACATTATAGTCACAGTAGACACTCAATAACTCAAGTTATTTTAAATTTATACACATATATTGAATAATGTTATGCCCAAGGAATTTTTTTAGATTGCACAGGATGCATAAAAATAAGATTAATTACTGACTATTAATGATCATACTCAAGTAGTACCAAAGATATAGTGTATGCACAATGTGTACTTCTTGAATCTTTCAATAAATAAATAGGTGCTTCTGGAGAACAAATATAAAAATATTTCAAAAAATTGAAGATTCATTATGGAAGCCCTAATGCTTTCTAGACAATTAGAAAACAATGTTGAGTAAAAGTGACAAATGAAAAAAGAAAGCAGATTGAATAAAATATAATTTTAACTGAAATTTAAAATTCGTCACTTAGAGAACAATTGGCTTGACAATGACTGAAACTTTCCATTTATGTTATGCTTTTTGTTCACTTTTAGTAAATGCCCTATTTTTTCTACTCAAATATATATTTGTTTGTTTGTTTATTTATTTGTTTGTTTATTTATTATCTATATATGTGTTTGTTTGTTTGTTTATTTGGTACCAGGGATTGAACTCAGGGATACTCAACCACTGAGCCACATCCCCAGGCCTATTTTGTGTTTTATTTACAGGCAGGGTCTCACTGAGTTGCTTAGCACTCACCGTTTCCAAGGCTGGCTTTGAACTTACAATTCTCCTGTCTCAGCCTCCCAAGGTGCTGGGATTACAAGCGTGAGCCACCATCAAATATATTTAATAATAGTTTCTAGCATACAGATAGTTAATTCTCCCACATAGTGGTAGCAACACAGGCTTAACTGTTTTAGGCTGTATAAAATGAGTATTCAGAATCAACAGACATATCAATTAATTATATTATATTATGTAATTAATTATATTATTATTAACACACTTTAAATTTAAACATGTTTTGATATGAAATTTTAGAATTTTTCTCTATATATTAGACACTTTTGTGTCACATACTATCTGCCTTTTTCGTTTTATACACAAATATCCCAAATTGCACTTTAAATATATATATAAATTGGCTTTTTTCTTGCTAAAGAACAGAAATTTGATTTCTATTTTTTTAACCTAACATTGCTAAAGTGAATGTAGTCTATTAATGTGATTCAAGGAAGAGTATAATCACAGCATCTGGGCATTTTGAGATGCATTACACTCAAAACATAGCAATCTATTTAAGACATGAAATAGTTACTTCTACTGAGGAAATAATTGAATGAAAGGCTTACAAAAACTTTCATTCCATCAGCTGTATATATTTTGAATCATCTTAAAACATGATACGAAATCATTTCACAAAACAATATGAAATTTGATATTAGTTATTCAGGCTTAATTTTTCTAAATAAAGTTATATATGAAAACAACATAGAAAACTCTAAATGTGTTGTAAATATTGACATAATATCTCAATATTTTCAAGTGATACTTGTCCCTATCAATATCACTGAGTTTAGACAAGCTTCATTACAAGCATATGTTTAATTACTTGCAAATTTGGATATTGCCGTTTATTTGTGGTTTAAAAGATTCAATATTTTCAGTTGCTTTGCCATATATTTCTAAATATTTTTAAATATTAGAATACACTTTAAGCTGGAAAATGTTTCTTGTCAAAATGAGTAAATATTTTTGTAATTATCCAAGCTAAGAATTTCAATAATCTTTTAAAGAGCTTTCAATTACCATTCTTAGTTTATTATTATATTAAATGTATGCAACTCTAATTGAAAATGTAGATTAAGGATTTTTTAAAAATAAGCTAAATTTTAAGAATTTTCTTATTTTGAATTCAATGCACTTATCAGTTAAAGCTAGGCATTTACAAATATTTCATGTGTTTAAAAGAAATTTTCCTTTTAAAAATTTTGGTTTAAAAATTTCAAAAAATTAACTTAACATTTTATGAGAAACAGGAGTGTAAAAAGAAGGAAGAATTGAACACAAAGATACAGAATAAGAATTAAAACTGGTGAGCCTGGTGGAATTGCACATGCCTGTAATTACGGTGACTTGGGAGGCTGAGGCAGGAGGATCTTTAGTCAAAGCGAACCTCAGCAATTTAGTGAGGCCCTAAGCAAATTAGCATGACACTGTCTCAAAATAAAAAAGAAAAATAGCTAGGGATGTGGATCAGTGGTTAAGCACCCCTGGTTCAATCTCTGATACCAAAACAATTAAAAAAATTAAAACTGATAAAAAGTACTTTTGTAATATTTCTCGTAACATCTTGTTTTCATTTAGCCATCACACTTTTAGTGAAGAAAAATTTAAATGCCAATTAAAACAATGAAGATAATATATTTTATTTTATTTCTCAAATTACTTAGGACCCTGGAAGGAAAGATGTAATATTTGTTGATCACCGTCCAAGACATCAATCTCTAAGACCTGATCATAAATGTTCTCATATAAATTTACAGTTTCAGATTGATTACTCTCATTAGATAAAATCTACTGTCTTCAACTACCTTGTTGATATATCTTCAATCTAGCTAATAGAATTTAAAGGCAGGATTTCTACATTCAGTTTTCTTTTCTTTTTTTTTTTTATTTAACACACATTGTACATACTCATGGGGTACTAAATTATATTTTGATCTATGTATAAATTGTGTACTGTTTAAAACAAGATAAACAGCTACCCCCTCAAATGTGGGGAAAATATTTAAAAATCCTTGCTTCTAGAGTTTTATATCTTCAGTTTATTTCCATTATCTACAGTCTTTTTGTACAGTAGAACATCAGAACCAACTTCTCCTATGTAACTTTCACTTAGTACCACTGATCAGCCTTTCTTGTCTCTCCCTCTCAGTTGCTCTCCCCAGCTTCAGAGAACCGCTCTTCGCTGTTTCTAGGAGCTTCATTCTCTCTTCAGAAAGTTCAATCATCTATTCAATATTTAATGTACCTTTGATTATTCCTATTCCTTTATTATACATGAATAATTCATCAATAAATCTTGTCTACTTTTAAATTATAATCCAATTAATTCTATTGATTTTTTCTATATATAAACTAGTCCAAGGCATAATCATGTCACACCCAACAATGGAATTATCCATAGAATCCTTCACATGTTTCTCTTTAAAATACAATTCCCTTCATGATAGAGCAGTGTCTTTAAACCTTAATAGATTATACAGCTTAGATGACTTTTCACTAAATTCAAATACAATCCAAAACTCTTTAACATGTCTATAATGTCCTATGTCATATGCTTCCTTTCTACAGCTCTGTTGATTTACTTTGCTAAAAAGTAAATGCCAGAATGTAAAGGATAGAATTAGAGATAAATGGAGAAGTGATTATTATAACTGTTATGAGATAATAGTAATTTGGTCAAGATACTAACAATTAAAATGATGAAAACTCGGCCTAGACTGTTGTATTGTGAAAGCAGTGACAACACACTCTTTGATATGTTAGAATTATTTATTAGAATTAAAGGAAGAGAGTATGAGAGGTATTGAGAATGACTCACAACTTTTGTCCAAAAAATGGGATTTCAGTATGCTGATGCAGACTACAAAGGTACTACAACTCAAAAAGAAAAAAAAAAATAGAAAAAAATCCATTGTGTGAGTTGTCATTTCGCTTTTCATGGTAGCCTTAATAGTACAAAAGTTTTTCATTTTGATGTGTTTTTATTTTGTTTGTGCTTTTGTTATAATATTTAAGAATCTTCTGCCAAATTCTATGTTATAAAGATAGATCCTTATGTTTTCTTCTAATAAGTTTATAGTTTTAGGTTTTATGTTTAGGTCTATATTGTATTTTGAGTCCACTTTTGAACATAGTGTAAGGTAAGGAATCCATTTTTCTTTTATCCTAGTACATTTGTTGAAAATACTATTATTTTCCTCATTGACTGGTCTTGATCTTCTTGTCAAAAAACATTCGATCATAGGTGTATCAGTTCTTCTGTAAGTACTCAACTTTATACCACTGTAGCATCTCTTATGCCACAGGATAGACACTGATATATGTCTATCCTGATGCTAGTAATGGACTTTCCTAGTTATTCTGATTTGCAGTGTTTTGAAATTTCATGTGTATTTTAGAATCGGATCTCTAGCTTCTACAAAAATCAACTAGAATCATGATAAAATGCATTTACTATGTATATAAATTTGAGAGAATTGCCATTATTGTGATAAGCCTTTTAACTAGTAAACTCTGGATACTTTGCATTTATTCATCTTTCAATATTTTGAACAATGCTTTTCCCTTTTAGAGAGGTTTTTTCTTTTTTTTCTTTTTTCTGGGGCACCAGGGATTGATCTCAGGGGCACTTGATCATTGAACCACGTCCCCAGTCCTATTTTGTATTTTATTTAGAGACAGGGTCTCATTGACTTGTTTAATACCTTACTTTTGTTGAGCTTGCGTTTGAACTCCCAATACTCCTGCTTCAGCCTCCCGAGCCACTGAAATTATAGGTGTACACCACCGCACCCGGCCTTTTTAGAAAATTTTATAATTTGTTACTAAGTTTATTCTTTAGTATTTAAATATTTATTTTTGGTGCTTTTGTTATAATATTTAAGGAAATAATTGACTTCATTTTGAATTGTCTAAGTATATAAAAATACAATTAACTTTTGTGTATTGTTCATCCCGAAATCTCTCTGAATGCAATTATTGGTTGTAATAGATTCCATCAGATTTCCTAAGATTATCCGTGAACAAATTGAAATTATCTATGAATAGACATACTTTTACATCTTCCTCTTTTATCTAGCCTCCTTTTATTTATTTTTATTGCCAAATCACCCTGGATAGAATCTCTAATACAAAGTTAAAATAAAAGTGGAGAGAGTAGATATCTTGTCTTGTTCTTTATCTTAAAGCCAAAGCATCTATTTTTTAATCATTAATATGATATTAACTATGGGTTCTTTATAAATTCTCTTTATCAAGCTGAAGAAATCCCCTTCTGTTTGTGGTTTGTTGAAATAATTTATCAGGAAAGGTTTTTGACTTTTCTTAAATGCTTCTGTTGTTTCTATTAAGATGATCATGTAAATATATTGCTATTCTGTTGAAAAGAAATATTATATTAATTGATATTTAGCTATTAAACTCTGCATCTCTGGAATAAATCCAATTTGGTTGTAGCACATAATTATTTTTTATAAGTTTCTTGATTCATTTTGCTAATATTTTGTTGAAGTTTTTAACCTTGAAATTTTTATCCATATTTATAAAATGTATTGGTATTTAATTTTCTTTTGATATCTATGTTCAGTTTTGCAATCGGGGTCATAGAATTAGTTGGGAAGTATTTCATTCTCTTTTATATTTTATAAGATGCTTTAAAAATTAGTTCTTTTTAAGTGTTTGGTAGAATTCAATAGTAAATCCTCTTGTGAAGAGCTGTTATTTGGCGGTACTTTCCAACTACTAAATCAGTCTATTTAAGATGATTAAAATTTTATGTTTCTTCTTGAGCTAATTTTGTTAGTTTGTGTTTGTGTTAGTTTTGTTAGTTTGTTTTCAGAAATATTTTCATTTCATAGAAGTAACAATTGGTTTATATGTAATTTTTCATAGTATTACTTTATAATTGTTTTTATTCTTATAAATTCGGGAGTAATGTCCTTTCTTTATCTGATTTAAATTTGAGTTTCTTTCTTCATCAGTCTAACTAAGGTTTTGTCAATTGTGTTGGTTTTTTCAAATAACCATTTTTCAGAATAATAATCATATTGTTTTTTTCATCTTTTAGTTTATATTCCTTACTTTATTAACTGACATTCTCATATTTATTTATTTTTTTGGTACCAGGGATTGAACTCAGAGGCATTCGACCCGTGAGCCACATCCCCAGCCCTATTTTGTGTTTTATGTAGAGACAGGGTCTCACTGAGTTGCATAGTGCCTCGCCATTGCTGAGGCTGGCTTTGAACTCGCGATTCTCCTGTCTCAGCCTCCCTAAGTGCTGGGATTACAAGCGTGAGCCACCGCGCCCAGCTTCTCATATTTATTATTTTCTTCCTTTTCTTTGCTTTAGGTTTAATTTTCACTTTTTCTTTCTAGTATCTCAGGGTAGAGGCTGGGGTTTTGATTTGAGATTTTATTCTTCCTTCAGAGTCATTTGTCATTTGTAACAGTTCTTTCACCTTCAATTATTACTTCAATAGCATCCTATAAGTTTTGGTGTGTTTTGACTTCATTTTCATTCATCTTACAGCATTTTACGTCCCTCCTCTTTTTTTTCTTTAAAGGAATGCTTATTTATGAGAGTTTAATTAGTAAATATTTCTGAGTTTTCCAAATAATTTTCCTATCAATTTCTAGCTTCATTCAATCATGGTTGGAAAACATTCTTTGTATGATTTCAATTATTTTAATTTTATCAATGTTTGTTTTATGGCTAAGTATATGTTGTATCCTAGAGAATATTGTTTGTGCACCTGAGATCTATATTCTGTTATTGTCAGGTGGAATGTGAAGAGATATCCTTTACGTTTAGATGGTTTATGGTGTTTTTCAAGTCTTGTAGTTCTTGGTTACTGATCTAATTGTTTTATCCATTATTGAAAATTGGATATTGAAATCTCAAATTCTTCTTGTTGAACTATATATTTGTTCCTTATTTCTATCAATCCTTTTTGTCCCTCTATTTTGATGTTCTTTTGTTAGATCTACATATGTCTATATAGAGATCTTAACCTATTACTCATCTTAACTACCAGACCCACATTCTAGGCTTTATTTTCCTTAGATGCGTGGATGTTTTACAATTGCCTTTACTACATATTTCACTGTTCTTCAGATAGTCCTTAGGTTAAAATTTTCCAAGCTCTGTTACAAAATGGGGTCATTTCTTTGAAAAATCATTAGAAGCTATTCATTTTATGGCCTGTTTTTCCCCTCATAGGCAAAATTTCAACAGGGATTTTTGATTTGTGAAGGAGACAATGGCAAACTTTTCTCTGCTACTCTCTGCCAAATAGTATCTTTTAAATTTAATTTTCATAAATTGCCTTAGATGTTTTTCATTTGCTCTTTACCTCGAGGACAATATCAAAAAGCTTGAATATTTGTTGTTGCTGTTTTTAATTTTTACCAGTTTCAGTGGACATTGGGTCATTGTAGCTCCACATGCTACAATATCAGAATCGAGTATCAGGCTGAGTTCTCTCCATATTGCCTTCTGCTGACATCTTCTTTTGCTTCCCTCTTTCATTTCTGAAGAATCTTGTGATTACAGTGGTACTACCTAAATAAGCCACAATAATTTAATTATTTTAAGGTCAAATGTTTAAACAATCTTAATTCCTTTTTTTCTTTAAATTCCATGTACCATAATGTATTCATGTGTTCCAGGAATTAAGACAGATGTCTTTGGAAAGTCATTATTTGTTTACCATATAACCAGTCAGAGTAATGCACTTTCTTGTCTAGAATGGTTAATTCAGGAATGGACATGTGCTTAAAACTAATCTAAATTCCTGGTTTTCAGGAATTTCCTCACAGATACTTGAAAATCTCTCATTTTCTTGAATGATAAGCTTTTAAACCATGAAGTGGAGATTATAGTTGTTATTTTCTAGCATAAAATATAAACCAAATTCTTTCTAGGAGAAGTCAACAGTAAGGAAATGAAAGCTAAACGATTATGGAAAAGAAAGGAATATGAAAAGTTTTATCTCAGTGTTGGCATTCGGTGAATTTGTATTAATTCCCAATTTTTCTTGTAGTATAAATGTAATTTAAATAAATATTACACAGACACTGTCACTTAGGCACAAGCTTGTGTGTATGTCTAACCTACTTCAAATTGTGAATTATTTGTATTGAAATAAAAATGTTATGTCAATGAACCAATTGTATTTTAATTAACTTACAATTATCTTCTTGATCTTTTTGTAATCAGAAAGATATTTACTATATTTACTAGAATATATATTCCTAGATATTATCCATTGGAATTATTCATTGCACATACTACTTTTAATTTTGAGTTTTTGAATTAAAATAATAGACTATCACATGGTTTACATGTGTGTATGTGTGTGTGTGTGTATATGTATATAAAATCATAAGCATTCTTTATAGTTTTCAATGGCACTGTGGAAAATTGATAATATATCTCAGTTATGCATATACATATATACCAGTATATACCTATCATATCCAAATAATTTGTTAATGTTGCAAGACCCTGATATGAGTACTTCTTTAAACTTTATGCCCCGAGAACCTCAGTGGCCTTTTAATAGCCTCGACCCTGGTCCTTCATAGAGAGTACTAGAATGTAGGACTGATTAGGCAAGAATTTAATCATTTGAAGGCATGTTTTTTGAAAAACAAGTTAACACTATGTAGGATATAATCAATTACTTGAAGTAAGATTTAAATGTAGGAACATTTTGACATATAACATTGAATCTTGCCTTAGGACTTTAAGATTGGTTAAATTATATATAAAGTTTAAAATTCTTTGGGAAGGTTAAGAGTGTATTTGTTAACTAATAGTTTTCCAATGGGAATATCAGTAAGATAACATTATTTGACTACAAAGACCAAAAATAAAAAACCCTACTTTTTTTGTTTTTTGCCTTGCATTCTCATAAAGGCAATCTTTCATCTGAATCTTGAGGAATTTACTGGATTTTGAAATTGATGACTAATATAAAGGAGAAGTAATGAAATATTCATAAATTTAATCAGTTTAAGATTAATAAGCCATATGTGACTAACATAATTCTGATTGCCTATACATCTGTAAGTATAATCACTACTGGGCTACATCTTTTGTAGAAAAGGAAATTATTTATTTTTGTTGATACCGTTGATAGATATGACAGTTAAATCCTCTGATTTTTTTTCGTAATACAATTTGCCATAATATCTAATATACCACGATATGACTAAGTACTGTATCCAAAAATTGGATAGAATCAATCTAAGAAATTGTAGAAAGCGAAGGAAAAACAGATTTTCTCTTTTTTCTCTAATTTTCCTTAGAAATTTTATTTTGAATATCTTGTATTGCTAATTCAATCAGGATATCGAAAAAAATTTCAGTCTTACAAGTTATTATCAGACGTAAGTAAAACAAACTTATTTTCCTTTATTTTCCCTTAGAAATTTAATATTCAAAGTTCTATTACAAATATCTTAGTATGATTTAATTTGTTTACTTATCATTTGAGGAAAGGTATCTTAACCTGAACTTGCATACCATGATTTTGCTGTTTCAGATTAAGACAGATACTCTTTCTTTAGCATGAAAGTGACAGATAATGTCTTTTATATATTTGAGATTTATTATACAAACAGGTTTGGATGCTAAGCATCTGGTATTCAAATTAAATATAATCTGTGCTTTGTTTTAAAATATTCATTTAAGATTCATAGATTATGAAAATATCATGCATTCCATGCAGAGTGAAAAATGATTACCAAGATAAAACAATTTTTAAAATAAGTCATCTAGTGACAAGTACAATGTGTTGAGGAAATGAGAGACTTCTTAGGACACAGTGGGAAATCAGAATCAGTCATTAATTTGTAAAAATGCATAGATAATTGTAATTTCTCTGTTCAGTATAAAATACTTTAGAGTCTCAGAGTTCCCTTACTTCTTAGTTACTATGCCTATCTTATTTGATGAAGCAGTTAAAACATTTCATTATATACTTAAGACATTTATTTAAAAACATTTTAGTTACCTGAAACTGAAATTGAAAAATTAAATTATTATAATAGAAGAACAACATTTTCTTTGCACTTTAAACTTTTACATTTTTAAAATACAAATTTGTATATGAAGTTATTTCATGTGTTTTCCAGTTTGGAACTTAGTAGGAAATATAGCTAGTAGAGTAGTGTTCCTCTTCTTATTTGTTAAAAGCTCAGGCATTGAAACTGCTTATCTCTGCAGGTTGGATGAAAATTGTTTAGGTCGTATACAGCAGTTAGATAATGTGCTGTTCTTCTTTAATAAACATGACATTCAGATACAAATACATGAATTGACGTTCTCTGTTGTTAATCGTGTATATCTCTTTGCGTTAATTTGGAATGAGCAGTATATCTCTGTAAGATGAATAACTGGAATTCAATACAGTAACATAGCACAGAACCCAATAAACTTTCACTTTGCAGTGACCTCATGATGTTAAAAAAACTAACAAGCTTCAGATATACTTATCTATATATAGTGTTGGGTAAGGCACTATATAAAAATATAATGAAGACTTTTGTGAAACATTAAAAATGAAGGAATAAATGAATATTTGGTAAATTATTAAAAAGAAGAAAATAATTAAGAAAACATTTATTTGATGACAAACAATATTTTTTCCTTCCACATAGAAAAAAATCATCTTAGCATCTGCTCTTTAACATTAAGAGTTTACCAGCTACTACATCCATGGCACAAACACTAAAGCCGTACATAATGTCAGATCTGATAGCTAAGGAAAGAGCATTCTTCTTGATGAATAGCTTGTTTACCTTCATTATTAAATTGTATTCTTTCTTGAGATCTCCATATTTTAGATTCTATAAGTTTCAACTAATAAGCTGGTCCTTTTTCAACGTTTTTACGAGGCATATGGGTCCTTTCTCTTTCTGGGATTTTCTCTGTAATTTCTCTCCTTTTGAAACATAGCCATGTGCTTTTGCACTTAGGTCTCACTGACTCAACTTGTCAGTCACTTCACAGGAAACTTCTCTTTAGGTAATCAGGAGATAGATGGCTTCCTGACTTTACTGATGAGTTTCCAGGTGGTCTGTGTATATATGTATATACCACACCACTCACCATCTAAAAGTACACCTACCTTCCAACCATTATGTTCTTCCCCTGATTCCTGAGAGCAAAGAATATACTTTCCCAATATTGTATCCTCTGGTCTAACAAAGTATCCACAACAAAATAGTTGCTCACTTAATATTTGTGTTGAAATATCCATAATTAAATGAATAATGTAGAAACTCTGAACTCCAAATAAACAAAATGACAAATTTATATTACTTGGGCTATTAGTGCATCATTTTATTTCCAGTTTATCTAAATTAAACATATTAGAAAAGCCATGGAACAAGAGAATAGAAAATTTTCCTAGATTTTAGATTCCTGTTTTCCTTTTTATTCTCTAAGTACAAGAAGTAGACAATTCAATTTATTTCTGTAATTTTATATTGTATCTACTAACATTTATTTCTGTTAAAGTATTTGTGATCTAAACCCTTTAATTCTATTGTAATCAATTAATGAACTCTACTGAAAATTTTAATGTCAAAATCAAGCAAATTACTCCCACAACTGAAGTAGAATTATCTAGTATCTGACTTTAAACAATATTGTAAAAGACAAGCCACTCAGGTAGAAATAATTAATTAACACATGGGTTTTATACAAATTGTCAGCTAAGATTTGATATATGACAAAAACTGTGAATAGAAAAATGGTTTGAGTAATTTTTAGCTTTAGAATTATGTATATTTATAAATATATTTGCATCTGTTACAATCGTATCACAAAAGAGCTTTCAGCACGGAGGATCTAATAATTAAGTAAAAAGAACTGTAGAGATTTTTATGTAGATATTTTACTTATAGAGTTGGTTACTTTTTCCTTCAATAATTCATCAGATTCATCAAGTAATTTCATTGAAATCCTGGAGATGTCATTTCATTAAAAATAGTGACTATACCTCTTTGTCTTCCACATATTTTGTCTTACATTGTTCCTCACAGTGATTCTCCTATAATGCCCTTTTTCCATATTTAGCAAGAAATAGACTCTTCCATCTTCTGCCTCATGTAGGTAAAACTTCCATTGGAGCATAGAATATCAACACTGGACAAACAAAACAAGGGAATTAAACCTTTGGCTACCACTAATTAATTGACATTAACTTGTGTTTTCATTTTTTATTAAACGTATTGATGTCTAACATATGATGTTATACTTACTAAATGTTCATGTATGTATATTATTAGATTTTATAAAATTGTTTATGATCTCAATGGAAAATTCCACAGAAATTTCACCTAGAAAATGTAATGTCATTTAGAAAACAGTTTTGTACAGGGTGACCATTCTTCTATTGACTGATTTTCTAATTAAATATTTGGCTTTTACTCAGATTTATTGAAAAATTCTCTGGTAATCTGAAAGTTAATTAAACCATTGTTTATGCAGTAAAGATTAAAGTTTTGAAAGCATCATCTTGCAAAAAATTATTTATATTTAGGGTTCACATTCAATCTGTACTTAATATATATTACAGTTTTTAATATTTTATTTTAATATTTTTTCTCTGAATAATTTGACACAATTAAAAGCAATATATTAATTAAATCACATATTTTTGTTTCTGGTGATTTGTGTGTATTCTTTACTTCAAATTTAAGATAGAAACGAAAGTTATTTTCTCCAATTAGGATAATTTCACTGTTAATTAATATTTTAGCAAAAATATTTTATGTGTACATGACCAAATTTGTATTATAAGTTAATTGTAATAACATTACATTTAAAGCATGTACTAAGAAGAGTGTTTAAATATTTTGATGAAATTGTGAGCTTTTTTTGATGCCAGTGGCCAAGTAACAGAAATGTGTTGTCAAAGGATGTTTCTGAAGATTTGTATACCTTGAGATAGTTTTAAGGTTGTTGCAAGGGGCTCTTCTAATAATTATTCGGAGGCAGATTGTCTTTAAATGCAAGCATATATTGGATCACAAAAGCATCAAATACAAACAATTGATGCAAAAAGTGTTGGGTGTGCTGGAGCACCCCAAATAGCATTCAATGCTCACTAATTAAACACTATAAGCAAGTCACACTCTCCTAAGGCAATTAAACACTATAAGCAATTCACACAATCCTAGGGCAACCACAAGCCCCCAAACACCTCCAATGCCACGCAGCTTCTCTTAGCCAAAGAGCAGATGCTGCCTTTGGTGGTTCTCTTCAGCCAACAGCTGGACATCAGGGAAAGGTGTAGTTGATCCAGTGATGAACAGCAAGGTAGCCAATCTCACTGATGTCCTTGGAGCAAAAGCCTCCAAAGTTATTGCACTTCGATACAGTGTGCTCTCATTGGCCCTCCCCATTAAATTGTGTTAAGTGGATTCTTCACTATATTATCCTACTTGCTATGTGTTAATGTTGCAATAAAATTATTGTTGTGCTTTTGTAACCATAAGATTAGAAATGCTATTGTTGTTCACAATAATGTCAAAGTACTTTTACTCAAGTGCTGATGCAATGTACGAAACCATGATTGCTCAAGTGTCAGATTCTGATGATCATATTTATGAAGATATTAATGTATGAGCTTGATGTGCTTTGATATATTTTGATTTGTTTTCATATGATTTGATTTCTGAGCTTTAAGGACATTTGTTATGTATCCTGTGATTCTTTAAGCAGTTTAAATACAGTTTCAAGTTGGTGGTGTATGCTGGAGATCGGCTACACTCAGTGAAAGTCCAATGTCCATTGATTATGTCCAGTGAGATGATGTAATTGAAACTGGACACATTCTTTGCACATGTCCATGGAGCTGTGCTCCCTATAATTTGTAACCAGTCATTGCTAAGCATGCCTATGGCTAGTGCCCCTTACAGCTCCTTATCAATTGCAAGCAGACATGACAAAGCACATCAACGGTTGCTGTGTGTTATATATTATATATATATAGGTGTCATTGTGGCCTAAGGTGGAGATGTTTATCGCCACATTAGAACATGCAATGAAACAGTAATTACCTAGATCATGTAGTCTAAATGGAATAATGTAGTTTGTACCTGAGTAAAGAAAAGCTCTGATTGTGGATTATGTTGCAATAGGGATGGTTGTGTCAAAGAATCAATACTATATAATTTGCTATTGATCTAGATAACATCTTCCACTGGCAATACTGTAAGTTCACCAATTTTCCTGGAGTATTTATGTGTCTTATAACCTGTGGCCTTTTAAGTGTAGATTTGTAAAAGATTTATCAAGAATTTTGATCATGACCAGAAGGGTTTGTGGGATCTAAGAAAGATTTTGATGTGTCAGTATATGTAGCAATGCCTGTTCTAAACATTTCTTGTAATTCTTCATAGGCTTGAACATGTATCTGTTTCACAGTAGCAATATTGTGCTAATTGATGATTTACACTTTAAAGTTGTTTTGGCTGTCCATTGATTTGTGTTCTGTAATTTTAAGTGTAATGTATTAATTTGTAATTTAGAGAGCTCATCTACCTTGCAGTTATGTGTAGATGTCTTATCTGTGCATTTAGTGTGTGCATCTACATGGGTGACATATATTATCATGCCACATTTTGCAAAATAACCCCAAATAGCAGGAGACCAAAAAGGCCTACCATTAATAGTCAAATTAGAAGATTTCCATTCTCCTGACCAAATGGCAATGCCAAGAATCTATGAATATATGTATACTTTCGAGTCCCTCAGATTTAGTGTTCTATAGCCAATTTCTGCATGGTGTTCTGCATGTGGAGCTGAGCATTCTGTCCCTTTGTCAGAATTACTCCATCTGAGAGTCTATATGCTGTAGCTTTCCAGTGCAGCTTCCCATTTATTACCATAGTGGAACGGTCAGTGAACCAAGCATTTTGTAGCTTTTCTGACCATTGTTCAGGTCCCCAGTGCCTGATTGGTCTGCTGGGTGGTACAACAGGCTTTTGTCTCAGGAAAAATACAACTGGCTGATTGCTCAGTCAACTTGACTACTGTCTTTCCCATTGTTGTTTGTCATTCCTTATGGAACTCCTGTAAGTATCATTTCTGTGTTAGCACCTTAGTTTCCATCTGTACCCTGCAGAGTGCTTCTCCAGGTGCAAGGGTCCATGGTAATATTGGTATAGTTGATCAGATATGTATAGGTTAATTTCAACATAGTGAGGAAACAGTGCACAAAGCCTTATACAGTGTCCATATGTTTTTCTTAAAAAGGGAGTATTTTGAGGATACCCATGGGAATTTCTTGCAAAAGAATGCCATGAGGAATGTTTTTTCATTAATGGTGGTATAGAGTCCCCAGTTAACATAATCTTGTAAAAATATTATATATAATGTAAATTGTCCCTTTCCAGGTACATGTAAGTGTTGGTATTGTTTAACGTATTCTTTTAGTGTGTTAAAGGCAGAACATTGTGATTCTCCAGAAACAAAATCTACTAATTTCCATGTCACCTCATATATAGGTTTTAAGATGATTTGTAAGCATGGAATATGCTTTCTCCAATAACAAAACAAGCCAATTACAGGTTGTGCTTGTGTTTTGTTTGTGGGCTCAGGTTGAGCCAAAATTTTATCAATGGTAGTAGGTGGAATTGACTATTCAGTGGAGTTCCAAATTACTCTTAAAAATTTTATTTGAGCTGCAGGTCCTTGTACTTGATCTTTATTAATGGTCCAGTTATTTTTAGTAAGTTCTGTGACCACTGTATCAAGTACTTCTTGTACCTCATGCATATATATTCCATAAAGTACAATATCAGCTACAATATTTTGACCTTTGGGTGTGCTGTCTTAATAGGGTTCAGGTATTCTGAGATAGTAGGTTGGGCTATGATAGGACTGTTCTTATATCCCTGAGGTAATCTCTTGAATCAATATTGTTTGGCATTACACTTAAATGTGGTTTGCTCTCTGAATTGTTCATCTTTGGGTATGCTAAAAAACATATCTGTGAGATCAATAGTAGCATAGCATTCTGGGTTATCCTGAGTAATAGTATTCATCATCTTTTGTAATTCTGGGAGATTTTCTGGTAAGTGGGGTTACTCCTTTGTTTAGATTATGATAATCAACAGTAAATCTATATAAGCCATTGGGTTTTAGAACAGACCATACCTGACTATTAAAGCTAAATGACTGTGTTGGTTTAATAATATCATTTTGTAATAATTATTGTATTTTGTCAGAATTTTCCTTGTGACCTCCCTTTAGTATTGCTTTGTGAAAGAATGTGTAGCCAAAGGAAGTTTAACAGGCTGAATTCTAACTGTGGACAAACATGTAGAAACTTTGAGTCTTTTTAGAGGGAATAAGATTCCAAATATTTTGGAGATGTAATCTGTCCCTGCATTATGTGGACTTTGTTGTACAACTAATAAATCAGTCATAATATGATCTCAATTATATATAATATGGGCCTTTATAATATAACCTGTAAGTGTTCCTTTGGATATGCCTTCTATTTCCATCTGTTTGTTTTAGCAAGAATGTCTCATACAATACCTATTTGGCTACCTCTATCTATGAGAAAATTTAAATTATAATTTTGGTTTTTGTATAAAATGGATAAGAAAATATGTGATCTGTTACTAAATAAATTACAACATAGGATACAATACAGCCATCAAATTAATCTGCATAAATATTATGGTGTCTTTCATTTATGTAATTTATATGATTGTATATCTCCTATGTGCTAGAGGCTATAGTAGATATTGAGCATATAGCACTGAACATGTTTGTGGTTATTTTCTTAATAAATCTTATGTATGATGAGCAAGTGAGTAAATGTCAGATGAACAAAATAAACAAATGAAATCTGTTCATGGATATGTTACATAAAGAATAATCATATTTCAAAGGTTAAGAATAGTATATTCTAAACATTACAAAAGTTTATATTCACATATTCCAAGGAAATATACTGTAGGGCAAGTGGGATAAAAAAGTGATTATAATTGGGAGGCTGAGACAGGAGCATTGCAAGTTCAAAGCCAGTCTCAGCAAAAGGAAGGTGCTAAGCAACTCAGTGAGACCCTCTCTAAATAAAACACAAAATAGGGCAGGGGATATGGCTCAGTGGTCGAGTACCTGAGTTCAATCCCTGGTACCAAAAAAAAAATGATTATAAAAAATAATTATTATTTTCTTATAGCATGGAATCTTGACTTTAACATTGAATTAATATGTCTCTCAGTAAAGATAATGAAAAGATCCATATTGTAAAGTCTGTGTAGAGAATAAATAAAATCATACAATTTTTTCATTGTGTACATAAACCCATATATCCACTAATATTTATGTGCATAGACATGCATTCTATAAATAAATGCTACCCCATTAAAACATTATGTGAATCATCAATATGAGTCATATATGAAATTTAAAATTTCTAGCAGCCACATTAAAAGAGTGACCTTAATTTTTAAAGTATCTCCTTTAAAACCAGTCCATCCACCCTAGTACTATTTCCACATGTAATCAATAAAAAAAGATTAAGGAATTTTTTCATACTACATCTTCAAATTCTAGAATTATACTCACAACATTTCTCAATTCAAACTAGTCAGATTTCACATGTTCAATATTTAGTGACTGTTACCTTTTTGAATGGTAGGTCAATGTACAGTTATATAAATAAATATGATTCTTAAATGCTAAAGAAGCAGAAAAAGAGAATTTAAATGACTTAGAGCTGAACTGACTCTTGTCACATAAAATATGTATAAGGAATAATATATTTTTAGTTAATCTGTTGGGAGCTGCAATGTTCAATTGCTTTGAACAGTGAGCTGCCACTTCTGGGAATTTTTCTGGTGGGAGGGTGCTCAGAGAAATGCTCATTTGTAGTTGACTCTTGTGGATAGGGAGAATTCCATGCTTTTCATGGAATTTACTAGTTCAAAAGTCCTGAATTCAAATTCCAGCTGCCTGGAGGTAGAAGAGATGGGCATGAACTGATAAGCCCCAACTAAACTGTTTTGCTTACAAGTTCTTCCTGTTTACCTCAAGAAGCCTTTTCACAGTGAACCCCTTTGATGTTTAAAACCTATATAATATATAAGCAGAGCTTATATATTATAAGCATTGTTGGATTAAACCCCACCAGTGATGATTCACCCACTTTTCACCTATAATTGAGTCTTTACCTTTATTTCAAATAATTTTTTTATTTCCCCATTCCACCCACTGCCTGTGTTAGAACTGTTCACTTGCCATGCAGATCGTGGTGATCTAATAGTCTTAATATTTCCATTGTACATAATGTAACAAACTAAAAGTATTATAGAGTTTAAAATTACTTTAAGCCTACATTTTATGTATACCAAAAATAATATTAAAACTTGAAATTTGCACTATATAGTTAGAAAGTACTTACAGTGACAAGATATTAAAATAAGCACGTTTTGCAAGAATATAAATGACAAATGAGTTGAAGGTTCATATTCATGCAAAACCTCGTTTGAAAATTATATTTTGAAATATTGAATATATTTTTTAAATAATTCTTTACTTAAAATTACTTATTTCAGCCAAAATGGCTACCAATTCAAATTTTCTATTTTCTTACAAACTTAGAAAAATATGATTCTATTTCTGCTCTATTCTTCCATCTTGACCAGGATTATCTGGCAGAAATATTAACACTAATAGTCATATTAATGTTTATTATATTGAAGAACTTATATGACAGGCATTGTTCTAATTCATTTATATGATGACTTTTCATTATCTTTTACAAGATAGATAATAGCAATAAAAATGAAAAATATAAGATGAAGAAACAGAAATCATTTTTTCGGGTGCTTTTTTTAATATATAAATACAAACAACAAACAGATAATTTTGGCAAACATGATAGTTCTGGTTATGCTATAGTTCTATATTATTGAAATTTAATTTGGGGTAAATACCTAAAAATGCCTGTGAAATGAATTCAAATTCTGCTCTAATTATGAATGCCTGTAGCTAATACTTTAATAGCTGTATTGATTGTCATAAAATAATTTTTAATACTAAGTTTAATGTAAAAGATATGGATTTTTATATTCAAAAAGCAGTCATTTACATTTTTAAATTTAGAGATATGAACACAATTTTATTTGACTTATTCAAATACATAAATAATGTTTTACTAAATCTAGCTTGTACTGAAGAAACTGGATTCATCCATTTAGAAAACCATACAGAGTCAAAACAATAGTGATATTAAGGCTAAATGAGGCTGACAATGACAGAATTGTACTACATTCTTGGTCTGTGACTACCTCTTTCTAGACATGTGACCATAAATTGATCTTTATGCCTTTATTGTACTACCTATAAACTGCACATAGTAGTCTTGATTTCTTTAAGTAACTGAGGATTAAATGAGAGGTTTTATGTAAAATCCTTAAGCATATTACAAATGAGACACATAACACGTATATGTGGTACTTTTTCTCTCCCCTTTCTTGGGTGGTAGAGGGAATAACTTCTTGGAAATGACCATTATAGGAAAAAAGAGTAAGTTTTCATGGGGAGTAAATGAATATGGTGCCTCTAATAGTATCAGGATAAGTCCTTTACTAATGACCCTGCTTTGCTATTCATTAGGTGTGAATTAGTGAGGCTCTTTTCAGATAGGTCTGCCTACATAATCATTATTTTAGTGTGGATTCCTATTTAGTTAATGTAGCCTGAAATGTGAATCTGGTGAGTAATACATTTAGTTTCATTGCCAAGAATTCTGAGAATCTGAGAAAATTTCCCAAATTGCTTGACAAATGGAGTATATCTCAAATTTAACATTTTGATATAAAAAAGGGGGAAAAGTACATAATCATAATAGTCTGACTGATCAAAAAATTATAGTGCCATATGGTGATATTTTTCTCTTTAAATTTTATTTTAATATTTAAATACTTATTTTTATGTTGTGTCTATGTCTATAGCACATTGAAAATAAAAATTTTAAAAATCCCTGCATTTGAAAATATATGCATGTATAACTTACTAAGTATACATGAAAAATGTATGCTTTCCAGTTTTTCTTGGAATGTATTAATGGCTATTATACCATTAGTAATACACTTTTACAAAAAAAAAATTAAGCTGAACTTCTATTTTACTCTAAGTACTAGAAATTTTCCTTACTGTTACATGAAATAATTTACTTTTTTGAATAAATCGGTAGATATATGAACTACATCTAATTTTTTTTTTTTTTTTTTTTTTTGGTACCAGAGATTAAACCCAGGGGCACTTAACCACTGATCCACATCCTCAATCCTTTTAATTTTTTTTTAAATATTTATTTTTTAAATTGTAGGTGGACAGAATATCTTTGTTTTTATGTGGTGCTGAGGATCGAACCCAGTGCCTCACGCGTGCTAGGCGAGCACGCTACCACTGCGCCACCATCCCAGCCCCAACCCTTTTAATTTTTTATTTTGAGGCAGGGTCTCACCAGATTGCTTAAAGCCTCACTAAATTGCTGAAGCTGGCTTCAAACCTGTGATCCTCCTACCTCAGCCTCCTGAGCCACTGGGATTATAGGCGTGGGCCACTGCACCCAATTTGCAATTTATTTAATTAATATAGATGCAATATAACTATTAGAAATGACAGATTCATATAACAGCTTTACTCAAATGCATAAATCGTGGATAAGTCCAAGAATAATCTTAAATTCTTGGTAGTTTAAATCTAAGCATATTTCTCAAGGCAAGTGCTTATTTACACACCACCAAATTTTATTAGCACAGTGGTTGTGAAACTCTTGAAATGACAAATTCAAATATTAGGTCAGAAAACAAAAAAAGTATCTGTTGTTATATTTTTAAATGCCCTTTAAAACATTGACAAAGAAGATGAAATTAGAATTGAATTTTTTTTGGGGGGGGGTACTAGGGATTGACATCAGAGGTACTTGACCACTGAGCCACATCCCCAGCCCTATTTTGTGTTTTATGTAGAGACAGGGTCTCACTGAATTGCTTAGTCCCTCACCATTGCTGAGGCTGGCTTTGAACTCGCATTTCTCCTGCCTCAGCCTCCCAAAGTGCTGGGATTACAGGTGTGGGCCACCGCGCCTGGCTAGAATTGAATTTTTATGTACTTTGAATAATAACAAATTGCTGAGTCCTCAAACCATTTTTATTTCTTTTGTGATAGAGACAAAATCATCTCCTAAATCACTAACAACAACAAAAGAATCTTCAAATGTTTTGTTGCTGGACCATGTTTGAAAATAGCAGTGCCTTTTAAGCCCAACTTTAGGACATGCTTTTCAACTTAGATTTCTACTTTTGAGATGCAACATGACTGGCATTGAACCTTAAATGCTTCTATGTAGCACAGTACTTTAGCTAAAACATCTGAAAATAACTGCTCTCAAAAATCAAAGTGAAAACTAAAAATGAAAAAGATCAGCACTCGCTGAAGAGATCATACTTTATTTACAGAGGCTACAATTTGCAAAAGTTTTGAGATAGTTTCCATTTCTGGAAGTGCACCTTCAGGAAAATCTCCAAATAATGACATACTGCATTTTTAAGCAAGTTGGTAAATTCTTATCAAGTTAGTGAGTCGTCTTCTTTTCTGTGATCTTTGGAAATAGTATGAGTTTAAGAGCTGTATTTCTTGGATAGAAATAGAATGTTTTTTCACATGGGTGATTTTTTTCCTATTAAAAACTAGATAAATAATATAGATTAAACTATATCATATTAACTTATTAAGAATATAATTATGTGCTCATTAATATCAAAGATAATGAAATAGCACAGAAGCCAGATAATGGCTATGACAAATACCATGACCCTTTGAGCAAAGCAAAGATTCTACCTGGGCCACATGTTAGAGGGCTCCACACATATTGCACTATTACATTGAAACACAAACATAAATACAGTTTACATTTTTACTCCTCTGTATATCTACATATTTACATGTACAAATGGATAATAAATATATATAAAAATGAATACATATGTGTGTGTATATAAATTTGGTGGGGGGGGGGGTAGAAAAAGCTTTGCCTGTTCAGGCCCAAGGGTTCAATGAGACTGTCAGTATAAGTAGATGGAGGAGGAGAGAACTCAGGTCACCTAAAAAGGCTATGCAACCTAGCTCTTTTTTTTGTGGTTGTTGTTCTTTTTAGATATGCATGACAGTAGACTGTATTTTGACATATTATACATACATGGAGTATAACTTATTCTAATTAAGATCCTATTCTTGAGGTTGAACATGACTTGGCATTATACTATTTATTTATTCAGATATGAACATAAGGAAGTTATGTCTGATTCATTTTACTGTCTTTTCAATTCCCATTCCCCTCCTTTCCTTTCTTCCCCTTTGTCTAATCCAATGAATTTCTATTCTTCCCTCCCACACACACAACCTTTTATTGTCTGTGCAACCTAGGTCTTAAGATTAATGATGCTTCTTCTCTCGCCTTTCTTGGGTGATAGTATTTTGTCAATGGTTGGAAGTCTAAATTTCTGTGTTATTGGGAGGGAAACAAGCATGTCTTGGTTCTTTGGAGAGTTTGATTTTGTCAGACCTTCAGTCTCTAAGCAGAGTTTGAGATTGTTGAGTCTTGCAACAGAAGTCCTAGAGCCCAGGTACAGCTTTGAAATTGTGGCTCTTCCCTGGTATGTCCTTGGTATCACTCTGATTCACAGACAATGAGCCTGGACAGCAGGAGAAAGAAGCTCTTTCTTTCTACTTGTAATTAATTAAAATAAAAATATCCCTGGGAAAGGGAAAATTATGTCCTATTCCATAGAAGTAGATCTGGCTGGGAATGAAACTGTGTATTTATGGACTGCATTTTTGTTCTTGCTCTGGATCCCATAAATGTTATGGTGAATTTGTTTATACTAAGAGGATTGTGGGAGAACTAGTGATAAAGGGCCCAGATTCAAAAACCAGATAATAGAGATTACAGACGGATTACATATGGCATGTGTGAGGACAGTCATCAAGCATGGCCATGTACCAACTTGAAGAATACTGATTTGGTGTATTTTCAGTAATATTAATCTTTTCATGAAATAGAAGATATTTTAAAAGAGTAGAAAAATTAAAAGAATAGAAGTAGGGTCATATGTTATTTAAGATTAATGTATAGAAGAGGAAATAACCAAGTCAGTGATGGCTCTTTATAAAGAATATTAATGCTTCTTCCCAAATATTTTCTATCATTAGGTAACATCCAGGGATGAAAGACTTACTTAATAATCAGCATCTATTAGGGGATGAATTGTTTCCTCCAAATTCCTATGTTGGAGTCCTAATGCTCAATACTTCAGAATGTAGCTACATTTGAAGAGCAAATCTTTAAAAAGGAAATTAAATTAAAATGAGGTCATTAAGGTAGGCCCTACTCCAATGATAACTGGGTTTTTATAAGAAGAGGAGATTAACACACAGTCACCCATAGAGAAGACCAAGTAAAGATACAGGGAGAAGACAACCATCTAAAAAGAGACCTCAGAAAAGACTAAAGTTTGACACATTGATCTTGGACTTTTCAGCCTCTAGAACCATGAGAAATAAATATCCACTAGGCCAAAAAAAAAAAAAAAAAAAGAATACTAATAGCTTAGCAGGATTTGAAAAAGAACTTAGGGTCTCTTACTTTGTTATTTTTATTTTTGACATAAATTACATACCAAAAGTACATATTAAGTAGATTAAAGTAGTCTGAATTTCTGAAGAAAGATAAAAGATGATATTGAAATCTGTGTAACTATATGTTATCATCTTATGACCCAGTGTACATACAAATCAAAGGGCAGGGGAAACCCAACATTGGGAGAATGAAAAGATAAGAAAAGTATATTGGAACAAAGTATCCAGTGAGAAAAGAGAAAAATACTTGCCTCAAAGTTAAAGTGATATAAAGTTTGCTGAATGATGGAATAAAATGATGTCTGAGAAATGACCATTTGTTTGGCAATAAGAAGGTTCTTTCAGTGGGGTTTGGGGGCTCAACAAATTATAATTGGTTGAGGAAAAAACAAGTTTTAAGTAAGAACATAAAATTCTTTACAATTTTAATTTATAAGATTGAGAGCTGAGACCTGAACATCTCATCCAAATAAGAATAACAGCAAATAAGAATGAGTTAATTCAGATACTTCTCTCACATTAACCTTTTTGTTTCTTTTTTTTGGGGGGGACTAGGGATTGAACTCAGGGGTACTCGACCACATCCCCAGGCCTATCTTGTGTTTTATGCAGAGACAGGATCTCACTGAGTTGCTTAGCACCTTGCTATTGTTGAGCTGGCTTTGAACTTGTGATTCTCCTGTCTCAGCCTCTAAAAGTGCTGGGATTACAGGAGTGCACCACCATACCCAGCTACATTAATCTTAATTGTGATATTTGTTTCCTGTATTCTGTTTATTTCCATAAAGAAGTTATGCATTAATAAAGAGTACTTGCAGTAACTCCAGTTTTGAATTTAATGAATACATAGATAAGAATCTGTCTTCCAATTTTAGACCAATATTTTAAAAAGAAATCCAGTGTTCTTCCATAATTATTTAGGATTTTTAATTTTTTTATTATAAGAGGATTTTATTGAGCAACTCTTAAATTTGTTTGCCATTAGGCATTAAGTTTTTAACATGCTGCCCAAATCTATATTCTAGATTATCATGATTCCATTAGGACATTAGAAATAATATATACTACTCAAAATGAGTTTTAAGAACAGATGTTACTTGATGAAGAACATACATAGATTAAGTCACCAAATCAAAATAGTTTAGTGAGTGTGGGCAAAAATGTGTAAAACAAATGCTAAAAATAGAAATGGTACTATAAAATATTATTTATGAAATTACAAAAAATTTCTGAAAGTGCCTGAATTCTAAAGATAATGTTTTTAACTTGTAATGCTAGGATCATTCAAGGATGCTTACTACAATGTCAATACTAAAAACATTTAAAGTGATTTGAATAAGCTCATAATAAGGCAGAGAATAGATCAAAATAAAGTTCACAAATCTCAGATATATGTATTAGTAAAACTGGAATATTTTTAAATTTTCTTAGTTTTAAAGAAAGTAACATAAAAGTAAATTAAATGTTAAAGTATTTTGGATATGGTTTAAAACACATATCTTTTTTACTACACTGTGAATTATCAGGTGTCTTTTCCCATCACAATGGTATGAAAATCTAGTAATCAGAAGAAGTTGAGAAAATTCACAAATACCTGAAAATTACACAACATACTTGTTTTAGTCAGCGTTTTCCACTGCTGTGACCAAAAGACTTGATAATAACAATTAGGGAAGAAAAAGTTTATTTTGAGGATCACTGTTTCAGTGTCAGTCCATAATGGCCTACTCCATTGCTCTGGACTGGTGAAGAGACAGAACAGCATGACAGAAGAGTGAGGTAGACGAGAGAAATTTAGGACTTGGTACCAGGAGGAAAAGAGAGACAGCTCCATCTTCCACAACCAAAATACATAACCCAAAAGCACACTGCCAAGAACTCACCTCTTCTAGCCACACCACACTGCCTTCAGTTACCCCTCAGTTAATCCCTATCAAAGTAGCAATGCACTGATTAGGCTATGACTCTCATAAAACAGTCCTTACACATCTCTTGCACATGTCCCATGTGGGCAAAGGAAAGAGTTCCCCTCCAGAGGGATGGGCTGGCTGAGAAATAAAAGCTATGAAAATAGTACTATGAAATATCCCCAGGACACAAAAATATAGTTTCAGAGCCAGAGCCGCAACAGGCCAAGCTGACCAGAGGAGTGCAGCTTCTAACAAAGATGGATTCTGAGCTTTCTTTATTTATAGCAGTACAGATCAAAGGGGATAGGTAGGTATAAGGTTTCAGTGTGGAAGGAGTCTTGTCTTGGTGCTTATTTCTTCACGAAAAACAGGATATGGGTGAAGATAGGCAGGCTGTTTAGCTCTTAACAGGTCACGCCCATCTCCGGTGTTGCACAGGCACCTTTTGGCAGAGCTGAGTGGGAGTTCAAATGTATGGGGCCATCTCACTTTAATTTCCCAGATACCAGATCTTCCTACTCAATGGCTTCAATGCAGATCTGGTCCATGCACGTTTCACGGGTGGCTTCCTGCACACATCTAAGCTTTCTTGCAATGTCTCACACATGAGTTTTGCAGGGACACCTAATATCTAAACTATAATAATACTTTTAAAGAAATGATAGGTCAAAGAGGAAAATAAATGGACACTTAAATGTTTTGAGACAAATTAAATTTGAAACACAATATACTAAAATTTATAGCATGCTTGTGATTCTAAGAAGAAAGTTTAGGCAGTAAGTGCCGACAACAAAAAAGAAGAAATATTTCAAACAAACTTACATTAATCTTTAAGAAACTAGAATAAAGAAGTAGGCACAAAATTAATAGAAGAAAAAAAGTAATAAGAATCACAGTCAAAATCAATAAAACAAATGGAATGCTAGTCTGGAAAAAACAATAGAAAAGATCAATGGCCTGAGGATATTTTTTTAAAAGTTAAAATAGACAAATATTTAACTATAATAATAAAAAGAGATGACTTAGTAAAATAAAATCAGAAATAAAAGAGAAAAGTTGCAGCTGATACCATAGAACTACAAAGAATCATTAAAGTTTATGAACAATTATAAACCACCAATTTTGATAAACTAGAAAAAATAACATACTATCTGGACATATCCAAATGACTAAGGCTAAACCATGAAGAAATGTGAAACTTGTACATACAAATAATGAATAAGATTGAACTAGTAATAAAAAAAGTCTTCCATTCAAGAAAAACCCAGGGCCTAACTATGGTTTCCTTGCTCAATTCTATCAAACAGTAAAAGAACTACTACTATTCTTTCTTAAGTTTTTCAAAGACTTGAAGAGAAAGGAATACTTTCAAATGCATTTTAGGTGGCCCACATTACTCTGATATGAAAGCTAGACAAGGATACTATAAGGAAAGAACATTGTAGACTGAAATCCTTGATAAACATAAATGCAAAACCCATAACAAAATATTAGCAATCCAACAGCATATTAAAAGAATGATACACATTGATATATTGGGATTTATGCTTTGGAAGCAAAGATGGTTCAACATCTACAAATCTATAAATGTGATATTCCGTATTAACAGAATGAAGAACAAAGATTTTATGATCATTTTGATAGATGCTGGAAAGGAAATTTATGAAGTTCAACAGCTTTCTTAATAAAATCTCTCAATGAAATGTTATGGAAGTAATATCCATAAACATAATATATTCCATAAATTACAAACCCATATGAAACATCATATGCAATAGTGAAAAGTTAAAAGCTTATTTTTTTCTAAATTCAGGAAAATAGATAAGTATTCACATTCTTGCCTTTTCTTTTCAGCATAGTACTGGAAATTCTTTTCTTTTTCTTTAAGATATTGGCGGTCCTTTATTTTATTCATTTCTTTACATGTGGTGCTGAGAATTGAACCCAGTGCCTCACACATGCTAGGCAAGTACTATACCACTGATCCACAACTCCAGCCCACAGAACTGGAAATTCTTGTCAGAGAAATTAGGCAAGAGAGAAATAAAAGGCATCAAAATCAAAACCAAAGAAATTCAATTATTTTTGTAAGTAGATGACATTATCTTATATATAAAATGATTAATATTCTACAAAAACTTTTAGGTGATGAATAGATTCAGTAAAGTGGCAGAATATGAGTCCACATGCAAAATCATTTAGATTTTTATACTTCAAATATAAACTATCTGAAAAAAATTGAAAAACAAATATCATTCAAGATAGGTACAAAAAGAATAAATAAAAGATTTAGGGATAAATTTAACCAAGTGAGTGAAAGATCTGTGTACTGAAAACTATACAACATTAATAAAATATTGAATAAGATACAAATAAATGAAAAGAGAACCTATGCTCACAGATTGAAAGAATTAGTGTTATTAAAATGTCCATACTACCAAAGTGACCTCCAAACTCAATATAATTTCTATCAAAATTCCAATTATATTTTCAAAGAAGTTATAAAAAATTCTGAAATTTATATGCAAGCACAAAAGACTATGAGTCACTAAAGTAATCTTGAGGCAAATAACAACAAAACAAAACAAAACAAACAACAAAAAGAAAAAATAAAAACCAAACAAGATAGACATTATACTGTCTGATTAAAATCAATTACAAAGATGTAGTAATCAAAACCATGTGTTACTTGCATAAAAACAGACACATAAAAATTGATGGGTACAATAGAAAGCCCGGAAATAATCACATTTGTATACATTTGTGGATAATTGTTTTTAACAAAGATTTTAAGGATACTCTGGGGAAAGGACAACCTCTTTATGAACTGGAGCTAGGCAAAATGAATGTCTACATGCAGCAGAATATCAGACTCTTATCTTAATTATATTAAAAAATTGAAATGTATTAAAGAATGAAAGAAGACCAAAAACTATAAAAGTACTAGAAAAAAGTCCAGAGGAGAAACTCCATGGCATTAGATTAAGCAATGCATATTTTTTTTAATATGGACCTAAAAGTATGGCAATTAAATGAAAACAGGCAAATGGGACTTTACAGCTAAAAATGAAAGAAAATATATTAAAATTGATACCACAGAACTACTAAAGGTAGTTGAAACTATAAGAAGCAATTATATGCCAATAGAGTAGAGGCATAGTCCATATAAAAGGAGAATGTTCGTAAATAACACAACTGACAAGGGATGAGTAAAATACATAAGGAATTCAAACAACTAAAGAGTAGAAAAATGACCAAAGTTAAAAAATAGGTGTTATGGTTTGGACATGAGTGTCCCTCAAAAGTTCCTGTATCAATGCAGAAATGTTCAGAGGTAAAAATTATTGGATTATGGAAGCTGTATCCTAATCAGTCCATTCTAGTCTGGGTGGTAACTGTTGGCAGGTGCGGCATGGCTGGAGTAGGTAAAGCACTAGGATCAGATCCTGCAAGGGTTCATCTTCCCTTGTAGCATCTTTCTCTTTTCCTTTCTACTTTCTGTCCCCACCATTAGCTGACGAGTTTTCCTCCAATGAGTCCTTCTCCTGTGATGTGCTGCCTCATCTTGAGCCCAGAGAAATAGTCATATAAACTGAGACCTCAAAAATCATGAGCCCCAAATAAGCTTTCCCTCCTCTAAATTATTCTTGTCAGATATTTTGGTCACAATTATGCAAAAGATAACTAAAGCAATTGGTAAAAAACTTGAAAAAACATTTCTCAAAAGAAAACATAGAAATTGCTGACATATGTAAGAAAATACCATAATTAATCATTAAGGAAGTGAAATTAAAATCACAGTAAGATGCCTCCTCACATTTGTTATCATGGCTATTAGTGAATAGAATGAAAGGTAAGTATCAGGAAGTGAAGAAAAATGAACACTTGTACACTTTTGGTATGAATATAAATTAAATAAACATAATGAAAAACAATATGGAAGTTCCTGGAAAAAAATAGAACTATAATATTATACAGCAATTCCACTATTGGGTAAATATCCTATTCAACCTTAAGAAGAAAGAACTCTTGACATTTGTAACCACATGGATGAATATGCAGGACATTATGTTATATGAAATAAACCAGGCACAGAGATACATGTTAATATGATCTCATTTATATGTGGAATGTAAAAAGTAACAATCATAGAAACAGAATTAAGTGTTGGTAGTCAGTAATTAGGGAGGGGTGTCAGAGAGGTGTTGGCCAAAGGATACAAATTCATTTAAAGTTCAAGAGATATATCATATATTGTAGGAATGTAGTAAATAATATTGTATATGTAATTAAAAATTGTTAAAAGAATAGTTATCTTCTTATCACAAAAAGGCAAGTATTTGATATAATGCACATGTACATATCATTTAGCCATTATTTAGTATTATTTAGCTATTTAACAACATATATATATAAAGATATTTTGTGCACTATAAATATATGCAATTTTACTTGTAAATGAAGAAGTCAACAAACTATTTAAAAATTATATATTTGGATTTTTCATACACATTTCAGTATAGATTCATTGCATGATCATGAAATTTGAAATATGTAGATCTAAGATAATTTGTAGAGTACCATCTGCAGTTGGGAGACAGAATAGCATATTGGTTAAAATGCCCAGTTTTTGAACTAGTCCTTTGCATGTAAACTCCAGTATCTTTATTTTTTATTTGAGTAACCTTGCCTAAGTAGCTTATACTTTCTAGACTGCCATTGAACATCTCTAAACTAGAGGTGATATTCATATCTACTGTGTCCTAGAATTGTTGTGCTATGAAAACTAAAGAAATTTTATGTAATGAGCTTTGCATAACACTTAATTTGTAATTAGCATTGCAACAAAATGCTAAAATAGTTATCTTCATATCAACATCATCATCCTCATTGCCATCTTCATTACATTCATGAAGTAATTAGGGAAAGGGAGCCAATGCATGATTTTCCAGAGAAAAACAAGTATGTGGAAAAATATTTAAAAACCAATGTGTGTAGAATTAGATGTAAAAGTCAAACTGTTAAATTGATTATTATTATTGCCATTTTAAAATAAGCAAACAGATAATTTGACACATTTATTATCATAGAGATATAAAGGAATTTTACCATTTAATATGTCAACATTATATGATTAATCCAGTTGCATTACTTTCCAACAGTGTCAATCTGTATGTGTTCTCACCAGGTTGTGGCGACCAGCAGGAGAAATTAATGTTGTGTAGTCAATACAATGAATATATGTTAGAGTTTATTGCAAGTGAATGAGAATAGGTTTTAACTCCTTTCTAACAAGAGTTGGGAAAGAATTTGTAACAGGGATTCACTTGATGCTTTGACTATATCCCTTGTGGTTTTGAAATTTACATGCTTTTGTTCCCCCCAATCTTCTTTTCCCTAAACTTCTCCTCCTTGATCTTCTTTTCCCTAACCTTCTCCTCCCTGATCACCTTTTCCCTAAACTTCTCCTTCCTGATCTCCTCCCTAATCTTCTTTTCACTGATCTTCTCCTTCCTGATCTCTCCTACCTAATCTCATTTTCTATGAATCACCTCTATAAAAAACCCCCTGTTCCTGCAGATGGGCAGAATCACAGCCTTTGGAACAGGAGTCCCCTGTGTTTCTCCTTTGCTGGCAAAGCAATAAACCTTTTTCCTTTTCCTCAATACCTTTTCTTCGTTTTTGGATTAGGTTCAAGGATGAGGATTGAGGTTTTGCTTACAAAGGCAAGAACCAAACAACTGAAATTATAACAACTTTCTCATTTTGTGACATATTGAATTGATGACTTATTAGGTATGCTGATATTTTTGTAGGCACCACTTTAGTCTTCTAAAACCCCAGTTAACTTTCAAAACTTATTGGATTATTAACTAAGAAATTTATGGATCTTAAAATATTTGCATCTAATAGATCCATTAATGGGATCTCTTAGATTGGTTTATAGCATCAGAATCTGGATAGTCCCACATGCCTATCTATACATTGGAGGACAGGAGGAACCAGCTGGAACCTCAGAATAAAGACCAACCCTGAAGCTCCAGTCCAGACCTGATGGCCTGAAAAGTTCCCAGAGAATTGTTGGTTAATCTGCTTTGGGGGAATGAAGAAGCTGGAGTCCAATGTCCTTAGGTAATCATAGCAACAATTCAAGTTCTTATTTCTGAAGAATCAAGCTTCAATTTGCATAGACTACCTCCTTCTTTCACTTTTTTTTATGCAAGCTTGTAGTCTATTATACTGTGCCACCCAAGTTTAAGGGGTGTCTCTAATCTCAGTTTGCTGAGCCACATGCCAATTATTTCTGGAAACACCCTCATGGACACTCCCAATATTATCTTAATCTTGGACATCTCTTAATCCAATCAAGTGGACAAATGCAGATTAGTCATCATGTATATTAACCAAATTAATCCTTAGAACTCTTTGAGATAATAATTTATCCCCATTATTCACAGAGGAAAATTGAGGAAGATAAAATTGAGTAACTGTCAACATATAAGCAAGAAAATTGTGGAACCATGACTAAAATAAGCTCAAATGCATTTTCTGAAAAGAAAAAATATCTTAGAATATTATTCTCATCATGGTTTCAACTATATGTTGCTACTAAAATGTTATAAAAAAATATACTCTTGTTGGTATTTGACCAAATTATCCATTTGGAGTACTTAAACATGCCCAGTCTATTATTAAATATTTCCTTAGTCAAATACTCCCTATTCAACACTAAACATAAATATGTATATTTATATTTCATTAGATACAGTATATGTATTCTAACATAAGGGAATATATATGTTATATGTATAGACATACACTCTTTACCTATGTTGATATATCTATATGTATGTATATATGTATATTTTCCTAATGAATAAAATAATGTATTATATCTTGTTACAAATATAGCCATTTGTGGTAGGGCTTCTCTGATGCATATCAAATAGTTTCTATTTACTTTTAAAAAACATTTGCCAAATATGTAAAATAAATAAAGTTATTTGAAAAGAAATATTTCTGCACAGCTCAGTTAATAATATGAAAAGACTGTAAGTATCATTTAAGGATATATCATATAACAAAGTTATCATAGAACTATAAACTTGGAGTTTTACTGTGAAAATATAGTTAAAAGTAGAGATTTCAGGAGAGAAGAAAAAAAATGCCCTGTGAAAACAGAACTGAAGAATTAGTTGTGTTGCTTCCTGAATATTTACATGTGAAAATGAATGCACAGATTTATCTCCAAGAATTTCCTACCATTTCAAACTCAAATAAAATTAAAATATACTTTGTACAAGCATTTGTGATTCAAATTAGCATCAGTATCATTTTTTTTTTCAATTGTTTTCTGTGTTTTCCTGAATGGCTATTGTTGATATTTTTTGTGGGACAAATGAGACTAGAAACCTGGTGAGTCAACTTTTTGACTTTTGCTGTTTTCTGTCTATGTGTGTGCTTATGACCTGCCATTCCATAGAATAATAAAGTTCTTTTATTCAGAATGTATCTGGCTGCTTTGGGAATTTTTCTTTTCTAAAATACTATTTTTAAAGACATTTTATAAAATTGTTCCATTGGAAATAGATTTTAAAGACCCCATGTTGGAGAAAAGAAGTAGTTCTTAATGTAATACAGTTTCGGATGATATTGTACAAACTAAATTTCTACCACTTGAATTATTTTAAACAAAGTGAGAGACAACTCTCTCATTATACCATGAACATATTATAAAAATTAATTTAAATTAGAAACACTATCACTTAATATGCTCTCGTTAAGCTGTCTTCCACTAAAGAAAGTGTCAAAGCAACACACACACACATACACACACACAACCACACACACACACAGGATCTAAAAGTAAACTCTAGAATAGAAGAACTCAAAGCAACATATGTTTAATAAAATAATTCAAGATATTTATAAATAAATATCGTACTGTTTTTTGGCCTTTGGTTTTACAGATTCTGGAAGACTTCCTTAATTCTTATGTCACAGGAAAGCAGGGAACTGAAACTCCAAACCTCGGTTCTTGTGTTCCAACGAAAGAAGATTTAAAGTCAGACACCAAATTCATGCAAGAGAATGTTACTAGAAGTGAAAGTGAGGTGAAAATAAAGTGAGGCTTAAGAAAAAAGCACTCTCAAGGGAGAGAGTGGGCCATCTCCCATCTCCAAACAGAGATTGACAAAGGAGAAAATACTTTCCCCAATTTTATTACTGTTTGATATTTGCCAGGAAAACTGGGGACTACCTTCTGTACTCTTTGCCAATCAGGTGTTTAACTCCTCCTCCACATCGAGCAGTGGAGTTTTTGACCTTAGTCAGTCCTCTCTGGACCTACCATGCTGACCAGCCTATTTAGGCTTCATCTATAAGTCAATCTCATATTAATGTAGGCTCTGGGGTCAATAGCTAGTCAGAAGTTACCTTAGTGTGCCTGCGCTACTAAAGGAATCTTCCTTCACAGACAAATGGAGACACCTTTATCCATAATTCCTATTTTCACACCAACTTTGGTGGACCTTGTCAAGAGTTAATCTCATCAATCCTTTTCTCTTGATGTGTTTTCCCATTAGCTCCTTTGCTTCTGTTTATTTTCTACAAATTAACTACCATCCTTTGCTTTCCCATCTGCTTTGGAAGTAGCTTAAAGAAGGACCCTAAAGTAATTTAAAGAACACTTGTGACCTCTCCTGCATTTCACTGCTCATTGCTAGCTAACCTAACATTTAGACACTCAAGTTTTCTGAGGTAGGGTGGCTTAGTCACCAGATGGTGCTAATCACAGTGGCATTAGATAAATTTTCACTTCTTACTTTTATTCTTACATGGATTTAGATTTTTCAGTCCTTCATCTTCCTGCCTCCAGAGGTACTTGAACCCCCCAATCTCCAATCTAATCAGCTCTTCAGAATGAGTTGTCTTCATTTACAATATATATATTGTATATGGAATTTAGATTTTTATTGCTGTGACTTAAAGACCTGACAAGGACAATTAGAGGAGGAAATGTTTATTATGGGGATCGTGGTTTTATAGGTCTCAGTGCACAAACAGCCAGCTCCATTCCTTGGGGCTCAAGGTGAGGCAAAACATCATGATAGAAGAGAGTCACGGAGAAAAGTGGCTCAGGACACTGCACAAATAAGCAGAAAGAAAGAGACTCCCCTCACCATTAACAAAATATATATGCCACAGGGATGCCCCCAATGATTCACCTCCTCCAGCCACATTCTACCTGCCTATAGTTAGCACGCAGTTAAATGCACTGATTAGGTTAAGGCTCTCATAACTCAATCACTTCACTTCTAAACTCTCTTGCATTGTCACATATACAATCTTTTGGGGGATATCTCCAATCTAAACCATAATATTCCACACCTGTCCCTCAAAAGCTCATGCTCATCTCACAATGCAAAATATATTAGTTTATTTCCAAGAGTTCTCATAGTTGCAACATTCTTGCACTGCTCAAAAGTTCAAGTCCAAAGTCTCATCTTATACTCAAGGCAAACTCTCAGTATGAATTCCTGTAAAAGTCAAAAGCAATTCATGTGTATCCAATTTGTAAAGGTACGTCAAAAACATTTCCATTCCATATGGGAGAAGTAGGGGCATAAAAAGAAAGGATTGGACTAAAGCAAATCCAAAGTCCAGCCTGACAAACAAGTTCTTTAGCTCCATGTCCAGCATCTTGGGCTCATGGAATCCTGGTATTCCCTCCAAAGGCTTGTGAAGCTCCACCCCTGAGGCCTTGCTGGGTTGCAGCACACATGACCTCTCTGTTGGCTAGTTTGCACTCAATTCTTACAGATTTCCTCAGCAGACATTTTATGGTACTGGCATTTCTTCATATCTGTGGTCTTCACTGAAGCTGAAGCTTCCTCGTCCATCTCCATGCATCTGCCTTTCAGGGGTAGCCCACTGGGACTCTGAAGATGCTGCACCTTGACTGGCTTTCCATGTCTTCCTTTGAAATCTCAATGGAAGTCTCCATGTCAACCTAACTCCAGAACCCTGTATTCCTGCAGAACCAGCACCATGTGCTTGACACCAAGGTCTGTGACCATCTGGAGCAGCAGCCAAGCCACCAAGGAAAGTGGATGTAGCCTCTGAGTGCCTGAGTGGCTGAGCACAATGAAAGAACTTCACAGCCTCCACTGTACAGGCAGCACATCTCATTGGTCTCTTCTTTAAGAAATTTTTGCTTTTACATCCTTGAGCCTGAGATGAGTGTGTTCTTTCCAAATCCTGAGATGCCCTCAAGCCATCTTTCTTACTGTCTCTTAGTGTTTCTTTAGTAGCTGTAATGTCTTTAACAACCATGCATTCCTTAGCCCCAGTTTTACTCACAGGTTTCTGGTCAAACTGCAAGTTTTTGAAATATTTCTGCTTTGCTTTCTGCTCCTCATTATCACAATAAACTTTGCTGAAAGCCACCAGCAATACCCATGCCACTGCCTGAATATCATGCTGCTTATAAATTTCTGCCAGATTAAGAAGTTCATCACCTTTAAATTGAGCCTCACAGAAAGCAGCAGCCCAAGGGAAAAATTTAGTCTCATTTGTTACTCTTCTACTCTTCTTCTGTGGGCTCCAGGTACTCTATGCTGCTATGTCCATAAAGTATGTCAAAACTTTGCTATATAAAGATCCTGAATCATACTATTGTCTCTGTCTAGAACACCCCCAGATCCTCCTACTGTTTTTCTCTTAACTCCTACATACACTTTGGGATTAATGATAGTACTTTCTTATAGAAGCCTTTACTGGTGCTGTCAATTTTTATCGCCAATTGCAATATATACTTTATACTTTTTATTTTCTTTTGCAATACTTCTCAGAGTCTGTTATAGTTTATATGTGCCATCCCCCAAAAGCTCATGTATGAGACAATATAAAAAGGTTCAGAGGAGAAATGATTGGATTATAGCCTTGACCTAATCTGTGAATTAATCTCTGAGTGGTAATTGGAGGCAGGTGGGGTGTGGCTGGAGGAAGTAATTAATTGGGATGTGGCTTTGGGTAATATATTTGTATCTAATGAGTGAAGTCTCTTTCTTCCTCCTGATCACCATGTGAGCTCCTTCTCTCTGCCATACTCTTCCACAATGATGTTCTGCCTCACCTTGAGCCCTGAGGAGTAGAGCCATGGGCTAAGACCTCTGAAACCATGAGCGCTCAAATAAACTTTTTTTCCTTTAAAATAGTTCTGGTCAGCTCTTTAAGTCACAGCAGAGAAAAAGCTGACTAAAACAGAGTCCTTAGTAGTACAATTATTTGTGTGATTATTTGTTAATGGATAGCTCTCCAACTGGAATCTGAGTTTCAAGGGGAATGTAATCTTTGTTCAACACTGCACCCCTTCCCTTAATCTGCTTGGTCAGATCCTTAGTAGGCACTTAATTACAAGTGAAATATTAGCAAAAAAGAACAAAAAATATAACATTGCTTGATTTATATAAATATGTATGAGTGGTTATTGTGAACGAGGCCTACATTGTATATTCTGAAAGTATAGGTAGTATAGGTAAATCAAGTACTCTTCTGTCCAAACTCAATCAGTCAGTGAGAATTAATATATAACTAAACAAATGTGGGACAAATTAGTTATGTAGAGAAAAAAAGATTGGGAATTTATCCCTGTATGATAATATTATGGCCTTTATAGCACTTGAGAACAATAAATCAGAGTTTCATTAAAAATGAAGGAGAATTTGCATTTAATGTGCAGGAAAGAGTATATAACTGGCATTGCAAAAAGTTCTATGTAAAAAGAAATGAGAAAGGTATGTGTAGTTCAACTTTATTTTATAATTATTAAAGCAAAGTATGGATAAGCTATTTTATGAGTTAGATTGATACTTCTTAAAACAGGGTAAAGTTTTGCTAACTAAAATGTGGGCATATGCCAACATCAGCCTTCTCCTGGAAGCTTGATTATTGTGGCTTTGTGTCACTCATTTCAGGGGAGAGAGTAATTATATTCATTTGTACACAAAGTTTATCTATAACCTTCCAGGCACATGCATTTTGCATCATTGATTTATATGTTAGGTACAGGTGGAAAGGAGCTTATGGATACCAATAAACTAGTATATTAAACTGTTTTATTGTTTTGCAGCTGGAGAATTGCTCTTTATATTCTATCTGCTCTAGAGTAAGAGGGAAGTCTGGAAATCACAGTCCCCAAGATGTTTTGAAGCAGACTTGTAATTGTGATTTTAACAATAAAATGCATTTGCATAATGTTTGGAAGACAGACTAGAAGTTGAAGGAATTTTTAAATGAGAGCTGTTTTAGTCAACTTGGCATTGTTGTGACAAAAAGATCTAACAAAAACAATATTGGTGAGCTGACTCCATAGCCTGAGGCTGAGGTGATGCAGTACATAATAGGAGAAGCACATGACAGAGGAAAACTGCTTAGAACATGGCAATCAGTGATACTACTGCTGATGAAAATCAATCAGGGCCAGTTCCATTTCTCTAGGTATGAAGATTGAACACCTGAGAAAGGCCAGCAAGCAGAAAGCAAGTTTTATTTAAAGGATGGAAACAGACTTTTTTTTCCTCCTGGGAGAAAAAAAGGGACCTAGAGTTGGTATTCGAAGCTGGTATTGAAGCGGGAATTAGGCAGTCAGTATGGGTAGGTAGATCGAGTCAGATCTGATCAAGGAGCCCAATTTGAATGAGTCTGGGAAGTTGGAGACTGCCCCCTGAGGGATCAAAATGCCTTCAGAGCCCTTCTCCACCCTTATCAAGATAACCTGCTCCAGCTTCAACCTTTTGCTAAAATAACCTGTCCTAGGAATTGTCCCTCCTTACAGGGAATTATAAAAGTTGTTAATTAATGTGCCCTGAGCTGGTCCAACTGGCCCTTCCCCTTGTCCATCTGCCCCTCACCTTTTGTCTATCCTACAAGAGCATCTCCTGGGCCTAGTCACATAAGCAAGAAAGAGAGAGATAAAAGGAAGAGAGCAGAAGAACAAAGGAAGCCTAAGACATATAAAAAAGCAGGATACTTTCACTTCTTGGGATACCAGGATATCAGCTATGGCCCCCTTTTCCTTCCTGGGAGAAGTCTATGTTACCCCTTTTTAAATAAACCCTGCTTCATATGCTTGCCTCTGCATGCTTCTCTAATGCTCAAATTCAGAACGTAAGGAAGCAGAACTCATCACCAGTAACCAGTGTCATCAGTATCTGAGTGAACGAGGGTTTCCTGTCCCTTTTATACATTTTAGAATTTCTGTTATCATGGCCTCTCTTCCCTGATCCTGCCTACATGACCCAAGAGTAAAGTGACTCTTGACCAAAAAGTGAGCCAAGGATGGGAATGAAGCTGCCCAGGGCTCCAGGCAGGAAGGGAACAGCCCAAGAGGCATTCATTAACAGCCGCTTTTTGGGAGAAACAATACCCTGGAAGCAAGTCACTTTGAGGACAGGTTGCTGCAGGAGGAAGGGCTCAGGAGTTATTAGCATTTCAATACCCCAGAGGCACCTGACTTTGGCCCCAAGTGAGGGAGATGGGTCCTGAAGATATTAACATTCCATTTCTTTTGAATCAGCTTCCATCTTCTGGACTCAAGCTGATCATATATCTACACTAACTGCCTGACATTTGCTTTTGCTTCACCAGGAAGATATAGGAAACAAACATCCAATCCATAATAAATAAAAGTACAAAAAATAAAAACAATTAAATATAAAAATAATTTCATTTGAACTTCACAACTTTTTAATCTGTATATGAATCTATCTACCTATAATCTAACAACATGAATTTCCTTGTCTGTATTCATTTGCTCATCCTGCCAAACACTTATTTATCTAAAAGAATAGGTTTGAATTAATTTCTAATAAGTAAATTTAATTTAGTTTTATATAATTAAGATACATTTATACTTACTTAAATAGAATCTTTAAATATTTGCACTTAGTTTCCAGAATATAGAAGACATATACACAAAGTTGCTCTTTAAAGAAAAATAATGTGCCTTTTATAGATTTGAAATATATAATGGAGTATTCATGATTCTGAGAATATTACATCAAATATTCTATGATAAGTTTGTTCAGATGTTCTCTGTTTTTGCAAAAGGAATATTTCTAAATTCTTCATCTTAGAAAAGTCTGGCATAGAATGTTTTATCAGAACTTTAAAGCATTCTAAATAATTAACAGAGCAGATTAATTTATTTTCAGTTTTTTAGCTACTTACACTGATGTCAACACTCTCCAAAGTAATCACATACAAACTGTGCTGTGAAAATAAAGTCAAATGCATCATTAAATGTGTTGATCAGCAACCCTTAGTGTGAATGTATAGGAGAAAGACCAGCTGCTTTCTCACAAAGAGAGAGAAACTATACTGGAATGAATGATACAGGAAGTTGATCAGAGTCATCTGTGCAAAGTTGAGATGGGACAAGTGTCAACCCACAAGTAGAAGAGAGAGGAGTAGGTATATTTATTTAACATATGGCAGTTCCAGGAGGAAACAAAAAATATTCTAATATGTATATATCCTAATGTGCATAAACATCCTAATAAAATTAGCTCTTACATAACACATATAAATGTTAATATTATATGGAGGCTAACCTAATATTCCTGATAATCCAATGAAATCATTAATACACAATTTCATGCTCATCCACAGCATCTCACATTAAGACTTGCTTCTGGAATTTAAACACCCAAGATACACTAGCTTACAATTTTACTGTTCATTTGTGTCAACTTTTTGCATTCTAACTTGAGAGATGATATTTCACTTTTACTTCTATATCAATCTAGAATATCCATCTGAAATAAATTTAAATTACAAATCCTTATTGAATTAAGTCATTTATAGGCTATTGATTAGGTTTTCAGTTCATATTAAACTGTCTCATCTTTCACAAATAGTAATTTATAACTGATCCTGATGAACAATCCAGTTTTTCCCAGGGTTTAAAAATCATAATTATCCCTTTACTCTAAAATCAAAAAAAGGAAAAAGGAAAGTCAGTAAAGTGTTACTGTAAGAAATAAAATTTTACCTATAGAAGAAAAATGATGTCTGTGTCCTTCTGTAACCTGACATAACTAACACTAAAATAATTTATTGTACCTTTAACAAAAGCCTATGAAATTATGTGTTACACTGGTGTTCAAAACTTTCTAAAAATGTCAACTTTATTTGAATACTTTTTCTCACCAAAACAATGTCATGTGTTAAACAAAGCATTTTCTTTCTCCCCTGATCATGCAGAAAAACTATGTTTTCTACACTTCAGTACTCTGAAGCAGGGCCGTGTGACTGAGTTCAGGACATTGCAATGTGCATGTAAATTATATATTCCAATTTCAAGCTCTAACATCTCCATAAAATCCTCTGATCATATTCAGACCACTTCCTTCTTCAGTCAGATGATGGCAGCATGTTATATGAGGAATTCAAAATTTCTGTTTTTATCAGGAAGAGGGAGCATTAAATACATAGTTTCTAATTAGAACATATAGAACATATGCAGACAGTAATTTTCTGAATGATAATAGTATAATTGGCAGCACTGAAAAAATAAAATAGTAGTAAAATTAGAAACAAATTTAAGTACACCATTTACTTGCTTGAAACTTTATCAGAAGTTTCTAAAACAAGATATATCTTGATTTAATCAATAGCAAAAATGAATTTGGAGAAGAAAAAACTCTTCCAAGGTTATATTATTTTAAGCTAGCAAAAATTACTATTATACTATTTGAACTCATTGGCATATGTACATATATATATAATATCATTTAATATACTTTTCCAAAAAAATAGTGCTACTTGCAATTCCTCCTTAGACTTTTAAAGTCTTCTTGGTATTCACTTTCTCATCAGCTTGGTCTGCAAATATTCTAATAATCATTCAAAGATAAGGTCATTTCTCTCTGTATACTTTTCTGTTATTACTAGTCCAAAGAAAGTTCTTCTTTCATGATCTTCTCCATATATTTCCTATAATACATTAGATATACATGCTATTTTCATATTAAACTTTTTTTCACATAGTGTAAGAAAGAGTTCAAGTATCCTGGTATTTCAATTTAATAGTGTAATACTGAATTGAGATACTTCATGAGAAACTGAAAACTTTTTTTCTACTGAAAAAATAGAAAACAAATTGCATATTTAAAAAAAATACTATATATAGGATGAATCTATGCATGTTAAAATTTAAATTTTAAGTAAAAAAAGTAGAAAATGATTTGTATATTTAACAAGTTATTTATAAATTATTTTTATATTGATTCTTAATATTATTTAATGTTATTTGCTTTTAAGTTCTTGCAACACAATATTTTAAAATTACATATACGTCTGCACCCTTAAACTTGTATAAAAACTTCGTGTTTCTTCCTTTTGTATGGCAAAAAGTATGTGACGTGACGTGAGCATATAACAGACCAAAATCCAATGACATTTAAACTCATTTCCTTACAACCTCTATCATTACATCAAATTATTTCCTTATACATCTAATAGCTCTAATAACTATGTTGCTTTAGAATAACATATAAAAATCATCTGGAAATGGAATAGATTTCAATGACAAAAATATGAGCTAATATTCAAATTTAAAGTTGTTAATATCTGTCATTAAGAATAGTTGTTTCAATATCTCAGCTCAGTGTTGGATTTTTGGTACTGTCTACACTAGTAATATTTTTTTCCCAAATTCTCTGTACTAATTTATTTTCTATTCAGCAAATTATTTTCTTATTATTATATAAAGTTCTTATAAGCCCTATATATCAAGAAAATAAAAGATATGGGCCTTTTTTTACATTTTCATATTTTTAACACAACTGCTATTTCTGTATATAACTAAAGGGTAGACAACACTGTAGTCTTTTTATTTAGATTTATTCTAGACACATGGCTTCAAAACACACATATTTGCCAAATTTTTGATTAAAATGAGATTATGTATTTCTTTCCAATCATCACTAAGAAATATTCTCACTTATGGGATTTTGAATTAATGAAATAAATAAAAATAGCATATAATAATCTCTACACTATACAGAACTGGGGTCAAAAGAATCATACCTTTTGTATTATGCTTACAGGTTTCCTGGTTTTCCATAAAACTCTAAAAATCAATTAAAACCTCCCATAAAACAAAATCAAAATAATAAGTAAATTGCTAATATCAATCATTTAACATAAAACTGTACATTCAACTGTTTCATTAATAAGTTACTGAGGCGGGAGTGTTAAATTTTACCTGATAGGTAAATAAAATTCTAGAATATTAGGAGTCTTTTTGTTTCAACATTTAGCCTTAATGAATCTGATTCCCTCCCTTTTTGCATATTTTGTAGATGTTTGAAATATTTTGAAAAATTATACCAAAATGAAGTCTGTCAACTAGATAATACCTACTTAAAATTTTTTAAGGAAAAGTTGGAGGAGTGCTCCATATTAATATACATTTTTCTTAACAGAACTATGTTATAACCCATTAGAAATTATAAGAATAAATAAATATATTGTTAACCATATCAAAAACTATATAACTAGTAGATCATTTGTTTTCCAAATATTAAACTAGAAGAATCATTTTCCCAAATAATAAACATTTTTTGAAATGTAACATAAATACCTAAGGAGATATTTACATGATAATTAATTTGGAATTTCCTTAGGTTTCTGTGAATTTAGCAGTCTGTGGTGTCTGCATGTGTTTCCTTTTACTTTTTAAATGATCTTTACTGCTGTGGAAACTCTTGTTTTACTACATAATATTATGAACATAATTGATGATGGTACCAATGCTTTGGTATATTGTAGACAAAATTATTTTGCAACAGTAAAAATAAAAACCAAAAAGATATTCCAAGTAAATAATTTGCTATACTAAGGTTTCCTTCTTTTTAAAAAAATTTCCACAATAGATGCATAGAAGTGAAAATATTATCAGTACATCATATATATTTTTATCTCAAAGCTATGATATAACATACCATAAATTGATTTTCATAATAATTAGTTGTGGAATATTTCTCCCACTCCACAGAGATTAAAAGAGTAAATATTGTATAGTAAATGCATTTTTTTCATTAAATATAAGTGATCTTAGTAAATGATAAATAATGTTTACCATAATATAATGAATAGTAAACACTATTATCTAGGAAGATTAATTTAAGAACTAAGTTGTATATTTGGATTAACAATTTACTAAATGGCTTGGAAATAAATATCAAGTACTATCTCTGGGGATATAGAAAAATATATTTAAAAATATATTCTACATTACTTGTAAGCAATGTTTTAAAATGTATTAAAGAGAAACTAGACAAAAAGGTAAGAAATCCAATTCTTTCTATAAAATTACATGTTCTAGTCTAATTTAGGGTGCCTTCCTAAGAAAAGTTATAATATACTAAAAATATCAGTAAGAGACATGAAATTATACTTAATAGTATTCAAATGTAAGAACTTAACTCCCACAAAAAGTAAGAACATGTCATTTCAAACATTTTTAAATACTTCATGATGAATAACTGTGAATGATTTTTCTACAAATTAACAAAATTAATGTAAAGCAGACATATTAGCAGAGAACTATTCTAATCAGAAAATAATTCAAAGGATAGATTTATCTAGAAATTGCATAAAATTAAATTAAGGACTTGATACTAGATGATTTTACTTAATTTAGGCGCAAGGCAGAAAAATTACTTTGAGCACTTGCAATGAATTGAAAAATCATTACCAGGAGTAAAATATGGTTTTACATTGCATTCTTTACTAGTTTCATTGAGATGTCAAAAGTCATCTAAAAAGCTGAGCACGCTGCCCGGCGCAGTGGCACAAGCCTGTAATCCCAGTGGCTCAAGGCGCTAAACAACTCATTAAGACCCTGTCTCTAAATACAATACAAAATAGGGCTGGGGATGTGGCTCAGTGGTTGAGTATCCCTGTGTTCAATCCCTGGTACCAAAAGAAAACAACAACAAAATGGGCACAGTGGTACAATCCTGTAGTTCCAGAAAGTTAGGAGGTTGAGGTAGTAGGGTCACAAGTTCAAAGTCAGGTTCAGCAACATGGTGAGGCCTTGAGCAACTTGGTGAGACCATGTCTCAAAAAAAAAATATGAAAAAGTGCAGGAATGTGGGTCAGTGGTTCAGTGCCCTTGGGTTCAAAACCTGGTACAAAACAAACAAACAAACAAACCAGCTACAAACACAAGACAGAGGAGGAATAAAAAATATTGTGCAAAAAATATAACATTTGACTATAACATTTGATTATAATATTCACTAATGCTATGTGTTTAGACTCAACAGAAATGGTTAAAGTCTGTTTAAATTAATGGCTAGTACTTTACAAAGCTTTCAGAAAGGATCATAAAAAGACCTCTATATTATGAAATTTAACTTGGGCAACTTAAATAAAACATCACATTGTAAATAACAACTCTATTTTATTATGTTTCTATGAATAATAGGCATTTTCAGATTTATTGGCATGTTTGTGAGACTATCAGTCTTATCAGGCAAAGGAACATGAAATGACTAGACTGGAAAAATTAGCATTTTTTGAGGGTTACATTTTACTCACATGAAAATACTTTGAATGTAAGGTCTTGCTTATTCAGTCACTAAGAATGCAAAGAATTAAAGATAACTAGAAATTTAAAAATTACAAAAATTACTTCTACACGTAGATGATTATTACATTGAAACAAAATGGGCAGACATGTCTTTTAGAAGAGTAGGGTAGTGTCGTAGGCCTGCCTGGTGAAGTTCACAAGTTAGGACAACTGATGACAAAGGGTGTATGCACTTTTGACATAAGTGCCCTTTATTACTGTATCAAGCACTTGAGTGGTTACATTGTTCTAGAACATGGGTAGTATGTGCTGGGGACACAATGAAGAAAACAACATTCCCCTTTTCTCGAAGTTTGGGTACAGAAAAGGAGACAAAAGAGTATCTTGATTGTGTTGTTATTAAGAGGTTATGGTAAACTATTAGTTTGGCTAAACTATCATTACAAAATACTATAAACTGGGTAGCTTAAGCAACAGAAATTTATTTTCTCACCATTCAGAAGCTAGAAAGTCCAAGACAGAATTTGCAAAGGAGTTTGGTTTCTGGTGGGTTTTTCCTTAGTGAATTGCAGATGGTTGTTGGTTGTTTCTCTGTGTCTCCACTTGGTGGAGAGAGAGAACAGAACATTTTGGTGTCTCACTGTATATGGAAATTTATCCTTTCAGATCTGAGTTCTAGCCTTATGACCCATTTGACCTAAATAATACTTTTATAGACCAAATCTCCAGATATATTCACATTGTGTATTAGCGCTTCAATGTATGAATCTGGGAGGACAAAATTCAGTTCATAGCAATAGCCATCTGTAAGCACCACAATAGAGTAGCTTATGTAATTAATTTATGTTGAATAATTGAGATTAAGAGCGATAATATACCATGAATTACAGAAGCCACTTACAGAGTAGGCTTTCTGTAGAAATGTAAAGGATTTAGAAACTCAAATTATCTATCACATAATATTATTTGAAAATCCTAAGGTGTTAGGGTGTTTCTCCAAAGATGCCTGGGTGGTTCTCAAATTATTTGCGTTCAATAATGCTTTACTGTCTTAGAAATTATTGCGCGTCTAAACAACTATTACTTATATATGTTAAATCTCTTAAAATTCACAATATTAAAAAATAAGTCAGAAAATAATCAAATGCCACTTATTAATTCATTTAAAATAACATAAAACATCATGTAATAACATATCTTAATAAAAAACCTGCTTCATGTATTTTATATAACTGCTTTTAGTATTATATGCAACTAGAAATTGGTGAATGTTATATACAACCAGAAAATAGTGAAAACAGTAAAATATAAAAATAGCATTTTACACTTCAGCAAATCTCTTTAATAGCTTGCTTACTAGTAACATTAAGAACCATACTTGTTCTTATGCAATCAATCTATTCCAATAGCATTTATCTTCTAACCTCAATAAAACTCCACTATAAGTTTATAAGGGAATATGAGTGAAAAAGAATTATGACAATAGTCTTGATCTGTGGAGCCCCTGTAAGTTCCTAATAAATTGCCACAGAGTTATTACCATAAAATATAACAATCCTATGAAAGGTAACACTGACTCTGAGTTGATTGGTCAATTGACAGGAAAAAGACAGCTGTATTTAGAACAAGCTGTATTTAGAAATGCCAGTTGATATCTTGGACTACCTCTTGTTACTTACACTATATTCTCAGATTTTCATGCTTGATATTGATAAACCTTTCTCCTATTGTCTGAAGCAAGGGCATGATTCATTATCTTATTAAGAAATCCTTTCAAGAATATTCCTTACCTGGATGGACATGGTTAAACATAAGTTTGAGTCATACCACAGTTATTTTCTTCCTATAGAGATGGAGAAAGAACAGAGTCAGAATTTATGGCTTTGTAAACTGACTAATTGAACCTTAATCTGCTTCAAGTTTTACACAGTTCTGAGAATATGATGAATATAGACAATAAAAAATTCTGCAGTAGCCCTCTTTGAGATTTGCAGTGGTATTCCCAAAGCACCACTTTATCATTAGAGATGAGGTTAATTATTCTTAAAACATTTAGTACTCAATTTTACAGAATTATTAGCAAAAGTTATTCATCCATATTGATACATAAAATTAACAACCAAACTTCCAGTTATTTCTCAACTATGTTAATTAATAGTTAAGTTTTCTTAATAATTTTAAGTGGATCTTGTTTCACAATATCTATTCATTGTTGTATACCTCTCCCAGATCTACTAATATAATTTAACTTTACTAAGCATATAATTTACTCAGAAAATATATTTGGTCAAGACTGAAAATATCAAGGATAAAAGAAAATTTGGTAGTCTTTCCATTATAGTAAATTAAAGAGTTCAGCTGATCATGTACATTTACTAATTACATTTTCATAAATTTACTTTGCAATAAAGTGAAGGGTATTTGGCACCTCAGAACTGGTAGAAGTTGAAAAAATGTTTCAACTTCTCAGAAACAAAAATATGTATAAAATCTTCTTAATGATATATTGAGACAATTAAGCCTATTTTAAATAATTTCATTAATAATGTAAACTGACTTCTGTTCATTCCTGTCCTATTACATCATTAAATATTATTGAGTTAGGTCCTGACATTTTATTCAGAATTATGTATGTGGCATTTAAGTATTCAGTTCTAAATGTTAAGGATGTCAATTATATAAGCATCCATCTTTTTCACTATGGTCTCTCATCAAACATTAATGGTGGAAGTGTTAATTCATTTCAAGTAGTCTCAAATATCTGCCCCGAAGAAGGTTGATACTGCACAAGTGCTCTGACAACCTCTGGTAAGTAATTACTCTTAAAAATATCTCAGTAAATTCAACTTACTCCTAGAGGCATTTTAAATTATATGTCATTAAAATGTAATGCTTTCTCAAATGACAAGGTCATGCCAAAAAGCAAAACTGCACTTTATTTTTATCTGAGACATACCCACTCCAATAAAAATGTTACAACTTAAACAAGGAAAGATGAAAGATAAGATGTACTACATTGAGAGGTATGGAGTAATCAAGATAAATTGTTATTTATACTAACGATAAATCAATGCTATGATTTCGCTCTGTGTAAGAAAATGGTCCATTTGTGTGATGATAAAGATATTGCACATCTCCATAGTATTTAAGGCAAAAATGCACTAAAAATGTATGTTAACTATTTCTATTTAATATTCATCCTGACTCCTATATTTTTCTTCTTCTCAATCTTTTCTATCAATGGAAAAAAATTATCTAAAATTTTACTTTCAGATTTAAATTAATATGTAAAGGTGGGCATAGCTTGCAAAGAAAACTGATCATTCATTATATATTTTCTTCCTTAAACATAAGAATAACTTAATATAATGACTTGGAAGAAAATTATAAGTATAAAATCCAGTTATGGGATAAAGTAATCTAATCATATTTTTACTCAATATGATAGACACAATCTCCTCATAGAACTATTTTAATAATCTGATTGTTTTAGTTGGATTTTTCACTGCTATGACCAAAACAACTGACAAGAACAACTTAGAGGAGGAAATGTTTTTTTAGGACTCATGATTTCAGAGATTTAAGACCATAGACATTCGACCCTATTGCTCTGGCCCCAAAGTGAGATAGCACTTAATGAGGAAGCAATCAGCAGAGAAATGCTGCTCATCTCAGGCAGAGTCAGGAAGTAGAGGGTGGGGAGGAAAGGAAGCACAGAGATGTCCCAATAACCCATCTCCTCCTGCCATGCCCCACCTATATACAGTTCCCACCTAGTCTGACCATTCAAACTAGGCTGTACTGATTAGGTTACAGCTCTCTTGATCTCATCATTTCACCTCTGAATATTTCTTCATTAACAGGAGCTTTTTGGGGAACACCTCATAGCACTAAATATGTTTTTCCAAATTATGACAGTCAGGGCACAGACTAAGTAGAACATATGTGATCATCTCCCTCAGTTCAATCCATTAGAAAATCTAAATATAACTGTGACTATTAAGTTATAACTAATAATAATGATTTTAAAATACTTATACGTAAAGCTTTACTGTTATGAGAAACTGATTTGGGATTTTACAAAGAAAAATATATAAATGCATATTATATAATATTAAGGTTACTCTTCTATAGAAAATAAGATAAAAAGGTATATAAAATGATTTTTCAATTCAGATTATTTTTAAGAGTTCATCTAATATGAACTTTTACTTGAGTAAATTATGTAGAGTATCACTTCCATTATTAAACCTCTTTTTTTTTATGATTCTGGGGATCAAATCCAGAACCTTATTCATATTAATTATGCACTCTACCATGAATCTATGCTCCCAGTCCCAGTCTTAATAAATATGAAGTAAGGTAAAGAGTATCTCATATAAACTTCTTTCAACAATAGAAAAAGAGGAAAAATTCCTGAAGACATATGAGCAAAATTATCTTGATATTAAAACATAACAGGGACATTAAAAGCAAGAAAGATTATAGGTCATTTTTTAAAATATTTTGAATCAAATAAAGTATAAAACTTCAATAAAATAAAGACTATTACAGGAGTGTATGTTTTTGTCTTTATTTCCACTTTCAACTTAGTCTATCTTACCACCTAATCAAAGATAAAGAAAAAGTGATATAAGAATCATACACAGGATTGTATAAAATCACGATAATAAAATATTTAAAAGTAAGATAGAAAAATGTTCTTAATATGTTAAAAACATGAGCAATATTTTAGAGCAGACATCTTACACATATTGAATTATTGACAATTTTCTACATAAAATTAGAAATAAGGAAGGTCACTGTAACCATCCAAAAACTAAACTGAAAGAAAATATAGGAAAGATGCAGGTGTAAGTATTCAAAAAGAGAAAAATAGATCTGTCACCAGTCACAGGTTATATGATCATGTATGGAGAAAGATTCAAAACAACCTAGAAAACACAATATAAAGTAATAAATGAGCCTATCAAGATAATGGGTATGAAATTAATACAAATAAATTGGTTTTATTTCTATAAAGAGTAGTTCTCTCTATTCCTTTTCCCCCATCTTATCCTTGAGGAATATGTTTTAAAAATTCCGGTGGATACTTGAAATCACAAATATTACTGAACCCTATGTACACTATATTTTTTATATGCAAAAACATATATGCTACTTTAGTTTACAATTTAGTTACAATAATAAATTAAAAGCAATAAACAGAATAAAATTAATTATTAACTGAAATGCAAGTAGCTTGAACACAAGCACTGTGATAGGGCAACAGTGGATCTGATAGGTGAGAAGGCTCAGGGCTGGCCATAGATTGAGCATGGATGCCCTGGACAGAGGGATGTTTCTTATCCTGGCAGGAGGCAGAGATAGGGCAAGATTCCATCATGCTACTCAGAACAGTATGCGATATAAAACTTGTGAATCTTTTATTTCTGGAATTTGAACATTTTGGGGTTAGTAAAACCACAGAAATGAAACTTCTGAACTAATTCAAGTACATCTATACTTGCAAAGAGCAACTGAAAAATGAAATAAAAGCATGCTTTATAATAACCTTGAAAATGTCATCAGATTCCTAGGAATTCATACAACAAAAAATGTGCACAGCCTTCATAATGGCAGATACAAAACACTGCTTAGAAAAATGAGAAATGCTCTAAAAATTGTACATATATAAGATGTCCATAAATTGAAAACTAAACAGTGTAGAGCAGGATTTCTGAACCCTGGACAGCATGAATATTTCAGTTCGAATTTTTTTTGGTGTGTAGGGGAGATGTTTTGTAGATAGGAAGATGTTTGATGGAACTCTTGTCCTGTATCCCTCTAGATGCCAGTAGTATAGCCCAGTTGTGATAATCCAATAAGTTTCTAGTCAATAACAGAGTCTTCCAGAGTCAAATTCTCTTCTAATTTGGAACTTCTGTTATAAAGGATTTCAATTTCCTCAAATTGATTTATAAAATCAATGTAATCCCAACAAAGATCATATGTAAATTTGTAATATATTTTTGAATGTCATATGGAAATAATCATAAATGAATGTACCTTATTTTTGCAAGTACATGAAATAGAATTAAATTCCACAAGAAGTACTAAGATAATGCTCTTATATAACAGTTTATGTGAAAAGAATGTATTTTCTTCAAATTCTAACATAATGTTGAGTAAGATTTTCTAGAGACCGTAAGAGACTCTTTTCATAAAAAAATGTTTAAACATGTCATAATAGCAGAAGGAGCTGGCTAAGAAATTACGTTTCATTTATTTTATCTATCATCCAAGTCAGTGTAGAGTAAAAAACATCTCAATCTCAGTCCTAAACTAGATATTTCTTTCACATCTGAAACAATTAGTGCAGATGTGCTTGTGGGCATAATGTTACTCTGAGCTATGTTTAGATTCTGTTTGACATAACTGCAAGCATTCTGAGTTCTAACTACCATGATTACTCCAGAGTAACCCTGGTTAATTGCCCTGTATAATATAAATGGCCAATTAGAATGGTATGTGGAGCTTTACAATCAGACTGTGGTGCAGGAATGTGCCTTACTGTGACATTAGTTTAAGACAAACCAGGTACATTCTGATTTGGATAAAGTCACTTTGTATTAGTCAATTTATACATTTTTCTTTTAAAGCTTCTTGGGGTCAGTTTTCATACACTGGAAACAACTTGTTCCTGAACAATGATATCTAAAATCTAAACAAGCTAATATGGAAGAACATTCAAGAACACTGTTTTTGAATTGCATGTTTCTTAATTATTGTGTAAAGCAATGTGAATATGTATGTGTTAATAAAGAATGCTCATAAAATACAATGAAAAGAATCATTTCCAAGCAATGAAAAGATTAATTTATGAGTGGAATTAAAAATTATTAATTATAAGAAAGTCTTTTAACCTATCTAATATTAAGTATATGCATAGCTTTCTTAAAGCCAATGTTATTTGCTATTTTTTCACAATATGCAGTTATTATCTGTCAGTGTGAATTTCAAAGGATATAAAATCTTGCATTTATAAAGTGAAAACAAAGTCTCAGGTATTTATACTCTCATGTGCAGCAGCATTAATCACAGTAGCCAAAAAGTGGAAGTAAACAAAGGTGGAAATGAACCTAAAAGACCTTGTGCTAAGTGAAATAAGCCAGTTACAAAAGAACAAATTTTGTATAATTCAGTTTACATGAGATTGTTAGTCCAAGTCATAGGGACAAAATGTAGACTGATTGTTGCCAGAGGCTGGAGGGTGGGGAAAGGGAATTAGTGTATAATCAGTAGAGCTTAATTTTGGGAAGCTGTATCTCATCTGTTATAAAACTATGTATTGAGTTATTTATTCTATCAGTCATTGTATTTTCATCTCTAGGATTTTTTTTGTACCCCCATGAGTATATTTTTATATATAGTTTTCTGCTAATCTTATCAACATGAATTTAATATGCTTAATATAGTTAGCATTCTATGATGAAATCTGTTCATACTAATATCTGGAGGTCCTATTTGTCTGTTGTTTCTTTCTGCTGATTATTTGTGCATATACCATATCAATATATTTATTTTTCTTATTCTATTGTTTGTACAAATATTTGGGTGTTATGGATATCTTTCTTTGTCAAGTTCCATGGAGAACATTCATCTAAAATCATGTTATCCTTTTTTCTTGTGCAAAGTTGATTCAAAGCTATGCTGAAGTCCCTGTTAAGTTCAGTCTACTCTGATTGGACCCTATTCACACTGTGGAGCTCTTCAACATCCCAATCTATACTCTACTTTGACCATTTTATGTTCTCCACTTCTCATGGTTTATACATTCCAATATTATACCCATTTTCAGCCTTTCAGCTTTCTCATTGAGAATGGGCAGATGTTACCTGGGAAAAGCAGACTAGATTTTGTCTCTGGGTTTCTTTCTTCTGAAACTTGGTCATGTTAATATTCTATATATAGATATCTGATAATTTTCATGTGTATATTTGTTCATACACTGTGATACTACACAAAATATGATGTGACATTTTATATTGCTTCCATCAAACCAATATGTTATATGGACAAAAGTTACTTTAAAGATAAATGTAAGAAGCCAGGCCCAGTGGTGCACGCCTGTAATCCCAGCACTTTGGGAGACTGAGACAGGAGAATCACAAGTTCAAAGCCAGCCTCAGCAAAAGCAAGATGCTAAGCAACTCAGTGAGACCCTGTCTCTAAATAAAACACAAATTATGGCTGGAGATGTGGCTCAGTGGTGGAGTACCCGGGTTCAATCCCTAGTGCAACCGCCTCCCAAAAAAATAAATGTAAAAATATGGCAATATGAAATGTGCATGATAAGTGATTATATGTAAAAGATTGAACAAAATTACTTACCTGAATTAAAAACAAACTGGAATCCAAGTACAATTATTGAGATATACGTTATAGTAACTATGTATGCTATAGAAAAGGAAAAAAACTGTCTTCAAGTTGTCAGATTTGTTTAAGTAACAGAAATTACAAGGAATTTCATAGTGAAAATTAAAACATCTTTTGTGTTAGCATAAATGTTCAACCAGTTGCTGTAACTGTTAAAAAATAGATGCATACATACAACACAATATCACTTATATCTTAATCTTCATTGACTTCAACTGAATTAAACAGAACAAGAGTTCATGAAACTGAAGTGGTTAAATGCAATCACAGATAATTTTATTCCATATGTTTTAAATAAATTCTTGACATCATTATTTGTAAAGTAATTCAAGTAATGAACATCTATTTATTTATTAAAGGCAACTGTACATTTGTAAATTAGTTATATATGCATATATACATGTATATATAATTACACATATAAACGCATGTATGATTGACTTTCAAGTTTTCAACTTTATGATAGTGCAGAAGTGATATACATTCAATAGAAATCATATTTCAAACTTTGAATTTGATTGTTTTGCCTGTCTATTGATATGCAATATGACATTCTCTCACAATGCTGAGCTCTGAAAACCACAGCTCCAAGCCAGCCACATGATTATGAAAGTAAATGGTCAATGCACTAAAGGGCACTGTGTCTTCAAACTATGATGTTTGGCAGGTTATTTGTATTAAGTGCATTTTTCAAGCTCTGATATTGTCTGGTCACAATAGGATTATGGATATATAATCACATCTTAAGTTGAGCAGCATTTATATCAATACAAGGAGCATATATAAACAAATATACATATATATACACAAAAAAAATTTATCTATACATGTCATCAAGGTTGTATAGAATATTTAAATGGTATATATGTATATATTATATGAATACAAAATGTATACCCTACAAATATTTGTGTGTATAAAGTTCTTAGTATTTTAAATCTTGACTACTCCATTTTCTTTCTATATGCTACTGGAAGCAATTTGAGCCAGGAAAACAGAAAAAAACAATAAAACAAAGCATAGACTATGAAAAGGTCAGTATTGCCATCTTTCATCAAAAGTATTATCACCTTTTTTAGGATACACATTGCAACAAAGTTCACATTTTTACTTGAAGAGTAACTTCAATATTATAATTATAATGCAGTAAGTAATATAATGATAGACAAGAGATCAGTAAAGCAGATCAAGTATATCAGGAGTAGGGAAGATGGAAGGTACAGGGGAATAAAAGTGATAAAATTATATTAGTGCATGTATAAATATGGCATAATGAATGAATCCCATTGTGATGTATAATTTTAATTCACCAATAAAAAAGAATAACATGTTTTGACATAGGAATCAATCAAAATTTTATTAATACATGTTTTCAAATCTTCTTGGTTTAAAAGAAAAGAAAATCAATTTCTTTAAAATCTGTAGTTTAAATATGACTGAATCAGATATTAATAATTGTCATGTTATTTTAGGATTATTCCATCCTTAGGACTGAATAATTGATGAAAGAATGCTTACTGAAGAAGCCCTAAGTATATGTTTTGTACAAGTATTTAGAAAATTCTGACTTCTCATTAATAAACATTTTTTTTGGCAGGGGTACTGGGGATTGAGTTCAGTGGGGGCACTAAATGAGTCACATCCCCAACCCTATTTTGTATTTTATTTGGAGACAGGATCTCACTGAGTTGCTTAGCACTTCACTTTTGCTGAAGCTGGCTTTGAACTCGGCGATTCTCCTGCCTCAGCCTCCTGAGCCAGTCGGATTTACAGGCATGTGCCACAGTACTTGGCTTCATTAATCAACATTTTTAACCAAGGTGATTTATGCCAGAATATTGTGAATTATATTAATGCAGAATTAAGAAATTTAGGTAACAATAGTTCCTATAATACTCAAGGAAATTGCTTCCTGCTTTAGTTGGGAGTCTGTTCACTCAATTATGGAGTCATGTTGATAATTTTAATATCAAAGGATTGAACAAAATTACTTACCTGAATTAAAAACAAACTAGAATCCAAGTACAATTATTGAGATATAAATTAACTAAAAAATATTTTGTCATAATATAATGATGCTAGTCATTGAACTCTCTAAAAGTTAATATTGGTCAAAAAGACATAGAATAATAAAATATGGCCTGAATTTTTCTTATGTCTAATATCTAAAGGCAGTATTCTAGAAAAATAATTTATTGAATTTCACAGTCTGTGCCAATATGTTTTAAGGCATACTGACATTTAAAATGTATTATGTCATTAGAGGAAAATTCTTATATTTTAAATAATAATATTGCTTTATCCTTAATCATGTTCTTTAATTATCTACCTACTTCATAACTATTATCTATTTTCTCAATAACTATTCACAATTTAATTTCAGTTATTCTTCCAATAGTTCTCCAAAAGTCAAAAGTAATTTCTTTCATAGTGCACTGAACACCCATTCCTCATGACATAAATTTTGGTAAGAGAAAGAGCTGATTTCAAATATCTTCTGTACATATTATATGCTACACAACTTCAGAATAGTAATTTCATGACTGAGTTTATACTATTCATCTTAAAAATGTGAATAATAACAAAATCCAAATAACCAGTTTGGTTAATGAGTTTGTTGAGATAATAACTGTAAGGCACTTAACTTGGTGCTTGGCAGAGAAACAACATTCAAAAATGATTTATTACCATTATTAAGGTTGATTATCAGTGATGCACTCAAACTTAGATTATTCTGGAGAGAATACAGTATTATGTCTATGTCCATAGACATATGGACAAAATTATGTCTATTTCCAATAATTTGGGTGCATTTTCAGAAAACATACTCAAAGCCATATTATATATAGTCATGAGTAATCTTTTATCATTCTTTACTTTTCCAGAAATGAATTAATGTTGTGTTAACTACTAAATTTAGTAATTTGAAGCAGAAAAAAATGACAATTCACTCATACCTCTTTTGTAAATTAAATTTTCATATTGATAATAGTTATTTGGCATTTCACAAATGTTCAGTTTTTCATTTCTTTCCTTTACAAATGAACACATGTATTTAATCCTAAGCATTTTGTAACTGAGGCTAAAGATTTTGATAACTATAGTTTTCTATATTTGCTTAATTTGCATTCAGTGTGATAAGTATACTGATTTCACATGTGGTACTCATTTAATTAAAGGAAAAATTTAAAAATTAAAAATAAAAAAATAAATTAAATTGTCATAATTTAAAAAATAGAATTAATACTGTTAAAATACATCTGAATATCTTCTTTGAAAAATATAGCAAGAAGAAAATGGTGTATATATTCCAAAATGCCAGTTACTTCTTTTCTAGATTTTGCTTCTTGGATCTGTTTTTTTTTCCATATTAATTTTTAGATTTCTTTTTAATTACAGACATTATAAAAATTTTTAATGGTATCTTAAATAAAAATTGTGGATAGATTAACTTTCTTATATCAAGACAAAAATATAATGAAAAAATAGGGTGGGACATAGTGTGCTTTTGTGTTACTGCACATATGGCCAACACACACTGCATAAACGAGGAAGGAGCCTTATCTAGGGATAAAAACAGTGGCCTAAAAACAAATGTACACTGCTAGAATAGATTGAAAGATCAGGTGAAAGAGCCGGGCGCGGTGGCTCAAGCCTGTAATCCCAGCACTTAGGGAGGCTGAGACAGGAGAATCGCGAGTTCAAAGCCAGCCTCAGCAATGGCGAAGTGCTAAGCAACTCAGTGAGACCCTGTCTCTGCATAAAACACAAAATAGGGCTGGGGATGTGGCTCAGTGGTTGAGTGCCCCTGAGTTCAATCTCCAGTACCAAAAAAAAAAAAAAAAAAAAAAAAAAAAGATCAGGTGAAAGAAACTACTTCAAATGTTCAATTCTATATGTCTTGAAAGCAAAATGGATATAGGAAGAGACTGAGAGAGTGAGTCATATATTGAGTGAGAGAGACTGAGTCATATATTGTGTTTTAATAACACAAAATTAAATAACAAGAAAGGTGATATCTGATGGAAAAGTAGCCTATGGGGAAAATATTAAAAATAAATTTGGGGGGAAATACAATTTTCCAAGGTTTGATTATAATTAGGTACAATAACCAAAATTAAAATTTGTTATTAAACTTTTTTTCTTCAGTCTTAAAGATAAATGAGTATGTATTTCTAACATTTAGTGTTTTCTAAAAATCTAGTTTATGTATTTTATTATTTTCTAAGTGATATAGCTAGTTTTAATATAGGATGATAATATCTACAAAAATCCTTACAAATCATAGCCAGTAATAAACTAATCCTTGTATTTGTTTAAAAAGTCTTCCTCCTTTCTTATGGGCTATATCCTTTTATGTTTAAACTAATAGAAAATTTTTTCATAATTTTTATTCAAGAATAGCACTTAATAGAGTTTCTCATTTAGCATAAATCTCATTTTGAAGAGCTATTTTAGAAATGTGATAAAAAATTGAAACCCAAACCATATTAACTACAAGAAATAACATGTACTCAATATCTTTCTTACACTTTATCCAGCATCTCTTGACATTCCTGCATCCATCACCAGCCCAAGTTAGTGAGAATCTGAGAGCTTCATCTCTGAGTGTAAGCTGACAGAGGGGAACACATTGTATTGAATGACATGTGCTGACTTACTGATTAGTAGTTGTACTTTCTTTCCCTGTAAATTTAACTCAATACCTGTTCATATGCTTGTATTTATTGTAATTTATTAAAAATTACATTCTTTAGTCCAGTTAGTAGTTTTTCCCATACTGCATTTTTTCATTTTTAAAAATATTTTAGAGTGCCTTAGTATAAATACTTTCATAAGCAAATTATAGCAAAATTTACTTTGTAAGCTATTTTTAATATTTTCAGATCAAGAAATTATAATTTTGAGTCTTTTTATTCTTCTCATCTCCTTCTTGCATCATGGGTAGTAAGAAACTAGTATAAAGAGAAACTAGTGCCTGAATCTCTATATCTGTCTCTCTGTTTCTCTGTCTCTGTCTCTGTCTCTCTCTCTCTCCCTCTCTCTCACACATACACACACACACAAATTTAAACAATAGTGAATAACACTTGAAATACAAATCAAGCATAAACTTAAATGGTCCATAATTTAAAAATTATCCATACCTGAGTAAAACATAGAAGAAATATAGACAGGCAATGACATTAACTAGGAGTTGGAGGGCTCTATGCTGTTCCAGGCCAAAGAAATCATCTAAATCTATACCTACAAAGGTCTTACAAATATCACTTCCTTTAGAATATTTGAAAATCATCTGTCTTAAATTTTGCTTTTGTCATCAAAAAATTAAGGCAATAACAACAAAAGAATGTTCCAGAAAAGGATTCAATAAGGTAATGCAATTAAACCATTTACACAGTGAATAGATGGATACAAAGAGAGCACTGACAGAGCATATACATACTTAACGTGGTAAAAAATTATTTAAGGGGCATCTATAAATTCCAATTTTTATGTGTCTGAGAATGGCATGTAATATCCATTTCTTTTGTTTGTAATAGCCCACTATTTTTTATTTACTTATTCATCTACTTGTTCATCTCTTCATTTTGACTATGAGCTCTGAGATGCATGGGTCTATCTTATTCATGATTGCATTTTTTGCATCTGGAATGTCATGTATTAATGGAATACTGAGAAATGACAGAAGGATGAGAACATGATTGTGATGGGAATATGATGGGAATTTTGATGACAATTATAATCCTGAGAGTGAAATGAGTTGAAAGACATTAATACTATTTTGAAGTAAGACTTGATTAAATAAAAAGGAATCTTTGTGAATGACTCGATAGTAGCACTGAAATGGAAGAATAGAGCAAAAATAAATGGCTTTGGTAATGTGGAAGATGGCTGAAATATTGATAGGGAGAAGGGAGTTTGAAAGGCAGCAAATTGAAATGATATGAAATAGGGTGCTTTAATTTTCATTAATATCAGAGACATGAAAAATTCATATAAAGAGCTGCTAAATAATTGTGCCCAGTTCAATATTAAGAACTGAGAGAAGAAACATGCCAAATGCCAATAAATAAATAATAAATAAGCCAGGCGTGGTGGCTCACGCTTGTAATCCCAGCACTTAGGGAGGCTGAGACAGGAGAATCGCGAGTTCAAAGCCAGCCTCAGCAATGGCGAAGCACTAAGCAACTCAGTGAGACCCTGTCTCTACATAAAACACAAAATAGGGCTGGGGATGTGGCTCAGGGGTCAAGTGCCCCTGAGTTCAATCCCCGGTACCAAAAAAAAAAAAA
>CM053408.1:76182353-76204723 GCA_028644305.1 Xerus rutilus | reverse complement strand
ATTATCATTATACATAATAATGGATTTCATTGTTGTGTATTTGTATGTGCACATAATATAACAATGTAATTTGATCAATATCTTTACCCAGTGCTTTTTCTCAATAGGATGTTAGAAGTTATCGAGGAAAATAGTGAATTTGTAATTTACATAATGTTTAGGGGGTTAAAGTAATTTGGAATAAATCCTTAGATTTCTAGTCTGAGTAAAATTACTGTGGACTTATGACATTGACTAGCATCAGGAATATTAGAAGAAATCAGTGATAGTAGAGAGAGAGATACATTCTTTCTTTGGGGCATATTTGTTTGAGATATTCATGACCTTCAATTAGAGATTCAACTAGAGATTTCAAGTAGGTAATAAATACACAGATTTTTAAGTTCAAAATTATTGTCTGGTTTGGAAATCTAAGTGTGAAGATTTCAGTATTAGATGATAATTAAAATAAAAGGAATGGAAGAAATAAAAAAAGATAGGGAAATTGAAAGCAATCTACTTTATATATATGTAGTTAGGTAAGATAAGGCTTTTATACTTTAATTTTAAAAGTAACCAGTTATTGAAACCTTTAGTGTATTTTATTTTCTTCATGAACGAATTGACTAGTGTTGTTTTGCAGTCTCATTAGTACTACTGCTGAGAACTTTCTGGAAGTACTATTATGACAGACAAAAGTCAGATTTTTAACAATGCTTATTTTGTGAAATACTTAAAAATGTTACATAAAAGTTAAAAACATAAGTTTAAGATGCTTGTCATTATTAAAAAATGGTCCCATTGTGCATAATGGGCTACTTTGCAGAGCTATGAATTTTCACATTAAAAATGCTAAGATTGTGACAACTTTTGAATATGAAGAAAAATAACCATAACTGTTAGGATATTAATATGCATCAAACATTCCAACAATACATCTAGCTAAAACATGATTAATCTTACACATACTGATGATGTTCAAAGCAGAAGCATTATTGAAATTAATCTTGTCCTGTGGGAGAGTTTAGTGGATGCTGCTGTGCTTATAATTTCAATTTCTTGATAGAATATTGAAATTTTTAGCATTTGTAATTCCAAATATTTTGCTAAGTTAGACATGTTTTTATACCATGATTATTGTATTACTCTAAAACTTTATAAAGATTCATTTAAAAACAGGAAAATATGAGACACTGAATAATGAGATACTATGTTATATACTAAATAAAAACAACTATGTAGTACATTTTCTTTGCTGGTGCAGAATTTTGATTGAAGTAACTTTATTTTGGATATGGAGCTCCAAAAACCTATAGTAGCAAAATATCTTACTATCCATTAAACTGAATAATAAGCACTTTTCTGTTTATTTGTAATAGTTTATTACATTGCAAAATTATTCTATGGGCATGGTGAAAAAATAATCAAGGGTATAAAAATTGCAATAAATGTATTTTCTCATAAAATACCAGTTACCCAGAGGAAAACCCATGAAAAGATTTTTACATTTTCTGGGGAAAAAATGTGCATTTATTATTTTGGTTTTAGAGAACATTATTTGTAAAGATATGTAATTCTGAGACATAAATTACAAACTATATTTTGGATATCTTTATGCATCACTAAATAACAGTCTTCATTTCTGTTGCTTTACTGTGTGATATTCTAATAAATAAGAGAAGATTCTGGTGTGATTGAGGCAAATAGCCTAAGTGAGATTAAAGTCATGCAGCCACCAGGCTAAGAGGATTTTAAGGTACATGAGGTGCAGTTAGATGTCAGGATTACTTGCCTAGCTTGTGCAAGGCCTGGGATTCTATACTCAGCACTGCAAAAAGTAAGAAAAGAAAGAAAGGGAAGAAGGGAGAGAGGAAGAAAAGAAAAAAGAAGATTTTTAAGACTTGGCAACACATTCTCATTGAACATATCCAACATGAGATGTACAATTCTAAAAATAAAGAGAAAAAGAAGAAAAGATAACTATATCAGATGATTTCTAATGGGTACTTTGAAAATACAATGATTGCAATAATATAAATGTAGATGATATAGATTTAAAATAATATAGAAAATACACACAATATATACACACAAGATACAAATGCACACAAAAATATGTAAATGTGAAATAGGGTCAAAGGGCTTGTGGGGCATTGAAATTATTTTTGGCAGCAGTGATATTTAGAGAGCCATTTATAGGAATATGAGACATGTAAATGTGGAAAGGGGGAGGTTAGATAAGAGAGTTTCTCATAGCAGAGTGAGCTAACATAGAAAGATGATTTGACTTTAGATTTAGATAAAAGCATGAAAGCTATGCAGTAGAGAAAGGGTATTTTTCATTTTGCTTTGTTGTTGTTACTATTGCAATGACTACTTTTTAGTTAATATATTTTTAAATTTTTTAGGTTTACAGAATAAATTGAGCAGAAAGTATAGCTGTATCCTCAGCCCCATTTTGCCAGTTTTTAAATTTGGTTGTTTCTTTTCGAATTATTGGGTGCTAACTAACATATGTTTTGTGTAAGAGTACTTTGGCTTGTTTTTCCCTGTCTTTTGAAGTTTTTCATTTTAATAAAGTTCAAGTTATTAATACTTTATTTCATAGGTGGTGCTTTTGATATCAATACTTTAATTGGTGGTGCTTTTGATATTTTTTCTACAAAGTCATCACCAAATCCAAGGTCACTTATACCTCATGTCTTCTAGAAGTTTCATAGTTTTGCATTTTTCCATCTATGTATGATGCATTTTAAGTTAATTTTTATTAAAGGGTGTAAGATCTGGGTCTAGATTCATTTTATTTGCATGAGAATGTCCAGTTTTTCTAAGATCAAAGACTGAAGTATCACATTTTGACAAGAGTATAGAACTAAGAATTCCATATCCCACTGTTGTGGATATAGTAGAGCATGTATCTCAATTTTCTGATTCTAAACATATGTCTAAGAGAACTAGTGGTATTAGAGCAGCAGAACACTCTTCAGACAGAAGAGTATATATTATATGATAGCTTACATACTAGGTTTACAAATAGCACAATTAAAGGATTACTTATGTGTTCCCAGATATTTCTTTCCTAATTGCCCATGAACTGCAAAAGTTGCTCAAAGGTGAATTTCACCTACTCTGTCTCTCCACACTGCCAGCCTCCTCAACAATTAGTGTTATGTGTGCACTTTGACCAGAGAGGTTGGTATAGAAGTCAGGTAGTGCAAGGCAGTTAATATTAGCTGGGAAAAACTGGGACCAAGTTAAAACTACACAGAAAAACTATACAAAGATAACTTTCTTTTCCTTCTTTTTTCACAATAGACAGTTCTATCTTGCAGTGAGTTCATACACTGGAGAAGGTACAACATGCAAGTATAAATTGTGTTTTTTGAAATTCCAGCCTGTTCAGAAGTTCACCAAATTTATTTAATTTTTTCTAATCTTTTGTTTAAGATTTTTTTGTTTAAGATTTTTTCTAATCTTTTTGTTTCATTCTCCTTCTTTGGTGTCCTGAATAGCAACTTTTCAGTAAAGAATAAGGACATAATATTTGTCCTGTATTGTTTGAAAGAGAACATAGGATAAGAAAATGAAAAAGAAATGTGTTGATGTCAACTTAATCTTAATATCTAGAAATAATATTTCTAACATCACATATGAGGTTTTTAAGATACATGGAGAAAAGACTAGAATGTAAATAAATTGAGATAAGTTAGAGAAGCTATTAACAGAGAGGAGATAAAATAATTCCCCTAAAATGTGGTTAATTATGATTTTATTTTAATAATATCATGAACATTATATTTATGTAAATTTAGCATGTTTAAAAGTAATTAGATTTCTTTGGCTATTCTGGGTCTCTTATTTTTCCAAATGAATTTCATGATTGCTTTTTCTAGTTCTATGAAGAATGTCACTGGGATTTTAATAGGAGTTGCATTAAATCTGTATAATGTTTTTGGTAGTATGGCTATTTTGACAATATTAATTCTGCCTATCAAGGAGCATGGAAGATTTTTCCATCTTCTAAGTGCTCTTCAATTTCTTTCTTTACTGGTCTGTAGTTTTCATTGTAGAGGTCTTTCATCTCTTTTGTTAGAATGATTCCTAAGCATTTTTTTTTTTTAGGCTATTGTGGATGGGGCAGTTTTCCTAATTTTTCTTTCAGTTGATTTGCGAGGGTTGTAGTCCCTCCTGAGCCAGCGGGTCGAAGGGGCACCCCCACATTCACCTAGCAGTGGAAGTTGGGAAGAGTTGGAGCCAACTGGTTGCCTGTTCCCAGCCCTCTGCCGCAGGACAATCAGACACACCAGGGAGTCAAGTCAAAGCGGAACAAGCATTCAACTTATAGGGCTGTTCGGCCAATCAGAGACAATGCACGTAGGCAACAGCTGTCCATGTGGCAAGGCACGTAAGCCCCCTGAATTCTGTCCACAAGCTGATCACATTCGCAGAACCAACAGTAAACCAATCATGTAGTTCCTCCTTCCTTTGTGCCTTTCCCATTTACACACAATGGCTAGTCATAACGGCGTAGCATAGAGCTAGCTCCCCACATTGATTCATCACCAATATATAGGAACATGTTTGATTTATGGGTGTTGATTTTATATCCTGCTACTTTGCTGAATTCATTTATTAGTTCCAGAAGTTTTATGGTGGAATTTTTTGGATCCTCTAAGTATAGAATCATGTCATTGGCAAATAGTGATAATTTGAGTTCTTCTTTTCCTATTTGTATCTCTAATTTCTTTATCCTATCTGATTGCTCTAGCTAGAGTTTCAAAGATGATGTAGAATAAAAGTGGTAAAAGAGGGCATCCTTGTCTTGTTCCAGTTTTTAGAGGGAATGCTTCAATTTTACCCCATTTAGAATTATATTGGCCTTGGGTTTAGCATATATAGCTTTTACAATGTTGAGGTATGTTCCTAGTCTCCCTAGTTTTTCTAGTGTTTTGAACACGAAAGAGTGCTACACTTTGTCAAATACTTTTTCTGCATCTATTGAGATGATCATATGATTTTTGTTGTAAGTCTAATTATGTGAGGAGTTATGTTTACTGATTTACATATGTTGAACCAACCTTGCATCCCTGGGATGACCCTTACTTGTTCATAGTGCACTCTTTTTAATATGTTTTTGTATGTGATTTGCCATAATTCTATTGAGAATTTTTGCATTTATGTTCATCAGGGATATTTGTCTGAAGTTTTCTTGCCTTGATGTTTCTTTATCTAGTTTTAGTATCAGGATAATATTAGTCTCATAGAATGAGTTTGGGAGGGTTGCCTTTTTCTATTTCATGGAATACTTTGAGAAATATTGGTGTTAACTCTTCTCTGAAGGACTTGTACAACTCAAAAAAGAATCCATGCAGTCTGGGCTTTTAGATGGTGTTTTCTATTTCATTACTTGAAATTGATATTTTTAAATTGTGTATATCTTTCTGATTCAGTTTGGGTAGGTCATATGTCTCTAGGAATTTGTTGATACCTTCAAGATTTTCTATATTATTTAAGTTTCTAATTTGTTTCTAATTATTTTCTGTATTTCAGTTGTGTCTGTTGTGATATTTCCTGTTTCATCATATATTTTAGTAATTTGAATTTTCTCTTTTTTCTCTTTGTAAGCATGGCTAGGGGATTGTCAATTTTGTTTATTTTTTCAATGAGACAACTTTTTGTTTTCTTAATTACTTGCATTGTTTCTTTTGTTTTAATTACATTGATTTCAGGTCTGATTTTAATTATTTCCTGTCTTTTACTATTTTTGGTGTTAATTCATTTTTTTTCCCTAGTGCTTTGAGTTTTAATGTTAGGTCATTTATTTGTTGACTTTTGTTCTTTTAATGAGTAAGTGAAATGCAATAATCTTTCTTCTTAGTACTTCTCTCATAGTGTCCCAGAGATTTTTGATATATTATAGCATTATTTTCATTTACTCCTAAATATTTTTATTTCATCTTGATTTCTTCTGCTATCCATTTATCATTCAACAAAGTATTATTTAGTCTCCAGGTGTTAGAGTAGCTTCTATTTTTTTTATTTTATTATTGATTTCTAATTTCATTGTATTATGATCTGATACAATGCACAATATTATCTCCATTTTTTTGTATTTACTAAAGTTGTTATGTGGCATAAAATATGGTCTATTTTAGAGAAGGATCCATGTGCTGCCAAGAAGAAAGTGTGTTTGCTCATTAATGGATGAAATATTCTGTATATATCTGATAAGTTTAAATTATTGATTATATTATTAGTTCTATAATTTATTTATTTAGTTTTTGTTTGGAATATCTGTCCAGTAGTGAGCGAAGTGTGTTGAAGTCACCAGTATTATTGTGTTGTGATCCAATGATTCTTGAAATTGAGAAGGGCTTGTTTGATATACATAAATACTCCATTGTTTGAGGCATAAATATTTACAATTGTTATGTCTTGCTGATGTGTAATTCCCTTAAGCAGTATTAAATGTCCTTCTTTGTCCTTTCTGATTAACTTTTATTTGATGTCCACTTTATCTGATATGAGCTTAGAAACCCCTGTGTGTTACTTAGTTCATATAATTGATATGTTTTTTCCCCATCCTTTCACCTTCAGTCTGTGGATGTCTTTTCCTAGGAGGTGAGTCTCTTAAAGACAGCATACTATTTGGTCTTGTTTTTTAATCCAATCTGCCAGTCTATGTATTTTGATTGATAAGTTTAGGACATTAATGTTCAGAGTTATTATTGAGATATGATTTGTATTTCTGGTCATGTTGGTTTATTTCTGGTTTTTAGTTTGACTTAATTTCTCCTTTAATTGACTATTTCTTTAGAGTAGTTTATCCCTTTGCTGGTTTTAACTTCATATTTTGTTGAGAATATTCTGTAGTGCAGGCTTTCTAGTTGTGAATTCTTTTAATTTTGTTTATCATGGATGGTTTTTATTTCATCTTCAAATCTGAAACTTAATTATGCTGGATATAAAATTCTTTGTTGACATCCACTTTCTTCCAGAACTTGAAATATATTATTTCAGGACCTCTTAGCTTTGGGGGTCTGGGTTGAGAAATTGATTGAGATTTGAATTGGTTTCCCTCTGCACATAATTTTATTTCTTTTCTCTCATGGCCTTTAGCATCCTTAGCAAGAAAAGAAACAGGAGGCATCAAAATATCAGATTCTAAACTATACTACAGAGCCATAGAAACAAAAATGGCATGATATTGGAACCAAAATAGACATGCAGACTAATGGTACAGAATAGAAGACACAGAGACAAACTCACATAAGTACAGTTATGTTATACTAGACAAAGGTGACACAAACATTCATTGGAGAAAAGATAACCTATTCAACAAATTGTGTTGGGAAACTTCGAAATCCACAGATAACAAAATAAAATTAAACCTCTATCACTCACCCTACATGAAACTCAACTCAAAGTGAATCAAAGAATTAGGCACTAGAATAGAAAACTGGCACCTTATAGAAGAAAAAGCAGGCCTCAGACTTCACCATGTTGGCCTAGCATGTGACTTCCTTAACAAGACTCCTACAGTGCAAGAGGTAAAATCAAGAATCAATAGATGGGATGGATTCGATGTTCATAGCACCTCAACTCACAAGAGCTAAACTATGGAACCAATGTAGGTGCCTTTTAGCAGATGAATGGTTAAAGAAATGTGGTATATATATATATTATATTACTCAGCCGTAAAGAAAAATAAAATTATGGGATTTGCTGGCAAATGGATGGAGCTGAAGAATATCATGCTAAGAAAAATGCCAATCCCCCCAAACCAAAAGCTGAATGTTTTCTCTGATATGCAGATTTTAACTCACAATAAGCTGGCGGGGGGTAGGGAAGAATAGAATTACTTTAGATTAGGTAGAGGGGAGTGAAGGGAGACAAGAAGATATGGGGTTAGGAAGGATAGTGGCTTGAATCAGACATAATTACCATATATATATGAATGACTAAATGACCAGTGGGATTCTACATCATGTACAACCAGAAGAATGAGAAATTATACTCCATTTATGTCTGATTTATCATGGTGCATTCTACTGTCATTTATAACTAGTTAGAACAAATTAAAAAATAGAGGATCATTAGAGAATACAATATTTAGGTGAAATTTTCCTTCCAACAAAAATAAAATAATAATATCCCCATAAATTTGTAAAACAAATATTATGGGAGTATGAAGATGTTAAGTTAATGGTAGAATAAAAGCTGAAAGAATTCAATTTTTTTTAAAAAATTGACATTTTTTTCTGGATTGAAATTTAGGAGAGATATGTTTTATCTAAAATAGCATTGAAATCATTGCCATGAAAGTGATAAAAAATATAAATAATTCTATTATGGACTTAATGTTCATAATATATGATTAGCTTAATTTTTTCCTTTCTAAAAATGTTATTTATATAAGAAATCATACTGTGTTTTTTATTCCTCTTCATTCTTCATAGCATTTGCCCGTCAACCACCCATAACCATTTTGATCAACTTAATGTCGTGTTTACCACGTTAATAATTCTGCAGTTCACCAAGATGCTCCATCACTCTATAATCTGCACTCATGAGTATAGCTTACTAACATTTCTCTCATTCACACTTGTAGACATAGTAATTATTTTATGTCAATTTGTCTGTTGTATTGTAAATCTAAAGTCATTATTTCATTTGCTTAGATTACCAAGTGATCATTCATGTGATTATACTTTTTTCAATTCTGAGAAAGTTATCAACATCAGAAAAAATTTAATTTTATATCTCAAACTATTACATCACTTCACCAGAAGCAGAGATTCCTTTATTACATATTCTTGCAATTTTAATATGGAGTATTGATATATATGAGAGTATATAAGTCAAAGCTTCTGAAAAAAATAGTTTACAAATAGTCAATTCAATTCAAACTATCACACATAATAAAAAGCACTACTGCTTCCATAAAATTCTATTTTAATCACCCATATAAAATAAAGCAGGACAATGAACAGGTGAAAAATATTGTTGCTCAATATTTAGCCAAACCATTTAACAGATTTTGCTCTATTTCGCATTTGCTAGATTACCTGCCTTCAATATTTTAATAGTTCTGCTTGAATAAAGACCTTGGAATATACATACACTGAATATTTTCTACCAAGAAAATGTAATTGTTTCTTACTTTACTGAGTCTAGCAGTAACAAATTACTGGCATTTGCCTAACACAACTTCCTGAATTCCTGAATAATTTACATCATCGTTCATACTACTATAAGATTTATTACATTGCTCTTTGATCAATTAAATTAAAGAGAATGTTACAGAGTCCTTTTCATATTCTTAAGTTCTCTTAAGTTCCCAGTGAACTAGAGGTAATATATACTAGTAATATTACTAATATAACAAATGAATTCAATTTTGTTATAACTCATAATATTGAATTTTCTTTTCTAGATATTGAGCTCATTTAGAAATATAAATAATGCTTTATGTATTATTACATATTTATATTTATTTATATAGCAATGGGGCAAGGGGCAAAAGGATAGTGTAGGTAATGAATGATCAGGTCAGATAAGGAACATAGGGACTTGTTTGAAAGGAAAGAAAATGTTAATACTTCCAGAGCACTTCCTCCTCCTCCACGGGTTGCCAAGGTTACCTGCCTTCAGGGAATTGTTTCTCTCAGCAAGGAGTTAATGAGTGGGTGACTCCTTTTCTGGCTGTATTCCTGGGCAGTTTCATTCCTGTTCTTGGATCATTCTACCTTTTGAGTCACATAGACAGGATGGTGGGAGGAGATAATGTAAGAAGAAAGAAAATATAAAATGTATACAAGGGGCAGGACATCCCCTACTTCCTCAGACACCCAGCTCTAAGGCCCCTTCTCTTTGGAGAAGTCTATCTGTTCTAACCTTTAAAACATGCTTTCTACACTTGCCTCAGCTTTTCTCAGGTGTTCAGTCTTCAGCATCACAGCAAAGAGACTCTGCCTTGAACAAACACTTTTGCACTTATATTTTTCAGTTTCTAAAACTCAGGGCATGATAAACTTTTATTATATCTAAATGAAATGCAAGGATGGCCTTTCTTCCTTTTTTGATCCTACTGTAAACTTATTTATACTAAAGGGTAAGTTTTAAGATACAATTTGTTGTTAGGTAATTCTTAAATTCTTTGTTATAAATTTTTGAGCCCAGGTCCCAAGCTTTTAAGTTGGTATTTATTTTAGCACTAAACATGCTCAATTATAATAGGCAAACTCTATTATATCTTTTTTTGCCAATTATTAGTAATCTCAAATCAAGGAGACTTTCTATATTTATCATTGGAGATTTGTCTCCATTCAAGCAATTCCTGGCTTATCTGAAGTTCTCATTAAAGATAAGTTGTCATAAGATTGCCAAAGTCACAAATCTTGTACATTTGAAAGAGCAAATATTCTTGTTTTTTAACTCTCTATTTAAACTGCCCAATATTACAAAATATTCCATAAAATATGAATGCATGTGGATATACACACACACACACACACACACACACATTGAAGTATGTTGTGTTTAATTTCAAATAATTTTGGAATGTTTTAAGAAAGCCATATTTTCAAAAAATCATCTCAACAACTTATATACATTAGTTTATAAGCCAAAATATAAACAAACATAAGTACCTATATTATACCTTACAATTTGTTTCTTTCACACTTACTTTAAACAGAATTATCCCAGCATGGATAAAGTCTTTTTAAATTCTGTTTTCTTTCTGGGTTAAAATAGCTATTTTAGTCAGTGTTAGTGTTATCAGTCCATAAAAAGAAAAAAACATTTTTCTAAAAGGAAAAGTAAAGAAAATCACTACGGTTACATAGCTGGGAATTTTAATAATAATAGCAGTAGTAATAGCAATAATATTCTCATCATAAAGGAATTGCATAGGGTGATCAGGTGTCATACCATGTACTGCATTGGTGCTACAGTTGGCTGTTTCCTGTCACATATTGTACTTTAAGTACTCTTGATTTCATCTGAGGTAACAAATTAAACAAACATACATATATGCAAATATATGTTATGGGAAAAATTGTCAGAAACAAAGACAAAGTATTTGTTATATTAATATTATTCCTATTTATGAATTGCATGGAAGTAATTTATATTAAAGAAATTCATTACATTGCTACATTTCATGAAATATTGTTCCTTAAATCATACTCAGTTGAGAACTAACTTTTCTTATTATTTTGCTGAGACAATATCTGGAAAAAAAATAATACAACAAAGGTTTTGTAACATGTCCGTGGGGATGCAACTGAGACAGGGGCCAAGGACAGATAGGTGTTCATCAAAGAAAAGGAAATAAGTAGATAGCACTTCCTCATCAACCAGTTGCTAATACCTCTGGGGGAAGGGAAGGATTCCACTTTCCAACAGGAGCAATCACCTGCTGGAGGGCTGGCTTTTTTCCTGCCTTTTTGTAATGTAGGCATGAGAAGAAGGAAAACCTAAAAATCTATAAAGGGGTAAGACATCCCCACTCCTTCCTCTGGTACCAGCTCTGTGTTCTGGCTCCTCTCCGGAGGAGTGCATCTGTCTCTGTCTCTATTCTATCCTTTAAATAAAATTTACTTCCTTCTCTTGCTTTGACATGTTTTTAGAATGTCTAATCTTCAACACTGGGGCAACAAGAACCTGATCCTGATTTTTCAAGACCCATATCACAACTTGATTGCAATCTACAAGAGCTGAGCATATAAGTATTTTTTATTTTTTGTACTGGGAATTGAACTCAGGGGTAGTCAAACACTGAGCCACATCCCCAGCCCTATTTTGTATTTTATTTAGAGTCAGGATCTCACTGAGTTGTTTAGTGCCTCACTTTTTCACTTTTGCTGAGGCTGGGTTTGCACTTGTGATCCTCCTGCCTCAGTCTCCCAAGACGCTAAGATTACAGGAGTGTGCCACCAGACCAGGCTGAGCATATAAGTCTTAAGACTTACTAAAATATTTGCATTTTTGATGGTTTGCTTTTTATTGAAGTTGTAAATCTTGATGTCAGAGTTTTAAAAATCTATGATTCATAAACCTAGAAACAAAAATATTTGCTGCTTTCTCATAAGCACAAGAATATAGAAAATTTAATATCAAATCCATCTTTTTAATGTATCAAGTTCTGAATCACTGCATTTTAATAATGAGGCTCAGAGAATGATACAAATATGGTGTTTTTATTTTAGTTGAGCAATTTGATATGAAGAAAATTAAAAGACTTAAGTATTTTACTGCACGTACAAAAAAACCCCTTTATCTATAATTTCCTTATCTGTATTGAAACCGTACTAACAAAAGAGAGCAGGATCTTTCCAACCTCTGATATCTCATTATCTATCTCAGAAAAGAAAACTGAACAATATAAGGACACTCAAAACCAATTCCCTTACCAAAGAGAGTTTTCAAAAACAAATATTTCCTCAGGCCCTTTTATTTAACATTCTCCTCCTCCCCTATAGATAAAGGATATTCAGTATAAACTACCGAACAATGTTAAAAGGATGGGAAATCACACTCCTGTGAATTTTCTCCATGGTATGGTTCCTCCTTTTGTATGTTAATATATTAGAATGTTTTTCTCCTATTTAATCTGCTAGTGTGTTCCAGAGAACATTCAGTGGACAGAAAGAAAATTTTACCTTCACCCTTACAACAACCAAATGCTGAAATTGGTTTATAATTTAATAATAGTTATATGATTCCCAAGCTCATTTATCAAATTGCCATATTCTGAGATGTATCCTTAGGACTGTGTATATAGGCCCTGGACAGGCATATCTATATCTTATAAATTTTTCCTCCTTGCCTCAAACCAACCAAGCTATAGATGGATGTAGTATTCAAGTGGAACGATAATATCCTCTATCTCTGAGATTAAGAATTTTGATCCACAATTTTCATTCAGTCTTGAATAGTATTAGGCTTATATTATACAAATTTACAAAAAGCTGAACAATCATCCTATCATATAAATAAACAAAAGCAGAAAAATCAATCTTTAGTATTTATAAGTAGTCATATTTTCAGAGAGATGAACAGACAAAAGAAAGTACAAATGAATATTATCACATATTGATGATTTTTCTAGTTCTTGGTTTTAAAATTTAGCTACCTTTTTGCTCTCAGTTTGTAATAAGCACAAGATATTGGTAATTAAGAACTTTTCTTTTACACAGAAATAATATAAGTAAGGTTTTATTTTAAAAATGTATCCTTTCTTAAGAGTAATTTAAGAATTGTATATATATGTGTGTGTGTCTGTGTGTGTGTGTGTGTGTGTGTAATCTAAGCTTGTAATCAGGATACATTGAATTCTTATTATTGCTTTTAAATATTAAGTCTGTTAAAATAACATTCAAAGTCTACTAGTTGTATATGTGCTCTACAGAAAGATTTTCTGTTGTTTGCAAGTGCCAGTATTTAAAAACCAAGGTTGAAGACATTTATATATCAATGCTATTAAAGAGTAATTTGGGCAAAGTAAAGCAAGGCATGGAACTTCAGTAGTTCTCATTTGAAATATTAAATTACTGCCAGGCATATTGATTTATGCCTGTGATCCCAGTGACTGGGGTCTGGGGGCCTGAGGCAGGAGGATTGCAAATTTGAGGCCAACCTGGGCAACTTAGCAAGACCCTGTTTCCAAAATTAAAAAATAAATAAGGAATAGGGGTCTGGAGATGTAACTCAGTGATAAAAGTGACCCTGAGTTCAATCCCCAGTATATTAAAAGGAAAAATATATATAATTAAAAAAAAACTTATTCAAAATTTTATGTTATTTTTGTTGAAGTTTTACAGAAATAGTTAGAAATATGTAAATATGACTCTCCCTTTGTAAAAATAATTTACTAAATATTTTTATTGTTAAGGAAGTGATTTGGAACCATAAAAGACCATTTATTTTAAATAAATAAAAATATGGACAAATCAAGTACAATCAAAATTGAAATAGAATTTTTTCCTAATACCATGTTAAAATCTGCTGATTTGTGTCTCATTTTAATATAAAAAAGAGAGACAGGGAGACAAGTAAGAATACATGACTTATTTCAAGGCAAAAATTAGAAGCTGAACTATGCAAAGTTGGTAAAAAACACTAGTCAAGTGCTAGCCAGTAGTTGTTTATCAGAGGCAACATGTAAACATCACTAAAGCCAACTTTAAGAAATTCTTTTCAAAGTAAAATAAGTCAATAAATTTAAGTAAACCTGTTATTTTTATTCTCTGTTTTAAGCTATATTTTTATTGGCAGTGTGATTCTCCTTAGGCAACTCTATAAACTAATTAGACCTTTTAGCAATTCAAATCCAAGCTTGTAATTAGGATACATTGAATTCTTATTATTGCTTTTAAATATTAAGACTGTTAAAATAACATTCGAAGTCTACTAGTTGTATCTGCGCTCTACAGAAAGCTTTTCTGTTGTTTGAAAGTGTCAGTATTTTATCTTTCCCTAAGACTTGGGAAAACTTCCAAACTGGTGCTTAGACACAGCATAATTTTCTTTCTTAAATTTTGAGCCAATATAATGAATGGCCTTTTATTCTACTTAATGATACAAGCCTAAATTAAATATCAACATTTCAATGGCTGGTCATAGTATTCTTCTGAAAGCCTGTCTTTTATGTAAATTATGTATAAACTAATTTGAATATGAATTCATTGGCAACTTCATAGTGCAAAAATAATGTAATTATCAAAGTTTTGCCAAGGGGACAAGCAGGAATTTTTGAATGGTTTAAAACCCCAGATAGTAACTTTGTGAGATAACTTTTAGTAGACAAATCTGTGAATAACACTGAAGCCTCTTTAGGGTTTTTCATCTGGCCTGTTGTTGAACTGCTTAGTAAACAACATTACGCTGCCTTATGGTATGCTTTTGTTAATATAGTAATTAAAGAAAAAATTAGTATAACTTATATAAGTATTGATAAAGTTCTACTTTGATAATATATTATACATTTTAATATCTTTTAATTTTACATATCATTGTCAAATAAGAAATTCATTTTAATTGCTTTTTGTGAAGAGTTTTAAAATGTATTTCCTCAATGTATTCATTGATTGGCTTTCATTTAACAAGATTTTATGCCACATAGTCTAGGTCCCAGGAGTGTAGCAATAAACAAATGAAAAGATATAATCTCCTGTGAAAATTATATTCTAGTGGGGGAGATAACAACAATACAAGAATAATAGGTATTGGGTTAGATTATAATAAGGGCACTGGAGAAAATTAATGTGAAAAGTTTGTAAGTTTGATAAGAAATACCAGCAGTAGGTAATATTTAATATTAAATGTGGAGGAGGATAGAGAAGTATTCACTGAAAAATGTAAAATTTAAGTAAAGCTGGATGAAGGTGAGGAGGGATCATCTCATTAAAATGAAAAAATAATAATATGAAAAAATATTGAGCATCTATTGCCATTAGGGAAATGCAAAGCAAAACTACATTGATATTCCATATCAACTCAATAGAATGGCTATTACCAAGAAAACAAAACTAACAAATGCTAGTAAGGATGCAGGGAAAAAGGAACCCTTTTACACTATTGATGGGATTATAAATTAGTGCCACCACTGTGGAAATCAATATGGAGGTTCCTCACAAAACTAAAGTCAAAACTACTTTTATGAACCAGTTATACTACTCTTTGGTAAATATCTGAAGGAATCAAAGTCAGTAAAAAAGAGATACCTGCATACCCATGTTTATCATAGCACTATTCACGATGAGGAGGCCCATCAATGAATAAAGAAGCTATGATATGGATACACAGAGGAGTATTATTTAGCCAGAAAGAAGAACAAATTCGAGCCATTTGCATAAATACTAATAGAACTGGAGATCATCATATTAAGTGAAATAAGCCAGACAAGAATACTTGTCTGTAATAATAATACAGACAAGTATTACATGTTTTACCTCCTATGCGGAATCTAATAAGAAAGAAAAGATGACATGAAAGTAGTAGAGAGACTATTAGGGAAATAGAAGGGGGCCAGTGAGAGGGGGAAGGATGCAAGATGGTAATATGGAGTATGAATATGATCAAAGCACATTATACGCATGTATGGATAGTTCACAATGAAACTCCTTGTTTTTTGTACAATAATATGCATTCACTGCTAGCTATAATTCTGAAAATGAAAAATTTTAGGTAAAATATTCTAAGGACCAAATGTGTAAGAAAGCAAATTTTCTAGCATGTCTCTAAAACAGCAAAGATACTAAGATGAATCACAGAGTAATGATGATGATAAAGGAATGAGAATGATGTAAATAGTTAAAAAGATAGTGGGGAAAAGTAAGATTACATAGATATGACTTTTCTGTAAATGAAATGATGAGCTTTTCAGGATTAGCATAAAAGAAAAGTCTTGTATTTTGACATGATCATTAAAGCTCTGTTGATGCTATAATGAAAATGAACATTGCTAAACTAAAGTAAGACCATTTAAGAGTCCTTACGAGCATTTTAATAACAATGCTCATAATGGTGTATTGGAGTAGATAGATGCAATGCCAGTAATGGAAACTACATGGACAAAATTTGCTGAAAAATTAAATAGGACATGTTTTTAAAAGGAGATAAAAATTACAAGATGTTTAGATAAAAGTACTAGTGCATATTAATTGAATTAGTTGAAACTGTAAAAGTAACATTTCATATGGGTGTGGCAGTGGAATGATAAGAACTTAGAGTTGAACATGTTAAGTTTCAGATTCAGGTAATGATCTGAGTGAGACAGGAATCCTGTTAATTTGACATAAGCAGGTTTACATTTTATTTAACAACATTAATCATGCTACTTTGTTAAGAATAGACTCAAGCAAAAGGGAGCAGAACAGGTTAATGAAATGAATTGGAAGTAGGAAATTGGCTGCTTTCTCAATGTAAAAATCATATGTAATGAACACATTATTCATGACTGCAATGGGTAGATGTATATTGGTTAGTGTTGGAATCTGAAAAAATAACAAGTTAATAAATGAGCCTTGAACTAATGACTTTTGGAGTTGAGGACTTTTTTCTAAAATGTCTTCAGGAAATATGACTCAAAAAGAATAAGTTCAGCTATTACTTACATAGTGATTATACTGGAAAACATTAAAGCAATGTCTCACCAGCAAATACATAATAATTCTGATTTTTTGTCATAACTATGGTAGAAAATAGGGAAGTTTCTCTCAGGTGAGAGGGTAAATTGGCCTAAGGAGAATGAATGTTCCACTGACTTCAGCTCTTTGGTGAGTTCTTAAGGAGATAGAACCAAAAATAAACATCAAATTGTATGAGTAAAGGTGCTTCAGATAGTTCTCTAGGAAGCTCAATTTTGATTTATGACTTTATTTTCCTGGGAAAAATCACATTTGATAAAGATTGTTCACTCAGCAACAGCATCAGATATAGGAATTTCTTAAGTCATCTCTAGTGTCCTCAAGCTTTCATTTTCTTTTACTTTTATACAACTAGTAACATTGGGCTAATGAATAATGTTGGTCTAATAGTAAGTTGAGTGAATTCAGTCAAGAATTCTACATAAAATATTTGCTATTGACCACTAACAAACAATTGATTTCAAAGTACATTCCATTAAAGTCAAGAATATGAACATGAAAAAGTTTATATATTTAATATGTTAAGTCTCCCTGGCTACCTAATTAATACTGATCTACTTCCAGCCTTAGTGAGCAAACATGCACATAAGCATTTAAAAAGTCTGACTAAAGTGTGCCTGAGTATATTCTCCTCCTTTTCTTATGCTTGCTAGACATTTGTGAAGGATTTATACTGGATCGTATTAAAAAGACCCAATATAATATACTTTCATCAAATAAAATCTATTAGGTAGCATAAGTACCTAATTATGCTATAAGAACCTATTATGGAAAATTGAGAACTGAGAGGCCTGCATTTGTTAAAGATTGGACAGTGTAAGGAGAGAAGCGGTGTGAGAGAATACCCTCAACCAGGTATTAGTTAAGACCTATTGTCTTCTCTTCATTGGCACATTAAGCGATGAAACTAATTTTGTCTTCATTTTATAGTCATTCCTCAGTAATGTGAGTTGACATTGTTCCAACACTTTGCCTTCATTTGGAAGAATTGAAATCTCCTGCAGTGATCAGTTACCAGAGACAAGAAACATAGAAAAAAAATAGCAAAATTTGAAGTCCCACTTAACTCTCTACCCTTATTCATTGTTTCACATATATCAATGTTTCTACATAATATAAAAAATTTGAAATATTAAATATTACTTTCAAATTAAAAGTGTATGTGTTATTAGGCAGGTTTAAATAGCCATTGAGCCATTCCTATTTCCCCACTCTTTTTCAGTTCAGGGGCTGTAAAGGGACATGCAGATAAGGAACTGGGGGTATCCAAGTGCATCTAGTCAGACACAAAAGGAAATTAAATGTGATTATTTGCTCAAGTATTACACTTATTATTTAAATAAAAGTAAATGGTAACTTAAATTTATATATATATATATAGCTTTATATATATATACATATATGTATGTGTGTGTACATATATATATATATATGTATATATAAAACCTAGACTAACTGATATTCTAATTCATTCATGTGATAATCAAAAACTTTTACTAAGCATAGGTTTACCTGTACACAAGAATTTCAATATTTGGCTGCTTTCATTACTTGGACATGTACATTTTTTTTTGCTTGTTTGCTTTTTTGTTTCCTTTTGCCTCTGCTAGGAGAAATTATGGAATGTATTATGGTAATAAAGGAGATACTATAGTTTGGATCTGAAATGCACCCAAAAGGTCGATGTGTTCAAAGCTTGGTTGTGACACTATTAGCAAATGGTAGAACATTTATCAGGTAGGGCCTAGTGAGAGGAAGTTTTGGTTCACTAGAGGTATGCCCTAGAATGGAGTATTGGCCCCTTCCTATTTCTCTTTGCTTTCTGATGGTCATGAGGTGACCCTTTGCCAGTCAAGTACCATCATGTACTTCCTCACCACAAGTTCAAAAGCAGCAGGGCCAAGCAACTTTGGACTGAAACTTCCGAAACCGTGAGGTAAAATAAACTTTTCCTCATTTTAAGTTGTTTATCTCAGGTGATTTTTTAGAATTAGTCAAGGCATAGACTAAAATATTTAGACGTTTAAAAATTTGAAATATCTGCGTCCATGTGTCATAGAACTTAATATTGTTACAATGATAGCATTTCTATATTTTTTCTTTTTTAAAAATTGAAAACATGGTCTGAACATTTTTATGGAAATTAAATGGATTCAAAATAGCCAAATAAATCTTGCAAAGAAGTTGTGGAACTCACAGTTCTTTATTGCAAAACTTAGTGGCCAGCAAACTACAATAATCAACATTGTGAAACTGGCATAAGAATACACAAATATATCAGTATCTAAGCACATACCATTAAATTTCCCCACATGAGGTTCTGAAAAATTTTTTTGTCACTTTCCACTTTCAAACGATAGTATGTTTGTTTAATGGCATTGTTTGTAACTAGAACTGATTTCTTTTGCTTGTTCCTTTACACAGACATAGGAAATACTCCCTGAAGTGCATGAGATGAAGGTGAGATGGCAACGTAGAAATGTTCCATGAGCCCCTTTATGTAACATATTTTGACTTTAAAATCTGTTATCTTATACTCTTTTATGTACTGTTCTCACTTAACAATGGAGTGCTGCTAATGTACTCAAATGTATGGCTTTAAATAAGCTTAGATATTCAGCTTTAAGATAGTAGATCACATAAAAATTTAGAAGTTCATACAAATGGCCTCAGTCTCAACCAGCTCCAGTATTACTCCAGAACTAGTTCTTTCAAAGAAGAATAAATTTGTATATCAACTGCTTATATTTTCTCTAAAGTACTGACAATATATGCAATAGTTCACCTGTATAACTCTTCTTAAAGCATTCCTCTTTGCCACAGGTACCTCACACACTGCTCTGCTGAATCATATGCCAAGTGCCAGAGCACCTTACTCCACAACTTCTTACAGGTAGATCACATTACCCACATTGTTGAAATGAAAAAAAATTATCACATGAACTTAGTCAATAAAATAGTGGTAAAATTTTAAAAGATTAGCTTCAATTTTGAAAGACATTCTACTGTAGGTACAATGCTATTGGACGAAATAGCATGCTGTGGACAAATCTGATGAAATGAAGAATCAATTAGTGTGGCAGGCTTCGTTGTTATTTAAAGAAATTGCCATAGCCAGCACAACCTTCAATAACCACTACTCTGATCAATCAGTACCCAGCAAATTAGAGGAAAGACCTATACGCGTCAAAAGAGTATGACTTCTAAAGACTCAGATAACCATTAGCATATTTTTAGCAAAAAAGCATTTTTAAATTAAGTTATATAATTTTAAACACAATGCTACCTCAATGTAACATAAATATAAATTTCATGTGCACTAAGAAACCAAAAACATTGGGCACCTTGTTTTATTGCCATTTTCTAAAATCTGTAATAAAATAGCCTCCTCCATAGAAAATCTTAATTAAGCTTCTTCAGAGACCCTCACCATAATTGTTCTTAAACTTTCAGCAAGAATTTCCGCAAAAGAATTTTCAGGTGGGAAGTATGCTGTGGAAGCAGAGTCTATAAGAAAACTGACCCAAGGCCTTCACAGAGGCATTTGCATTAGCAGAGAAGCTGGCAAGGAAGGGGGAGATCTCTTCCTTTCTCAGACACTGATTTTCACAGTGTCCTTGGCCTGAATTTGTGGCTTGGAACAGTAGAAAAAAAATCTACTGTCATGTGGACTTCTCCAGGTTGTAAGCCTCTGAGCCCCTCTCCGTAAAACTGGCTATGAAGTTCTAAAACTTTCTGAACTCGAGGTTCAAAGGGATTGACTGATAGTAGCAAAATATTTTTTTCTTCTCTGGATCTGGCTGCAGTCAATAAACCTGCTTCCTGCTAATTCCTCGGTGTCCAGCCTTTTCTCTCCCACAACAAATCAACCCACAATATCTTCAAGGTATGCCTTTATATCCCATTAAGTAAACAGTCCCTTATCCTTCAGATTGCCCTTTAAAACTTATAACAGGTAACAGCTTTGTATTTATTCACTCCAGAATTCTTTACTTTCTCTTGTGCTTTTCTTAAACCCTCTTTCTTCACTTTGTAAAATATCATTGAACACAACCAAGTTCAGTGTATTCTTTCTTAATGGGATTCTGAAGAAGTGGATTTTGTCATTGAGCTTCAGTAAGTCCACAATCTTACTAACGAAAATAAATTATATTTTTAAAATTTTTCCTATGCTCTGATATTCTTATTTTAGGAATAATTTAACTTGTTGCTTTAAGACTTGGATTAGGAAAATTTAGATTATTATTTTTCTTTTTTATTTGTGATTTTTTTCCAGTAATTTCTTCTTGCATTATGTTACTTTATTTTTTTTGCATTATGTTACTTTATTTTTTTCAGTTACTTTATTTTTTTCTCTAACTAGTTTTGATTAATTTTCCCATTATTTTTCCAGATGATTATTCATGAATGCCTCTTACTTGAGAATTACTTTCCTACTTTGTATATACATATCAATCATCATCACTCATAATTTAGACTACTTTTCCATTTTCCATTGTCAAGAAACAGCTTCTGCTTGAACTTTGAAATACAGATTTCATTTCCTCTAGTTTCACATGTGATTTCTGTTGATTTTAATATAGTGTTCAATCCTTCTGCTAAAAGTCTAGAGAATCTGCTATTTTTCTCATTTCTTCTTGGGCTTTTCTTTTGTCTTTTCAATGTTTTGTACATTATGATAAATTCTTATTTTTAGGACCTCATGGGTATTATTTTAAAGAGATTAGAAATAAGACAAAGATTAGAAATAAGACAAAGATTAGAAATAATACAAAGACACCTACTTTGTATAGCTCTGACTTCTGGTAGAAAACTAAGAGTTTCTTTACAAGTTTTAAAATTAGTGTTCCCCTCCTATTTAAAAAAATGTTTCAGTGACACAAAAACGGTTTCTGGCACAACGTTTTTCTCTTCCTGATTATAGGCTATAAAAAAAGATGAATTTATTCTGGGTCATGGACTGATTGCCCTTTGTCCTCTTCTGATCACGCCTTCTCTGAGAGAATTTCCTCTTTTGTCTAAAACTGGATCTCAAATTTTGAGGTCGAGCTCATAGCAGAAATCTGACAGTGGTGAATCTATTGTAGCTTTACACTTGGGCAATGTGGGAACACCTGCTGCCCCATTACATTTTTATCAGTTTGCCAAGCACACATATGCTATAAAGTATCCAAGGAGACTTGTAGCTACTCATGGTGGGCCTGATATGGCACAACTGTGATCCAGTATGTACAG
>CM053408.1:76154715-76181853 GCA_028644305.1 Xerus rutilus | reverse complement strand
GTGAGAGAGGGCATCCCTGTCTTGTTCCAGTTTTTAGAGGGAATGTTTCCAATTTTTCTCCATTTAGAATGATGTTGGCCTTAGGCTTAGCATATATTGCTTTAACAATATTGAGGAATGTTTATGCTATCCTTTGTTTTTCTAGTGTTTTGAACATGAAAGGGTGCTGTATTTTGTCAAATGTTTTCTCTGCATCAATTGATAGAATCATGTGATTCTTATCTTTAAGTCTATTGATGTGATGGATTACGTTTATTGATTTCCATATGTCGAACCAACCTTGCATCCCTGGAATGAACTTCACTTGATCATGGTGTACAATTTTTTAAATATGCTTTTGTATGGTAATTGCCAAAATTTTATTGAGAATTTTTGCATCTATATTCATCAGGGATATTGGTCTGAAATTTTCCTTTTTTGATGTGTCTCTGTTTGGTTTTGGAATCAAGGTGATACTAGCCTCATTAAATGAGTTTGGAAGAGTTCCTTCCCTTTCTATTTTATGGAATAATTTGAAGAGTATTGGAGTTAGTTCTTCTTTGTAGGTCTTGTAGAACTCGGCTGAGAATCCTTCTGGTCCAGGGCTTTTCTTGGATGGAAGGCTCTTGATGGCCTCTTCTCTTTCCTTGCTTGTAATTGATCTGTTTAAGTCATGAATGTCCTCCTAATTGAATTTGGGTAGGTCATATGTCTCTAGGAATTTGTCAGTGTCTCTAGGGTTTTCTATTTTACTGGAATATAAGTTTTCAAAATAGTTTCTGATTATCCTCTGTATTTCAGCAGGGTCTGTCGTGATATTTCCTTTTTCATCATAAATTTTGGTAATTTGGGTTTTCTCTCTCCTTTTTTTTGTTAGGGTGGCTAAGGGTTTTTCAATTTTATTTATTTTTTTGAAGAACCAGCTTTTTGTTTTATCAATTTTTTGAATTGTTTCTTGTGTTTTAATTTCATTGATTTCAGCCCTGATTCTAATTATTTCCTGAATTCTACTTCTTTTGGTGTTACTTTGTTCTTCTTTTTCTATGGCTTTGAATTGTAGTGTCAAGTCATTGATTTGTTGAGTTTTACATCTTTGAATACGTGAGTTTAATGCAATGAACTTTACTCTCTGCACTGCATTCATAGTGTCCCAGAGATTTTGGTATGTTGTATCAGAGTTCTCATTTACCTCCAAGAATTTTTTTATCTCTTCTCTGATGTCTTCTGTTACCTATGCATTGTTCAATAACAAATTATTGAGTCTCCAGGTGTTGCAGTGTCTTCTTTTTTTAAAACTGTTATTGATTTCTAGTTTCATTCCATTATGATCAGTTAGAATGCAGGGTAGGATCTCTATTTTTTTGTATTTACTAAGACTTACTTTGTGACATAGCATATGATCTATTTTGGAGAAGGATCCATGTGCTGCTGAGAAATAAGTATATTTGCTTGTTGAAGGATGGAATATTCTATATATATCCATTAAGTCTAGAGCATTGATTGTTCTATTAAGTCTTGTAAATTGTTTAGTTTTTGTTTGGAAGAGCTATCCAGTGGTGAGAGAGTTGTGTTAAAGTCACCCAATACTATTGTGTTGGGGTCTATTTGATTCTTGAATCTGAGAAGGGTTTGTTTGACAAACATGGCTGCCCCATTGTTTGGGGCATAGATATTTAAGATTGTTATGTCTTTTTGATGTATGATTCCCTTAAGCAAAATGAAATGACCTTCTTTATCCCTTTTCACTAACTTTGGCTTGAAGTCCACTTTATCTGAAATGAGGATGGAAACTCCTGTTTGTTTACACAGCCCATGTGAGTGATAGATTTTTTCCCATGCTTTCACCTTCAATCTGTGAGTGTCTCTTTCTATAAGATGAGTCTCTTGGAGGCAGCATGTTGTTAGATCTGTTAGATCTTTTTTTAAAATCCAATCTGCCAGTCTGTGTCTTTTAATTGCTGAGTTTAGGACATTGGCATTCAATGTTATTATTGAGACATAGTTTGTATTCCCAAACATTTTGGTTTATTCTTAGTTTTTAACTTGACTGGGTTTCTCATTTAATTGACCTTTAGTGTAGCTCTTCTCTCTGCAGGTTTTCATTTTTATTTTAAATTTCCTTCTCATGGAATAATTTGCCAAGAATGTTCTGTAGTGCTGGCTTTCTTGCTGTTAATTCTTTTAATTTTTGTTTATCTTGGAAAGTTTTTATTTCATTATCAAACCTAAAACTTAATTTTGCTGGATATAAGATTCTTGGTTGGCATCCACTGTCTTTTAGCACTTGGTATATGTTGTTCAACAATCTTCTTGGTCTCAGGGTTTGGGTTGAGAAATTTGCAGTGATCCTAATTGGCTTCCACCTATATGTAATCTGGTTCCTTTCTTTTGTGGCTTTTAAGATTCTCTCTTTATTCTGAATGTTAGGCATTTTCATTATGATGTGACTTGATGTAGATCTGTTGTGATTTTGTACATTTTATGTCCTATAAGCTTCTTGTATTTGATTATCCAATTCATTGTTCATACTTGGAAAGTTTTCTGATATTATTTCATTGAATAGATTGCTCATTCCTTTGGTTTGGAATTCCATGCCTTCCTCTATCCCAATAATTCTCAAATTTGGTCTTTTAATGATATCCCATAGTTTTTGGATGTTCTGTTCATGGTTTCTTATAATCTTCACTGTGTGGTCAATTCTATTCTCAAGGTTAAATATTTTGTTCAGTATCTAAGGTTCTGTCTTCCAAGTGGTCTAATCTGTTGGTGATGCTTTCTATTGAGTTTTTAATTTGGTTTATTATTTCTTTCATTTCAAGGATTTCTGTTTGGTTCCTTTTCAGAATCTCTACCTTCTTATTGAAGTGATCTTATACTTCCTGTATTTGCCTATGTATCTCTTTATCAGAATGATCTTTTCCTGACTGGTGTGCTCTCTTATATCATTCTTTAAGTCACAGAACATTTTAATTATGTACATCCTGAACTCCTGTTCTTTCATTTCTTCTGCTGTACTGACCATGGGTTCTAATAGTGTAGTATCTTGGTTTGTTTGAGGCACTTTCTTCCCTTGTTTTTTCATGGTGTTTTTGTGTATTTCCTTCTAGCTCTGCTGGTCCAAGGTGTTATAGTTTTTACTCCTATAAGGTTATAGTTTCCCTGCAGGGTTTCAATACTTCTTCTTTAAAGGGGAGATCAATATTGATTGATCTCAATACAAACAATATATAGTTTCAAACCAAGTAGCTCCTAATAGCTCCTAAATACATTTACAGTTTAGTCACGATATACAACAATTATGAGTTCCTTTAACATCTATTATGTAAACAATGGGTTTGCACAAGGGTCTATAGTTTCTGCTGGTGGGCTAGGGAAACTTGAGGGTGGGATGTAGGATAGAATGTTAGGATAATAGGAAGTGAGGATATGGTTATTAGATCCTAGAAAGCATGAAAAAGAAATCCAAAAGAATTTGGCTATTAGTAGAAAGAGCAAAAGAGAGTTGGTGAAAACCAGTAAGAAGGAAGAAAAGAGTAAAGCTAATGAGGAGACATTATAGTAAGAGAAATAAAACATATGCAAGTGGGAATTATGAGACTATATAATACCATTTTAGTATACTGTTCAGATATCCCAGTCTACTGTATCCTACTGTATAACAAATACTTGATTTCACAAATGTTGGGGATTAGAGGGTGGGAAAAGAGTGAGAGAGAAAAGAGGATAGAAAAAAAAAGAAAGAAAAGAAGAAAGGAAAAAAAAAGAAAGAAAAGAAGAAAAGAGCAGAGAAATAAAACAAAAAGATTAAACAAAACAAATATTAGGGGGCTGGGATTATGGCGCAGTGGTAGCGTGCTTGCCTAGCACTCATAAGGCACTGGGTTCGATCCTCTACACCACATAAAAATAAAATAAAGATATTCTGTCACCTACAACTAAAAAAAATAAACATTTTAAAAAAACAAATATTAGGAGAAAAGGATAAAGGATAAAATAAAAAATAAGAATAAAAAAATAAAAAATAAAAAAAAAAATTAGGTCTCAAATAAACAGATTTGCTTCCTTTCACCTCCAGTAGGTGGCGTTGTGCATTGTTTACTGGAATTTCCTCTCTCAGGTGAAGAATGTTGTAGGTGGGGGTCTTACAAAGAAGCCATCTGCTTCAGCAACAGGGTGAAGGGCTGGACTTCTGGTGGTCTTGGATGCAGTGGAGATGCAGTTTCACGGTGTGCTGTGTTGAAGCAGAAGTTTGTTGAAGTGAAAGTTTGTCCCCAGGTGCTGTCTGGCATCCCCTAGTGTAGGAAGTTCTGCCCTGGTAAATGGAGATCCACAAAGAACAGTAACAGGGGTCCCATGCTCACATGAGTCGTGTGTCCACAGGAGCAACTGCTAGGGGTCCTGCGTGATTGGGTGGGCGCTGGAGCCAGGTACCCTGTGTAGAAGCAGGCCCCACCCAGGCGAATGCTATTCCAGAGCACTGGGCAGGGGCTCTGAGCCGCTGGCAGCTGTGTTCCACTGCGCTCACCAGCAGAAGTCATGCTGCTTGTGGCAATCGCTGCTACCTGGTGGCCCTGCGTACACGTGCGAGTGAAATTCCTTCAGGGGCAGCTGTAGGGTGATGTCCAGAAGCTGGCTGGGTGATGGTATTTCCACTACTTCAATCTCCAGTTCTGGAGAGACTGAATGCAGTGTCTGTCTACGCCATCATCTTGGAACCTGAATTCATTTATTAATTCTAGAAGTTTTCGGATGGAATGTTTTTGATCCTCTAAGTATAGTATCATGTTGTCGGCAAATAATGATAGTTTGATTTCTTCTTTTCCTATTTGTATCCTTAAAATTTTTTCATCTGTCTAATTGCTCTGGCTAGAGTTTTCAGGACTATGTTGAATAGAAGTGGTGACAGATGGCATCTCTTTCTTATTCCAGGTTTAGACGGAATGCTTCTAATTTTTCTCCATTTAGGATGATGTTGGCCTTGGGTTTAGCATAGATGGCTTTTATAATGTTTATGTATGTTCCCACTATCCCTAGTTTTTCTAGTGTTTTGAACATGAAAAGGTGCTGTATTTTGTCAAATGCTTTCTCTGCATCAATTGATAAAGTCATGATTCTTATCTTTAAGTCTATTGATGTGATGGATTATGTTTATGTTGAACCAATCTTGCATTCCTGAAATAATCCCACTTGATCATGATGCACTGTTTTTTAATATGGTTTTGTATGCAGTTGCCAAAATTTTATTGTTAATTTTTTTATCTATGTTTATCAGGAATATTGGCCTGAATTTTTTTTTTCTTTGATGTCTCTCTGTCTGGTTTTGCTATCAGGGTGATAATAGCCTCATAGAATGAGTGTGGAAGGGTTCCCTCCTTTTGTATTTTATGGAATAATTTGAAGAGTATTGGTATTAATTCTTCTTTGTAGTTTGTGTAGAACTTGGCTGAGAATTCATCTGATACTGGGCTTTTCTTAATTGGTAGGCTTTGAATGATATATTTTATTTCTTTGCTTGAAATTGATCTGTTTAAATTGTGCATGCCCTTCTGGTCCTGTTTGTGTAGGTCATATGCCTCTAGAAATCTGTCAACGTGTTTGAGGTTTTTCATTTTACTGGAGTATAAATTTTCAAAATAGTTTCTAATTATCCTCTTTATATCAATAGTGTCTGTCATAATATTTCCATTGTCATCACAAATTTTAGTAATTTCAGTTTTCTCTCTCCTTTTTGTTATGGTGGCTAAGGGTTTGTCAATTTAATTTATTTTTTCAAAGAACAAGCTTCTTGCTTTGTCAATTTTTTGAATTGTTACTTTTGTTTCAATTTCATTGATTTCAGCCCTGATTGTAATTATTTACTCTCTTGTGCATTCATTGGTGTTGGTGTGTTCCTCTTTTTCTAAGGCTTTGAGTTGTAATGTCATGTCATTTATTTGTTGACTTTTTCTGATTTTAATAAATGAGCTTAATGCAATGAACTTTCTTCCTAGTACTGCCTTCATAGTGTTCCAGAGATTTTGATATTTTGTATCAGAGTTCTCATTTACCTTTGAGAATTTTTTTTATCTCTTCCATGATGTCTTCTGTTATCCATATGTCATTCAGTAGCATATTATTTAGTCTCCAGGTGTTGGAGTAGCTTCTATTTTTTAATTTATCATTGATTTCTAATTTCATTCCATTATGCTCAGATAGAATGCAAAGTAGTATATCTATTTTTTATTTTATTTTATTTTATTTGTTAAGACTTGCTTTGTGGCATAATATATGATCTATTTTGGAGAAGAATCCATGTACTGCTGAGAAAAAAATGTGTATTCATTTGTTGATGGATGAACTACTCTATATATGTTGGTTAATTCTAAATTATTGATTGTTTTATTGAGTTCTGTAATTTCTTTGTTTAGTTTTTGTTTGGAAGATCTATCCAGTGGTGAGAGAGGTGTGTTAAAGTCACTCAGTATTATTGTCTTGTGGTCTATTTGATTCTTGAAGTTGAGAAGGGTTTGTTTGATATACACAGATGCCCTATTTTGAGGGTCATAGATATTTAAGATTGTTATGTCTTGATGATGTATGATTCCCTTAAGCAGTATCAAATAATTTCTTTATCCCCTTTCATTAACTTTAGTTTGAAGTCTACTTTATGTGATATGAGAATGGTAACCCCTGCTTATTTACATGGTCCGTGTGAGTGATATATATATTTTTTCATCCTTTCACCTTCATTCTGTGGATGTCTTTTCCTGTGAGGTGAGTATCTTGGAGGTTGCATGTTGTTGGACCTTTTTTAATCCAATCTGCCAGTCTGTTTCTTTTAATTGATGAATTTAGGCCATTGACATTCAGGACTATTATTGAGACATGGGTTGTATTCCCGATCATTTTGGTTTATTTTTGTTTTTTAACATGAGAATTTCTCCTTTGATTTGCCTTTTCTTCAATGTAGTTCCTCTCTTGCAGAATTTCATTGTTGTTTTTAATATCCTATTAGTGGAATATTTTTCCAAGAATGTTCTGTAGTGTAGGATTTTTTTGCTGTAAATTCTTTTAACTTTTATTTATTGTGGAAAGTTTTTATTTTACTATCAAATCTGAAACTTAATTTTGCTGGATATAAGATTCTTTGTTAGCATCAATTTTCTTTTAGAGCTTGGTATATGTTGTTCCAGGATCTCCTGGCTTTTAGAGTCTGGGTTGAAAATTGTTCTTAGATCTGAATTGGTCTATATGTAATCTGAATCCTCTATCTTGTGGCCTTTAAAATTCTGTCCTTATTCTTTATGCTAGGCATTTTCATTATAATGTGTCTTGGTGTAGATCTATTGTAATTTTGTACATTTGGCATCCTATAAGCCTCCTGTATTTGATTTTCTAATTCATTCTTCATGTTTGGGAAATTTTCTGATATTATTTAATTAAAGAGATTGTGCATTCCTTTGATTTGAATCTCTGTGCCTTCCTCTATCCTGATAAATCTTAGGTTTGGTCTTTTGATGTTATCCCATAATTCTCATATGTTCTGTTCATGGTTTCTTACCATCTTCACTGTGTAGTCAATTTTATTTTCAAGATTATATATTGTGTCTCCATTGTCTGACGTTCTATCTTCCAAGTGATCTAGTCTGTTGGTGGCACTTTCTATTGAGTTTTTTATTTGATTTGTTTCCTTTATTTCATGGATTTGTTTTTTGTTGTTGTTTTTCAGAATCTCTTTCTTTCTTGAAGTAGTGTTTTGCTACCTGCATTCACTCTTTTATCTCTTTGTTAAAGTGATCGATTTTTGCCTGATTTTGCTCACTAAGGTTATTCTTTAATTCACAGATTATTTTAATTATGTACATACATTCTGAACACTTTCTCTGACATTTCATCTACTGCACTGACAATGAACTCTACTGTAGTTTCTTGGTTTGTTTGGGGGCACTTCCTTCTCTTGCTTTTCAAGTTGTCTATGTGTCTTCCTCTCTCACAGTGCAGATCTAAGGTACTGTAGCTTCTACCCTAGAATCTTGTAATGCCTCTGACAGTTACCAATTCCTCACCTTTAAGGGAGAAGCCAATGTTTACAGCACTCAATGCAACCAATATGTATTCATAAATCAATTAGCTTCTATTTTGACATTTACAGTTTTGTCACTATAAACAGAAATGATGAGTTTGGTTACCTTGTACCACATAGCCCACAGTTTTGCATAAGGGTTTACCATTTCTAATGTTGGGAGGGGTAGGCTGTGATGTTTATGAGATAGGATGTGTGAATATAGAGGTATTTGATTATAGGACTAGTGAAAGTGTAATCAAAAGAAGTTGGCTGTTAGTAGAAAAAAAAGAGAGAGACTCCATGCAAGCTTCTCTTTTGCCTCTGCAATAGGATGGTGTCTGCTAGTTCAGCAAGTAGAGATACCTCTGGTGCAACCAGGCCCACAGGGACCTTGGTGATGGTTTTCCAGGACCTGGCTGTTGTCCCTAGATGGAAGTTACCATTCACCTAGTTGTTGGTGGCAGTGGCATGAAGCCTGAATGTACCTTGATGTTGGGCTTCCAGGCCCCAGTCAGTATCCCAAGGTGGAAGCTGCCCCAGCTAACGATGTCAGAGGTGGCAGCAGAGGTAACCCAAGATGTCAGTGAAGGTGTTCCAACCACTTTTGGAGATAAGGCTAGAAGAATGGCCTGTAAGATGGCATTGGGTGGCCTATTTGGTGATGCTGTAGTGTTATGTGCAGTGTTGCAATGGACAGCTGCCTCCTTGCCCTGTCTGATGTCCTATGGTGGAGATTACTGAGGGAGGGCTATGGCAGTGGCTGCAATGTCACAAAATGGAGGTGGGTTGGTTGGAGTCACATGTTGATAAATAGGGAACCCAGCATGGGGCTCCTCTCCTCTGGTGGGGTGCAGGTTGTAGGTCAGGCCTCTCTGGAGCAGCCTTGGTGATGATCTTCTGTGTCCTAGCTATTGCCCCTAGATGGAAGTGTCCATGTCCATGGTTGTTGAGTGAGTAGCATCAAACCTGTAAGTACCTTGGTATTGGCCTTCCAGCCACCAGGTGGTGCCCCAAGATAGAAGCTGCTGCAACTAAAGATTGTAGTGGCAGCAGCGAAGGTAAACTGAGGTGGTGTTGGAGATGTTCTAAGAGGGCAACAACCACTTTTAGAGATGGGGCTGAATGGGTAAGCCCAACGATGGCTTTGGGAGGCCTGTTTTGAGATGCAGCACTGTGGTGTGTGGGTATGGTGCTCAGCATGGTGGTCAGTCCTGTGCTTGGGCCTGGGCTCCTCACTGGTTGGTGGGGTGGTCTTGGGCATGCCTGGCTTCTTGAAGGGATTGGCCAGGATGTCCTAGGCCTGCCTTGGCTCTACAGAGATTGGCAAGATTGTCCTGGGCTTGCCTGGGCTCCATCCTCCTCTTTTATTCTTGATTGTCAGTTTACTATACACAAAAAGTCATTGTTATCAAAGTTAGAATATTATTATCAATTAAAAAGACATTGATCTGATACTAGTAGCAGATAAAACAGTTTTATGTAGGTTCCTCTATTAGCCCCTTAAAATCAGTAAAGAGTAGAATTTATAATAATTCACTTATTCTATATCAGTATACTTGTTAATAAATCACTTGTATCACATGTTGATTCCATTTCTCTGAACAAACACTAATACATGGATAAGACACCTAACAATTTCCATTCATATTTACTTTTCAAAAAATGTAAGATATAAATAATTGGTAGCAATACAACAAAAATGTCCTATAAACTTAAATTATTTTACAGACATTATCAATGGAATAGTACTGAAAGTAGATACACTTTACAAAACAATATTATATGCCTATTTTACATAATGGTTTACCAACTAAAATTCAGACTATAAGTGTTCTTCTAAGATAAACACATAAGAAAAGTCCATATAATTGAAGTATGTTAACTAATATTTAGAGTAGTAAAATAGTTATAATTCAGTAATAAATTATGTCAACTTACCTTGTGAAAGCATTATAATTTCAGAATAATTTAGGGATTAGAAATATTAAAATACTTAAAATTCATTTCAAAAAACAGATGGTGTATTATAATTAATCCAGATGTCTCATACACATGAAAAAACATTTTTAGATTGTTTTAAAAATACTAGTATTATTAAAAATATAAAAATATATGTTTGTTACTGTTACCTTTGTAAAAAAATGTTATCAGTAAAACAACAAAAACAAATAAAGGAACATTAAAAGGGAAAGTAAATGCTTGGAGAATTAGAAAACATTAATGAAGAAAAAAACTATAATATAAGATAAATTTCAACTATTACTGCCAATGAAGCAGAATCATCAAAATTTATGATAGATAAAATATTAAGAGAGCTAAATAAAATTTTTCAGAGGAATATAGAGAAGATTCAGGAATAGAAAACACTACATTATTCAAAATGACCCTTGTAATAAAGAAACTAATAAGTACTGGTGAGTCACATGATTAATTGACGTCTAATACCATAACCATTTATAACCTTGATAACATAACTTCTTGAGGAAGGAAAATTGAAAATACTTAAAAAATAATACTTAAGATGCTTTTCTGAATATCTTAACTATCTTAAAAAAGCATACTTAAGATGCTTTTCTGAATATCTTAACTATCTTGGAGGCTTATAGATATTCAGGTCATCGATATGATTCTTGGATACAAACTCTGCATCTTTCTCTTATTTTATTAGGACACTAATGCATGGATATTTTCTTCATCTGACTCCTTAATTATTAAGCAGTAATTAAACAAAATACAGGTGCTTGGGGAAATTTTCATCTTGTACTTGTTCACATGGTTGTGTAGTTGTAAATATTAAGGATAATACTTAATGAAGTATTTTTTGGTTGATTTATTATTTTTTTTTAAAATTTCATCAAAATAAAGGAAGAATAGAAGGTGCTAAATACTGTGATTGCTTTTTAGTACTTCTGGATGTTTTAATGAGCCACAGAATAAAATTTGTGGATCTGTGATTATTAGTTTGTTGTCAAACACTAACTCTTACATTTTTACGAATTTTAACCTATCACTGTACCTTCAGTATAGAATAATACAATTTTTCAGGTATATCAGAATATTAGTATCACATGGAGACTGCTCTTTAAAAAAATATTATTCATTGATCTTTGGCCTTGTAGGACACTATATATATATATAAACAGAAGAATTAACTTTGTTAGATTATTTTAATTTTTTGGTGATATTGTGGAATATACTTTGATTTTAAGATTTTGAAGTCCTATATTTTTGTCATCTGTATCAATTAAAATTCTTAAAAAGATACTGTGTTCAACAAAACAATTTTTATTGGAAGACAGAAACAGGTAAGATTTTTATATTGGCCAAATTTAGCTCAAGCTTTGATTTATACTAAAGAAAACTAATCATTTGAAAATGATAGTTAAATACATTTTATGGGTGACTTTATTTGAAAAGTAGCTTTACATAACTATTTTATTTTTATTTACAGATAATTGTTAAAAAGTATGGATATTTATTTTGTATTTTTTGTTTGGGGTCTCAGATTGTTGTGTAAACTTTAGAAACCTAAATGATTAAAAAAATTCCATTAAAACTGATTCTAGGGGCTGGGATTGTAGCTCAGTGGTGGAGCGCTTGCCTCGCATGTGTGAGGAACTGGGTTCGATCCTCAGCACCACATAAAAATAAATAAATAAAGATATTGTGTCCATCTACAACTAAAAAAATTAAAAAAAAACTGATTCTATTTTGTGGAACATTGAGAACATGATTCATTTTATTATAAATTTATATTGATTTCTGTTTTAAAATAAGTGGATAAGTGAACTTTCCATAGAACTATGTCTTCCATATTTTTTATTTGTGACTTCTATATAAAAATCACTTTATCCCTATGTGATGTTTGTACTCTTGTCTTAACTGCATGATGCTATTTGTATATTTACCATGAACTTAACAAAGATTGATGGAAACAATATACTCAAATGCATAAATGTTCAAAGAGTTAGTATTTGCATTTTATATAGCAATCTTCACAATTATGATGTAGATGGTTGAGGATTAAAGTCTGGTTTTAATTCAGATTTATAAGTAAATACCTAATACTCTTAGTCTTGATTTTTAAGGGTGAGAGCTTTTGGATATTGCTATGCTATTGCTATCATATTGAGTTAGTCTCCCCCATTTGTGTCCTTTGTCCTCAGTTTTAGATACGTCTTATCAAGCTCTCATTAAGCTGTACTGCATGGAATATCCATCATTTTTTAGGTCAAATACTTCTGTATTCTACCGTGGTCATGTACAAAATTCTTGATTCTGTCATCACCACTTGGGAATTCAGTCCCAAAAGTCAAAGACTGAATTTTTTCTGATATGTGGAAGCTAATCCAAAATAAGGGACAGGGGATTAAAAAAATAGAAGAAAGAGCAGTGTAGTAGACAAAGGGGGATGAAGGGAAGGTAAAAGGGATGGAATAAAGAGAGAGTGAAATGAATCTGACCTAAATTTCCTATGTATATATATGAATATGGCCTGGTAAATCTTACCATCATGTACATCCACAAGATATTAATTTTTTAAAAACATCTTTAAGTATACAGCAGAAAGATAGGTAAAACACAGGGAACAGGGAAAAGAAGATAGGAGAGGAAAAAGAAGTACTGGGGAATAAACTAGAACAACTTATACTCCATGATTTTATTATTATGTCAAAATTAATTCTAATGTTATGTATAACTAAATAAAAAAATTAAAGAAAAAAACAAAAAAGAACTACTATAAAAATTAAACATGCTGTAAATTTTCCATTTTATCAGTAACTCCATGTTTATATGGGCAGTCTATAATAAGGTCATTTCCTTCCAAGGACCTCAATTAACATAAAAGTAAATTATTAGGCCACTGCTTTTCCATTAATTGGTCTAACACATCCTTTCTGTGCAATATTGCCATAGTAAGAATTACACATTTTGCTCCCACTATTTTTGTTTTTTTCTTCTTTTGTTAAACCCAATCCTTTCCATGATTATCTCTCAATAAATCTTCACTAAAAAGCATTAATCCAAGTATACTCCAGTTTAAATTAACCACTCTGTATTTGAGCTGCTTATATAATTACTATCTACAATATTTAAAAGATGACAGAATCTAAAATATCAACAATCTATCATTTATGATGTTTACTATAAATTAAAAATGTGGTAGTCATACAAAACAAAACAAAAAACAAAAAGCCAGAAAATGTAACTCGTACTCCTGGGGAAGAAAAACATTCATTAAGAACTTAGTCAAAACGATTTACAAATGAAAACAATAAACAAACACTTTAACAAATATTAATTAGTTTTTTTATATTAATGGAAAACATGTTCAAATAGTTAAAAACTATGTCTGAATAATCAGATGAGGAACATCTGCAAAAAAATATAAACTATAATACAACAACCAAAATGGACAATCAAAAAAAGCATAATAAAATAAAAAATTGGGTAGGGGTCATATTATAAACAGACACACATATTTGTATATAAATATATATGCTTATATCACAGAATATATGTATGTCTACATAACCAACTTCTGTAGTACTAAGATCGTATTGAAAATGAGGTTAGAATAAGAGAAATCATTTAAACTATTAGACCACTATATCCATATAATTAAAATGCTTTTTGTAAAGCAAACATTTATTTTCTTAGTTCTATTTATGTCAGATTTTCTTTATCCACTGTTATTTTTGTAAGAATTATGAATGACTGAATTTGAATCATTTTTGAGTTTTGTATAGATTGAATATATGATAAGTTCTGTCTTGTCTTTCAATTTACACTTTGGAGTTAGAGGTTTCCCCACAATTCTAAATGATGAAATAAATCCTTAACAAAATAATTCAGAATATTGAAATTTTAAAAGATCAAAAACCTAAAATTATGATTCAGAAAAAATAAATGAATTAATTAAAAGATAGTTACTTTAAGGAGGCATTTAAGAAACAACAACAAAAAAGTGACAGAACACTTTATAGGGTTTTTTTCACAGTATAATGGACAATAATAAAACTTATATTTAGCAAATATAGCATTTGGGCATAGTAGTAAGAGTTCAGTCTGTGTAACAGTTATGATCATATGTACCATATTCATGATAAAATAAGTCAAAAAGCAAAATGTATATATGTGTATCACTGTGGTTGTTATTTGTGAACACCCAGCATTACAATTGCAGTCATCTGAAATACCATGACAGACAAACTAAGCCTTTTGATAAGATCAGTCAAAAATAACTGTTTCCAAACTGGAGATTGAGAGGGTGGTAGTAAGATCTAATCTAAGTTCCAAGTTCTGAGAACCATAGAAACCACTGGCATGTGTAACTGTCAATCCAATGATGAAAATCTGAGGACCTCTTTGGGGTGCTCATATAAGTGATATCAAGCCTAGAGTTATGATGTTCAAGGCAGCAGTACAAAACACTGTCCCAGCTTTCAGAGAGAATAATTCAACTGTGTTGTTCTTTCAGGGCCTTGGACACTTAATTGTATGGTGCCAACCCACATTGCTGGGAGAGGAATGGTAGCTGACAGTTCTCAACTGATTTTCTTGTTGAAAATTTCTCTTGGTTGAGGATGCTACATTATCAAAATTGTTTTCTCCTTTTGTTTATATGTGTGAATATAAACAGCCTGGCTCCTCACCTCAGTTACAGATAGGGCTGAAAGGCTATCCTATCACCAGTCTTCCTCACAGATGAACTGAGATACTTTATGTGATTCTTTCTTTTCTTTTTCCTCTCTCCCCTCCTCTCCCTTCCCTCCCTCCCTCCTTCCCTCCCTTCCTCCCTTCCTTCCTTCCTTCTTTCCTTTTTTTCTCTGTTGACTTTACTTATTCAACTCTTAGAGTTTTCCATCCTATTTTTTAATATATTGAATATACATGTCCTTCTCAAACCTTGCTTCAAGAGAAATTAGACATATGACTGCTACTTAAATGACTAATGCATAGAAAGTAGACTTTAAAAGGGAATTTTGTAACTAGTTTACCTAACATGTGGCTGGGAATGAGACCCCCATAAGTGGTGATGAATGAAGAAGTGTGTTTTCTAAAACTTTTATAAGCGGTGACCTGAAATAGTTTGCCAATGAAATGGAATATACCTAAGGGTAAAAAGTATTATGCATCTGAGAAATCTGAGGTCTGAAAATTATATGGCACTGGATGCTTGGGAAATCCATGTTTTGGAGGAAAAACAAAGACTAGAGAAAATTAATTATCCACTAAAAGTTAAGTTTGAAAGCCAGAGTATATTTTAGGTAATATATATGTAGACTGCAATGTTTAAGATCATACGCTTATCTTAAAATTTACTTTCATTTCTTCTCCTGGCCCAACAGACCAATTACTAAGTATGTGTCACAATATAATTCAGCTTAGGAAAGTTTGGTGTCTCCCTAGACAGACTAGGCCAACATTCTGAATGAATTAAACAACCTATTCACCAAGAACAAGCAGAAGTAAAGAGAATATATCAAACTCTGGGGAAAGGAGAAAATTGTTTTATTGTTAAATCCAAATTTTCAACAGCAACAACACCCATAACAACAAAACAGGGCATATAAAAAAGAGGCAGGAAAGCAAGACACATTTAAGAGAAACATATACAAATCTACGAAAATTGTGCCTGAATAAAACCCTGATGGCAGATCTACTAGATAAAGATTTTAAAACAATAGTCTTAAGGAGCATCAAAGAACTGAGGGTGGACATGAAGGAAGTTAAGCAAATGTTGTATAAATAAAAAAAAAACCTCAATGAAGATACAGAAAACAGCCTGGCGCGGTGGCGCAAGCCTGTAATCCCAGCACTTAGGGAGGCTGAGACAGGAGAATGGCGAGTTCAAAGCCAGCCTCAGCAATGGCGAGGTGCTAAGCAACTCAGTGAGACCCTGTCTCTACATAAAACACAAAATAGGGCTGGGGATGTGGCTCAGTGGTCAATCTCCAGTACCCCCCCCCAAAAAAAACCCATAAAATTAAACAAAAAATATATTGTAGAGCTGAAAACATAATAACAGAAAAGGAAAAATCACTAGAGAAGGATTCATAGGCAAATCTTAGCAGATGAAGAAAGAATCGGGAAATGTGAGGATAACAGAAATCACTCAATCTGAAAACAAAAGGAAAGAAATTCCAAGAAAAATGAACAGAGCCAATGGAAACAGAAGAAAACAATCAAGGGGACCAATGTATTCATTGTGGTAGTTTTAAAAAGGAGACAGACAGAAATGTGCAAAGAGAATATTTGAAGAAATAATGGCTAAAACAAAAGAATATTAATAGCAATAAAAGAGAAGACAATCATCACATATCAGTGATCCTCAAAGAGATGATCAGCAGATTTCAGATCAGAATCTTTGGAAGCTAAAAACAAAGTGAGATGGTATATTCAAAGGGTTACAAAAACATAATTGTTAACCAGGAATCCCATGCACAGCAAAACTATTTCTCAAAAGTGAGGAAGAAATAAAGACATTCTCAGATAAACAAAAGTAAAGAATTTTCTTACCAATAATCTGCTTAATGAGAAGTGCTCAAAAGAGTCCTATATGGCAAAATGAAAGGACCCTATGCAATAACTTGAATCTGTATGAAGAAATAGAGATTTCAATAAAGCTAAATACAAGAAGTTACTTAGCAGAAGTATAACAATGGTTTATAATTTTGCTTTTTTATTTTACATGATTTTATATTAATTATTATTTTTTACTTATTAGAATTATTTTAACTAAGGTTTATAAGTCTGCTTTTTTATATAATTGAAGGGAGTAATGCATTTAAGAGAATTATTAGTTCATGTTTGGGGACACAAACACAAAGTTGTAATTTTATGGCAGTAACAACTGAAAGTGGTGAGCACACAGTTGTAAATGAGAAGAGTTTTGTATGTTATTGAAGCTGCTGTGAATTCAAATTAGAGTGTGACAGCTTTAGGGTGGTAAAAATAATCCCCACAGTCAGTACAAAGAAAATGGCTAACAAGATAACGGAGGAATTTAAACTTTTCATACAAAAACTAGTTTAAGTGAATATACTTGGTAGTTGTTGGAAAACTCACTTTGGCTTCTTTATCTGTATACATAAAATCTATGAGGCAGGAATGACAAGTGATAGGCATAGTGATTGCCCCCTTTTCCACAACAGAGGTAACAAATCAAAATCAATTGTGCTTTCTCAGGAGAATAGTAAAGAATGGTGACACTCTTAATAACCTGGATTATATAGTGGTGGTTGTACTCCTATGGTCATCCCACTTAATTCACCAGCCTGCTTCCCATAAAAACATGGTAGATTCTTGAAGATGATAAGAAACAACCACACATGCACACAAATTTTCATTGCTTCCTAATTGAAGCAGCTATGCCAGGCTTTCTGTGATAAAGTATGTTACCACAGCCTCAGTTCAATAGAATGCATTTATTAATCTGGAGAAATGCATTACTATCCATTGTTATCAGGAAAGTGAATAATGAGTTCATAATATATGTATTGGAAACCATGGATATTTGCAATGTTGTTACAGTGCTAGGTTTACTTGACACTGATTTTTGTTATATTCCAAAAATAATTGTCATCTGGCTACCCTGTAGACCATTGCCTTATCATATCTATGTCCTCCTGTAAATAAGGCCAGATAATCATAAATGGCAATACTTTGGACACCTTAGCATTTCAAATACTGTACACAGAGTGTAACAGAATTCCTATAAATTTTGAAGATTCTACTGTATCAGTGAAGGCTGTACAATTTTATTTAGTCTAGGGTAACAGAGATACTCCCCCAAATACAAAGGGTAAATTATTGTACCTCATTCCTTTCACTAGTAGAAAGTAGCCACAATGCCTGCCAAGGCTTATTGAGTTCTGGAGGCCACATATTTCACAGGATTAAAACTTTGAACCACACACCAGGTGCCAAAAAGATAGGTGGGACAAATGTAAGGTATATGGTAGCTTAGAACATCATCTTATTTCTCCCACAATTTCACTGGATTCTGTCTTTTTGTTCTTACTTAAGATGACATGGGTCCCTCATGACTTTTTGAGAAAAATATATTTCTATAGATGGGTCAAGGAAGAATGTGCACGTAATTTTTAAAAAGTGGATTGTAGTTTATGCAGTACCCTCAGAATTATCCCAACAGATCTCACTGAAGGAAATCCCTCCCAGCAGGGAAGAATTTTGCATAGTGTACATCATTACTCACTTGAGGAAGGAGAAGCAATTCAAAACAATAATGTATGCAATTCATCTAAAAGTACTGTCATTTTTTTTTCCAATTTCAGAACAATTTTTTGAGATTTCAAAATGTCTGCAGGTTTGCTGTTGTATAGAATTGAAAATAAGAGGAAACTGAAGGAAACCAAATCAAATAACTATACTTTCAGAATTTATAACTTCACATATCAGATCCTTGTCATCTAACTTCTTTTATTCCCATCTCTTTAGTCACTCAAACATAGGTGTCCTGCTTCAACTTTGACATATGGAAAATAAAGTATTGTCCTCCCCTAAATTTGTGTCAATGATTGGATTGTTCATTTTTTTCCCAAAAGGCATTAATATTTTCCAGACTTCAAAAATTAAAAAGATTCGCAATATGTTCTTTGCTTCTTTGCTTTGTTTTTCATATTTATTATATATGATCTTTTTTATGTCAGTTGTCCCTCATCCTAAATGATCATCAGTAAATCATTTGTTGACAAGCATACCTTTTGTGGAGGACACTAACATCTGAGGTACATAGGTTTTATGCATGAAAATAGGTTTGCTTTTCCATCTGTAGGACTTTAATGCAGAGGTTCATATTAATCAAGTCAGCACATGGACTGAGTTTGTGATTTGTTGTTGGGTCTGTTCCTATTCTGAGTGCATTTCAGCCATCAGACCTGTAAAGAAAACATGTGTCTTTATAGTAGAAAGTGGTTTACCAGAGCATGCTTATTTATTAAAGTACTCTCATGTTCCTGTTTCTGCTGTGTCTTATACAAGGTATCTTTGCAAGTTCTAATTCCTTACCTCTCTCTCTCCTAGCACTTGTCTTTCAAAGATTCTTTGATCAGCTGCAGACTAGGGCTGAGGCTATGACTCTATCTTTGTTATAAAGTCTCCAGGCTTCTGCTATCACCATTCCCACAGTCTGGGCAGTATATCCAGTATGTCTTTCCTTTTCCTGCCCACCACCTGCCTACAGTACCAGTGTCAATCTTTAATCTTAATAGTTACTTAAAGTAAAGTCAATTTTATAGTAAAAATATGTGCATAAGTTGAAGTTTAAGATTGTTTATCTAGTAGTGGATAGATTAAAAGTTTGAAAATTATCAATTAAGTGAAATATTTTTTCATAAAGTTGTTTTTGTGCTTATCTAATTTACTAATATCATTTCAGAAATAGGCTCCAAGATGTAAGAGTAAGTTATTTTTATAATTTTTATATGTTTAGCACACTAGTTTTTAAAAAACTTATGTAAGAGTACATTTTCATATAGTGTTGAAATACAAGAATTTTGTAATGATTCATTTAACTAGTAGTGAAGCACAGCAGAAATAGCATAGAGACTAATCTCACAATTGAGTAAAGATTATCATAGTTTTATTGTACATCAGGAAAATATTTCATACAAATTTCTGTGAATTTTACTCGACTGTGTTATAATACTTAAATTAATTTAACATGTTCTAAAATATATCTAAAAGACAAAAGTTAACAAAAGTTAACAAAGATGTAGGGAAAAGTGAACTCTAGTATACAGTTGGTAGGAATGTAAATAAATATGGACTTATTGAAAATACATTTTTGAAGTATTTTCAAAAATTAAATATAGAACTACTATATAATTTAACAATGCCTGTTCTTGGTGTATATAAAAAAATGATATCTATAAACAGGACACACCATCAAAATGGCAGAATAGAAGCAGTAAGTCTTCACTCTTTCCCACCAAACAAACAAAAAACTCCAAAAAACTAATTACAAATATCCAGTGGCAAAATCAACACCTGGATATTCAAAAACTTAAAACAGAGACTATAATGATTCCTCCAGCTGCAGAGCACTGACAATATATAAGTAGATATTAAGCAAAATCCATACTTACAACCATGACCAAACCACCCAGCTGATGGATCCATATGGAGAAGTCTCCCTTGTCCTACCAATCATATAGCTTCAAGACTGGAAAAAGTTAAGTCAGGATAGGTGGCATGTTTTACCATGGTCTTGGATTTCTTAGCAGGAAAGGTATCTTTACCAGTTTTGGGAAAGCATTGGCAACACATGTAGGGATAAAGTTTCAGAAGCTAGTTAATGACAAAAACTGAGCGTGGGGCTAGTTACTTCTAGTACAAAAATCTCTGGTGACTTTCCATTTTGGTCAGAGGAAATGCCAAATCTGAGAGACTTTATAATAAGAAGCCATGATGCAGGATGACTCACCTGTTTCTATCAAAGGGAATTCCAGGCTGGCCTCCAAGTAGTCTGAGTGCACCCTTCAGACCATTTAACTTGGAATGTTGCCAATTTCAATGTTTTTGTCAGATTCCTTAAAAATCTCAGATTAGGCCACCATCTAGTGTCAAAAGGAAGCAATAACTCCAGGAAGCAATGACTCTAAGTTAAGGAAATCTTGTAATCTGCAGTGAATTCTGAGCTCACCAAATGGAATAACTAATTAATTCTCATCATGTGGAGAGGGGAGGTTTAGAGACCAATAATTCAAAGCTGTTTCAAAAAAAACTAAGGCACTCTAGAGAACTAGAGAAGCAATTCAAAAATGTGTCAGAAAAATGGAGTGTGGGATAGATTTAATTAAAAAAAAATCAAACAAAATCTTGAGCTGAAAACTGCAATGAATAAAATTAGAAATGAAGTGGAGAGCCTCAAGAGCATACTAGATCAAGTAGATCAAGTAGAAAAAAGACACCCATTGAACTTGAAAATAGCCTAGTTGAAAACACAAGTCCAGAAGAGAAAAGAGAGAAGAAAAATGAAGATAGCCTATGGGACATATAGTGAAATAATAAAACAGTAAATTTAAGAATCATTGAAGTTCAAGAGGTAATTTAAAACTACAAAGCAATTAAAAAGTCTATTAAATGAAATAAAAGCCAAAATTTTCCTAAACCTGAAGAAAGATATAAATATCTATGTATAGGAATGTCAGATATTGACATATTACAATCAAATTCTCAAAAGACAAGGAGAAGTTTGTGTAAGCGGCAAAGGGAAAGAAGCAAATATTACAGAAAGTTCATTTGCTATGTCTAGCACTAAAATTCTTACAGAAGATTTTCCAGATCAAGAGGCAGTGAGATGATTATTCATACTGCTAAAGATTGAAAAACAAGACACACACGCACACACACACAAATCAACTAATAATACTATCCCCAGTAAAGGTGTCCTTCAAAACTTAATAGTCAGACTTTCCAGACAAGCAAAAACTGAGGGAATTCATTACCACATATCCAGCAATAAATGCTAAAGGGAATTCTCTAAACTGAAAGATAAAGATTCCAGTGTGAACTGAGAGAATAACTGAAGACAAAAAATACACTAAAGAATATATACAGAAAACTCAGAATAATCTAAAATGGTAATTGTAGTATGGGATTCACTTACATCAGTGGGGGGAGAAAACAGAACTATTAAAAAGGATTATAACCGATGTAAATTTTCAAGGGATAAGCAATATAAGAAGATGGAAATTATGTCATCAAATTCAAAATACAAGGAGTGGAATGGAGTTAAGGTGCTAAATACCTACATAAAAAAAGTAGAAAGAACTTAAATAAACAAGGTGATTTATTCTTGTTTCTTTTTTTTTTTTTGACCAAAGTTAAGTTGTTACATATAAAATAGCTTGTTGTAAGTAGAAGATGTTTTTGTAAGCCTCCTCCTGGTAACCAAAAGAAAAATTTATAGATACAATAAAAATAAAAAGCAAGAAATCAGAATACTACTAAAGAAAAATCACTTAACCACAATGGAAACTGTTAGAAGCGGAAGAAAGGAAGAAACAATGTTCAAACCAACTAGAAACCAGTTAACAAAATTGCAGTAGTAAAGCGCTTACTTATCATTAATTATCTTCAATGTTATTGATTAAAAGAGATTAAAAGAAATTAAAAGAGAGTCATTGAGTGGGAAAAAGAGATTAAAAGAGAGTCATTGAGTGGGAAAAAGAACAAGATTTGATTATATGCTACCTATAGGAAACTCACCACATGCATAAATACACAAACAGTCTAAAAATGACAGGATAGGAAAACAAAGTATTACAAGCAAAAAAAAAAAACAGGCATAGTAACCTCTTCTTACATTGAACAAAATAGTTTAAGCCAAAATTGTAAAGAAGAAGGAAATTATATAATGATGTCATGGTTAACATAGCAAAAAGTATAACAATTATGGGTATATTTGTGCATAATATAGGAGACTTCAACACTCCACTTTCATTAATGAAAAGACTTTTGAGACAGAAAATCAACAAAGAATCTTTTGAGTTACCATCTAACAGCTAAAATAGCACATAAAGCATTCTTCAGTATAGACCATGATGTTGGTCTATAATATAGGTGTTAGTAAATAAAATAAAAACCATATCAAGTAACTTTTTTCTGACCACAGTGGAAATCAATAATTAGGGAATGGTAGAAACCATAAAAGTACACAAACACTGAACACAATGTTCCTGGAAACAAACAATGGGTCAATGAAGAAATTAGAAGAAATGTTACAAAATTTCTTGAGACAGATAGAAATGGGAAAATAGCGTACCAAAATTGGCGGGACACAGAAAAAGTAATACTCAGAGGGAAAGTTATAAAGCAATAAACAATTGCATCAAAAAAGTAGTAAAAACTCTAGTAAATAAACTGACATTGCCCCTCAGGAACATGAAAAACAAGACCAACCTAAATCCAAACAAGTAGAAGGAAAGAAATAAAGATCAGAAGAGAAGAAACAAATAAAATGATACTAAAAAATCAATAGTAAGTTAAACAAACCAAAAAGTTAACTTTTTGAAAAGACAAACAAAACTAGCAAACTTTATGTTAGACTAAAAATTTTTTAAAAATACAAAAAATAAAGACTTTTTGAAAAAATAAAACTGATACATCTTTATGTACACTAAGAAGAAAATCAAGACTTAAATAAATATAAATTAAAAGGGAAGTATTACAACTAATATCAAAGAAATATAAATGATCATAAGTCTATGGTAAAAATTTATAAATTAAAAATATTGGAAAACCTAGAAGAAATATATAAATTTCAGAACACATATAATTTTTCAAAATGGAACCAACCATGAAGAAAAAGGAAAGCTGCACAGACCAATAACAAACAGTGAGTTTGAATGAGTATTAAATCTTTCCAACAAAGAAAAATCCAGGAATGAATGGTGTCACTACTGAGTTCTACATTGAAAAGTTCTTTTATTATGATCAACTGGAATTAATACCAGGGACAAAAGTGTACTTTAACACATGTGAATCAATAACATGTCATGTCAACAGGATCAAGGATAAAAACCATATGAACATTACAATAGATGCAGGAAAAGCACTTGACAGAATTCTACATTCCATCATGATAAAACAAACAAAAAACTTTCAATACATTGTCAGAAAAGTATCTGAACATAATAAATTCATATCTATATTGAGAATAAAGCTCATTGACAAAGCATTTGTCTTGCATGTGTGAACAACCTGAGAACCTAAAAGTATCTTTCACTCTCAGAATGGCCCACATTCTCCTTTGCATGCCTCTACTTTCCCACTTCAAGCCTCCACCTATTGTTTTAGCCAACAACTCCACTCATCCCGAGTTGAGGTCCCCCTCTCTGTGAACTCCTTGGATCTCTTCTAGTGAGAAGACATGCTATAGTTGCTTTAAAAGGTTGTTCTGAAGGGAAATGATTTGTAACAACTTTTATAGAGAGAGAACAATACTAATTGTAGGTAAATACATTCAGTAAATATATTGGTGAGGGCATTATAAGGGTAGGCTAAAGAAAAAGGGGAAATTTCTACCATTGGGATGAGATGGTATCTTAAAGCATTCTTCATAAAAAGATTGGTCTGGTCAGGGGTCTACTTTTTGTTAAGCTGTGAATGGTCTATTAAATTTGACATACATCCAGAAGCTCACCTAATAGAAGAATATTGGGTCAGACAAAAAAGTACTAGTTGTGTACTTTTATAAAAAGCCCTTATGAGATAAGCCTCCAATGTCTTGTAGTCCTTCAACAGACTGACTGTATTTCCTTGTAGAAGGAAAAAGTTGTTCATCTTTTGCTTATTTTAAGTAATTCTAGCATAATACTTTCTTTAAAAATGCTTAATTTCACAATATAATAATAAGATAGAAGATGAATCAGACTTGGTTGTTTATTCATTCACTTTTCAAATCTTCCTCAAATTATTGATTGAAAACACAAAAGGTATATAAACCAACCAACTAAAATAAAGTAATAAAAGCAATTATCCTTGAAGAATCAAGTTTAGGGAAGTCCACAATTGTCTTTTTGAATATTACACTTCAGCTGTAATCTCATTGCAATATAAAAAAAAATTATTTGCTACTACTTCTGCCAAAAATTAGAAATAATTTTGTTGAGAATTCATTGATTTTGCTTTGGTACATATTTCTTTCTGGGTATTGCTAGGATATTTTCTTAGAAAGATGTAAAATTGTATAACATATTTTGTGTATTTTAGTTATAAATTCAAAAACAATGTCATCTTAAAAAAAGAAGGATGAGTTTGAAGGAAAATTTAGTCTAATGTAGTTTAATATATTGATGACATATTATTTTAATGTATATGTATGCATATTGAAGGGAAAAGTAAAATTCCCCCTGTGAGCCCTGAAGTCTCACAGAAATAAACTGGCAAAGACAGAGTAATTGGAGAAAAGACATACAAATTAATTATGTGTACAATGGTAATCAGATAATATGATTAATTAGTAGTTAAGTGATTCAAAAGCGTACATACCTTTCTTTTTCTATAGGGAAACTGGAGAAAGGGAACTATACGCAATTTTAAGGGATTGTGATTGATTATTGCGATAAATTAATTTTGCTGGAGAGTGAAATTAGTTTGTAAAATAGATTCTTTTTTTAATTTGTATGTAGTCAAGGAGGAGACATTAGCTTGGAAACAAAGTCCATCCAGGTGCGGTTATATTCCTCAAGCTTCTTTTCTGAGATAAAACTGAGATTTTTGGCATAGGAATTGAAATTAATTGTTTATTTTTCAGAAATCAATTGTGTTTCCTTTCCAGTAATATAAATAATGGAATTACAGAGAGAAACTCTTCCTACTGTGGGTGGGCAGAAAACAGATCACTTTAGAGTAATCTAGATTTTCAGATTTATTTTAAGGTTTTGTTAGTTATGTTTTTCTTATCATGACCAAAATACTGGCCAGAACAATTTAAAGGAGGAAATGTTTATTTGGGACTCATAGTTTCAAAGGCTTAGTTCTTGGTTGGCTCACTAAATTAGTGGGCCTGAACTGAAGCAGGACATCATGATGGAGAAAAGTTTTTTACCTCATGGTTTCTGGTAAGGAGAAAGAGAAGGAGGAGCATAGGGGATATAGATAATTCCCAAGGGCATGACCCCAATGACCTACTTTCTCCATCCATTCTCCACCTGTCTACAGTTACTACCCAGTACAGTACTCCTTTTAAATTATTAGTCCATCAAACAGATTAATCCACTGATCAGGTTACAGTTCTCATAATGTAATCAGTGCACTTAAGTATATCTCCTCATTGTCTATTACATGAACTTATTAAAGGACATTTCATATGCAAACCATAAAAATGTTTTCTATTTTTTATTTCCTTCATTTTATTTATTTATTTATTTATTTATTTATTTATTTATTTATTTATATCAAGTGCCCAGCATCCTACCATAAATAGTCTTGGTCCACTCATAGTAAGATGAGAGTGCATCAGAACTGAACCTAGGAATTTAACATATTTAACATAGTTTAATATTAGTTAAATATTTCCATACCTCCTCGGTCTTCTCTGTTATGAGAAAAGATGTATAAAGTTGACAAGAGAAAAATGACATCTCTGAAGAAATGTCACAAGGATTTAAGAGAGAGAAACTACATTCTGGACCAGTGAATTCTTTGACATGTGACAGAAAAAAAATCATCATCTTTCAGTAGAGGCATGAAAATTCATTTAAGAAAGAATACACCTCAGGGGAGAATACAGGCCATTTTTATAGTAAAAGATGTGTTTGAAGTAAACTTGGTGAGAGGTAGGTATGGGAAGTAAACTTGTTTACTTTTAAACATGTAAACTTGTTTTCTTTTAAAGCAAACTTGGTCAGAGTTGGGTATGGGAAGGCATATAGGGATGATATGGGTCTGGTGATCTCAAGACAACTTATTATGGTTTTATGGTTTAGATGCAAAGTGTTCCCAAAAATATTGTTTGAGACAATGAAAGAAAGTTCAGTTGGATTGAGTTATGAGATTGAGTTATGATTGAGTTATGAGATCCTTAACCTAATCAATGAATTAATCCTCTGGTAGGGATTAACTGGTAACCATTGGCAGGTAGAGTGTGATTGGAGGATGTAGGTTCCTTGGGGTGTGCCTTTGGGGTATATATTTTATCCTTGTGTTTCTTTCTCTCTCTCTCATATTCTCTCTCTCTCTCTCTCTGCCCCCCCCCCCGCCCCCGCTTCCTGGGTTCCATATTCCCAGCTGCTTCATCAGCCACACACTTCTGCTATGATGTTCTGCCTCACCTCAGGCCCAAGGAAATGAATTTGCCGTCTGTAGACTGAGCCCTCTGAAACTGAGAGCTCCAAAATAAACTTTTCCTACTCTAAAATTGTTCTTGTCAGGTATTTTGGTCACAGTGGTAAAGAAATCTCAACAAAACAAATGCTTTGATCATTCTCAAGATCTTAGGATGAAGTGGTTTCCATTATTTTATTGGTAGATAAATTGGAAATTGCCCTAAAATGTATGTTTCTCAAAATATCTATCTATGCTTATCATATTTATTGGCAGGTTAATTAAGTTATCAAGATACTTATCATAAGCAAGTGAAT
>CM053408.1:76123519-76154215 GCA_028644305.1 Xerus rutilus | reverse complement strand
TTTTTTTTTTTTTTTGCTGTTAGCTGAAGAGCCCTATCAGCTGCCAGGAACTTCCCCAGAACCTTTCCTACATGGCCTTCTTCACATAATATAGCACCTTCCTTGTTCAAGACACTTTGGAAGAGTATCTGCTATTCTTTTCAATCTCCTTTAAAGATTAAACCGATTAGCTCAGGCCCACCCAGGCTAATGTCCCTTATCATTAATCAAAATCAGAAATTGTCTTAAATACACCTACAAATCTCCTTCATATTTGCTGTATAATTATTTATGAAAATATCATTCCATCATATTGATTGACCCCTCCTAACTGAAGGATATGGAAGAATAATCAGAGGGGCAGTTACATTTGTGCTCATTTTAAAATTCTGCATACTCTAATGCCTCATTAAAAATATCTGAAATGTAGCCGGGCATGGTGGCACAAGCCTGTAATCCCAGCACTTAGGGAGGCTGAGACAGGAGAATCACGAGTTCAAAGCCAGCCTCAGCAACAGCGAGGTGCTAAGCAACTCAGTGAGATCCTGTCTCTATATAAAGCACAAAATAGGGCTGAGGATGTGGCTCAGTGGTCGAGTGCCCCTGAGTTCAATCTCCAGTACAAAAAAAAAAAATATCTGAAATGTAAATCGCCTTGTTTATTGTTCTTTTGAGTGTGAAATAGGCTCAACACTTCCATTACATACTATTTAGAATCTAGAGAAGCTGTGATCTCAGCCCTCAAAATGTTCATGATTTGTGTTATTTCAGTGAAGCTCATGGATCATTTCAAAATGAGGAGATCTGCATGTCAGAAGTAGTTTCTTAACAATGTTCCATGTCAGTCCAGTGCTAGCCATAATCTTCTGGGATGTAGTTACCTAATCTGGGAATTGTTGCTGTCCTAACAGAAACAGTGTCTTCCTGATGGTGTTCTTTAAGCTAAATACCTAATGTATTTAACTGTTTATTTTTAAGCAATCTATTTTTTTAAAAAAAATTAATTCATGATTACTTCTTGTGGATCATGTACTTGATATATTTGCTGTCATTTACAAATTGTATTTTCATATTTACTTCTACTTATTCATTTTAACCTTTTTGTTAATTACATTTGCAATATAAGTAAACTTTATTTTTTTATTGTTACAGATTATTATCCAACATAGTTTTATGTCCTTTTACTCTTCCTTGATTCTCCAGAGTGGGAGTGGGAGGAAGTTATTTAGTGAATGTTGGATGTGGGATAGGTCAATGCATTTTCTTCAGCCTCACTGTTTTCTTCTTTTTTTTTTTCTCTTTAAGAGTTTATACCAGGATCTTACTCTTTTACTATTATACTTCAGCATATTTAAAACAGAAACATTCTTCTCAGCTGAGCATGTTTTTGAACTATTTTATTGGCTTTTTTCTATTTTTTTCTAGCTCTATCAAAGGGAAACAAGAGGTCTTATCCAATAATTTACTATCTGGTCAAATTACAAACATAGTAACTTTTAACTACCTGAGTTGATGTGGGTTATACTCTCAATTGGGCTTTAGTACTTTAGTAAACTTTGTATGCTCTAATGTTAGTGTACTTATTTTTCTTAATTTATTTTCCTTTTTCTTCAATCATTGAATTTATTGCCCTTTTCAAATAGTCACAATTTTAAGTGATTCTGTATATTGACATTTCTAAAATTTCTTTACTTTTTTATCATTATTTCCCTCTTCCAAATTTAATACTCTATAACTTTTCTTTCCTTCTATTTCCTCTTATTATTACATTTTACTGATTCATCATTTTTCCCATTATTTTCAGGAACATGTAGTTGTGATACTGTTATAATTCATCTTTCCTTTCCAAATATTTCAGGAGACTTCAGTTGTGTGACTTAGGCAACTTGATTTAGAAAAACACAAAACAAGATAAAAGATGCCTAGTAGCATATAAATATTAAAGATTTCCATAGTGCTTATAATTATTGTTACAAACAGAAAATTTATCCATTTTAACTTCATCCATAATAAAAAACATTTTATAGTCTCCTCTTTCTTGTAGAAAAATTCTTACTCGATTTTTGTAATTGAAATAGTAATACTACTTAAGTTAATGTACAATGAAAGTTGTAATCAAAAATATACCTTCATGCTATATATCAAAGGAGGAATTACATACAGTATGCTGTGAAGAGTAATCAAGTTGTCTCCAAATGCATATGACTATTTTGACTTTGCGACTATCCAAGCAACAACGCACATAAAAAGTTGATAGGCTTATAGGTAAAATGTGTATATAAGTAGTGGTCAAATAGATAGTGAATGTACATTAAATGGATAATTTTGAAATAAAGTAGGTATTCAGAGGCAAATTAAAGATAAGAAAAGAGGATTCTCTCATATATCCATCATATAGTGATCTTGAATCAATAATTTATTTAGCCCAAGTGTCTAAGTTGGTATTTCAAGATGTAAATATATCACAGTTTTCTTTTCAACATAACAGTTTAATACAAAACTATTTCTCATTTTTAAAAAGTTGGTAACCTTAAACAATTCACTTAATTTTTCTAAAAAACTGTAAAATTAACAATACTTGAAACAAAATCTATTTTTGAGTGGGTTGTGACTTTCTGTACATGGTCATACAGACTGAGGTTACAAATAATATTTTGGGGGATTTGACTGTATCAAGAATTGAAGATATTTTAAACTATTAATCAAATGTTGGTATTATTTTTATATTTTTAATTATATAGTTTTACATAATTTTTTATAATTTATAGTTGCTATTTTAATAGCTATCTAACAATTAAAAATTTTCACCTAAGTTGAATGTAAATCAGAAGACAAATGAACAATATTGGATTTAAATTTTTATTTAACAAACTAGTTGTAAAGTGACTGAAGCTGGATTTCTAATAACATTGAAAATATCTCAGGTCAAACAGTATAAGATAATTTTAAGACAGCAAAACAGTATGCATACTTTAGCTATTTCAATATTTATCTTTAGGAATCTCTCAAAGAGATTTTTAACAACTTCTCTGTTATGAATATAGATAATGGCATATTTAGTTGGTCTTTTTAATTATCTTATATCTATTGAATAAATATTGTGTCCTTTGGGACTGAAAAAAGTCAACTTGGTGTAAATATGCTGGTATTTAACTTATACTCTTATTTATTAACTTTTCCAAAATTATATAATCTCTAGATACTGCAATTATAAATATAAAACATATCATTTACAAAATTGACATTAGAAATAGAAGATATATCTAAATTATTCAAAATAAACAGATGAATTAAGTGACTAATAAATGGTATATATTCCCAGGGTATCTTACTTTTTAGATCAGGATATTATAAAATCCCTGTATCTATGTCAACGAATGGAAATATAAATAGCCAGTCTAGTAATATTTGCACTAAGAAAAAATTATTTTATAAAAATAAAGCAAATTTCAGTAAATAATAACATCAAAAGCTATTTGAATATAATTCAACTTAAGTTTAGAAATTTTTTTTTTCAATGTTGTTACTGAAATCTGAGATAAAATATTCAGGGAAATATTCAGGGAAATAAATGCCAGTTTATTTTCTGAAGTTTCATAGTCTCTTGAAATACTTATGTATGTATAATAATTATATGTTTTAAATAAATGAACCATTAAAGGTTTGAAAATAATTGCAAAGTAAACCATAAATATTTTTATGAGGAAAAAATATAAACTATAATCTACAGGTATAATATGTGCCCTACTTTTCATAGATAATCAAAATGATAAAAAAAGATTTTACCCTAAAGACTAGAAAATAGTGGAAAATACATATTTGAAATATCTAAAAACATTTAATTAAATACAATGGTAAAGTAAATAATCAAAATTGTATAAGAGAATTATAACAGAAAGGAGAAAATAAGATAAAATAAGAAAGTTTATTCCTCTCACTTATATAATTTTGAATTACTTTTATTCTTCTTAATAAAAAGTAAAATTAAAACCAAACAACAATTATATTGCTAGTTTCTGAAAATTAAGACCAAGTTTTGACACATGGCTCACTGCAATATCCTTTTATTTTAAATGCCTATAGTAATAAATCTTGATGTAACTAAAGTTGTCAAGTTACTTTTAAATGAGTAAAATTTCCAATTGACATTATTATATTAACCTAAATATATTATGTTATTTAATATTTAAAATAAATATATAAAAATGAATAATATTAAACAAGGCAATACAAACATGAAAAAGCTAGCATTTGTATAATGCACATATATTTTGATAAACAGAGATTCAAATATTTTTAAATTAAAAAGTCCACAGATTCAAATGCTTTTTATTTGCATGGAACTTTCACAAATGACAATGGAAACTAATTGTTCATTAAAATATATGAAAAAAATAAAGTTAATAGTTGGACATATTAAAATACACTTATTCAGTATGTGAGCAGAAAACCTTACTCTCAAGAAATTTTACAATTGGCTTAAACACTTTTTTTCTGTAATGAATGTATAATTTGACCTTTCTCTTTATATCTTTTACCCATTTTTAAAGTCAGAATGTAACGGAAGATGGAAGATGTAGTGTAGAAGCAGGCTGTATGTCTCAGCTTCTCTGCAATTCAGAATTGAAATTCTTGAATAACAACTATCCAGTGAGGGAATGTACTAAATAAAATTCAGTATTGAGCAGTCAGAGACTTGGAAAGTCTCAGAGACTATGGTTACTGGAAGAAAGAGTGAAGACGTTTAATAAAGTTTGAACTTGCGCTGGTCACTATCAGGGCAAATCAGAGGAGTGATTACACAAGTGGAGAGAAAGAGAGACATATCTGACAAAATTAAAACAAACACAGTGACAGGAGAGAAAGTCACTCTAAAATTAGTTGAACACAAAACAGCACAATGTGCAGCTACATGAGAAGTACTTCATTTTTCTCAATTTATAAGCTGAGAACTGTGGCAGCACTCTATCTTCTTGTAGCTCCCAAATCCCTGCTCCATAAATATTTACTTTAGGGAAATATAATCTTATGTATCTTCACCTTCCCTGAAGATTACATCAAATATTACTATAGACAAATGACCTGGTAGCAAACCGTGGGGATAACATGTACATTAAAATCATGGTGATAGGGAACATGCATAGGCCCACTGTGCTGACCCCGTGTTTTTTTTCCTCCCAAAATCAATTTAACTGCAGACCTGCCTGGCTTAAGTGGTCAGGCTGTGTCCTCATAACAAACTACCTGTTATTTGCAGGAGAAATTCAGGCACAAAATAATGTCAATAAGAGGAACCCAAGTTACCCTAAAAGGGGACATTTTTCTGTCCATTTTCACAGACCAGATCCTGAAACTCAGGCAGATAAAGATAATTCCTCCTAACCATAAAATCTATAAGAACTTATGCTTAAGAATACAATTAGAACTGGTCAGCATGGGCTAAGGTTACCTAGAGTTTTCATGACAGTGGGGACTTGAAAGTCTAATGTCATCCTGCTGTCAGTGAAAAGTCAAAAAGTGAGTCTTGGTGGGACTGTTTGGAAACTTCTCTGGGATTCCCAGTAAAACTAGAGTGCAGGAGAGGCATGCTATCCCTTTCTTCTCTGAGAGGACCTACTCTCTCCCTTGAGAGTGTCTCTTTTCCCTCAATCCCTTTATCCTTACAATAAACTCCTACCTGTTCCTCTGAGTGATATGTGTGAAAATTTTCTGACTACATTGCAAGAGTCAAGGTTTGCAGGTGGACTGGATTTTTGTGCTGCCTCAGTTTACCACATGGCCCCAGCTCTGTAACAATAGCAAGGTTTTATCTAGCAAAACCCACCAGCACAGAACAAATGGAGCAGAGCCCACTCTACCAATTGGATACATTGCTTCTCCCCACAATTGAGCTCTTGGGAAAAAAAAAAGTGCCCTACCAGTGCCAAAGAGGGTTTGGTTATCTGGACAGGGCCTTCCTGAGCATAAGCCCCTCTGCAAACCTAAGAGGCCACTGGTTCCCAAGCCAACTGTGGAGTTTTCAGAGCCTCTAGGTCTGAACTAGAGGAAGAATGCAAGGCCAAGCCTTTGTGATTAAACTGGGCCCACAGTGCTTCTCCTCTAATACCAAGAAAATCTTGATCATGAAAAACTCCCAGAGAGGCCTTCAGCTACTAGACTGGAAATTACACAGTCCCTAAGTGTACAGCTAATTCATAGACCTACAGCAGAATACCCAGCAATTGCCAGTTGAGGATAAGGGGTATAACAGATATATACCTTACAGAGACTGAATTTTACACAGCCTTTTAAAGCAAGAAATTGATCTAAATGTTGGAAAAAATAAATACACATTCTCCCATTCTATCCCTGAACCAAATGGTTTAAACTCTTGTCTTCACAATCAGAATCAGACAGAGTATATATAGCAATGGCTTAGAAAATGGACACACCTCTTATACCTGGCTGATTTCAAAACTGGAAATAACTGAAAGAAGTCTCCATATGTTAAACACCTTAGCAAGGAGAATTTTTTTTATGTGTTTTATAAATTCTGCCTATTTTGCCTTCTATGTGAGTTTCTTTGCTTTCTCATCATTGTTTGTTAGTTTATATTTTCTATAATTTTAAATATTTTAAATTGTTAATTGCATTTTCTGTCTCTTTTTTCTGTTTTCCCATTTGTATTTGTTCTTATTTTTTGTTTCTTTTCTTGTGTTTCTTCTTTCCTTTTCTTCCCCATACTTTTTTCTTTTCCTTTTTTCTGATTTTTTCTTTTCTCCTCTTCCTTCCTGTATCCCTCTATTTTTTAATAGTTTAATATTAATTTTACCTTTTCTGATACCTGATTTTTCAGTCTATTTTATATGATCACTATGTCTTTTTTAAGGGAATGATAGAGATGATCTTCAATAATCTTTTATCATGTATTGAAATATGATTTCCTTTAAAACTGTAGTTGGTACTAATGGTTATTTTCTTCTCTCAAAGCAGAACTGGAGATTAAACATAGCATTTTGAACATGTTGAGTGGGTAGGTTGAGGCTTAGGTAAACCTCCTTCTCAGGGTACATCATAAAGAGAAAATAGTTTACTAGAAATACCAAACATAACAATGCTAGAAATATCCATACTAAAAGAAGAGTCAATTTTGATAGATATTATGATAAAACAGAGGCAATAAAATGTCTTCAAAAATTCAAAACTCTCTAAGAACCACATCTGGAGGCATTGCAGTGGAAGACTGAATTAAAAAACTGATTATTGGAAATGATCAATGAGTTAAAAGAAGATCTAAGGAACGCATTTAAAGAGAAAAGGCAGGATATGGAAGAGAACTTCAATAAAGTGACAGATTCCAGAAAAGGATCAGGTAAAAATCTGGAAAATAAAAATTTCAATTTATTCATAAATAATTCAGGGGAGAATTTCACCAGGAGACTATTTCAAGGAAAGAAAAAAAAAAACAAAAAACAAAACTAAGTATAAACAGAAGACAAAGGGCTCTGAGACAAAATTGAACAGCCAAACTTAAGAATCATAGATCTTGAGGAAGGAAAAGAGACACAGACTAATGTCATAGAAAACATGTTCATTAGAATAACAGAAAATTTCCCTAAACCTGGGAAGGATTACGGGCATACAGATACATCAGATATTTTGAAATCCAAGTAGGACCAGAAAAGCACCTCCTCACAATATAGTATACTTAAGAAGTCCCCCTCGCCTGCTGCAAACAACAACAACAACAAAAACACTTTAAAGGCTCCATGAAATAAGTACCAAATAACTTATGGCAAGGAATCCATCAGAACATTAAATTTCTCAGTAAAAATTCTAAAACCCTGGATATAGAATGATGTATTTCAAATCCTGAAAAAAAAAGTCCTCAACCCAGATTAGTATATCCAACAAAGTTAGTTTATAAAATAAAGAATTAAAAATACACAAAAATAAGCATAAACTGAAGTAATTCATAACTACTAAGCCAGAATTGCAGACAATACTTAAAGAAATCCTATACAAAGAAGAGGAAGATAAAATTAACAAAGAGAACATGGAAAACAGTAAAGCACACTGGAGAAACAAATAAAAAATGAGAATTAGGGATGAATCAGACATTACAATAAAAGGATAGGAAGTAAAATATCTTAATTCTCCAACTAGAAGACATGGACACACTGATGAGTTTAAAGAATAAGACCCAATTTTATATTGTCTTCAAGAAACACATCTCAGAGATAAAGACATCCACAGACTCAAAGCAGAAGGATAGAAAATGAGATTTCATACAAATATAATAAAAAAGCAAGTAGGAATAGCCGCACTTAGGGAAAGCATACTTCAAGCAAATTTTAGTCAGAAGAGGCAAAGAAGATAATTAAACATTGGTAAAGGGAATCCACCAAGAAATTATTGGATTGTAAATATTTATGCACTAAATGTCAAGACACTCAATTTCATAAAACAAATAGTATTTGATATGAAGTGTCTGATAGACTCCATTGCAGTAACAGTGAGGTGTTTCAATACACTTGGCTCACTAACAGACAGGTCATGCAAATAGAAAATCAACATAAACATGTAAGATTTAAACCTAGATCAAGGAGGCCTAGCAGGTATTTACAAAATATTTTATTTAATAACAAGTGAATACAGCTGCTCATGAAATTTTATCCAAAAATCATTACATATTAGGTCATAAAGCAAGTTGTAGCAAATGAAACAAAACAAAACAACAACAAAAAAAACTACAGAAACTATACAAATATATGATGATTGATAAAAATCATTTTTAAGTGATGACTATATTATTGAATAAATGAAAGAAAAATTGAAAAATATCTAGAATAAATTAAAAATGGAAACATAATATACCATAATCTCTGATGCAGGAAAAGCAGAACTAAGAGAGAAGTTTATAGTTATGAGTGACTATATTTAAAAAAAAGAAAGGGATCAGACAAAATGACCTAATTATTCACCTTAAGGTCTTTTAAAAACAAAAACAAGCCTATCCTAAGCAAGTAGGATAAGGACATAATGAAGATTAGACATGAAATTAATGAAAAAGAAACTAAAATAACAATACAAATGACAAAACAGAGTTTATTCTTTGAAAAAAATAAAAAAAGGATAAACTCTGCCAAACTAACTGAACGACAACAACAAAGAAAAAATAACACAGAGATTGAAGACTCAAATTAATAAAATTAGAGACGAAAATGGGGATACTATGAGACACAAATAAAATCCAGTGGATCATCAGGGAACATTTTGAAAAGTAATCTACCAAATCAATTAGAAAGTCTATAAGAAATGTACAAATTTCTATACGCATATGACCTACCTAAACTGAAACAATAGGAGAAAGAAAACCTAAACAGATCAATTACAAACAATAAGATTGAAGGATTGTTTTAGTTAGCTTTTCATCACTGTGACCCAAATACCTGACAAGAATAACTTAGAGGAGGAAAAGTTTATGTGGGACTCATGGTTTTAGAAGTCATCTATGGACTGAGACCTCTAAAACCATGAGTCTATAAATCCTGTATTACAGGATACTGAAATAGGATAAAGATAATTGAAGGAAGCAAACAACAGATTATTACCCTCAATGAACTTAGACAAATAAATCTTCAATAAAATATTAACAATTTAAGTGCAAGTACACATTTAAAAGATCATACACAGCCGAGCACAGTGGCACATGCCCGCAATCCCAGTGGCTTGGGAGGCTAAGACAGTAGGACTGCAAGTTCAAAGCTAGCCTCAGCAACAGCAATTTAGCAAGACTAAGCAACTCAGTGAGACTCTATCTTTAAATAAAATACAAAATAGGGCTGGAGAGGGCTGGGGTTATGGCGCAGTGGTAGCGTGCTCGCCTAGCATGCGTGAGGCACTGGGTTCGATCCTCAGCACCACATAAAAATAAAATAAAGATATTCTGTCCACCTACAACTAAAAAAAAAAAAATTAAAAAAAATAGGGCTGGAGATATGGTGCAATGGTCGAGTGACCCTGAGTTCAATCCCTGGTACCAAAAAAAAAAAACCCAAAATAACAACAATGACAAAAACTATACACCATGATCAAGTTGGTTTCATTCAGAGAATGCATGGATTGTTCAATATATTCAAATCAATAAATGTAATACAATACATAAATAGAATGTAGGACAAAAACCACATCATCTCAATAGATGCAGAAATTGCCTTTAATAAAATTCATTACAAAACCTTTATGAATCTAGAGATTTTAAAAAAAGCTTACCACAATATTATTTAGGGTTCATATGACAAACTTGAACTTGGCATCATAGTACATGGAGAAAAACTAGAAGGATTTTCACTAAAATCAGAAACAAGGCAAAATTGTCAACTCTTACGACTACTTCTTGAAATTTTGGCCACAGCAATCAAGGAATAATAACAAATAAAAGGGATAAGAATAGGAAAGGAAGAAGTCAAATTATCCTTGTTTGCCGATGATATAATCCTTTATTTAGAAGTCCCTAAAAGTATTACCAAAAGACTTTTGTGAACAGATAAACAAGTTCTGTTAATCATTAACTAAAATATTGTTATACAGTGCATGACTAATTATAATTTTCCTTTACTATACATCTATAGCTATTATAATTCTATGTTTCCTTTCAACAGCTTCCTAATTATAGGAAAAGGAATGATGATAATAAAAGAAATGATGATAATTAAAATTTGAATTTTATAAAATACAAGAGATTTATTTCTATATCTTCTTATACAAAAATTGATCATCAAAATAACAGAGATTTTTAGATTCCTCCACTTTTTTATGATTTGTTGGTTTAATTCTCATTTAGTGGTGAATAATATTACATTATCTATCTCTATCTGTTCTAAAATATGGACCTTGGGTAGTAATCATGTGTCAGTATAACTTCATTAATTAAACAAATGTGCTACTCTAGCATAGGAGGTTTAAAATGGGATAGGTGTATGTACATGGAGAGAGTGAGTATATTGGATTCCTCTGCACTTCCTGTTTAAGTTTGCTGTGAACTGTTCTAAAAAATAAAGTGTATTTAAAAATAAAATATATATATGTACATATATGTGTATTCATACACATTATATATGCACATATGCAGGAGTACATGTGTATATAACACATGAGCTTCTGTGACTCTTAGAAAGTTTTAAGAAGGAGACTCATCTACATAGGAGAAGAGTGGCTACCGAGTGTTTATAATTATCCATTTCTGACCCTCCACTCTATATTGATGAAATTTTGGTAAGGGTATTCTCTTTTCTAAAGACCCCAGCTTTCTGCTTGCCTGAAGCTTGGACATGCATTAAGAGTGGAATGGGCTTTCTTATCAGTTTATCTTGAGAATAGACTAACCACAGAGGGATGCTTTCCTGTTTTAAGCATTGATCATTTCCCCTTGTTTGCTTGACTTCCTCATACACTTTTCCCATCCCTACCTATAAATGAAATGACTCCTTGTGTTTGAATTCAGATGCTTGCAGTTCTTGACTTTGTATTATTCTCCTATATTTCAATGTCTTTCTAATTAAAATTTCCTTATCTCAGTCCAGATTTATTCTTGGTAGTAAATATTTTTTTAAACGTGATTAAGGTAATGTGTTAAGAAAATAGTGATGTTAAGCTTCTTAAACAATTTTAGACCAAAAGGAACAGAGAAGCCAGATATTCCACATTCACATTTTATAATCAAAATTGTCATTTTAGAGAAAACAAGAGAAATTTAATAATTTGCCTGAGCTGTCCAAATTAAATTGAAGCATAACTTAATAAAATTCTAATACCCAAACTAATGTATCTATGCAAAGGTTCTTGCCACTTGCATGAATCTAGTGAGACAGGATATCCATGTAAGTTGAACAAACCAACTTTATTACTCGCAGTCATATAGTCTAGGATTCATGGGAGATGGTCCAAAAGGTCTCAGGATAACTGGCCAGTGTGGATGGATTTTTTTCCGTTCATGCTCCACATTTTATCTCAGCTGAGGAAAACTTAAAAGCCATTGGCTTACTGGATTCAAGTGCTCCAGAATATCCTGTTTTAGGAAGAATGAGGACATTTCCTGAGATGTACCAAACAATTCCTGTTTGCCTCAGGATGGTATATTCTGGGTACCTTCTGTAGCTACCCTAGAAAGTATAAGAATTCTGAAAATTGCTAATGGGAGAGACAAGAGCTGGGTTGGTCAAGTTTATCTGAGGACTTATCTGCCTATGATAGACTACCAGTATGAGAAAAACTCATACCTGCTTAGGATTAACTTCACTAATAATTTGTTAACATTTCTGACATATAGATATTTATAATTTTAATTTGTTTTTCTCTTTCATTAACGTATATTCATATATTATTTAAGGACAATGATATGTCATGAGAAATACATCATTAGGCAGTTTTATCACTGTACAAATATCATAGAGTGCACTAACACAAACTAACATGGCTATACTATCACTAGGTTACATAATCTTATGAGATCACAGTAATATATCTTTGATCCAACATTTGTGTGTATATGAATGTGTGTATTTATATATATTATTCAAGAATAAATACATATAAATATCAAAACAACACAAATATACATATGAATATGTTTGTGTAGATATAAATATAGATATATAGATATATAGATATATAAGAGAAAGAGAGAGAGAGAGAGATTGATAGAGAGAAGCAGAGAAATACTATAAGAATATTTGCCAAGATGCTGAAAAGGATATTATGAAAAATCAGGTACACTTACATATTATTGTAAAATTCAAAAACATTCTGAATTATAAATTATATTTGCATCTAATGTTTTAGGATAAGCCTTTGTAGACCCACAATTGCACATAAGAGTCTGTTATTGAATTTGTTTAAGGTGATAGAATACAATGAAATTACCCAATTATTTCTTGTGACCATTAATGACACTATTTTGCTAAGTAGTAAAAAACATTTTGTAGTTTGAAACAACGAATCTTACAAAATAACATTTAATAAGTGTTAAAAATGCTAATAAGTGTTAAAATACAAAAACTATATATATAAAATTTCCATTTTCATATAAAATTATGGTATACTTTTGAAGCAATGAACTCTTAAAATATGAAAATTAAGTCAAAGAAACAACTCACATCAAAATTTTATTTGAAAACTATGCATTTTCTGATAATTTCCATAAGTATTTAAAAATATTTACACTTCCCACATTATTTTTCTGTTTATTGTTAATTAATTGTTTTAAATATTATTTTGTTTTAAACAATTGTTTAAAACATTTAGTCTCTCATTTATTTTGGAAAATTCGATAATATTTTGGATACATGTTCCTTATAACATTCTTATATTTTATTTATTAATAGTTTTTATTGATAACTCTGTTAGGAAAGTTATCTTCTATACTTGCTTTACTGCAAATGCCCTACACTTCACTTTCTGATTCCATGTAGTTAGTCCCCAAGTTACTATTACAGGTTACAAAATAATCACTGGCATGTCTTATCTGGAGCTCTCTAACTTCTCCAAGCATGTCAGAAAACAGAACTAAACACATAACTTCCCTCAAAGATGATCTCAAAGACAGAACTCGTCCATTTCTATTTTTAGCGCACATACTGTCTTTTTTGAGATGTGGGCTTGCTTTGTTGCCCAGGTAGGGTTCCAATTCACAATCTTTAAGTCTCAGACTCCCAGGTAGCTGGAATCACAGGCATGTGTCATCATACCCAAATTCCACATACACTTCTAGAATGTGAATTTTCATCCTATAAAGAGCTGTTCATTTAAATTAACTTCTCTTGTTTCTGGGAAGGCTTGTGACTACACTATGGTCTTCATGGTTTTAAAAACTAGGAGAAAAAGACATAGAGCTTCTACTTAGTTATCTTTTGATGAAAGATCCCAAAGATTGCTTGTGAAATCCACATGCTATAAGATTTCCATGCTGGAGCAATTTCGGGTTCACAGAAAGCATCATTCATCAGTCACATGAGAGCACCATGATGGATGTCCAGCCCACTATAGTCTTCAGGTTATTGCAGTTCCAGCAGATATGTAACTGAACAACAGAAGACATCCCAAGTGACAATTGTCCAGTAGAGTACTGCCCAAATTCTTGAAGCTCAGAATCCAAGAGCATAATAGATTGTTGTTTCAGACTGCTAAAAAGGGATCATTAGGTTCTAAATATAGCAATTTGAAAATCATATTTTAATAGTGATAATATTCATAATGATACTATGCATTAAGATTAATCGAATTCTGCTCAAGGAAAATCACAAAATATTCATGATGATTAAAATATATATTTATGGTGTGGCAAGAAACTTCTATTTTTATGTAGCAAAGGTCTTAGTGTAACTTATCTTACACGTTTTATTCCAAAAAATGTTAAAATGTATTCAAATATCATGTTTAAAATTTATTATTAATTTCATTATTTTCTGTTTGCAAGGGACATGAATTAAATGTTACTTAAGTGACACAGAATGTATATTGGGAGAATAAATACATTTTCATAGCACACCTGGTGAGAGATCAAGCCAATCTAAATGCCTTTCATTTTAAAACTATGGTGTACTGAGAAAAGGAAGCTAACATAAAGACTTAACTTTGTATTTGATATACTTTATTGAATGCTTTACAAAATTATATATTATAGCTTTCTCTTCTTTCATTTTCCACTCGTACTTCTCATTAGAGTATATTTTTTATATGTTTTGCAAAGAGTATGCTCATTTTATATGCTTGTTTATTTTGTACAAATGAATGGCTTTTGAATTTCTTGCTGAACAGGTGGCATTAACCAATCAGTTATGGTTTGGATATTAAAGAGGTCCAGCTGTCAGACACTGGGAAGAATATAAAAATGCTGCCTGTGGTAAGATTACTTATTTATCTTTCCTGCATATTTAAAAAACTAAAGGTTATTTAAATAATTTATGTTCCATGAACCTTGACAAATGTGCAGTATAGCATGGCTCACATACTCAAGAGCACATTTAAAAGCATTTTGCAAAACTAAATTTATATCTCAATTGGAGTACAACTTTACATATATATATGTAGAGAAATATAGTATTATCCATATATAGTACACATAAAGAGTCTTGGAAGGAAGAACATAATAAACATTACAAGATGAGACTGTGTTAAATCTGATAGACTCTTAGCTCTCATAAAAGTCAAGAGAACATTTTGATAAGACTAATGTTTCTACTTTCAGAACCATTTCTGCAGTTGCGATCCTCATTAACATTGTCCTTATTGTCTGATAATAAAAGTAAATCTCTCAGAACAGGTAAAATATTGTTGACACGCTAAAATGGTTAGTGGTTGATGTGGATGAATAAGTGAAATACAGGTAATTTTTAGTGTAGTACACTTGTTCTATAGAATACTGTACTTAAGGTCACAAGACATTGTATACTTATTAAAACACTGTCTTATGGGATCAGATATAAGAAGGTAAGCAGCTTGAGATAAGAAAATCTAGTTGTATTACAGATATCTGAGAAAATCTCACTATTATGGGGAGGGAGATAGATGATGATCTGAGTAAGTTTAGGAATGAAAGAAGTCTGTATGACTGATGGGTAAAGAATCACACATATTCACTATATACTAAAGATAAAGAAGTTAAAGAGGCATAGATTAATAAATATAATAGTCATATATTTATATGGCATTGGAATAACTTTGGAAAAGGATGGCAGATGGGAGGAGATAGGATGAGCCAGGTTTGTTCCTGTGCAATTGAGAGTTAGCAAATAAGTAAGAAAAGGAAGACAGAATAACTCATATAGTGAAGAATTAGAACTGGAGACATCTGTGTGGGCTCATGTTAAGCATAATAAAGATATAGATGAAAATGCATAGTGTTATTCATAGATATATGCATATACATGGAATAGTTCAAATATAAATATGTAAGTTTGTTCTGTCACCTGAAAAAGATTAAGAGAAATGATTCCCTAGGAGCAATAAGTACATGGATCTGTAGAGACATCAAAAAAAAAAAAAAAAAAAAGAAAGAAAGAAAGAAAGAAAGAAACTTTTACATGAGAAAGTAATAGAAAATAAATGTATTCTATTTGTAACTTCAGGAGAAAAAAAATGACAAAAGTTTATAACTTAGAAAATTTACATAATCTCTAAATTTTACTTAATAATAGTGTATATTAATATACTCAAATTAATTTTAGTTCATTAAATGTAACAAATGCACAATAATAATATAAGATGTTCAAAAGAGGAAAAATTGATAAATATATGGGAACTTTATACTATCTTTTAAATTTTTCTGTAAAACTGTTCTAAAATAGAAAAAAATATTTAAAAAGTAAAGTTATGCTTAGATAATTCTAAAATATTCTCTAACATTATGGCAAAAAGTCAATGAATTTTCCATATAATCAAATATTCTGTGCACAATAAACATATTGAGATTTAAAAGTATAATATAAATAAAAAGTTGGGGAAAATCTGTGAATAATTTTTTTCAAATTATTAAACCATTTGAGAGTAATTTTCTTTATACTTTCCCATAAGAAATCTGTTTAGATAAAAAAGGAAAAATTCTTACACTTTATTTTGAACACAGTTAAGGGGAAATTACCCTGGTATTGTTATAAAAATGATTTTAAGACTAGTAGTGTTTACTTTAAGACTCCATGAATTAACTCACTGAGTAGAAAAATAATTGTTTTATATCAGCACAAACTTTTTAAGTGTGCTAAAATGGCTGCTGCCTTAGCTATATGTGAGCTTACAATTTGGATTTCTATAGTTTAACAAACAAAATCTATTCTGTGAATGCAAAGACAATAGTATCTAGAGCACATTTCCATGCACAAAGACAAAGACCATACATCCACCTATTAGTACCTTTGAACATTGTAAATGCTTTGTATGATTATTTATTATTTGGCAGGAGAAAAAGTATGAAAGAACCAGTCTAATTCATTGTCCAAGTCAGAAGATTTACTCATCCTTCATCCCAGGCTGGAAATGTCATCTGGGCTAGAGTACATGCTATATGTATATTTCATGTTGGGCAAATCTGAAGGAGTATTACATATAGCTGATAATAATCATTTGAGTGATGGTATACATACACACAAAATCCATTCTCAGATGGTAAAAAAAAAATGAGATAGTAGAACCAAAACTAGGGAAATAAGCACTTCTTGGCAGTATCGTTCAAACCAAATGATTATACTGAGAACTGGTTTTGCTTTTACTCCATTCATGGATCATGAAAGTTATCATCATTCCATGAAAACTATCCTAATTAAATTTGTCATGTTTTATGAGTAAATTTTAAATTTTAGTATTAGGCCTGGGGTACAGTGATGGAGTGAGTACCTGTTTAGCATAAATGATACCCTGGGTTCAATTCCTACCACCAATAAAATAAAATAAATTAGTTCAGTGGCTAGGAATAACTGTTGAATATTCCAAATTAAGATGGTAACATATGTAACAACAAATTCCACCATTTATGTAACAACAAAACTCACCATTAGGTACAATTATAAAGCACCAACAAAAATGTGGAAAAAAATGTGCATTTGAAAAAAAGTTGCTAACAAATAAAAAGATATAAAATTATTGTAATGGGTTAATAAATATATATTTTTAGAATGTCATATGCTTTCTATAGTGTGTAATAAAAATGAATACTGTATCATTACATACCATTAAAAAACTATCAAGTAAATGACAACTATATAGAGAACTAACTGGTTTTATGGGCAGATTGTGACAAACTTCAAATACCTAAATTGTGTCTTCATAGACTATCATGCAATGTATATTCTTTTGCCAAATTTATATACTTACAGAGTATTTTCAGATAAAAGCACTGCCTTAGAAATGACCCTTTTCATTTACTTTTTTTTTTTCATATGAAACATTTCTAAGTGCCTCATGAGGAGTTGATAGACTTTTGAACTCTCTCTAGTGAAGTTTTGTTCATGTCCTTCCTTCTGAATTTTTATTTATTTACCATCATAGCTAAAATACTAAGAAATACTATGCAATTAAATTTTAAATGTTTGCATTTTTATGTTTTCAAAAGCATCAAACTCCATATTTTAAAAAACCTTATATAGAATGTAATTTAGAATGTGAACATGGCATTTTCTTGAAATTATGTCATTTCCTTTTGTCAGTAAAATAGTTTGAATAGTCTCTGAAATTTTTCATAGGATATTTCTATTAATATCTGTATGAAATATACTATAAAAAAGGAGTTATAATATTTTGCTGTTTGGCAGTGTGGAACTTATGCCATTTAATTTAGATTGGGAGATTTACCACTAGTCTGAGAGATTTTAAAATTGGATTATTCATCAGCTTTATTTTCTGTCAAATTGCAGTCATATATCTTTTTATGTTTTCTGATGATACTTTCAAAAAGTATTGATTGCCTTAGCTGTTAAGTATATAGAAAATTTCCCACTCTTTCAATGACTGGATGATTTTGAAAGAATATGTATTTCATAGAAAATGGAGCATTTCACACAGGGCTTTGTAAAATTTAATTATTTACTCTGTCTTTGATGTCTTTTCAGTTAGACACTTTATAGGCAGCTGAGATTTGATCTACTTTTTCAGATAGATGGTGCTGTATGTCACATTTGATATTATGGTAGTCTTAACTAGAAAGTAGAAAAGATTAATGAACATATTTTTTAAAAAAGGCTTCATATGAGCAGATCAAGACTTAAAATAATTTTTGGAAATAATAAGTAAAATAGTACATGAAATATAGACCTTACAAGACTCCTATAGCACAAGAAGTAAAATCAAAAATCAATAAATGAGATGGATTCAACCTAAAAAGCTTCTTCTCAGCAACAGAAACAAACAATGAAGTGAACAGAGAGCCAACATTCTGGGAACAAATCTTTGCCACACAAACATTTGATAGAGCACTAATCTCCAGAATATATAAAGAACTCAAAAAACTTAACACCTTAAAAAAACAAACAACCCAATCAATAAATGGACCAAGAGCTGAACAGAAACTTCTCAGAAGAAGATATACAGTTGATCAACAGACATATGAAAAAATGTTCAGCATCTAGAGCAATTAGAGAAATGCAAATCAAAACTACTCTAAGATTCCATCTCATGCCAGTCAGAATGGCAATTATCAAGAATACAAATAATAAGTGTTGGTGAGGTTGTAGGGGGAAAAGGTACACTCACACATTGCTGGTGGGACTGCAAATTGGTACAACCACTCTGGAAAGCAATATGGAGATTCCTTAGAAAACTTGGAATGGAACCAGCATTTGACACAGCTGTTCCACTCCTTTGTCTATGCCCAGAAAACTTAAAAATAGCATACTATAGTGACGCAACCACTTCAATGTTTATAGCAGCTCAATTCACAATAGCTAAACTGTGGAACCAACCTAGATGCCCTTCGATAGATGACTGGATAAAGAAACTGGTATATATACACAATGGAATATTACTCAGCAATAAAAAAGAATAAAATTATGGCATTTGCAGGTAAATGGATGGAGTTGGAGAATATTGTGCTAAGTGAAGTAAGTCAATCTCAGAAAAACCAAATGCTGAGTGTTTTCTCTGGTCAGTGGATGTTGAACCATAATGTGAGGGAGGACACTAGAAGAATGGAGGAATTTGGTCCCAGGGATGGGAGGGAGAAGTGGATATGGTGCAATATGATGGACATCATAGCCCTAGCTTTATGTATGACTGCATGTATGTTGTGATTCTATATCACATACAACCAGGGAAATGAAAAGTTGTGCTCCATCTGTGTACAATGAATCAAAATGTACGCTGCTATCATGTATACCTAAGTAAAAAAAATAAACAAACAAACAAGCAAATAAATAAATAATGTTTTAAAAAAATATGGAGAGTCTAACTTCATATCTCCAATAAATGAAGAATAAAAGCTACGGTTAAAATTTTATGCAGAAATATTGTGGTTAGAATATAGTAGCGGTCAATATTACTATGAAACATGGCCTTTTTGTCTTTGAGTTCTAAATATTCACTCTAGCACTTCTAGACTGTCACTGAAGAATTTTCAGATTCATCATACCATGACCCTGAGTGATTCTGTCAATAGTGTTATAATTATTTAAAAATAATTTTACATTTAAAAACATATATTCTATGTAAAAAAAGGAATAGAACCTACTTAATGCCTATCAGTATTCAGAATTACTCAGCAATGTATAGAAGAAAATAATTTCATGGTTACATATACAGTGATTCTAAAATCCAGATTGATTCACTGACCAAGTTTAACAGCTTAATATATCAAACATTGAACCAGTGGACTTAAAGAAGAAAGTACATTTAATTAACTATATTATTTCCTTTTATTTAGTATGCTTTATTGCTAGGTTAAATATGTATGTATATATGACATTTTTAAATCATTGATTGTAGAAGTTAATTTATGTACTGTGATCTGTAGTATTGTAACAGAATTCTTAAAACATCTGTAATAAAGTGTAATGGTTAGTTTTATGTGTCCACTTAGCTATGGCTCTAGTACTTAGCTGTTTAATGCAGCTCTAATTTTGGGTGTTTGAAGATATTTTGTAGAAATAGTTAATACCTACAATCAGATAGATGCCTTAAGTAAAGATTACCCTTGATAATGTGGGTGAACATCATCTAATCAGTTGAAAGTTCTTAAGAGCAAAAATGCAAAAATTCAACAGAAATTCTGCTTTAACATTGTAGCATCAATTACACTCTGGTTTTCCAAGCAGTTAATCCAAAGATTTTTGAACTGCCATCCCCTGCAATTACATCATTTATTTATTATAAATCTCTCTCTCTTCCCCCATCTCTGTATCTCTCTCTCTCTCTCTCTCTCTCTCTCTCTATATATATATATATATATACACACATATATATCTTATATATATATGTGTGTGTATATGTGTGCATAACTCTTTACATAAATATTTTATCTAGAAAGATATTTAAAGAAATGATGACTAGTACACAAAAATAATTTTATCTTTTGTCATATTTTTTGTTACATTTCTTTTATAATTCTAGGCTCTGAATATTTGTTCATAATAAAAACTGGAAAATACAAAACTTCAATCTAAAATTTCATTCATTTTTAAAAACAATAAAATTCCATATCATGTATATTATTATATATTGGTATATATGATAGTAGGGCATTTCTATATAAATACTACTCTAGGTTTTTAACTTTCATGACATATGAAACCTGAGATTTCTGTATAAAACTACCAAAGTTTTCTTAAGTGTATCCAGGGAACAATGACATGTTGTTTGTAGACTTATTCTATCCTGTCTACATCTTCATGTATTTTTAATATATTTTAATATAATAATTGTTTTCTAGATATGTAAAACAATTTTAAGAATGCATAAAATTACTTAATGACCTTGTTTCTAGAAAGAAATGTTATGTAAATAAAATATTCATTGTTCTGAAATATTCATAATATAATAAAGTTGTCAAATAAACAATTTTATAAATTGGCATTTCTCACTAATGATTTAACTAAAAATAAATTTTCTTTATTGGATGAAAATATACCAGTGATTTTATCATTGTTTTATTGGAAGCCCCATCTTCTCAGCCATGATCATTAGTCCAAAAACTTCTTATGTACCTCCCTTAAAATTTCCATTTTATTTAATTGTTAAATCTAGCAAGTACCATAAGCATGTATCACTTCTGGGAAGAAAAGACATATTAACCTCTAAGATACTTTAATTTTACATAAAAAAGGCAGTGTATTGTAGTAGTTATGTATATTTCAGAGTTAGAACACTATCTCAGTTATCACTAACTCATTCTGGGTTAGAACACTCTATTTCGGTTATCACTAATTTATTCTGTTTTTTAATAATCGAAATAATTCTCAATTAAGCCTTGGTTACCTCAGATATAGTAGTTAAATAAGAGTACTTACTAAGCAAGGTAAAGGGATACTCTAAAGACTGACCAATTTAATGTGACCATGGATTCCTACTCTCTTCCAATATATTAGTCAGAGACATCTCAAAATAATATCCCCCAAAAAATTTTCAGAAAAATCTTTTTATACAAATTTACCTTTCAAATGTGAGAATTGGGGATACTAAGACATTTGTCTACTAATCAAGTTGTTCACTGGTCATTTTTTGAAACTCCTATCTATTTGCACTTTATTTGATTGTCTATAAACACATTTTAACCACACAGTAAGATATAGGAGACGAACCTGTAAGTGAATCAATTCATATGTAGTATTCATATGTTGAGCACTATTAATGTATTAATAGATATATTAATAATATTAGTATGCTATTACTGTTTACCATCCTAGTAGACCATGAAATTTTAGCTTATGGACTTCAATATGATTTCCAAATTCTAAGGAAAATTTAAAGACTAAAATTTTCAGCGATCCATTGGCTACTTCTCCAGCCCTTTTTAAATGTTATTTTTAGATAGGCTCTTGTTAAATTCCTGAGAGTCTTGCTAAATTTCTGAGGCTGGCCTCAAACTTGTTGTCCTTCAGCCTCAGCCCTCTAAGTTTCTGAGATTATAGGCATATACCAACATGCCTTCCTTTCTTAATTCTAAAATCCAGTTTGTATACTTTTTTTCCTTGACAGTCATTTTTTGTGTGTGACATACACATTTAAGAAATAATTTCTTAGCCCGAATTCACAAAGTTTTGCTCAAATGTTTTATTCTAAGATTTTAAGAATTTTCCTCTTACATACAGGTCTGTTATTCATTTTTAGTTAATTTTTGTATTTGGCATGAGGCAGGAGTCCAGTATCATTCTTTGGCATATTGAATACACAATTAAACCACCATTACTGTTGAAAAGACTATTCGTACCTCATTTAATTGTCTTGACACTTGTCAAAAATTAATTGACCCTAAATGTAGGGGAATTTGCCTTTATTCTCTTATATGCCATTTGTTCTATATTTCTATTCTTTACCACTACTGCAAACTTGATCATTTTAGCACTGGAGTAAGGTTTTAGCTTATCTTTTTAAGTACATTATTAATTTTTAAGTATTTTGTTTATAAACTGTTTACCAAAGTTTACTGACCCATACATATATTTTCTTATATTATCCTTTCACTGTTTTGGTATCAAAGTTTGACAAAGCTTACAGAATAACTATATAATCACTTTAAAAAAATTTTATTTTGGTATGAGGTATTGAATCCAGGGGTACTTAGCCAATGAGCCACATCCCAAGCCCTTTTAATTATTTATTTTGAGACAGAGGCTTTCATAGCTGCTCAAGGCCTCACTAAGTTGCTGAGGTTGATATCTAACTTGAGAACCTCCTACTTCAGCCTCTCTTCTCAATGGGATTATGGGCATGTGCCACAACATCTGGCTATTTTTTAAAAGTATTCTTGGAACTTTTGAATTAAATAATAATTATCTTTTTATTGGTGGTTTGATAAAATGCACCTACAAAAATATGGCCTAATGTCCTTGGAAGAGGAAAATTGAATCTTTATGAATAAATTAAATTAATAATTGATTTATAAATTATTATGTGTATGATTAATCAAAATTTTATATTTCAATTATTTGTAATAAAACAACTATATCATTAAAATCTTCACATTTATTGAAATATGTTTTATATACTTGGCTTATTTTAAAAATAATCTCTGCTTCAATTGTGGTTTCTATATTTTTAAATCTCAAGCTAAATACCTATTGCTTCCTTCCTTCCCTTTTTCAATTCCTTCCTTTTACTCCCATATTTTCTTCCTTCATCTTTACAATAACTAGCTGTTTTTTTGATCTGGTTCATACATATTTTCTAAATTATGAATATATTTAATATAAAATTATCATAGCACTGTAATATGAATATTTATAAGTATTCTTTGTGAGTGAATCTTTGACCATGAAGTCTTCACATTAATTAATTCTCCCTTTATGGTTTTAAGATGTTACCACTCAAGTCTAATGATTTCCAAATCCAATTTTGTAGAGTCATTGTATCAGATGGTGCTATAATTTGATTCTTATTCCTACTCTGAACATACAAAAGGGATGACTTAAGGACAGCAAAGTTATTTTTCAAAATACCTTAGTAATACAAGTTGCCAAGTACAACATCAGAAAGCAAAACCCCCAAATTAAGTGCTTTTTATTCTTTTGTATGCATCTTTGTACTGTTTTATTGGCCAAATTAAATCACAATGATAGTCAATATCAGAGAGGTTTACCTAATGGATGTAAGGAGGTGAGGACAATTGTCTATTTCAACAGTATGTCCTGAGAGATGGCTATTCTACTTAAGTGCTGCATTTTCATGCAACTAAAATAAAATGTCACCTTCTTTTTCATAAATTTATAATATCTCAAGTTTTTAGTCTTTTTGGTTAGTTTAGCTTAGATTTAACTTTTACTTTCCTCTCAAATAACTGTTTCTTCTATATACATTCAAAATATTATTTTCATTTCCATCTAAATAAATTGAACTCTCATAGAGCTCAGTCTACCCACAAATGGTAATGATTAAATTTTATTCAGTCCTCCTTTGTGTAACCTGTGCCCGTACGGGGAAAAATGCAATAATCTCAAATTAAGTGGAAGTATTTAAAAAACAATCATAACTATCACACACTAGAGACTAAAATTTTTCTGGCATTGTTCACTGAGTATGATGACCATATGATTTGGTTTATGAAGACACCTGTGCATCATTGCATCCACACACAAAACTGTCCCTACTTACATATGTTAAGATTTTATGCTACAAGAATTACACTATATTGTTTGTGTGTGTGTGTTTAATCAGAAATACCTATTTTTAAACCTGGCTTACAAATTTTCAAATGCAAGCAGAGTATATGTCTGGATTTATGTGTGACAGTGCAGAAGGAGGGAAAAAATTAATGTATCATGAATTGATTACACAGTTTTATGTTTAAATCTATGGCAACAACAAAATTTTCACTGAAAAACACAACGCAACAACCTGTACTCCAATATTTAGGAGTTTAATTCACTATTTGTGTGTTTATTTTTAAATACAAGAGATATACTCAGGTAGTTTCTACTTCAGTAAGGAAATACATCTTTATAAAAAGTCAAGACTTACAAGCAGTAATGGGCACTGATTAAATGCCTTATAACTATGACTATAAAAGTGAAGAAAAGTGTAATACAAATTAAAAATTTTGTAAATAACAAAAATGTATGTACATGATTTTCTGACTATACCTGTCATTGTAGAAATTCTGTAGCTATTCTGAACAAAATGCAAAATCAATGTGAAGGTTGGCAAACATTTTGTAAGATCAAAAAGTAGCTATTTAAATCTGCAGTGGGAATACAGAATGGATGACAAAAGAACACAGTTATGTCATCTGTAGAAACATGACCAGTTATAGAACCTGATATTAAGAAGTGGAGTTTTTGTTGTGACTAACTTACTCATGTGACTCAAAAACATTTGGAACAGTTGTTTGGGGGGAGTTTGGAAAAGTTTGGAGATGCTGAAGGAAGAAGCCTTAGAATGTTGTAAACAGGGCCGACAAAGATGATTCTGGTGGGAGCTCAGATGACCGGAATGCGAATAAGAATGTGAACAGTGAAGACTGTTCATGGGGTTTCAGTAATAATGAAGACTCTACTGGAAAGTGAATTAGAGACCTTTTGTGGTACATTCTGGGAAAGGCCTTGTCTACATTCTGTCCATGTCCTGAAATGTTTTGTGAGGCTGCATTTAAAGGCAATGGATTATTTAATGTGGCAGAGGAAATTTCAAGGCAGCATACTATTCAGATGATGGCATGGATATTGTCGGCAACTTTTAGTCAAATGTACTATGTTAATTGGATACAGAATGCAGAGAAGAAAAATTTTAAAAACTAGAAGTTTGGCCAGAAAAGTATCTAGAAAATTGAGACCAAGGAAGATATGGTTGTTGAAGAGATCACCATTACTGAAAAGAAGCTAAGTGCTTTTCACAGAGATAATAGGAAAGATACCTGGAGGACATCTTAGAAATCAGCAAGGGCACAATTATGGAAGCCTCAAGTGCACAAAATTGAACATTTATTTGAAAAGAGAATTTGAGGGAACCCTGCTTATACAGAAAGTTGTTTTTTCAGTATTCATTTTCCCATACTCAACTGCCAAGGCACTTAGAGACCATTGCAGCCATGATACAAGGGGACCTGGATATTGCTTGAGCTAATGGAAGACCTGGGTATCATCCACATGGTGCTGGTTCTGCAGAAATGTGGGATGCTGGAGTTAGGGGTTCATATAGGCTTCTACTGAGATTGCCAAGGAAGATGTGGGAGGCCAGGTAGTACTCCTGCAAGGAGCCCCTGATAGGCCAATGCTTGATTGCTATACTTTGTGAAAATATTTCTGCATTTTTCTAAACAAAATATGTTTCTCTATTTCACTAAAGGAAATTCAAAATTTTAAAATGTAAAGGATATACTTGCTGCTTTATGGAAAAGCTTTTATCATTATTTTTATTATGAAAAGCCCAATTCTTTGAAATTTACTTAAAATGTCATGAATTGACTGGTATGCTATCATTAAGAATGGAATAAGATATCACTGAAATAAAGTAGTAAAAGAATAATCATTCTCATATAAGGATTTATAATGACATATTTATAAATTATATTAAATTTAGTACATAAAAGTAATAGCATATTTAAAAATCCACCATTTTTCATTTCATTGTCTGTACTCTTCATTTATTTATCACTATTATAAAAATAATAAGAATATTGATAGTTTACCTATAATGAACTTTGGATGATTACTCCAAATAAAGCTCTCATTTAGGCCACGTACAAAATATTTTGCTAATTTCCCATACACATAGTTTGGTTAAATTCATTAATTTGAGAAAAACTATTTTTTTTATTTTATGAGCTCAAATAATAATCAAATTGTAATGCATTGTTTGATAATATAAAATCAAATATTGTGAGTTAAATTTTTTAAAATTTTTTTATATCGTAGGCTTTACCAGTAATAAAGTCTTGCCAAATTTCCTCACAACTTATTCTTGATACATTCAATGATCTAAAACATAATAATTTATGAGTAATCTAAATGTCTTGTTATGGTTTAGACATGAGGTATTACCCAAAGCTTTTTTATTAGTGCAAGAATATTCAGAGGTGAAATTATTGGATTGTGAGAGTTGTAAATTAATCAACCCATCCTAGTTTGAATGGACTGGGTAGTAAGTAAGCAAGTAGGTCCTAGCTAGTGGAGGTGAATCACTGTGAGAATGCCATTGAAGTGTATAACTTCCCTGAGGACTCTTATAACCCACTCTCTCTCTACTTCTTGGCGCAACAATGAACTGAATTTTCCTCCATTTTACCTTCTTGCATGATACGCTGCCTCATTAGGTCCCAGAGCAATGGAGTCTGCCAACTTTTAAAAAAAAAAACCTATATTTTGATCTGAGAGCCTATATCACAGAGAGAATTCTATAACAAATTGTGTAACTAAGTGTGCTACTGGTATAAATATTGAGAAATAATCAAATTTTAAAACTAAGAGTAAAATTAAAGGTGAATTGTTATTCAGTATCAATAAGAGATGATAATTTTATATCCTGAGTAAATAACTATCAGAGTTGTATTAGGCTAAATATGAAGGCATATATGATAGAAGTTTACACATGGTATGAGTATAGATGACTTTTATATAAACTAATGAAGGTTTTAATGAAAACATAAGAATAGGAAATCATGTTAAAAGAGGACTTACATTTGTGTGGTTTCATCTGGAAGCATATTTTTAAATTGTCCATATTTTATAATATTCAAATTATTTAAAGTAAATGCTATGACATAATAGTCACATTTAATTGCTCCATATATGGCTAATTATTTTAGCAATTCTAATGAGGTCTTTTTGTCTTATTAAAAAGTAATTTAAAATATTATTTTATTATAGTGTAGGTTTTATTGCTTTTCATATAAATCAGCCAATATTCTTATTTAAGTGTAATTTGTTTTTGTTTGACTACTTACAAGATTTGTTTTTATATACTTTGCTTCTTATATTTTATCTTAGCCAAAAAGATGAGAAGTGCTATTTTGTTTTTAAAATTTTTACTATTGTGTGCCTTTATGTTTGTGTGTTGAATTTACCTATTAAGTTTTGAGTCTTTAGTTTGATAGACTGAATGAAATTTTTAAAATGGGTAACTATTTCTCAGATATATTCCTGCCCCATTAAACATTTCCTCTGCCTCCAGGATTCTAATTGCATGTGCTTTCGGTCACTTGAAATTATCCAGCCATTCTCAGATAATATGTAAAGATCTATTCTTTTTTAAACAACTAATAAAAATTAACACTATACATTTGCAGTTCTTTTTATTCTTTATTTTGAAGTGGGTTTTGCTAAATTGTTTATGGTCTTGCCATGTTACAGAGGTTGGCCTTGAACTTGTGGTTTTCCTGCCTCAGTCTCCCGTGTCACTGGGAATTATACTCATGTGCCATCATGCCCAGTTCAAGTGTTGAATATTTTATGCATAGTTTATACAAAGGACCCAATTTGAGTCTAACAATGTCTTATGCCTTTCACTAAAGGGAAGATTTTTAATGTTTATAAATAAAATTAATTTACACACTGAGAAATTTGAGATAAAGCCAAATGTGTAAAACAATTATTTAAATGATCTAATTTGTATTCTTTATGAGAACTGTAAACTTTCTAGAGTCAAAATAAGAAATATACATTTTATTTACATTTAATATAGATGTCAGACATATTACTTCTGTCATTGTTTGTATCCTTGATATTTACCCACTCAGCATTTATTTTTAATGTGTCACATATGGACTGAGTCATTCACTATGTTAGTCAAGGTAAAGACAATTGTCAATATGGTAGAGATAATGATAATGTCATTCATCACAGGCCTAAGATTTCAATAAGGGATATAAATAGGTAAAAGAATATATATATTCAACATATCATGCATTTTTTAATTTTGTCTTCATCTTTGAAATATATATATATGAATATATATATATACACACACATATACATACATATATAAATGTTGAAAAATATTATGAAAAAGTTAATATAGGATGCCATAGGAATATATAAGAAAACAGTCCAATGTCGAATTAAGGATCAAGAGAGTTCAAGAATGAATGATCAGTGAACTAAAGAATGACATAAGTGAACAATTACAGGCAAAAATTGATCAATCCAACAAAGAAATAGCAGAGCAAATAAAGGCAACCATAGATCATTCTAACAAAGAGATAAGAGAGCAATTACAAGTAGGAAAAGATTACTTTAAGATAGAAATCATGAAAAAAAATCAGAAATACTTGAAATGCAGGAAACAATTAACCAAATAAAAAACTCAATAGAAAGCATCACCAGCAGACTAGATCACCTGGAAGACAGAACCTCAGATAATGAAGACAAGATATACAATCTTGAAAATAAATTTGACCATACAGTGAAGATGGTAAAAAATCATAATCAGAACATACAAAAAATATGAGACAGCATCAGAAGATCAAATCTAAGATTCATTGGGATAGAAGAAGGCGCAGAATTTCAAATCAAAGGAATGCACAATCTTTTCAATGAAATAATATCAGAAAATTTCCGAAGTATGAAAAATGAAATGGAAAATCAAATACAAGAGGCCTACAGTACACCAAATGTACAAAATTTCAACAGATCTACACCAAGGGACATTATAATGAAAATGCTCAACATACAGAATAAGGATAGAATTTAAAAGGCCATGAGAGAGAGGAACCAGATTACATATAAAGGGAGACCAATTCGTATCTCAGCAGATTTTTCAACCCAGACACTAAAAGCCAGGAGATCATGGAATAATATATTCCAAGCCCTAAAAGACAATGGATGCCAACCAAGAATCCTATATCCAGCAAATCTGACCTTCAGATTTGATGATGAAATAAAAACCTTCCATGATAAACAAAAGTTAAAAGAATTTACAGCAAGAAAGCCTGCACTACACAGCATTCTTGGCAAAATATTCCATCAGGAGGAAATGATAACCAACAATGAAAATTTACAAGGAGAGGAACTACACTAGAGGAAAGACCATTCAAAAGAGAAAACAACTCAAGGTAAAAACCAAAAACAAACCAAAAGGACCAGAATTACAAATCATATTTCAATAATAACTCTGAATGTAAATGGCTTAAATGCACCAATTAAAAGACATAGATTGACAGACTGGATTTAAAAAAAAGACTCAACAATATGCTGTCGTCAAGAGACTAATCTCACAGGAAAAGACATCCACAGACTGAAAGTGAAAGGGTGGGGAAAATCATATCACTCACATGGACCCCGCAAACAAGCAGGAGTTTCCATCCTCATATCAAATAAAGTGGACTTCAAACCAAAGATGGTGAAAAGAGATAAAGAAGGTCATTTCATACTTCTTAAGGGAATCATACATCAATAAGACATAACAATCATAACTATCTATGCCCCAAATAATGGAGCTACATATATCAAACAAATCCTTCTCAAATACAAGAATCAGATAGACCACAACACAATAATACTTGGAGAATTTAACACAGCTCTTTCACCATTGGATAGATCTTCCAAACAAAAACAATAAAGAAACCATAGATATCAATGAAACTATCAATAATTTAGACTTAACAGACATATA
>CM053408.1:75885894-76123019 GCA_028644305.1 Xerus rutilus | reverse complement strand
TCGTTGATAAGTCGATGCTGATCCACAACGTGGCGAAGGACATGGGAACAATGGTGGATCTCTGTTCACAGGGGTGTAAGGGGGGAGTGGGCATGGGGACAGCAAAAGTGGTGGAATAAGATGGTCATAATAACCCTAACTTTATGTATGACTGCATATATGTTGTGATTCTATACAACTTACAACTAGAGAATTGATATGTTATCCTCTATCTATGTACAATGAATCAAATTGCACTGTTAACATGTAAGCCTAAATAAAACAAATAAAAAAACTGAAAAAAAAGAGAGTTCAAGAATGAAGATGAATAGAATTAAATAGTACATAATATGTTAAAGTTAGTTAGACCAGTAATGCTTTTGTGTGTGTGTATGTGTGTGTATTTCATTCAGAGCAAATAGAGCAAATACATATTAATCTCTGAATTTAAGAAAATGTTATACATCAGAGCTGCAAAGAAATAAAAGGGTTCAGTATGGTTGGGACATGAAATGGGACATGCTAATAAGGAAGGCAAAAAGAAATGAGGCAGGAGAGACCTTGTTAACAAGGATAAGTATTATTCTCTTTTTCCCCCGGAGAACATTGTAATTCTGTGGAATATTTTGATTGGAAAATGGCAGATATTACTTAAGCTTTGGTGGAAAATGTTAATATATTTTAAATTTTGGGGGAATGTGTTTGAGTTTGTTTGATGAACTACATCAAAATATATTATTTGCTAAACACAGATTTAGAAACAGGAATAAATAGAACATTATTCAATACTTCTTCCAATTATAGGAATATGGAAGATCAAAATCCATTTGGTTGATCATGTACAAGGTAAGCTCCTTGAGGTTGAGATTTTATTTTCTATTTCTAGCTATTGAACTCCAATATCTGAAACCATAGCACCAGACACATAGGTGCACAATAAAAGTCTGAATAAACCAAAAGACATGATTATTGTACAAATTATGTAATGCTAAATTATCTACAATTTACTTTTTGAGGTATTAGCAATAAAAATATTCAGATCAATGGGAAGTTGGTTGAGGTTAGAGCATTTATCTAAACTTTAAATAAAATTAAAATAATGTAGGGCAGAATATGCAAAATATAGAAGAATGGTGATATGAATATAAAATATAGTCATGTACCAAGTAAGTATTTTAGTCAACAGTAGACAACATTTGTAGTAATCCCTTATGCTTAAAATGGAGTTGGAAAAGCGCCATTTGCCTAGTGACATCTTAGGGTAACATCAAAATGCAATGCAATACTCACATGCTCACATGGTGTAAACAAACCTTTTCCACTGCCAGTTGTTAAAAAGTGTAGCACATACAATTATGAAGAGTACATAATAGGTGATGATGATAATAAATAACTATGCCATTGGTTTATTATGTACTATAGTTTGCTTTGATAATTAATTTAGAGTGTATTCCTTTCCATTAAAAGCATTACTCAGTAATTTTCAATTTTCAGTATGTGGCAGTCAACCCAGAACATCCAAAGACAACATTTTTGATTTAGTATGTTCTCTAATTCTGAAACTTAATTTTATCTTCATATTAACTCCTTATATAATATGAGTAATATATTTCATTGGCAAAAATAGCTTTTGTTTATTCTTCAATTCGTTTTCACATTCAATGAATTAATGTAGTATCTGTAAAATTTTTAAATGATTAGAGAAACTGATTTTGCTCCAGCCAAGAATGGTAATCACATGTATAATCCCCAACATTTATTTCCCTCCTCAAGGAATTATGTTAAAGTATATGTTATTGAACTTATTTTAGAACTGTTATTTAAAAGTTCTTAAATTTGACCATTTAATTATAGGAAAGTGATACAGATCATGCTTGATGATATTAAAGTCCTAGCAATTAAGATAGACTGTGCTTCTTATACCATGTGCCCATGTGAATGGGTATCATCATGAAAGTAAATCATACCTTTTACTGTAAAACATTTTTCATTTGTTTTCATTGGTGGTTTTCCTTCAGAATCAATTCCTATTGTTAAGTTAATGTGAAATGTTATGGTGGTAGGTAAGTTTCTATGTCCTGTGTGTCATTCATTGACTCCAGTCACTATAAGTGCCTGTATATCTAGAATAGGGCATTTTATGCCTGTCATCCAAGTGTTAGTAGTGTCTCAATTTTATCCCTGAATATCCCACTATCATATAAATTTCTATTATATTTTATATTATAACTTTATTTTATAAATATAAGGAGCTCTTTATCTAAAATCAAAAAGAAAATAGTTTTCCAGAGATGCTCTTCTGCATAAACAAACACATATATACACACAGAGAGAGAATATTTGAGGGAACTAGTATTAAATGTAAAATATCAATAATAAAATTGGATGTCATACTGGTTTACTGAATCAGAAATTATATCACAACTTTATGAAATAAAATACAAGGTCTTCCTTATTGTGTAATGTTCACAGTAATGTTGCATGGTGATTACATTAGGTTAAAGAACCAACTATATGATGGTGAATATGATATTCTGTCCACTGCCAAAATAGGTGATCTAAATTTCATAATAATTAGACATTTAAGATTCTCTATATTTTACCTTACATTTCTACATTCATGAATATATCTCCACACCAAATGATCCTCGATTACCATGAGGTAACTAATAAGAAGAAAAATACACACAATGCCACTAGTACACACACGTTATGGTATGTGTAATATATTTTCTTTGTATATACTGAAAACCTATTTCTTCAATTTTGTATATATTTTATTATTTGAGCTCAATTGTTACATTTATTTTGACAAGGATTAAACAATTATCATTGATTGTTATTAAAATTCTCATTGGACCTTTCTTTTAGAAATGTATAGTATGCTTCTTAACAATGTTTTATACCCTGAGATAGGTTATGAGTTACTGTCACTTAAAGTTGTATTTACCATTTACATTTCTATCCCCTGATACTCATAAAAACATACATTATTTCACAACTATGCAAAAAATAACTATTATCCTTCTAGTTATGTTAATTGAAAAAAAATTTTGACCAAGTAAATTACATGGACCTTTTTCTCTTTCAGTAACCTCTAGCTGGGTACAGTGGCTCACACCTGTACTCTCGGCAGCTTGGGAGGCTGAGACAGAAGGATTGTGAGTTCAAAGCCAGCCTCAGCAAAAGTGAGATGCTAAGCAATTCAGTGAGACACTGTTACTAAATAAAATATGAAATAGGGCTGGGGATGTAGCTAAGTATTTCAGTTAGTTACTGAGTACAGTCCCCAGTACCGAAAAAAAAAATCATTTTATTTTTTGGGAATTAGTTGTTTAGAGTTTTTCTAGAATTCTTGTTTACTTTATTTTCAGATGTTTCTAACACTTTTCTTCCTATCTTTTTTCTGTAAAGAGAAAATCAGTTTATATGAAGAATCATATTATTTTGTGTTTAAGGAAAACTGTGTCTTATTTTAAATAAATTAAAATTCAGTCACACACAAATATTTTAGCACATCATGTTTTCATTTTGTGGTGTGAATATTTTAAAACCTATCACAGAGTAATATCTAACATTTGAAGTCTGATTTTATTTAGATTGAAGTGTTTTCATCTATCAGATATTCTATTCCTGTTAATCTTTGTAGAGTTAAAGCAAAATTAATATGTTTAAAATTCAGTCAGATATATAGAATCTAAATAACCAGATTTGACTATTAATAGTTTTATAAAATTGGACAATTCAATCAAATATATATATATAATATGAAAGAAATATCTTAGGTTCAATCAGCTGAGTTCAAAATGAATTATTTCTACATTCATATTCTTATTACCTACTTACAATTGCTTCCTTAATTTTTCATCCTAATGTACAATGCTATTAGTTATGCTTAAGTTCATTCATTTCTTTCTTAATAAAAAGTAAATTGGAAGAAAAGGAAAGAAAATCACAATTAAATAGGAGAAGATTTTTTAAATCCTTAGAATATTTAAGAAGATTAATTGGTATTGAGTTGGAAAAGAGAAAACATACAGGGAAAAACAAAATTACTCCTTCCTTGTGATATAATGAGTGAGGAGGAATAGAAGTAACTTAATAAAAATGATTTGTCCATATGATATGGCAGTGCTGTGGTATGAGCATTAACTGTGAGTATCTTGAAATTAGGGCTGATCTACTTCATTTATTGATCCATTCATTCAATATAATTACAGCAGCCCCCCTTTTCTTCCATTTTTTTAAATTTATATTCTTGTGATTTTGGTTACCTGCAGAAATCATAGTGCAAAAATATTAAATGGAAAATTGCAGAAATAAATTGTGCATTAAATTTTGAACTGTGCAACTTTCTGAATAGTGTGATGAAATCATGCCTTATCTCACTTTGTCTCTCCCATGATGTGAAATTATCCCTTTGTCCAGCATGTTATCCATCATGTGTACACTACCCACCCATCAATCAATTTGTATGTATTTATAGGAAAAACATATGCATAGGGTTCAGTGGTTTTGGGTACCCACTGGGGGTTTGGAAACATAGCCCAGATTTTATTCTTATTTGTAGTTTTAGTATATGATGCAGTTCCTCATACTCAGACACTATTTATTATATAGTTAACATCTAATTTAATTACAGAAAAAGTCATGAAATTATAGTTGCTATGTCTAAATTAAAGAGGAGAAAATTGAGGCTTAAAGAAAAAAAAATAACCTGCATGAAGTCCACAACTAAGAAGTCTAAGAGCCAGTCTATTTTATTCTAAAACATTATTTGTTCACTATATTATACTACTTTCTGGAGGCTGAAGGTCCAGGGCGGTACAAAGATTCCTGCATATATGAATAGATTCATTGTAAGGCACAAGAGGTTGTTTATGAGGGGCATTTCTCAAAGAACTTTCATCAACAGTAGATGTTTTCAGGACATTTTTTCTTTAAAACAGGAACTAATCATGGAAAACCTTTTTCCTCTAACTATAATATATCATATTTCTAACTTGAAAAATCTACTATGCCTTTATTCTTCAGAAAGATCAAGGGATTTACCTTTAAAAAATCATTACTCTAGCAGTTTGAGTGAGAAGCAGTTTTTTCTAGGGCTGTTTCAGCTACTCCACACATTATACCTTCATACTAGACAAAGGCCCAGAGTAATTTGTGATTTGCCTCCCCATAAAAGTACTCTGAAATCACCATTTTCCATGTATTTTCAAAGTCATTATTTATTTATAACGTGCATGTAGTTAGGTTATTACAGCTCATTTGTCATTTAGGCCAGTTTATATGAATTATTTTGTTGCTTGCTTGTAGAATCTCTATTGCTATGACAGTACATATAAATTTTCCTGTCTTGTAAGTTTTATATTCTCTTATTAACTCTTATTTTCCATTGGCATCACTGGCTTTAAAATATACTTTTCATATTTTTCTATTTCTCATTAGGTCCTTCATGAGCAGGCCACACTTTTTAAACTGCTACAAATTTCTACTATTTTTTTTCTAAATTTCAATAGTAGTGTAACACTCATAAAAGGTGAATCACTATTTCTGAAGACTGAGAAAATATTAGCAGCATACTTAACAAATGATTCCATGTAATATAAAGAATTTTTGAAAAATCAAAAAGGATGAACAACGGCATTATTTATTGAAGTGTAAAGCACATGTAATGTCTGAAAAAGAAAATTTTCCTATATAAATATTATTCTAGAAAAATTAGAAGTAGGCAAATAAGAAATGAAGTGTGAAAATAAGTAATTAGAGCATTGTTTATACTAGTTAAATCTTTGAAAACTGCCTAAAGGACTTATAAGAAATACTGGATTGCATTAATATATGTTAGTAAGCCTACTTTATAGACTAATATGCAACTTCAAAAATAATGAGAAAAAAGTACTGATTAGAATAAATTGTTAATTAAAAGACATTATTCTATAACATATAGTTATATATATATAGACAAATACACATATAAATATATTTTTGCACACACATGCACACACAAAACACTACTAATAGTCTTATATGTGATTATTCAGGAAGTTAGATGGTAAGTAAAGCATTGAGTTTGTATTATTTTTCCTAATTTGAAACATTGCATAATAAAAATTAATGAGCAATCTGATTTTTACATTTACATATTAATTTGTGGCAAACTTGAAAACTTTGAAATACAAAATCCAAGGAAAAAGTAATTATCACTCAGCCGGGCGTGGTGGCGCAAGCCTGTAATCCCAGCATTTAGGGAGGCTGAGACAGGAGAATTGCGAGTTCAAAGCCAGCCTTAGCAACGGCGAGGTGCTAAGCAACTCAGTGAGACCCTGTCTCTACATAAAAAAAAAAAAACAAAAAACAAAAAAAAACACAAAATAGGGCTGGGGATGTGGCTCAGTGGTCAAGTGCCCCTGAGTTCAATCTCCAGTTCCCCCCCCAAAAAAAAAAAAATTATCACTCATACTGCCCTCATCCAGAGAAAAGTTCCTTCTGGCATAAATTTTAATACTAGAAAGATATAGCTGGATGATAGATATTTACATGAATGCATGTACATTTTACTGTAGTCACATTTTGTTTTGTTGTTTGAATATTGTTTGTGCATAATTCTGTATTCAAATGTTTTTTTCTAAGAGTGATTCAAGGATTAAAGCCTTTTTAAATATATCTTGCAAAATTGAATTTCAAAATTGTGACTGGATTTCTTTTTCTTTTGCAGTGTGAGTCCCCAATACAAAGTCAATTTACCAACATTGTGTGCATTTTAATTTGTTTCAAATTGCTAATTTGATGAAGTTTTACATCTTATTTTAATTTTGAGTCATGTTTGTGAATAGCTGCTTTGCAATGAGGAACTTCTATGTCAAACCCTTCTCCTAACAACTGGCATCTTTATCATTGGAACAATTTTTGCTCTGATCTGGTCATTCTATTATATTGCAGCCAATATTACTATTCAGTGATTTTTTAAAATTCTTACACAAACTGAAGAATGAAATCATTATTAGGAAACAATTTGGATTAAAAAAACTAAAGCTTTTGTTTTATAACAGTAAAATTCTGAGATATAAAATAGATATCAAAGTTTATAGTCTTTATAGAAATTGCTGCAAAACTGAAGAGTCTGTGTAAAACTGATATTTCTTGAAAAATACCTCTGAGAACAAACCTCCAGGTGATCTTTGTAAAAAGATACTGAAATTCTATAGAAATACACGAGACTCAAAATGGGAATAAGGAATGATAACAGTTCTGCCTTTGGTATATTTTATTTCAGTGGAAAAAATTTTTCATTTTCATTTTAACCTTTGTCTTAGGCAAAATGTTGATGGAAGAAATTAATTACAATAATGTTGAACTCAAGTGAAATATGAAGATCTTTGTATTTTTTTATCCGCTTTAATTTCATCAGTTAGTTAAAATATTCAAACAGCATTTTTTGAAATAATTATTTTTTTTAAAATGCCATATTTAAAGGACAAAACGAAAATGAAATGTGCCACCATTTATTTAACTAGGACTTTAAGTACCTTATGTTTTCTTACTGAAATTATCCCTTTTTAAAAGGGATATTATGCTTTATTCAATGATAAAGGGCTAATGATTAGATTACTTAAAAATACTAGACCATATTTTATGGGTGCTCATTAACAACCAAGCACCTATTCAGCAAGAGACTCCATATACTCCTTCTCAGAATATTAACCAGTACTCTTTTATAAAGTATTTTTTAGCATTTTGAGTTATTTGTCAAATGTTTAATATTAGTTTGCCTTTATTATATTTTATCTGAGGTGGAGTTGATAAATTTACTTTTTCCATTTAAAACCCCTGGAAATAAATTTGAACAATAACTTTATGATTCTAATCTACTGTCTAAATGCATAAACATTTAATGATCAACAATCTAGATAATTATAAATACTTTAAAATGTATGAATCCATATGTTTTTCAGAGAACAGTTGAAATTCTATCATTCTTCAAATATACAGGGTACTTAGCTAAGAATTTCATATCTCTGGTCTTAGAAAATTAGAAAATTTTGGTCTAAATCAAGCAGCAAAATATCTTTGCTTCTCTGATTATTTCATATGTCAGTGTTAGTTTTGTTGTGTGACTCATTATCATAAATTTTGTATGTTTAATTTTCTAATACGTGTAACAGAAATAGTTATGATATATATATATACATATATTTCATATGTATTATCTGGATTTTTTAAGTAAATCACAAACATATTATTTGCAGTAATTTCCAAGCAATTATTGAATTATGATTTGAACATCTATAATCCATATTGTGTTTGCAAATATTCACATCAAAAATTAATATGAGGAGCTGGGAATTTGGCTCAGAGTTAGAGTGAGTATTGCCTACCATGTGTAAGGAAGTGGATTCTATCATCAGCACCGCCCAAAAAAATTCATATAAAGATTTATTAAGCTTTGTGTTGTTGTCATTTCATTGTTATTTGTCTTTCATTTTAGCAACATTATTTTTCCTAGGTAAAGAAGAAATTATTATTGTCTATGTAAGTCAATGATTGTAAAACAAAGAAAATGACATCAAAATTTCATTTGATAAATGAAATTTTTTTTTTTTTGGTAAAAACAGAATAGGGTAAGCAATATGTTTCTCAGTAAGTAACTGATCATCCTATCTTGCCTTAAGAGGATCTCTGATTTCTAAAGTTTCTCTTAAAGAATGAGAAGGAGAGAGGTAAGGAGTGAGGGAGGAAGGGAATTTTATTTTTAAATAGTCTAAAAAGAATACATATGTCTTATGTTCAAACACACAATACACTTTATAATTTTAAGGACCCTAAACAATATTAAACAACTGATATTTACAATATCAATTCAATATATACTTACAACAATTGTTTCATATTATTTAGCTTTATTTCTCAAATTTATTAGCTGAATTGGGAAAGAATAAACAGATAATTCAATTTAAAGACTGATCAAGAATAATGATTTGAATTTGAATTCTAGTTGTTTTTTCTTTTGAAAAAAGAAAAATTCTTCAACTTGAACTTTCATCTCACCAGTATTCCCTTAGCTTCTTGAAGACAATTTTTAGAAGCTTTATTATTTTTATGTTATACTTTAATGATGATATTTTAACTCATTTCCAAGTCTCTATTTTGTAATTTAAGTATATATAAGTATTGTTTCATAGTGCAATACATTTGAGGAACTTCATTTTATTTTTTCATTTTTTATTTTTATTTTAAAATATTTATATGTGGGGCTGAGTATTGAACCCAGTACCTCACACTTGCTAAGCCAGGGATCTACCACTGAGCCACAGCCCCAGCTCTTGAAGAACTTTAAATGAAAATTTTAGTCCGGCAAAAAATAAATAAATCAACATATTAATACTTTATTTCATTTTGTAGATATAGATTCAGAAATTACTGGTGTGTATATATATATTTCTGAATCTATATATATATATATATTATATATATAACACTAAGCCAATTAGTTAATATTAATGTTACTTCTGATAATTTTAATGTCTAATATATTTAAGCAAATAATTTAATCATAATTTTCATCTTAATGCCTTATTCAAAGAAATGGCAATTAAATTTTCCATTTTTCTCAGGTTTCAGCAACTTTCATATCAGTTTCATGTACATCATTAAACATCACTAGATTTTTAGACCATTTTTATAAATAAAATAGATTTTATTTATTCATAGTAGAATAAAAATAAAACAATCCACATACACTAATACTTTAAAGGATTCAAGGAACTATTTTTCAATATTTTCCAGAATCTCTTTTTTATTTCAAAAATGCTAAAATGTGGGAAAGTAAGGATGTGTGTAGGCACAATCCTGCCATGTTTCTTGCAATGGTTTGATGAGGATGATCTTCTTTCCCTCCCATTTTCAATAAATTACACTTCATTTCTATCTGAAATCTAATCTGTATGGCTTTTGCCAATGAAATTACTATCAACATTCTAGTCACGACCATTTAAACAATCTCTAAAAAGTTCTAGCTCCTTCCTAGTCTCCTTGTCTTCTGTACCCTCACTGAGTCATCCATAATCTTCCATCTACAGTATTAAACTCTTCCTAACCTGTTCTTCTGAACTTTTTAGCCTCTGCCTATTACTAAATTCCAAAATCAAAATCATCTCTATATGTTTAGGCATTGTAGAAATCTCTCACTCAGTACAGATTTCCTATCTTAATCAGTTTGTATTGCTATGACAGAACCTGACACTCTGTCATGTATGAACAAAACAGGTTCTGGCTTACAACTCTAATGGCTAGAAAGTTCAAACAACATGGTACCAGCATTGTTTGAAGAATTTATGGCTGTGTCACAGCATAGTGGAAGGCATCAGAAACTGGGTGGTCACATTCAGAGACAGGATGTGGGAGTGGAAGGGTAAGTTCTTGCTCTTTTATAATAAATTATTCTCGTGGGACTAAACTATTTCTGGAAGACCTGCATTAATCTCTTCTCAAGAATAGTTACAACCTAATCCCCTAAACTAACCCTGCCTGTTAAAGTCTCCACCACTTTTCACTAGTGCTTCTTTGGTGACAAAACTTCTAGTACATGAAACTTTGGGGGACAAGCCATATCAAATCATAGCAGTATGTTAAAGTGTAGCCATAGCCACCAGATGTGCATTAGAAATATATGATTTCAGGCTCTACATCATATTTGGTGAATCAGACTCTTACTATGAGTCATATGTATAATGAAGTTTGAGAAGTCTATGCTAGACAACTTCAAAAAGGTGATTGATCTTTGATTTAATTTATACTGAAATAGAGATGCTTAATGTACATTCTGTTTCTTCAGAAATAAATCAGTTTTCTAAGGTACATGCCTTCCACTCCAAAATTCAGTGATTTGAAGGAGTCTTCTTTATCATTTTGTGAGCATCTAGATTACTTGCAGTGACAATCTGGCTAGACTCACTTATACTTTCTAGTTAGCTGGTCAGTTGTCTCGATTTGGCTGGTTTGTGATGGTTTGTCAGACATAGCCAGCCTGACTAAGGCTCTTTCACTATGTGGGCTCTCCTCCACCAGCATACTGCCTGGGCTTCTTTGCACATAGTGATGGTTATTGTGTTCCCAAGGGCAGAAGGTGAAAGCTTCGATATGAAAAAATTTTTCAAATCTCTGCTTGCATTCTGTATTACTGTTCCATTGGCCAAGCCCAGATTCAATATGAGAGATGAGATAAAGGGATATTGATACAAGGAAGCATGATATAAATGGTTAATTCTATAGTAATTTGTCACAATCATATGATTGATAGGTAATAGCACAATCCAAATAAGTGAATGGTCTAAAGAAAATATCTTGCAACCAATCCTGTCTTGTAATCTCTGAAAAATGTCTCTTTACTGCTTTGAAAATTAAGGGAAAGCTAAGGTACCTCATTAAATTCACAACACCTTAATGTAGCTGTTTATCTCACCTTTATGCTGCAGAATTCCTGGGAAGATATAGCCCTAAGGCTAGAATCCAATAAAAGCGTAAGTGGAAATTCTGTCTTCCTCATTACCTTTACACCTATTTACAGATTGTCAGCAGCAACCTGTGCTGCTCTTTGAATAGAGATTCTGTTGCTCACACTGAGTTCTATTACAGGCCAGCTGTGCTTCCTTAGAGCACAGCTTATGAACCTTCATATGTGAAAAAAATATCTGAAAATAATAAATATCATGGCTTTCTACTTCACAAGTTAACCCCATAGCTGATGGTTTTAAAAATATAAGGGTGTCTCAATAAGAATATATATTATCAAACAGAACAGGTTTAAAATCCATAGGCAAAACATCATCCATTTTTCTTTATAAATTGCCAAACTATTTTTTTTACTCTTGTTGCTGCTGAAAACACACATACACACACGTGTCATGTCCTATAATGGTCATATTAGAAACCACACCAAATAATGAGAGTAATAGAGAAAAGCATAGATCCATTCAGTTCCTGTTTTGAGATGCACAGGATGGTTCCCCTAGGCCTACCAGGTTGTAATAATGAGCTGGCACAACGCCTGCTCATGCCATCTGCTGTTTTTCAAGGCTGCTGCTTTATCTATCACAGAGTATCCCATAAGCAAACTCAACTCATCATTGTCTCCTCTGCATACTGAAGATTCTTCTGCCTAGGAACAGGACAGGAGAGATCTACCAACATTTAGCTAAAAGGCCATCTGCTACAGAGGGAAGTTGAGCCACATGACCAAAAAAAAAAAAAACAAAAAACAAAAACCCAAAAAACAAAAAGAAGAAAATTTATGCTTATTTTTCTATGTTTTTTAGGACATCTAAAGGAATGTTGATCATTTCGTCATGCAAACGTCTGGTCTGTTTCTCTTTTTTAAACAGTCATTAAGATTTAGAGCACAATTGTCAAGCCAGCTATCTTTCTATGTTAGAAAAAAAAACCCAAAAATACCTGAAACAAGAGTTTATAATGTTATTTAATCAGCATAACCAAACTAATAAATATAAATAAAATTGCAGAAGAAAAACACCCAAATATATAATTTTTCACGATTTCTTTTCAATAGTTTTAAATACTGTACATTAATGATTGTAATTAATAACTGTAACTGCTAGATTTCTTACGTGGACTATTTTTCTTTTTCAATATTTGATGTTCTTGTAGGTACAAACCCCTATAGGAGTCTGGAGTAAGTTACCTGATAAAGGTTAATATAAAGCAGAAGTGGCCTATTTACCTTTAGCCTGACAAAATAGCTTCTCTCTAAACATTCAAGTAGAAAGATGAAGAATAAATGCAACATGGAATCTTGATCTTTATCATTTTTCCCCTAATTTTCTATTTGTGAATTTTTATTTCACTATCTCTAAGATATGAACTAGTTTAAATGTCATACACTATGTTAGCTGTTAAGATACCACAGAGAACAAGACAGTTCTTGCCATAATGAGGGTTTATGCAGCTACATTTTCTAATTCAGTGGTTTGAGAAAGGCGCTATGAGAAATTTATTTTACAAACTATTTTTTTCCTTTCAATAACATTAATAGAAGTTGTTTTATTATAATTTAGTCTATGTATTGTTACTGAGACAGTACTGAATATTTAATGATAGAAATTGTAAATTAAAAAAATAAAACTAAGAAACTATTTAAATCTAAGGATTTCTAAATAGTAAAATGGTGGCTGATCAGAGAAGCCAATGCTACAAAGTCAACTAAAAGAAACTATATATATTCTAACAGCATCAAGATGTGTCAACAAGTATCTGCTCATGGGGTCATCCCTTGTTTTTAACACTTCTTATTTTAATAACAAAAACTCCGTTTTTTAGTATTTTATACATATGCACATACATATACATACATGTAAATGTGTATACATGTATATATATATGCATTTGTTTGTATTATATGCACACACATATGTATTTTCTAATATTTTAAAATAGAGACAAATTTTGATTATTGTATTCCCACGCCATCTAAATTATGACTTTGGAATTGCTAGGAAATTAAAGCTAAATACAAGCTGGGCATGGTGGCACATACCTATAATCTCTGTGACTCAAGAGGCTGAGGTGGAGTGATCACAAGTTCAAAGCCAGCTTCTGAAACTTGGTGAGGCCTTGAGCAGCTCAGAGAGATTCTGTCTCTAAATAAAATCTAAAAAATGGCTAGGGATGTGGCTCAGTGGTTAAGTGTCCCTGGATTCAATCCAACATAACAGGTGATAATGATAATTATCTCTTAGTTTGTTTCTGCACTTATTCTTTATGAACATTTGATTTTTTAGAATAATATGTTACTGGGACTAAATTTAATTTCTTAGAATTTTGACATACTGCAAAAAAGAGCACAAAAAGAAAACATGCCAAGGTGGGTCAGGCATCTTAACTTCCATAGAATTATTGTCACTTAATTTTAATTAGATTTGATTATATGAGTATATATCTAGGACTAGTTATATAAGAAAATCTCTTATTAAAGTAATTACCTTATTAGAATGCTATATTAAAATGTTGTCTATGTACATAAGGTCATCTTGAAAAAAATAATTTCTGAGCTGAGTACAAAGAAGAATGTTACTTTTCTTGAAAAAAAATGAATCTATTTCTGCAGCATAGACATTAAAAATGCTTTTATTGACCAGGTTTTTCTCTTTTTAATTTTATAACCTTATTTTCCATGTTCCTTGATATTAGGGTTGAGCCCTTAACTGTGTCAGAGTGAGAAGGTAAATTTCCATAAAAATTTGAAATTCTAATTTTGAATTGAATCATAAAGTTTAGAATCTAATTTATATCGCAAAGAGAGCAAGAATATGTATTTTATTTGGTTGATTTAAAAAAATATCTGGATTTCCTTTATTCTGATGTTTTCATTTTTTTCTTAAAAGTACACAGTTTAATGCGTCTTAGTTAATCATTTTAAAATCTTTTTATAATTAATTAGCATGTTACTTAATTAGGATTATAATAGGATATGAGCATAATAACAACAAAAGTTCAAAATAACAGTAGTTTAAGAAGATGGTGGTTTATATTTTTGTTATATAAACATCCAGATTATATGCTCTAGGCTAGTATAGAGCTCCACAGGTGTTTTTTTTCTTTTTTTGGTGGGGGGTATGGTAGCAGGGATTGAACCCAGGGATGCTTAACCATAGAGCCACATTCCCAATCCTTTTTATTTTTTTATTTTGAGAAAGGGTCTTCATAAGTTAGAAGTTGCTTAGGGCTTTGCTAAGTTGCTGAGGCTGGCTTTGAACTGGGATCTCCCTGCCTCAGCCCCCAAATCCCCTGGGATCACAGATATGTATCACTGCACCCAGCAGTGCTCCACAGATTTTAAGGATCCATTCTCCTTCAGTTTTACTACCTTTCCAATTTGCAAAAATTCTGAAAAAAATTAATTTTATTTAGGAAGGGTAAAGCAAAATTAACATCAATAACTGGTTCAAATAGCCTTGTCTATCCAATTGCCTTTTGCTCATTCAAAACTCCACATGAATCTTTTTGCCATACTTTCCTTATTTTCGATGTCTCATCTGAAAACAGTAAGTGGCCCGCATTTTAGGACATTAGGATGATACCACATCCTCTGCATCAGGCCAGATATGCAGATATGGCCCTAAATGTTGGAGTATCATATAATATACAAGAGAGTTTATGCTCCCAATGCACAGTACAGATGCTTCAATAGAATCACAGTCACAATTAATTTTAAAGGGAACATGGCAAATATGTATACACACACATATATAGATATATAGATATAGATATAGATATATTTGACAGATAAAACTCTACATTATTGTGTCACTTAAATTTATAGCACAGATTGGCCAATTTTTAAAAGAACAAGAAGACCAATTAACCATTATGTCACAATAAAAAGGATCATTAGGGCTGGCATTGTAGCTCAGTGGTAGAGTGCTTGCCTCGCATGCGTGAGGCCCTGGGTTCGATCTTCAGCACCACATACAAGGCAATAAAATAAAGACATTGTGTCCATCTACAATTAAAAAATATTTTTTAAAAAAAAGGATCATTAATTTGCAGCATATGTTTTCATCATGTCCTACCAATGCTTAAGTCAATGCTTCATGTTTAATCTTTCTCTATAACTTTCTAATTCTATATACCAACTACTATTTTAATCATGATTAAACTCAAGTGAGTAAAGGAAAATCATGTTTACTATTTCAAGTGGGACCTTTTTTCATTATTATTATTGTTGCTATTATTATTATTTTCTTAGCAATGGCAATACAATCCTCTAAACATTCAATTTAAAACACAATTTCTAAACACATGAGAGATTTGTTTCCCTACATGCAGAGCACTCTTGTTCAATTGTTGAGACATGTTTACTTGTCAGTTTGTAAAACTGCTATTGGAATCTAGTGAGTATAGGGCAGCGATGCTACTAAACATACTGACAAAACTTTAATTATATTAATGCTGCTTTAGCATACATGTTTTTGTCCTCTCCCTCAGTTACAGTTTTGGCCTATATATTTTGAGGCAGTCTTCATTCATTTTTGTGTTCTAATGTGGGCTCCATAACCTAAATTAGTATAGCACCTTAATTTCTCTTTAAATCTGATCATAAATTAAATCTCTTGAGTTACTTCACTCACTCTCATATTCCCCTCAAATTAGTGAGTTTTACTCTGTCATGGGAAACCCACCTATGTAATATTTTGGACTCAATAAAGCATTCTACTTGTAGGTGCCTCCCACTTTCTATTTTTCACACCCACTGTTTGACTATGTGTGTTCCTGGTAGTTTTCTTCTACCCATTGGGCTTATGAGATTTATAAAATTAATCTTTCCACCATTCCAATTTAAATACCTCTATTTGTGCTGCACTCAACTACACCAAACCTAAGGTGAATAACTCACTAAACAAATTGTAATACTCACAGTGCTCAGTACAGCCACATAATAACAAATAATTGTTTTGTCCTAAATTTCATCAGTGCTTAGATTAAGAAATGCCAACATACAGCAAGTTTTTACCTTTTATTATTTCTGGTAATTATGATTTATTTTCTTCTTTACTCTTCTTTCTTTCTCTCTCTCCTCTGTGTATCTCATTTTCTCTATACATTTCTTCTTTGGATCCTCTGTGGACTAATTTTATTAATATAAGAATATTGAACATTATGATAATTTAAGGTAGAACAAAGGTAAACATGAAATCAAAAATTCAGAGCTAAATAAAGAAAAGGAGATATTATTAATTTAGTAATTTTAGCTTTCATATTTTCTGAATTCATGTATCAGTAGCTTGGAAAGCAGTTTGTATATAGTATTCCAGAGAAGAGTTTCATGACATGAAATTAAACATAGCTATACAAGGGATTGAATGAGTCCTCGAGTTTTGATAAAAACATGGATTTATTTCTAATATAAATTAAGATCCAGTGGAAGATCCTGAACTATCCTTTTGATAATCAAACACATATATTTGAAGCTATCTCTCTGATGTTTGTGATAAAAATAGAATTATGGTGAACAAAGACAGAAGCAGGTACCAAGTAAGTGATGACCTACAAAATGGCTTTGAAGTGGCAAACAGGTATTGACTTCAATATGGTTTCACTTGAGATAGCTATTCTATAAAACAAATTGATTCATATTTCTATTAGAGATTGCTTTCAACCTATATAGTTTCATGTTTTGCTTAGTGATATTTCATTATTTTCCCTGGTATCAGAAATATTTTGAGGATGATGTAAGGGACAGAATAACAACCATCATAGATAAAAAGCTTTTATAAGATCTCCAGAATGCAGATGTGAGTTAATTATTGTATTCTGAACACAGAAAAGAGAAAATATATACTATATAGGGGAAGAAGAAGAGTTTTCTATTACCCATTTTCTAAGTTGGCATAGCAGAGAACTGAGAAAGTTCGTTTCAGTCCTTAAATGATGAGTCAAAGAAAGAAAGAAAAATATTAAGTCTTTTAGGTGTCACAAAAGAGTCTTATTTCTGTTATGTTTCACCTAGCCCTCTCATTTGTGCTCTCAGCCATGGCCATAAATTAAGAAGATACCTGTTGGGGGCAGGCTCTCTGGGCCCGGAGCTGCCCCGCCCTTTCAAGATGGCAACCTGGCTGTATGCCAGAAACTTGCAGTAAACAGGTGGACAACTTAAGGAAGTGCACAGCATTGGCTGGCAGTAACATCACTGTGCATGCTTGGCTCTTGGGCAATGCCTGCTCTGATACACGCCTGTATTCTGCTCATGCATTTCCCTTGTGCTTGATAATGCTATTCCTTCTGATTGGTTGTAACTCTGCTCTGTAATACTTCCTGCTGTATGAAAAATAAAAGAAGGAGAACAAGGAGAGAGAGGGGGAGGACAAAAGAGAACCAAGGAAGGCAAGAAGAGGGCTCAACAAAAATAAAGATTGCTTTCTGAGAATAACGGCGTGATTATTGTCTCCTGCCGGGGGGCGACAATAGATACCAGATGAGAGGTGATAAGGGATGAAGAAGAGATAAACAGATACACATAGAGAGAACAGTGTGGGGTGGGGTGGGTAGCCAAACTCTGATAGAGTTTGACTGAATCAGAGCTAGCTCAGCACATTTGTTATATATTTTCATCAAAAGATTATTTGTGGGACAGTTTCAGCAAAGTAGGCAATCTGAAGGACACAGGACTGGCAAGACATTAGGGTCATCTTGTTGTCTTCTATCCCTGGGATTTGGTGTCTGAACTCAAGGTCCTTACTGATAACCGCTGAGTGCTTTTGCATGTTGCCTCCTTGGGCTGGTGTAACCACAGCAATTGGGCCATTCTGACCTACACTTCTGCACAGGCAGTTCCCAGAGCAAACGTAGCCATGAGAAAGTCAGAAAGACCACAGTTCAAATCACTGATCTCCACATCTCCCTTTCAAAAAATTTTTAAATATAACCAATGTATGTTTATTTGAAAGTGTTGGAACTTTTCCCTCTGGGTAAGGGAAACTTCACTGCTATAAGGGGAAATGGAAGATGACCACTCCAGGTGTTTCAGGCTGAGAGGGGGACAATGTAGGGTAAGCAGTTTGATTTTCTCCATCACAAATGTTTTGGTCAATTGAGGGATCTGTGATAAAATTCTGATTTGGAAAGAATAGGTTGTGAAGTCATCTGGGAGGTGGGTGCTTCTATGAGAGAAATAAGAAGACATGACTACTGGAATATGATTAGTGCAAAATAAATTAATATGATGATGATAATGATGATAGAGACCAGCAATTTTTTATTTTTTAACCAGGTGGTGTAAGAGCTAAGAAATTATCTTCATGGATAAGAGTAGATTAATATTTTAATAAATTCTTATTAATTTAACACAGAGTATTAAATAAACTTTAGTTTATATCAGTACACTAATATTTGAAATTAAGAAAAGCCTTGAATAACTGTAACTGATTTTGTTAATTATATAGCCAATTTAGTTAAACACAAACTTTACCCTTTATGTTTAGGACCCCAACTTTATATATTAATCAGTTGTCTCCTTTAACAAATATGTTTATGATTAATCCCATTGATTTTAAATTTAATTTACTCATTTTAAACTGTAAAGAGCAAGATATCAGACAAATCAGTCTTTATCAGATTAGAGTTTACTTTTGTCTTAGATTAGAGTCCTAAAATCCTCAGGTAAAGATTTTTAAGGAAAATAAGAATTGTATATATGAAATAATTCCATTTTTTTCCCCTGTGCTGTAATGTTTTTAGGGAGGAATTTGTTAAGAAAAGGAGAATGGTAGAGTTTCAAAGCAGAAAGATAGCTAGCCACAGCAGCTTGAATTTAAAAGTTAAACTTCTTTTACTTTTTGGTCTCAAACCAGTTTTGAATAATTGACTATGCAAATTACATTTTAGATATAAGGGAGATAGAGATCTAGCAGAAGCTAAGAAAACAGTCTTCAGAATTGCAACATAGAGACCCCTTTCTTTGGATCCTAGCTGTCCCATGTTTTACAGCTTTAAACTTGTGCTTTTCACCTTTCTTTGACTACTGCAGTCTCAGGAGGTTCCCTCATCTGATCATTGAAGTTCCTCTACGTCGAGTCCCTGTTTAAGTGCCAACTACCAGGGCCCTCTCATTTCTGCTTTCAGCCATGGCTTTTACTTAAGAAGATACTGGATGAGAGTTGGGCGCGGTGGTGCAAACTTGTAATCCCAGCACTTTGGGAGGCTGAGACAGGAGAATGGCAAGTTCAAAGCCAGCCTCAGCAACAGTGAGGCGCTAAGCAACTCAGTGAGACCCTGTCTCTACATAAAACACAAAATAGCCCTGGGGATGTGGCTTAGCGGTCAAGTGCCCCTGAGTTCAATCCCCAGTACCAAAAAAAAAAAAAAAAAAAGAAGAAGATACTGGATGAAGGGCAATAGGGGATGAAAACAAGACAGACAGACACACAGAGAAAGAAAAAAATGGGGTTAGGTGGGTAGCTGAACTCTGATGTAGTTTGACTGACCCAGAGCTAGCTCAAAATGCTCATTATAAATATTTTATTAAAAGGTTATTTGTGGGAAAATTTCAGGAAACCAGACAATTTGAAGGACACAGGACTGGAGAGAGTCAATGTCACAAGAGTTATTTCCTTGAAAAGATGAATGAGATTAATAAATCCTTAGCTAAACTAAACAAAAGAAAGAGAAGAACAAAATTAGAGATGATGAAGGACATATCAACACAGACATTTTTGAAATCCAGAAGATCATTAAAAATATTTTGAACATTTGCATGACAATAAATTGAAACATTTAGAAAAAAATATTAGATACATATGACCTGCCCACAATTAACCAGGAAAATGTAGAAAATGTAAACAGACAAATAATTAAGCAATGAGATTGAAGAAGCAAGAACTAACTTGAAGAACTAATATCAGCCCTCTTCAAATTAGTCTATGAAATAGAAAGGGAAGAAACATACCTAAATACATTCTATGAAGTCAGTAGAATCCTGATGCCAAAACCAAAGACACTTCTAGGAAAGAAAACTCTATATAGCAATATCCCTGATAAACAAAGATGCAAATATACTTAATAAAATATTAGCAAACCACATTCAAAAGCACATCAAGAAGAAGGTATGCCTTAATGAAGTATGTGTCATCCCATGAATGCATGTTTGTTTCAACATTTTCAAGTTAAAAATATGATTGACAATATAAATATAATTAAGGACAAGAATCATATGACCATGCTAACAAATGCACAAAATGCCTTTGACAAATTCCAAAATGCGTTCATGTGCAAATGCTGAAAAAAACTAGGGATAGAATGAACTCGCCTCAACATGATAAAGGCTATATATGACAAGCCTAAAGCTAACATCATACTGAATGATGATGAAAATCTGAAATCATTTTCTCTAAAATCAGGAACAAGTTAAGGATGTCCACTCTCACCATTTCTATTCTACATAGTCCTTGAAACACCAGCCAGAGAAATCAGACAAAATAAGGAAATTAAATGAATACAAATATGAAAAGTAGAAGTCAATTTATCTCTGTTTGCTGATGACATGTTATCCTACATCATGAAGACCCAAAAATCTCCACTGGGAAACCCTACATCTGATAAACAAATTCAACATTTTAGCAGGATATGTAAATGGCATTCATAAATCAGTAGTTTTCTTATACTCAATAGTGAATCTTCTGAGAAAGAAATAAGTAAAACTAGCTGATTCACAATAACATCAGAAAGGAGGAAGGAGGAGGAGGAAAAGAGGAAGAAGAAGGAGAAAAGGAAATACTTGGGAATTCATCTAACCACACAGGTGAAAGAATTTATGGAAGACTTCAGATAGTAGAAAGATCTCTCATGTTCCTGGATAGGCAGAAGAAATATTATCCAAATGGGCATACTATCAAAAGCAATATACAGATTCAATGCAATCCCAAAATACCAATGACATTCTTCACATTACTAGAAATAATAGTCCTAAAATTCATTTTGAAGGATAAGAGACTCAGAATAGCCAAAGCTATCCCCAGAGAAAAGAGTGATGCTGGAGGAATCTTAACACTTGATCCAAAATTATAATACAAAGTTATAGTAACTAGAACAGCATGATATTAGCATCAAAATAGACAAGAAGACCAATGGAATAGAATACAAGACTCAGAGGCTAACCTAAATAGTTATAGTCATCTGATTCTTGACAAAGTATCAGATGATACTTGTTGGATAAAAGATAGTCTTTTTAACAAATACTGGTGGGGAAACTGCATAACCATTTGGACAAGAATGAAACTAGATTCCTCTATCTTTCCCTGCAAAAAAGTCAAACCAAAGTGTATCAAAGACTTAAGAATTAGGCCAGAGACTTCGCAACTGCTAGAATAAAAAATAGAATCAACACACTAACATGGTTTCTTATGCACTAACTTACTAAACAAGATCCCTAAAGTTCAGGAAATAAAACGAAGAACCAATAAGTATATATTGTATCAAATTAAAAAGCTTCTGCACAATCAAGAAAATGACTAATATGAAGAGAAAGCCTGAAGAATGGAAGAAGATCTCTTCCATGCACTCCTCAAATAGGGATTTAATATTCAGAATATATAAGAAATTCAAAAATCTTAAATAGCACACACACACACACACACACACACACAATCCGATTAACAAATGGGAAAACAACATTTCTTGAAATAAGAACAAATGACCACAAATATATGAAACAAATGTTTAACATCCCTCACAATCAGGGAAATGCAATTCAAAACTATACTGAGATTTCATCTCCCTTAACTCAGAATGGCAATTATTAAGAATATAAATAATAATGAATTGTGCTGAGGATGTGCGGGTAAAGTACACTAATACATTTTTGTGACTATAAATTAGTATCACTCCTGTAGAAAGAACTATGGAAATTCCTCAAAAGACTAGAAATAGAACCACCACATAACCTAGCTATTGCAATCCTCACTGTCTAAAAGAAATAAAATCAGCATACTATGATGAAGGAGGCACATCAATGTTATAGCAGTGCAATTCATCAACAAATGAATAAATTTAGAAAATATGGTGTGTAAGTAATTGAGTTTTACTCACCCATAAAAAAGAATGAAATCATAGTCATTTGCTGGCAAATAGATACAATTGGAGAAAAACATGTTAAGTGAAATAAGTCAGACTCAGAAAATCGAGTGTTGAATCTTTTCTCCCATATGTAGAAGATAGAGCAAAGTAAGGGAATTAAAGTGTGGGGCATGTACCTCATGAAAACAGAAGGAAGATCAGTAGAGTAGAGCCAAGAGATTAAGGAAATAAAAAGGGATAGGAAAAGGATGGAATATGAAATTAATTTCACAAAATTACACTATGAATGAATATGAATACTCCATAGCATATTTCCTCTTTATGTGTATGTGCAAAGCACCATTTTGATAACAATAAACGAAACAAAGGAAAGCCAGCAGAGTAGAAGAATAAGGGGAATAAGGGAAAGTTGAAAGAGAAAGTACTGGAGAATAAAATGAATCATATTCAATTCTATGCATATGTGATTATGTCAAAATGAACCCCACTGCAATGTATATTTATAATGCTCTAATAAAGGCATAAAAATTTGATGATTATAGTTAGTGTGCTTTGTTGTTATTACATGCAATAAAATGAAAAGTAGAAAGAAAAACTTTTGGAGGTGATGAATATGTTTATGGTATAGATCCATAATTCATCAAATTGTCTACATTAAATATGCAAATGCTGTTATGTTAATCATGCTTCAGTAAAGTATTTTGAAAGAAATACATATTTTGAACTTTTAAAAATTAGTATATTTTCCCAAAGGCCATTTATTAAACAACTCTCAGTTTAAATTTTCATAAATTTAACTACATCTCTTTAAGATCAATAAAAACAGCTCTATATATGTACATATATATGGTTGTTTGTATACATACATACATATATACTGGTTCCATAAACATACACATTGTGTGTGTATGTGTATGCATGTACATATAATCTGAAATCTTAAGGCAAGGTATTTTGGGGGGAGCACTTTACAATTTAAAAAATGTTTCAGTATTTTTGGATCTGCTTCAATTACTCAAGAATATGTAATTCATAAAAAATTATTTTATAAAGATAGTTCTACTGGAATTTTTAATTGAATTATTACATAATAATTTTATTATTTTTCTAAATAATTATTGACTATAATATTTAGAAAGTATTTGAAATTGAATTTTAAACATTTATTCTGATGTGACATTTAAGAAATTTTGCATCTTAATAAATTAACATGGTTTTTACAGCCAGCATATATAAAATCATTAGATGAGAGTTACTAATGTTACATAATCATTTGATGTACCTTTGGGATTTAAGGAAATACTTTTCTTATTACAGATGATTCTTTGAGGTATAAATTCATATATGTTTTTACTTTACATATCACATGTACAGTTGTATAATCCAGTTTTTTCAGAGATAAAACACAAATATTTTGGTAACATTTGGATTTAATTTGATACAATTAAACTAGCTAAGATCTTGAGAAATAACTCATTGTATTCTTCAGTTTATATATGAGAAAAAAAAAGTTTCACCCTTGAATCTAAATTAAACAAGCCAACTTTTAACTTCTGATAACTTTCTTATGCAGACTATTTTTGTGGTCCTTATATTTTTTCTTTTATATATCATTGTGTTATATGATATGTATTTTGTCCACTTACTCAGCTCTAATACTTAATGAAATATTTTTGTCCAGTTAATTTTTAATACATGCTCAAAACAATTGATTTAATATGAGTTATTTTATTAACCCTTAAAATAAGATGAATGAAAATTTGTAGTAGCAGTAATAAAAATAATATGGAAGAATGGGAAGTAATTTAAACGAGGGACATGCATGGAAGGCTTGGCTTAATTTATCCATGAGGGTATTTTATTTAAATAGTTATATTTTTTGCTAGTAGTACAGTCTATGTGTGCAAGTAAGTGCACATGTTTGCATCTTTCCAAGTATAGACATTCAATAATCCTCTCTTGTATGAACAGGAAAGTAGATATTTTCCTGAAAAGATAGATGAGAATACATCCTTTTACAACAAAAATGAATTTATTAAAATAATATCCATTTATTGGTTGAACTGGAGAAAAAAGCAAAATTTCCAAAGTATAGACATTCAATAATCCTGTCTTGTTTGAATAGAAAAGTAGATATTTTCCTAAAAAAGAGAAAGGAAAACTTCTTGTACATCCTTTACAACAAAAATAAATTTATTAAAATAATATTTATTTATTATTTGAACTGGAGAAAAAAGCAAAATAGAAAGTGGAAAAATACATTAAGTAATAAAGAAATCTTAAAAATGAAAATAGTGATTTCATGATGAAAGATTTAATTTTGTGGGATTCTAGAGTAAATATTTGTAAGTACATGCAGTAATGTATACAAATCATTATCACCTATATGTGTAGTAAATAATACAAATAGACTGTATACTTTTATATATAACTTGCAGAGAGAATATAACACACAAATATATATTATATATTTTATAATAATATATATTACATGTGGAGCACTACATATATAATTAATGGGAGAAACTGATCAACTATGCGGAAATATGGAAGATAGGGAAAACAATATCCATTGACTTAGGAATCTGTATAAATGTGAGGTTTGAGGGATTTGGGGACTGATTAAGGAGAATATATGCTATCTTAATGGACATTAACACCCTGATTTTTCTGGACTACCCCTCATGGCTAAGAGAATACACATGGAGGAAAATCACCTAGGCTAAGAGTAGACTAAAAGAAACGCTTGGGATGATACGGCTTTGATATTGAGAGGGGCTATTACAGAAAGAAAGACAGAGAGAGGTGTGAGGAGGACATTATAGTACTTCAATTTTATCTAAAAAATAGTTGTTTTTAAACAAGTTACTCTCTATATAATCTGAATCAAGGTCTTGACTAGTTGTTTCTAAGTTCTACTTTTTTCTGTGATTTTTCCTCAGCTTTGCTCTCTCCTGTCGTCTCAGAAATCATATCCTTCATTGTTTAATTTCATGGCAATTTAAAAAGGATTATTAAGTACTCATGAGATAAAACTGATTCATGAAGAGAGACGGTTTAACTACATAAACTTCTATGCCATTAATTTTCACTAAATATTCAGCAATGTTTTCTGACTTATTCATCACTCTAATGAGGGCAGTAACATCATTTCAACTAAGGATTTTATCATTGCTTTTCCTGTTTGTCTACTGGTCCTAGGAAAGAGTAAATCCTTATCATCTTTTCCCTAGAAAATTTTCATATGACCTTATTTAACCCCACTGCTCCTATAATATTTTGTTAGTAATCCATCATTTAAGTACATAAAATAATAAATGACGACAGTGTCACAACTCTCCATACAAGAAATGTTTACCCCAAATTCTTTATGAAACTTCAAGCGCCATTTCCTCCAGAGACCTTTGTGAACATACTTCTCCTCCTTTGTATGTAATCTTATGTAATCTTCTACACTGTATTGCACACTTAAACACAGCTCTTCTGCTATAATACCTCAGCTTTCTCATATAAACTGTGTTGATAAAAATTGAACTTATTTTGTGAAATTATGGTAAGATTATAAGTAAAGAATTATTCCTTTCTGTAGTAGCTTACATAATGCTTAATACATAGCTCAATTAATTTTTCCTGAATCAAGTAAGTATAGATTAATGATTGAATAGCTTTTAAATTATCCTAGAAAGAAAAACAATATAAAACAAATTACAGGTGTTGATTTTGGAGGGGAAAAATTATGTAAAATATTGGTCCTGTGTTATTACCACTTTAAAGATTTACAGCACCATTTTTAGTAAAGATAATATTTGATCTGAAATTGAGATGCAATAAACTAATTTCTGTCAGCACCGAATTTACTATTATTTTTATAATGTTGTCAGCTTCTCTTCACTCTGCTTGACTATTTTTAGTGACACATATTAAATATCAGTGACAACAACATGAAAGCACTTTTTGTTGATAACTGAAATATTCAACAATAAATCATATCCTGTCGAGCTAACTTACTGGAGTCCATCTGTTCTGCTTTATTGCACATCCTTATCATACATATGTTAAAAAACCCCAGCTTATTTTGAAATTAATAATCTGAATTTGTATATAACCTATTATAAATCTGAAGTGAGAAACTCATCATTGAGAGTTCACAAACTGATATGTGTGCAAGAAATACATGTATGAAGAGGAAAACAAATATTTCGAGCTAATACATAATTAAATACAAAGGTTCAATATATACAGGCAATTAACATTAATTTTTTGACAAAATAAATATGAATGATAGATTTCATGTATTTGCTTAATATACATTATTTTTACATTAATCGATAATCTATTATTCAATGTAGGAGGGATTTAAAGAAGGCGAAATTGCTTTTATTGCACCACAGTTCATAGTATGTATGGTTATGTGTGTGCATCTTCGTGCACATATGTTGCAAGTCACTTGCATCATCACTCTTTTTTAAAATTCTCCCACAACTGAAAGGGTTGAGTCCTGGATTATTGGAAGGTTGAGATGGAAACTTCATTTACCAAAGTCCCTTGCCTGAAGGATTGTTTTTAATTAGTGTTCCTCTAAACAAGATTAGGAAGTTGGATCTCATCTTTAGTGAAATGGGAAGGCTTTGGATAATACTAATTAAAGCTATGATAACAAATTTGTAGTTTGAAAGATTATTTCTTGCTGCTAATGAGAAAACATTTAAATGCAAGTGTAGAAGCAGGGAGATCTACTAGATATAATTTTGGCTTAGACTAGGCTAGCTGAAATTAATATAAAGAGAAATGGGATGCTTTGGTATATATTTTGGTCTAAGAACTAATGTGAAATCCTAATGTATAAGAAACATTTATTTTCTTATCATTGGCCAATAAACATCATGTTAACTAAAAGACATAGTTTCATATACTAATTAAAAACTAAAGTTCTGTATTGAATGAGGATTACTGGTGCTCCAAAACCTGCCCTTTTCTAGATTAAACAGAGCAGAGAAAAATAAAACATGGAGAATAGCATTATAAATTCAAATCTTCCTTTAAAAAATGAATTTTGTGCTGGTGTGGTGGCACATTCCTGCAATCCCAGATGACAAGAGGCTGAGGCAGGAGAATTGCAAATTCAAGACCATCCTTGGACATTTACCCTGTCTCAAAATTTTTTAAAAAATGAAAAACTGCTAGGGATGTAGCTCAGAGAAAAATACCCCCGGGTTCAATCTTCAGTGCTACAAAAATAAATAAAAAAATAAGTAAGTATAAATAATATGAACCTTTCAGGGCAGTGACTTATTTTTATTTCTAATTACTTTTTATTGTAATTTAGTCAAATGGTCCCATTTACTAACTCAGAGGGCATAGAAAATATACTTTATCTGAATACCTAGAAGGAAATGGTGAACCATTGTTATAGTTTCTGCCATAGGAAGAGAAGAAAATTCATTTGGCTTTGAATGTATTGTGTCCTTTTACTAAAAAATATAGTCATCAGTTGGATTATGGTTAGAGAGTTTTCATTAATTTCCAGATAAATTTGGGTTAGAGTTTTAGGAAATTAAAAAGGCTTTATAAAAGAGATAGAAATCAAGCTAGATTTAATTAATCTAGGCAGACTTTAAAGATGTATTTTTGAAGGAGAAGATATTCTACGTGATCTAAACATTATCAAAAGTAAATACAAAATAACAAGAGAATGCAGGTTGTATTTAAGTGATAATGACTTTTATTATTTGGTTAAACAATAAAATATGAGTTGAGTTCCGAAGGTTAAATTTTAAAAATGATTTGCTTCATATTACAGAGTCTCTTGAATGCCAAATTGAGGAGTATGAACTTTGTCTCATCTGCAATTGGAATATATTGACAACTTTAGTGAAGCAGTAAGACAAGATGACAGGGATGTTTTGAATAGGTTGCTATGGAAACAAAAGGTAGAAATTATTGAAGGTAAAAGTCTGCTTTCAGGAAACCATTATCATATAGAAATAAATGATAATCTGTGTCTTTAGAAAGCATGAGGCATGGATAGGGAACATAAAGGTAAAACAAAGAGAAATTCTGGTGAAAGGAAATGACCCAAAGCAGATCCATGACAAGATACAAGTCAACAATAAGAAAACAACTTTTTCTTGGTGATTTTTTTCATCAGTGCCTGTTTTCATTTCTGGGTTGCTGCCTTCTCCATCACCTAGATTGGAATAATCATATAAAAATTAGGGTAATCAATCATGTTATTAATCCTTGGGTCTTATGTTTAATTTCACTAACCTTTTTGATTTTCAGAGCATTCTATGTCTGTGTGTCATAGGTAATATCCAGGGGTTTCAGTTGCAGTGATTGGGAGAAATAAAGAAAAATATCTTTATTCTATCTTTGCAAAACTAGAAAATTTCTATCAAACTGTATATATCATAAAATCTGAAATTTAGGAAACCTTTAACCTTTCAATTCTTAAATGGTAAGAGACTGAACAATCAAATCCAACTGAGGTAGAAGATAAGATTTTATAAAATTTGCAGTGAATGACAATGAAATAAAAATATGATCAATAAAGTTAAAGAAGCCAATAATTTGCATTCTTGGTTCACAAGATCAAGATGAAAGAGAGAATGTACAAGTTTTAAAAAGAGAAATGACCATTAATACAAATATAGAAGAGATGAACAATTATAAGAGAAAATTATGTACTATTTGTATACTTCTAACATTTGAAGACCTGGATAAAATATGAATTTTTCTATGAAAGTATATTCTGCCAAATTTTCCTAGAAATTAAGTAAATTAATAGATGAAAAATATGAAAATGAAATAATAATCAGATATAACCACTATCCCTACTCCATCAATATATAAAAAAAATCACAAGATTTAGAAAGTTAGTGGTCAAATACACCAATTACTTGAGTAAATGATTTCTGCTTGTAGAAATTGTACAGTATTTTTTTAAAAAGTCAAATCCTACAGTTGGTGCGGTGGCATATGCCTGTAATCCAAGCACTTTGGGAGGCTGAGACAGAAGAAACGCAAGTTCAAAGCCAGCCTCAGCAACAGCGAGGCGCTAAGTAACTCAGTGAGACTCTGTCTCTACCTAAAACACAAAATAAGGCTGGGGATGTGGCTCAGTGGTCTAGTACCCCTGAGTTCAATCCTCAGTACCAAAAATAAGTCAAGTCCTGCTGCTAATTTTTTGAAGCTAGTACAACTCTGAATATAATACTAATGAATAACAGAAAAGTGAATAATTAGCTAAATATTACTGACTAAATATGGCAAATTTTAATTAAAATATTCATATATTGAGTTTATTTTTCACCATGCACTCTAAAGAAGTAGTATTTAATACAGAAACACAACTGATATTTAATATCAGAAAACTGTCAATTGTTTCACCTCATTAATGAATTGAGAGAGAAATAATTGCATGGTTTTACTGTCATAAATGTTACTGCTTTTCAAAAATTTTAATCAAATTATACATAAAGTATAAAAATTATAATTATGATTTTAAAAACTTGTGGGTAAATATACATTCATGTTTTATAGATGAGGAAGTTGGAAGGAGCAAGAGTGAAAAGGGGAAAAAGGCAATATCCTCCTCTTACAAGGGAATTTAAATATTAAACAAAATTAATCAAAAAATAGCTTCGTAAGCATTTTAAAAGCACTGATAAGTCTAAGAGAAGAAAATAAAATTAATACAATTAGTAAATATGTTAAGAAAGGAAAGAGTAGTTTGATCAGTGGGAGTTTGCCAAACTATCAATTATGGAAACAAATAGATTTTATGAAAAGCTGATGTATCAATAAATGGAGAAAAAAGTATATTAGATAAGAAGATTAAAGTATTTGTAGAACCAAAATAGAAAAATTAAAACAAGCTACCTTTAAGGATATAATTATAGGGATAGTACCCTGTGGCTCTTTAAAAATCCTATGCTTGTATTTAACTTATACATTTATAATAAGGTGAAATAAAATGTTGGAGTGTGTATTCAGTCATGTTGTGGCACTAAAAATATTCTAATTTATCCCATAAACATGGAACTACATGGGAGTCGTTCATTTCTTTGTATAGAAACTCAGTAAGTAAAACTAGCAAGAGACTATAATGTTTGTTTATTAATAATTTGAAATACTGGTAGATAAATATGATCTGAATGTATCCTCTCTCTCTCTCTCACATACATACATACATACACATTCTAGTGAGTGCACACATATACATACAGAACAGCTCCGTTTACCTACAGAATAAATATTTACCTCCTTTTTGCTTACAGTATTCTTCAAAATTATCTTTTACTTTCACTAAAAGTATATTACCATTATTTAGTTTTATCCCAGATAATATGTCTGAGGTTTTCTTACTGCTGTACATAGTTTGTGGTTTCTCCTTGTGAGCATGCCCTTTTTTTTGGTACCAGGGATTGAATCCAGGGGCCTTTTACCATTGAGCCACATCCCAGCCCTTTTTTATATTTTTATTTAGAAACAGGGTCTCACTGAGTTACTTAGGGCCTTGCTAAGTTACTGAGGCTGGCTTTGAACTCACAATCCTCCTGCCTCAGCCTCCTGAGCCTCTGGTATTACTGGCCTGCACAACCACTGTATCAGCACTACCATTTGCTGTCCCTTTTATACATCAAAAAACTGACATGTACTTTAAGATGTCCTAGCACAGATGCCACCTCACTGATGCAGACTCTCAGATCTCCTAACTTCAGTAATATTTGCTTTTTTTTATCCTCCCTTAATCTTTAGTGATTTTTTGAAGTTCACATCCTTCTATTTGGGTATTAATTATTTAATAGAGAATGTAGGAATGATTTGTGCACACTTAATAAACCAGTGCTGTTTCTGAGATTGTACATGGCACTATTCTTTTTAAAATTGTTCTTTTTGTTTGACATTTGTTCAAAGTCTGATTAATTATTTTATGTATGAATATGAGAAGTCCCATGAAATTGATCACCAACTTATATATTTCAAAATATGAAGTATAATGGATTTCATTTTGGAATAGAAATACTTATTTGTTTTATACATATGCACACAAACACAATTCATTAACTCACTGGGATAATTCATTGCAATTTTAAAATTTTGTTTAACTTATTTAAAAGTGGTATGCATTATCTCTAGCTAGAAAAATACACTAGAACAGAAAAACTACACTAGAGCTTGCTTCCTCCCACCTGTGAGGATATAGCAATAAGGCAAATATCTACAAGTTAGGATGAATAGGCACTGAAATATTTCTACATGATTCATCTGCACATTTTTTCCTGCATTACTATATATTACATTTTTGTTCATTTTTAAATATATTTCTATAATAATAATAATAAAATCTAAGAAATACTCTAAACATTATCTCACCGAGAAATCTATGAGTGTAAGTACAGAAAACATGTTTATTCTTTTTAAAGAAACATATACATTAGAGTGATATGTCATAAACAGATTATTGCTATAAAGAGATAACACATTTAAAATCCATAATCCTTCATTGATGTTGCATTTTAAAATGATTTTTAGACCAAATACCTTGATGTAAATGTTTTATATTTGGCTTCCAACATCTTAAAATTTCTCTTTAAACTTAAAAAAATATTTCTCCAGCTTATGTTTTAATGTTTGACTCCCTTGGGTGTGTTCTTTCAGAAAACATTTGTAATTTGACTTTCTCTTTCCTAGGCAGAAACTCCCTATGATGAAACAAATGTGTTTTTACCAACATTCATATATTGTATCTCAACATGGTGTCCAAATGTGACAGTCATAGACTCAATGACAGTATTAGGAGGAGTTCTGGTATGCAGCTAGGTTTTTATAGATAAGATCATGACAGTAGACTTGCAATGATGGAATTAGCACTCTTATAAGAACAGAAAAATACACTAGAACTTGTTTTCCCCCACCTGTGAGGATACAGCAAGAAGGCAGATATATACAAGTAAGGATGAATGGGCACTGAAATATTTCTACAGGATTCAGCTGCACATTTTTCCTGCAATACTATGCATTATATTTTTGTTTATTTTCTGAATGTGTTTCTTTAATAATATTAATAATAACAACAGTAACTAATAATAAAATTGAAGAAATATGCTAAACATTATGTCACAGATAAATCTACTGTATCTATTGACGATGCTAGCTCTACCCTAATCATACTCCTAACACTTAATCCAGTGCTATACTTTTGGCAAAATGCAATAATTTTCCCGTTACCTTCCTATGCATTGTTAAAATACTGAATAGCTAATGTTGTCAAATGAAATCTTTTATTATGTCTTTAAGAATGCAGAAACTATTATTTCATATATGCTGAAACATTAATTTTCCCATTCATTAAAACATACTGCACCCAGTTTCTGTTGACTGTAGGCTGCCCTCTCCAAAACAATTAAGAAATTATTATTATTATTATTATTGTTGTTGTTGTTGTTGTTGTTGTTTTGGAAGAAAACTATTGCATTTGCAGATAGGTAGCAGTACCCAATAAACACCATATTGTGGCTTAACCACCTCCTAATACTATTAAAATAACAAATAAATTTTAGCATGAGTTTTAAAAAGGGCAAACATTCAAACCATAGCAGTTAATATCAGAAGACTTATTCATCATCCAAATTTTAAAACAAACAGAAAAATTTGGAATCTTAAAACAATATCTCTTTTTAAAATTAGGTCTGAAAGAAAATACCAGAGTTTCTCTTTGGTTAGCAATATCTAAAACATTTTTGTTTATGATATCATATGTCACAAATTATAGTAATTTGATTTTTTTCTGTCTGCAGAAGTATAGTCAACAAAGACTGTTGAAATTTTTCATCTCAAAATTCTCTCTAACTGCATTGCATTGTACTAGTACTTTATATGAAATCTTCTTAGTACTCTAATATTCTTGGTACAGAATAGGAAAGAATTTTATGTGTGGTCTTCATTTGGATATCAATGGTATAATGAAATATAATTAATTACTGTGATAAAACTGAGAATTTAGAATCAATGAGAAAATTTTGATTTGAAGCAGAAATATGACAATTTAATATTCATGTATATGTTTATATATAATTTAAGTTCTACACAATATTTTTTACTATAATTTTAACAACACAATACCTTATAAAATATGAGTAAGAAAATTTTTATTTAATACTTAGGAATACAACTTGTTTTAATATTTTGATGGAAGGGGTGATAGTAATAGTGAAATACTTCTATATTCTATCCCTTAATGATATTCTTAAGGTTTAAAATGTTCAAACAAAAATAAATCCAAAATTATTTCTCAATTTAGAAAATACAGCCTCTGACTTATAATAACTTAGTTTTTATTTTTTTCTTACAAATGGTGCCAAAATGATACACATTCAATAGAAACTATGCTTAAATTTTGAATTCTGATCTTTTCCTGGAATACTGATATGTAGTATGATACACTTGCTATGCTGTGCAGTACAGTGAGGCACAGTTCTTTGTCAGTAATGTGGTTATGAAGATAAACAATACAATGTACTATACTTCTAAACTATGACATCTCATAGCTTAGGTGTCTTACATGAATTTCAAATTATGCCATATTAATTACATTTGGTTTACTGGGAGGTGACAGTGTTGTTAGGTCATGAAGTATCTGTATATTGGCTATTTAGAAAAAAAAAGAAAAATCTATATCTATATTTCATGGTATAATACTGAAAAATTACAACGAAAGTACTTTGAGTAACTCAATTGTCTACATTTGTGATTCTAGAATCATACAACTCTTAGAACCAGAACAAGTTCAGATAACTTCACTCAGCAATGTGTGCAGGCTGTGATTTATAAACGAAAAAAGAAGTAACAGAAAAGCTTCATTTGTGCATGATATTTATATTATTTGGATGTGATATGAGACAGCATTTGCCTAATATGGATATGCTGTCATCAACTGGCTGCCTATGGATGGCTAAAGCTTAGCTGCTGTGATGGGCTAAGACTAAACTATCAGTTATAAGAATATACTTCTGGATTATTGACAGGACGGAGGTTCTTCATTGACACAAAACCAGGAATTCATTTTATAGTGAGAGATGCATAAAAATGATATATAACAGCTAAGGATATTCGACCTATACCACAAAATACACAACACGCCCCCACACACATGAGAAATATATATATACATATATATATATTAAAAATGATCTGAAAACAAAAAAATTATCAGAAGTAGACAGTCTAATAAAATGACATTTGCCCAATAAATTCTCAGATAAAGTGCTTGCTGAGGAACAGAATAATGCAGAATTGAGGATGTGTCTTCCAAGATGTAGCAAATGCATTGAAGCAATTGCTGATACATGGTGACAAATAACTAGCACATGTGAGTCTGGAAACCAGTAATGTTGTATCTTCTGCCCTTATTCCCAACAACTGACTTGTTGAGTTTGTGCTTCCCATTCCCTTTATCTTAGATTCAGGACAGGAAACCCTGAATCTCAAGGCAGGAGCAAGCAATAGTGCTTCTATGAAGGGATACAGTAAATATTTGACTTAAACTTAAGCTATGACTTACTCTGATTTGTTGGATCTTTTCACGCTAGTGGATCAAAGACCAAGAAATGATTTACTATAGTAATAAGGGCACTGAACTTAATAATAAAGAAGAAATTGGTTTGCTGTTAAAAAAATGGAAAGAGGAGCAAGTAAGTGGAAGAAAAGAGCGTTCATGAAAATGTCTTTTTGTGCTTCCATGTCCAGTGGTAATCATGAATTGATTTTAGTAACCCTACCCTTATAAAAGGAAAATGAATAATATTTCAAATATTTTAAGACAAAACAATCAACAACAAAAAAGACCCACCAATCATCTAGCCAAAAGGAAAGAGAATCTAAAACAGGGGAGAAGGGAGAAGATAAATTATTAGTCACTGCCTTGAAAGACACTGCTGTACTAAGTAAATGTAGCTGGAAGCTCGCCTTCTTATGTTGTTTTTCTTATAAAAGGACATCATGTAGGCTTTGTAGCTTATTGCATTTAGTGCAAATTACAAACTTATTACAGTGTTCAAAGACTGTCTTGGACACCTCTTATGTATTGAGTCCATATTTTTTACATTAGCCAGGGCTGTGACAAGTGTTGGATGCAATTTTAAACTGAGAATACCTCGCCACATTTACAATATATTGTGCACATCTGTCATTGTATGCCTTGAGTCATCTCTGTGGATGCTGAATGATTTGCCAACAGAAAAGAGTTTACTTATTTTATTATATATTGTAGAACTTAAGGTTATTTGTTATATACTGTATTAATTGACCATTGTTCAAATCCAAGGCAAATGTGGTCAGAGAAAAACACTCCATTTATAGTATAAGTGATGTGGCAGAAAGTGGGGGTGTATGTATTTGTTACTTAGTAATGAATAATTTCAAAAATAACAAATTTCTGTCAAAATTATTATACCCTATATCTGTTTTCATTTTATCAGAAATTGTGATGAAAAGTAAATGTCTTTTATTACATTTTATCCATTGAGTATTGAGCTAAACGTAGTTTTGTAAGATGAAATTCCTAAATTTAAGTTTGAGTAATAAAATTATTTTGATTTTTGAAGTTCTATGTTTTATTCATTAACATCTCTTTCACTTTGATAATATTGAACTTATAATCAAAGAATGCATTCATTTCCAAAAATGTGAATGTTTATATGGAACTGCATTAAAATGGTGGTCATTAATATATTTTAGGACATAATATACTTTAGGGCACATAAATAGATAAGTGTCTCAATACAAAAATTGTAGTGAAGTAATATGATTTGAAAATGTAAGAATAGAATGCATGGAATCAGGAAGTTGCATTGCTTATGTGAGTGTATTAAAAGTAATGCAATAAAAGATTATGAGATCCTTTTTACTGCCTGAGAGAACAGAGTTGAGTTCCTGAAAGATGTCCTTGGGTGGAGGTATAGAATTTTAGGCTTCATTATGGGCTCTAGATTTCAACTTGTGGAGAACTGTATTAATTATCTGTCTAGGGTACTTTAAACAAGTGATATAATAGTGTTTGGGGCCATTACTCTAACTTACCTTGCCATTTAAAAGACTAGATGAGTCAATTAGCTATAAACAGAAAGCCAGCCATTACAAGCCTTAGATGAGTTCATAACAACACGTTAGCCAATAATATGCTAAAAACAATTTGGAAGGCAAAGCAGGGTGACTTCTGTTGCCAAAACATGAACTATATTCTACCCTAAAATTTCACTTGGTATTTAACACATTTTATTATTCTATTGTTCACATTAAGGATGAATAACTATTTGCATTTATGAATTTAAAAATTTAGGCAATTCTAATATTCTTAGAGTGTATTAGAACTGAAAAATGAACGACATAATTTTTTTAAATTAATGCTAAAGCAGTTGTTACCCCCCATCACACACACAACTACTAGCTTTCATGTCTATCCTAGTAAGACAAACAGTAATTTTAAATCATAGTTGGCATTATGTACCTTGTTAGGGTAGGAGTCATTCAACTCAGTTTCCTTCATTTTTTTTTGTACTGGGGATCGAACCTAGGGGCATTTTACCACTGAGCTACATCCCTTCCTCTTTATAGTTTTTATTAGGAACTCCCTAAATTGTTGAGGCTGGCCTTCAACTTGCAAACTTCCTGCTTCAGCCTTTGGAGTCCCTAGGATTATAGGCATGCGCCCACAGAACCTGGCTCGGGCCCCTTGACTTTAAATCCAGTGATCTGTTCAATTAATACCAACACATTTTATGGGGAATGGAAGATTGAAAAATATAAATGAAATATTCAACCAATAGTCTCTCAGTTAGTGCAAGTTACAATCTTATTTCAGTATGCAAAGACTGAACCTATTTAAGTAAATTGGTTGCTCTTTTTTTTCTTTTTTTTTTTTTGCTTAGAATTTGATGTTCTGTTTATTAGTGGTAGGTAGCAGGATATTGATGGTTTTGGGAGTAGAGATATATTTATAAGCAGAAAGGAGAATAAAATAAAAATTAGGAATTTTTGTATATACATTTGATGTATATAATTTTGATATAGGCATTTGATGTTATATATACATATATACATTTGATGTTATATACATTATATATATTTTGTTGTTATATACAAATATATTGACAAATGTCTCTTGAATGAGTCTTTATACTTAACCTATAAAGACAAAGTATTAATGTTTATTTTTCTTCATAACTTTCATAGGCCAGGAAACTGTCTCTGTAGTAGTACTATCTGTGTTTAAAACACACATGCACTTACTTGTAGTACATTCTTTTAGTTTCTGTTTTTGTTTTTGCTACCGTAGATTGAACCCAGAAGCCTTTTCCCACTGACCCACATCTCCAGTCTTTTTTATTTTTTAAATTTTGAGACAAAGTCTCACTAAGTTATTTAAGGCTTCAAACTTGCAATCTTCCTACCTCAGCCTCTGGAGTGGCTGCAATTATAGATGAACACCACTGTACCTAGCTCATAATGTATTACTATTACAAAGATTCTATGGTGAAAATTGGACTCATATTTTTACTAAATATTTCACACAATTATGGCATAGTAAATATGAAATACATAAAATGCTAAAGGTAGCAGCGGTTATATAGTTGTGTGTGTATGTATGTGTGTGTGTGTACATAGATGCAAACATTCATATGTTATTATACTATCTAAGTTAGGAAAGAAATTATATTAATAATTTAACTGTTCAGATTATTAAAAAATAAAATAAGGGAATATTAAAAGTTTCACCAACTTACCAAATACTTAACTTAATGGCATTTATTTATATGATTATGGAAAGTCAAGTTCCTCCCAAGCTTTGTTTAAATTACATTAATTTTCCAGAGACTTGGAAAATTAAACTGTCTTGAAGATCTCATAACATTTGGTATTGCAAGCAGTCACATTGTTGAGTTCTCTTTCCTTCCTTGTGTCATATCAGTTTTTCTCAACAATATTTCAGAGTACATGCTTTTTGCTGCCTTGATCATTATTCTGCTTAAACATTATCCTTAAACATCCATAGTGTGAAGATTTAGCACACATTTGATTTTAGTCAAGGCTGACTTGACTAAAAGTTAAAAGACAACATGCAGGAAGCACTAGTTCTTTCTTCCAATAATCCATGTCTAAATTAAATCTTCGTTGGCACAGTGAATATTTTACCAACTTTGCACTGCAGGGAAAAAATAAGTGTTTTATTTTTAGATGACAGGAATGGATGCAGTGTAAAGATGTTTGTTTAAACTTGATCTTTAATTAGACTTGATTTACATTGATTTTCTTTCCTTGCAACAGAAAGAGATTGAGAGATAGACTAATAGGCAAAAATAAATGATGCTTATGTAATCAAGAAATGGTATTTACATTTTATAAATAATATTAATTTTTTTTCATGAAATATTTTTTCTTAATTATTAATAGAACAAATACATGCCATTTATTTTATCATTTTATTCTGTAATTAGTTTATTTTGTTGGAAACAATTCATATCAGTCTTGTCATTGTACTTAATTTTATTATTTTATTATTTATTGTCATTGTACTTAATTTTATTTTTATTGCTAAAACTAAATAGTAGGGCTGGGGATGTAGCTCACTCATACAGTGCTTGTATAGCATGCACAAGGCTCTGAGTTCAATTCCCAGTACTGGGAAAAAAAAATTGCTTGCTAACATATTCTAAAGCTGTCACCCAGATGAAACAAATATAGCAGAAAGGAGTATAAGAATTTTGATATACTAAATTTTACAAACATTGGATATTATTTCTTAAAACACATTTGAACTTATAAAAATACATTTTCTTATCTGTAGTTAACATTAAACATCTATCATATTTATAAATATCTATCATATTTATAAATATCTTGCTTGATTACATAGCAAGATTTCTGCATATACCTTTCATACAGAGACAGACCAATATACACAAACAGATGCTGCTCCAAACTTTATCTGCATGGAGGATAAACTAAGTTATAAATAAATAAATGATTTTAGTACTATATCATTTGTCTAAGTAAAAGATGTTTATTAGGCACTTCATCTTCATGAAAAAATCACTTATGAAAAAATATTTAAAATGTATTAAACACATCAATGATCTGAATGTACCAAATAAATTTCTTTTAAAATAAATATTAGGTGGAAACTCAGTGGCATTTTCTTTTGTGCAAAAGATTAAATTACAGATATTATATTGACATGACATTTTACATCTTGACCTACCATGCTTTAGTATTTACGTAAGTTAAATTCAGTAAAAGTGATTCCTTTTTGTATTTTCTTCATGAATCAGAATTCAGTTAAATATATCCTTGGAAGTAATATTAGATTGATTATTCAGCTGTTTAGAATCATTCACATATGAGAGATCATTAGCATTCTGGACCCTTATTTCTAATGAAGAATTGTAATTCTTTCATCTGAAAAGCATTTTTAACTGTTGGCCCAGAATGGAGGTGAACAACAAACTTTTACATTATTAATCTACATTTAATTTGATGTTCAGAATCTTAGAATATCAAAGTTCAGATGCTTTTTAATATGTAGATTATTACAAAAAATGCTGAAGTTGTCAAGTGAAGTAATATACATAATTAAATATGAATAAGTCATATAAAATATTAACATTAACCATATTTAAGTCAGAAATTGGAAAATATTTGGAAAATAGACAACAGGCTTTTGACAAACATGGGAAAACAAAATTGTGCATACATTTTTAATAGGAAAATAAAATGAAACACATTTGAATGGGGACTTTGCTTATGTTTGTATAATTTTTGCATATATATGTGTTTATATTAATGTACTAATTTGTGTAGTAATTAGAGTCACTATGGGTTGTGTCCTGACAAACTTATTGTACATTGAAAATATTGTGAATCAAATTTTATTTAATACAGTTTACCTAGTAAACATTATAGTTTAGCAACATAATATACTATTCAGTACTGGTTGTTTACTCTCAGTACGCTGAGTGACAGGGAGCTGCCTAGCACCACAGGAGAACATTGTACCACACATCACTCACTCAGGAAAAGATCAAAAGCAAAAATTTGAAGTAGTGTTTCTACTGAATATGCACTGATTTTACATCATTTTAAAGTTAAAAATTGTAAGTTAAATCATCATTTAGTTGAATATCATATTATATTTTTGTCTCTGTATGTGTATGTATATTACATTTGCTTTATTTAACTCATCCATCTCACTTCAAATGAAATATATTGCAATTCACTCTCTATATATTACATATATACACAAATATGTAAATTAAATGCAATTGCAGAAACATTTTTAGTAGCTAGTGAAAAAACAACCACATTTACTATCAGAAGAATATTAGCTTGATAAACTATGGAATGAAAATTATACAATTGAAAAAAAAGAATAAAGGAAAATGGCATACAGTGATTTACAGATTGCACTGTTAAAAAAACAAGTTTTAAAAAGTATATTTATATTATGTTTGATTATTTTGGTATAATAGATTAAACATAGCAATTCATAGACCTGTAATTTGTCATCTTTCACAGGATAGCTGAAGAAAGAATAAAGTAACATTGTCTTCTCTACTTGCAAATGTTCTAACAACTAAACATTCTGGTAAGCATACTAATGACATTTAACAGCAAAAGGATAATGAAGAATATTTATCTGTGAAGTAATTTTAGAAGGCAGTATGTTACCTATTTATTTTGTTTATAGAAAATAAGCCTGAAATACATGAATTAATGATGCATGGCTGGATAGTTATGTAATGAACAGAGTATAAAAATTGTTTCATAACTGAAATGCTTCTTCTTCCCTAGCAACATTCTATGTTCATTGCTTAATCTTTGCTTGCTAAATGGGAATCAGAATATGTTCCAATACAGGAGAGTTTAAACATTGGAAGAATGCTTGGTTAAATTCTTGCTTATACCTTTGAATCACATGCACATTGGAACTTTGTAATAATCTATGATCAGTGTAAAGTCTGATTTGATGCCTAAAATTTTGTATCATATTAATAACAAAGAAAAAAAACAAATAATAATGGCTTATTTTTTAATATATGAGTGTGGAAAACATATACAAATACACACTTATATTTGCAAAACCAAATTGAAAAAAGAATACAAGCAATAATGGAAATAGATTCCTAAAGAAAGTAGGTTCAAGAATATATGGATTGAAGCAAAATACACTGATCATATGTTTTTCAACATTTTACATTTCAAATAAATGTTTTCACATTAAGATTAGTATAATTAAAGCAAATAGGAAAATATAACAAGACATCAAATTAAACACAAAAACAAAATAAAGTTACAACATGTAAAAATGACAAAAGAAATATCAAACGATGATATATTTTATGTTGCTATAATACTGATAATGCAATTTAAGCTGTTTCATAAAAATTTTCAGAAAAAGCATTATAAGTAATGTATTGATATTATAAAAAATACAACTTTCACTATAGAGAAAAAATTACAGAATAAAAGCATCCAAGAAAAATTGTGTTAACAACAAATATGAAACAAATAGTAACAACAAATTTATACAAGTGTGCATGGGATTGTGTTAATTCACTGGAAAAGCCTTCAGGCAATCTCATGACAGATACTAATCTAGTGATCATAGCTTAGATTTAAATTACCATTCCCTGTGTGCACTAACACGACTCAAGCCTTCTTAGATATGTTTTTCTGCAAGTTGTGGTATAGGCAAAGTACAAGATGGGACATAGCATTTTTAGAAGGACCTTGAGACTACTAGTCTCATTTGAGAAGAACTAATAAAGGGCTCTTAATAGCCAAATCTAGAATATAAGAAGAAAAAACAGTGATCAAAATTCATCATCAAATAATGAATTTTTAAAAAATTCTTAAAAAATACGAAAAATGAAGGGGAAATAATATTCTTGTTTACAGAATAATAGTAGCTATTAATGAGAAAAATAATGTAAATAGAAAATGACTATTTTGCAATGCCTAAAACAATTAATGATTCTTGTGAAGGATATCAATATATACAAAAATCATTAAATAATAGAATTATGAAAATAAAGGTAATAAAAGTACTTAAAAGAATTTTCATATTTTATTTAATTAGTAGTAAGAAGAAAAACATTTCTATGTACTCGAAAGATCTGGCAGTCACCATCTTTATCAGGTTTACTAGGAAATATTCATAACTGACTAGGATTAGTCTGAATCTAATCATCTTCTGACACTTTTATACAATTGTATTACAACAAAGTAAAAGAAAATATGAGAAAACAATGAAATTCATTCTGTAGGTTACCTTTTTAAAAATTAATGTCAAAAAAACACAAAACATTTGTTGGTTATTGTCTCTGATTTAAAGGTACCAAAACTATCAAACTCTTTGTAAGACTATTTGTAAATGATTAAATTTTACAAAGATATTTTCACAAAGAAGGAAATGTGAATTTACATTAGAGAACAGATAAGATTATTAATAACTGATTTTATTAATATTATGATATTGTGATAAAAACAATGGCTTTACTTACAAATTTCATGATAATGGATTTAATAGTGAAATGTCATTGATGTTTACAAATACTTTTCAAGTCTTTCTGCTTAATGATTATACATATGTATAAAAGAGATAGAGGGAGAAAGAGGGAAAGATATGCAAACATGGCAAAATTCAAATATTGGTGAATTTAATAAGGGATATTCAAGTGTTCTTTACATTGCCTTTTGACTATTTTCAAGTATTTATATTTTAACTGAGGTTTGGGAAGATTATTAAGATGGAATAATTATTTTAAATTTGCAAGCAACTGAAATTGCATGAAATAGGTACATACAGCACTCCTATTTAGTATATAATAATAAAATATGAGATAATAAATATATAATATTCCTATGTTAGAGTTTAAAATTATGTTTAATTTATGATCATACCAAGTCTTTGGTCTAAAAGGGGTCTCTTTTCCTTGCAATAGGGTTATTCTCTGAGAATATACCAGAATGAGTTTTATCTCCTCTTACTAATCAGTTTTGCCACATTGTCTATGTTCCAAAGAAATAATATTTTCTTCGTCATGCTTGCTACTCAATTAAAACAATTTTCTTCGTATTTCAGTAGCTATGTAGGCAGTATTAGCATTTATTCTCCTGGCATGTTGTGCCTCATATGGTTCTATTATGTCACATAGAAAATAATGTCTCTTATTTGATCTTTTCATTATTATTTTTTCTAGTGTGTTATCAGGCATATATATGTGAAAATATGTAAACAGTGTTTTTAATTCAACCAGTGGGAGCAAATTTTAAAGAAAAAGTGAATAATTCCAAATAGAAGTTATGACAAATATAACTTGGTTACTATATATCCTCGGATATCTATAGTAAAATGTAAAATTTAGCATTTATTCCTAAGTTAATTGGAGTAAGTCGGCAACTTTTAAAAATGCAAGTAAAACCAAAGAAAATTGAAGTATCACATCCAATGTTTCCAATAAAATATATTAATCCTATGAAAAATAAACCATATGAGCTTTCATGAATTTTAAAACATTTGAATCTCTGAATACTTAGATGGTACAAGATCCATAGAAATTATAAATTCACTGGTTTTCTCAACTTTTTAAGATATATAATCCTTTGTCATATGTAAAGAAAGCATAATAGTAATTCTAGATAAAATTTGCTGAGCATGGAAAAGCAGGAAATTATGGTTTGTATGCATAGTTTTACTTAATCATCATGTATTTCTGGTAAAATTTGTTACAACTTTGGTAACTAGTGAATCCGGGACTGAGAATATAGAACAATTCAATGCCGTGTGGGTAATAAACTGAAGGACCAGAATTAGAGGCTTACTCCCAGGTTCCTGCTATATATTTTAGGTTTTATTACTTTCATATTTTCCCACTTAATAGGCAGGCAATTGTTCTGACACCATTCACTCATTTTCCAAATAGTCATTGCAGATCCACTTAGTTCCAGGCACTCTCCTAAGTGTGCTGGGTACATCAGTGAAACAAACAAATGACATCATGGGAAAAATTACATGTATAAATGTACTTTTAAGTGATGAAATGTAATACGTACTTTATCAAATTATTTTTTAAAAAAATCCAAAATTTTAACTATTAACTTTTATAATATTCTTCTCTAGTGGTATCCTTTCATTAATCGTCCTTTTATATAGCTACTGTAGTGATTTACCATACTTTGTGGCTTTAAACAGCACAGATTTACAATTTTTTAAGTGTGACGTCCATAGCCCAGCCCTGTCAGGACATGCAGGAGGTTGCTGAGACCAAATAAAGTAGCCAGAAATAGCTTAGAAGTCATAAAGTCTTATTGATAATTGCTTGTAGGGAAGGTCCAGTAGAACAGGCTGAACAGCTAACACCTCTGTCCCTCACAGGGCTTCATCAAGTAGTGTCTCCTCTCCTCACAGCACTGTTTCCAGTGTATCTGGCTGGGGTAGTGACATGTATCTTCTCTTCAGTGCCTTCTGTTCTGTACTAGTCACCATGATAGGGGTTTCATATGTTAGGGTGCAGAAACAGTGACATAATCAGCATTAGCTTGCTTAGTTTGCTCCCATGAGCAGTATCCAAGGGAGCAACTTTACTGGTATTTGTGCAAGAAAGTAGCTTTCTACAGATAGCACTAACTTGTCCTAATTCCCAACATACATGAAAAACAGCATCCTTTTTTAAGATATGTATCTGGTTATTCCAGCCCAGATCCACTTTCTCTGTTTCCTTAAAGTGGCTAAGTTCTTGGTAACTGGGAAGGGTTTCTCAGGATTATGATGTTGTACAGTTCCCCTTTTCATTAAGGATCAAACAGTAGGTTGGAAGACTGAAAGGGGCTTTCTGCATTTAAATCAAGGTTTCAACAGGGCTGTGTTGCTTTCTGAAAACTGCATAGGAATATTTCCTTTCTTTTTTAGCTTTGAGAGGCCACCTATGTTTGTTTATTCAAAACCACAGTGTTTCATTTCTGCCTATTTTTTCATAATCCCCCTGTGATTACTCCAAAATGTTAAATACCCATGTGATTATATTAATTTAAATAATCCAAAATAATATTCCTATCTCAAGCTTCTTAGTTGAAATCACATCTCCAAAGTCCCTTTTGTCATGAAAGGAAACATATTCATAGGTTCTAGGTAACAGGCATTGACATGTTTGGGATGCATGAATCTGCCTATGACAATTTTATTCTTCAGCTCTATATTATTTGAATGTTTTTAAAAAATAGAAGTAAAATATAATACAGGTGTTCAGTTCAAGTATTCTAAAGTTTCATTGAACTTTTCAAAAGGCATTCTACTATTTATTATAATATAACATTTAAGGTTGTAAATTAAATTATCTTTCCCATAATCACCCATTTCACCCTAATTTGTTCTTTTACAAATACTGTGTACTTTGCATTCCATTTATTTCATTTCACTAATTTTTTCTGAGAATTTCACTTTTCTTATTATACTATAGGAAAGAAATCTTAAGCTGCTTAAAAATATCACATTATATATTTTTCTTCATTGACATGTTTCTCTATGCCTTACTTTTTATAAATCTAAATCATATTATCTACTCTTGTTTCAATGTTGAAAGGGAATTATAACATTGCCTTTATTATAATAATTTTATGTATTATATGTATGTGAAAGTCATTAGAGCACAGTGATGGCAGTATCACATTGTTCACCTTGCCGATTCTCCATGATTCACTCTGTATTCTGGCTCCCAGAGTCTACTTATACTATGGTTTGTAATGAGAAGAATAAAAATGTTATCCTCTCTTCTTTGATTCTATTTCCATTATAGAAAAAATATAAATTACATCATCTTTTAAAATCTATACTGAGTACAGATGGCAATTATTTCTGGCTGCCACTTTGGGGAAGAATTGACAGTATCTATACAATTTTTAAATGTATATATTACAGTGAATAATATACTGCAAAGGAATGTTCTTGAGAACTCAAAAATCTTTCCCTTTAATAAGAAAAATTAACTAAACTTAAACTTTCAGCTCCCTAATCCCTTTTATCAACCATTCTTCTGAAAAATAAATCTTTCATCATGATTATATATTATTATGGAAAATATTTCTCTGAATTAAGTTTAACTGTCTTCTAGAAAACTAGATTATATATCATTTATATATTTAGAATATAAATCACTTATGCTAGAGACATGCCTATTTCCTCATATTCAATAAATTATTGAAAATTTGACATTTTATTTAATCAAGTAATTAAACTTCTTTACTCCTCTACTGCTTCATAAAACAATATAACATTCTTAAATTTGAAATTTTAAGATACTGAAATTGATATATTATTTTCATAGCACCAGCAAGTCATTTCAAAATATTAACCAAATCAACACAAGACACTCTTATATTGTAAATCATTGTTAAAACCCTTTTGAAAGTCATCTATAAAACCCTCTGCTTAACAATAGAAAGTCCCCAGAGCTAAGGTATATATCCATTTTCATGACTTTGTGATATATCTAGTGGCTAAGGTAAACCATGTTTTATGCTTTGGTTTGGATATGAGGTGTTCCTCAATAATCTCAGGTGATAGACAAGGTAGGAATGTTCATAAGTGAGATGATCAGATTATAGAGCTATAACCAACTATGTGGATAAATCTATTTAATGGATTAATAATTTGAATGGAATTCTAGATGGTAACTGTAGGTACAGATAGGGTACAGCTAGAGGAAGTAGGTCACAGTGCAACGGGAGACATGTCCTTGGGTATTCTATTTTGTCCTGGCTTCTCTCTCAACCTCTCCTTCCCTCCCTCTTTCCCTCTCTCTCTCTCCCTCCCTCTCTAAACACACACACACACACACACACACACACACACACACACCCCTTTCTGCTAGGGCCCAGAACAATGAAGTTGGTCAATCATGAACTAAACCTCTGAAACTGTAAGTGCAAAATAAACTATTTCTTCTCTAAGTTGTTCTTGTCAAGTATTTTGGTCACGGTGACAGACAAAGAAAAAAAAAACACAACAAAAAACAAAACTGACTAACCATCAGAATTTGCTTTCCTTTATGTTTCTGAATGGGGTAGACCGTAAGAAAGATTCTTGTGTGGGAGCTGGAGAATAGAAGAGAAGCTGTAGCCACTTGGTAACTTACACATATTATCAATGATCTGAGGTCTCTTCAGGGGCATGAGGCAGCAGCTATGCCTCTATTACTCTGCATTCCACTGAATCCTCATTCAACTTCTCAGAATTCTGGACCAGCTTTGCATATGTAGTGCTAGGACACATACCTTAGCTTCTTCAGTATACCATACCACCAAGGTCAGAGGCAAAAACTACTTAGATAGATTTGACACTCTTGTAACTACATCTTATAGTTCTGGGTTCCACGCTGTTTCTAGTTATCATATTAATTGATCAAGATGTCTATAAACCAGAAAGCTGGACCTCCCTTAACACTAACAATGTCAGAACATTGATTTTGGACTTCTTTGTATGTACTTATATTGTGTTTTATCCTACAGTAATATTTTAATGCTCTTAGGTTCATAATTTATTTTTTAAACAGAATTTAAGTATTTAAACCTACTATATAAACATTGGGTTCAATAATGTAAAATTTGTAACTTTTATGTGGCAAGCATCTTTGTACTGGAAATCAGTTGCCATGCAGGTATAGTGGTTGAATTATCAGAACTCTTCTGAATATGCTGCATTTTCAAAATGACAATAATAATCGATTATTTTATAAATAGACCTAATAAATGTTTCCCCAAGCTGTTTGAAATTATTTGTCTTATGTATTTTTATCTGTGCATATTGTTTTATGAAATACCACAGTAGGTTGATGTGCTCAATTAAAAAAGGGAGAATTTCAACTGGAGAGTAGAGAGAGGAAGCTACAAATCATTAACTATGGTGTCTTAGTCCATTGCAGTTACTTCAACAGAATACATACCATGCATAACACTGTACATACTACAGAGGGGACATCTTATAAAAACTAAAATTTCTCAGAGTTTGAGGCTGGGAAGTCCTAGATGAAGGTGCTAAGATACGGTAAGACTCTACTTCTTGCTTATGGCCATCGTATCCGTGCATCCTCATGTGGTGGAAGTGTGAAGGAGTTCTCCAGGATTTTGTCCTAAGTACATTAATCCCATTCCCTGACCTATGACCTAATCACCTGCCGAGGCCCTATTTCTTAATACCAGCACATCAAGGATAAAAAATTCATATGGCTCTAGAAAGGAAACAAAATCTTTTGATGTAAGGGATAAATGCAAACAAAGATAAGGCTTTCATAGAACTATGAAGATAATATGCATGCAAATCTTTCTAACTTGGCATAAAAGATTAATTGTTATTCTAAAAATAGGTTTTCTTTTACATTACTTTAGAAAATTCTGTAAAAATATCTTAGGAAAGAGTTCATTGCTAAGAAAGTTGTAAATTCTGCTTGCAATGGAAAAAAGTGCATTTTCCTCATTGACCTTAGTCAATGAGGTGTTATATGTCAACTACCAGCTATATGAAGTTATGTTAAAGTCTGTGTGAATGATTAAATCTTATTTTACTCAATACAGAGGTTTCCTGTATGAATACCAACAGCTCCCTCTATTTGTATTGAGAGTAAGTCAATTTCAGACTTAAAGAGTTGTAGAGTTCACTTATATTTACTTCAGTGAAATTAACTCTCTGAATTAGGTGCTAGGTATCACCTGGGTATATTGTTGATAAAATGATATGACTTCAGGGGAGAATCTACCTAATTTGTGGACAAACTGAAACAGAAAAATGTTTTATTTTTTATTATAATAAGAATGTTTTACTAATTAACATATTTTAGTGAATGAACCATGTGACATAATCATATATGGATATGGATATATATATATATATATATATATTTGGAGGCATTTAGAAATTATACATGTTGGCATCCAGCATCCATTTGTGCTGCTATGTCAAGATACTTCAGACTGGATAATGTATAAGCAATAGAAATTTATTTACTATAGCTAAAGGATAGAATATTCAAGATCAAGATACCAGCAGTTTCAATTGTCTACTGAGGGCTCTCTGATTCCAAAATGTGGTCTTTGAACCATAGAAGGAAATGTTCTTTATCTATAGGAGAAATTACCTAGTTTATTTTATTAAAAGTAAGTTAGGTATGTTTAGAACATGATATTAGTTTAATATAAAGTGTTTCTTCCATGTTCAATTTTTACATTCTTACTATAATTAGAATGAGACTATTACAGGGAAAAAAAAATTCCTTAGAATTCCAAGAATTCTTACAAGCTATATTAAGATGTTTATGAAGTTTTCAAATTAGGCCATTTGCAAGAGTTTTTGCATGTTGTCTATGTAATCTCAGTAATCTAATTATAAGCACTGTTCCCTACTTATTGAAAAAAATCATATCCTTCCAAATAATGCTTTGCAATTCACAATTATGCTCCAAAAGAGTTCAAATTTTTACTTATTTCAAGAGTTTCCTATCTTCCCAGAATAAAATTGGTGATGACCTCGTTTCTCCTATATATCCCAGTGTCTACTGCTAGTAGATTAGTTGTTTGGTTGTTGATTTTATTGTACCTGAATCTCATTAAAGTATATTTTTGCAGAAACAGTTCCCTGAAACTTCTCAATGGTAGTATTTAGAAATTTCCTGTAAACATTTATTGACTGAATACACACTATCTAAGATAAAAATTCAAATAGAAAGAGCATAACATACACTTTAAATTAGTCTTTATCAAGAAAAAAATATATTCACATATTTACTTTTATAAAACCTCCAGTGATATCTCTGATATTTTAGTATGTAATAGATACTGTGGATTATAATCAGTCTCATAAGTATGCTACATAATCAATAATCCAAATTCAATCCACACTATTAAGATAAATTTCTCACTCTTTAAATTTAAATTCCATTTTAGATCATTTAAAAACAATTAAATGAAAGCATTATGAAGCGAAATAAATTGTCATTGATTTTGATACTGTACTTAATGCTAGGGAGATTTATTTCTTTTTTATTACTTGACAGATAAAGTTATAAATACTTTTAATGCCCATGATGATGCTTTGAAATATATAATATGTTGTGGAATACACAAATGCAGCAAATTAACAAATGCATTATCTCATATGGGTATTGTTTACTGAGGTTTGAATATGAAAATTCCCCCAAATCTCCTATTAATTCAGAGGTAAAATGATTAAATTATGAGAGCTATAACCTAAAAGGTCCATCCTAGCTTGAATGGACTGACTGAGTGGTAACTGTATGCAGGTGGCCTATGACTGGAGGAGGTAAGTAACTGAGGGCTTGCTGTGGAAGGGTGCATCTTCCCTGTGGCTCTTTCCCATCCTCTGCTTTCAGATCCTGCCATGAGTTAAGCAGCTTTCCTCCACTGGGGCCTTCCCCAGTGATGTGCTGCCTCCCCTTGGACCCAGAATGATGGAGTTGGCCATCTATCGATTGAGAGCTTTGAAACCATAAGCCCCAAAGAAACTTTGCCTTCTTTAAATTGTTCTTGCCAGATATTTTGATCACAGTAATGAAAAGCTAACAAAACATTACTTTTGTGATGAACACACTTAAAATCCATTCTCTTTGCATTTTTCAAGAACACAATAAATGTATTATTATAAACAATAGTCACTATTCCATAGTATTGTCTCTTGAACTTATCCCTCATATCTAACTGTAATTATATATTTTTGACTAACATCTAGCTATGCTCCCTTCCCCATGACCACTTCCATCTCTCATAACCAACATTTAACTCTCTGCATATATGGGATCGTTTTTTTTTAATTCCATACATATGCCAAATAATATGGTATTTGTTTCTCTGCATCTGGCTTATTTCAGTTAATAGGATGTATGTCAGGTTCATCCAAATTGTTGCAAATGTCAAACTTTTATTGATTTTGTACCTGAATACTGTTCCATTGACTATATACACCATATTTTTAATCCATTCACTCACTAATGATAATATCAATAAATTCTATATATTGCTGTGGTACATAATGCAGTGATAAACATTGAAGTAAAAATATCATCAATATAAAAATTTCATTTCCTTTGTATATAAACCCAGCAACGGTATTACTGTAGCATGTAGTAGTTCTCTTGTTATTTTGGAAACTTCCATACTGTTTTCCATAATGGTTGCACTGAATTACATTTCCACCAATAGTGTATAAAAGTTCTCTTTTCTCCAAAACCCTGTCAGCACTTATTATCTTTTGTCTTTTTGAAAATAGCCATCTCACAGGAGTGAGGTGATATCTCATTGTGTTGTTGACATACATCCTTAATCATTACCAGTGTTGATCCTTTTTCTGTGTAGCGCAAGCATGTTTATGACATAGTTTGAAAAATATATATTCAAGTTTTTTATTATTTATGATTGGAGTTCTTATTTCATTGCTATTGAGTTGTTCACGTTTCCTATCTATTTTGAACATTAACCCAGATATATCGTTGGAATATTTGTGTGCTTCTGCAGGCTGTCTCTTCACTATCTTGTTTTCCTATGAAAAAACCCTTTTTAGTTTGATATAATTCCATTTACCTATTTGTTCTTTAGATGCCTGTTTGTAAGTTCATAGCTACCCTCACCAAAAAAATTCTTAACAAGACCAATATCAGGAAGCTTTACCCTATGTTTTTTCTAATAGTTTTTTAGTTTCAGGTCTTAAATTTAAGTATTTAATCCATTTTGAGTTAATTTTCTTACAGAAAGCAATTAAAGTGTAATATATTTCTACATATACCATTATCTCAACACAAATATATTAAAGAGATGGTTGTTTCCTCAGTGTGTGTTCTTGGCATCTTTGTCAAAAATCAGTTTTTTATAAATGTTTGTATTTATTTCTGGCTATGCATTTTTATTCAATGTGTCCATAGCTCTATTTTTATGTCAGTACCATGATGCTTTTGTTTACTATGATTTGTGATATACTTTGAAGTTAGGTAGTGTGATGTCACCAGCTTTTTTCCTTTTGCTCAAGATTTATTGTTTTGGTTATTGAGGCTCTTTTGTGTTTCCATACAAAATTAAGATGGTTTCTTCTGTTTTGGTGAAAAATGTAATTGTTATGATAGAGATTGCACTGACTCTATAAATCACTTTACTCTTCCAATTTATGAACACAAAATATCTTTCAATTTACTTGTGTCTTTTTCAGTATCTTGAATCAATATTTTATAATTTTCAGTGTACACATCTTTAACCTCCTGGATTAATTAATTACTAGCTATATTTTGGTTTTTGTAAACAGGACTTTTTTCCAGATTTATGTTTCAGATAATTCACTATTAGTGTATATACATGCAACTGATTCTTGTATGATTATTTTGTGTCTTGCAAATTTACTGAATCAGTTTATTGCGACTAAAATTGCAATGGAATCTTAAGGTTTCTGTATACATGATTGTTTCATCTGTGAACAGAAAAAAATATAACTTCTTTCTTTTTAATATGAATGCCTTTTATTTCTTTCTCTTGCCTATTGATTAGGATAGGACTTCCAATACTAAGTGTTTGTTAATTTAAATTTTAATATTTGATTCTACAGATTAATAAAATTTACTATGGTATTTCATATATGTTTACATTGTGAATTGATTATGTCCATTCACCTTTTCCAATACTACATTAAATAGAAGTTGTGAAAGTAAGCATTTTTAATCTTATTACAGATCTTAGAGGAAAAATTTTCAATTTTCAATCTTAGGGAAAAATTTTCAATCTTAGGGAAAAATTTTTCCTTCTTCAGTTGGTTTGTGGCTATGGGTTTGTTTGATATTGAAAGTATGTGTTGAGGTACATTCTTTCCAAACTCAGTTCACTGTGAATTTTATTATGAAGAGATATAGAATTTTGTCAAATACTTTTTCTGCATCTATTGAAATGGTCCTATAATTTTCATTCTTTATTCTCTGAATGTGAGGTATCAGGTTTATAGATTTGCCTACATTGAATTATCCTTCATCTTTGGGATGTTTCTCACTTGATCATTGTGAGTTGTAATTTTAGTGTACTATTGAGCTTTGTTTGTTAGTATTTTGATGAAGAATTTTGCATTGATATTTATCAGGGCTATTGTCATATAATTTTCTTTTTATATTTTATTCTTGCCTGATTTGGGTATGATGTTAATGCTAGCAGCATATAATGAGTTTCTAAGTAATCTCTCTAGAGTCTTCAAGTTTTTGGAAGCATTTCAGAAGGATTAGTATTAGTCTTTCTCTAAATGTACAGTAGAATTTAATATTGAAACTGTTGAATCCTGGACTTTTCTTTGGAGATATTATTTTTTCTGATTAAATTTGCTTACTTGTTTTTTTCATCATTATTAGTCTGCTCAGATTTTCTATTTCTTCATAATTCATATTGCTAGATTATATGGATCTTGAAATTTATCCACTTCTCCTAGGTTATTGATTTTGTTGGTATATAATTATTCCTAATATTTTTTCCTTTTAATTCTTTTGGTATCAGTTATAATGTATTCTTTTTCATCTCTAACTTTCTTTCTGTCTTTATTAGTCTGGTTGAAGCTTTGAGATATTTTTTATATTTCAAAAAAAACCCTCTATAGTGTGTTGAAATTTTATGTTGTTTTTCTGGTCTCTATTTTATTGATAAATATCAATGCAAAAATTATCATCAAAATACTAAAATACTAGCACTTCTATGTCTATGTGTGTACTGCAGGTGACATTAGTTTTTTATAGCAGCATATAGATAGGTCTTTATTATAGTATATTGAAGGCTGGGGATATAGCTCAGTTACTAGAGTGCTTGCCTTACATTGGGTTCTATTCTCAGCATCACATATAAAGAAATGAATAGAATAAAGGTCCATCAACAACTAAAAAAGATTTTTAAAAAATAGTACATTGATTTATTCAGTAAATGTATATTCTTTGGTAGCAAAACTTAATACATTTACCTCCAAATAATTATTGATATATAAGCACTTATTATTGGTATTTTGCTAATTATTTTCTTGGTAATATTTAGAATATGTGTTCTTTATTTCCTATATGAATTGTTCTTTTTTCTTCTTATTTGATTAAATGATTTCTTTCTACTCCTATGCTTGTTTCCTTTTTATTAATTTTAGTGTATGCATTATAATTTTTGTGTGTCTTTGCCATGGGACCTGCAAAAAAGTTTTACAATTATAACAGGTTGTTTTAACCTGAATATGGATAAACTGTGGTCACACACACACACACACACACACAGAAAAATATTTCAACACTTTAACTCCACTAACTGCCACAGTTTGAACATTCAATGTCACAATTTGCCACTCTTCATATTGCATGTTCCTTAAAAACAGTTGTATTTATTGTTATTTTTGTAGTTGCATATTATGATCTTTATGATAAAGATATAAGTAGTTTTCATGCCACCATTATTATTTTGAATTTGTGTTTTTCCCTTAAAAAGTAGGTTTTTAATTCTTCTGCTTTTTATTCTCTAATTTTTTCCTGTTACTCCTTAGCATTATTTTCCTTCAATTTGAAAAACTTTATTTAATATTTTTGTAAGACAGTTCTTATAGTGATGAAGTCTTTCAGCTTTTACTTGACCAGGTAAATATTTATCTTTCATTTCTGAAGGAAAATTTTACTGTGTACAGTATATTGGCAAATATTTTGTATAGCACTTTGAACATACTACTTCACTCTCTCCTGATCTGCAACGTTTTTGCTGACAAGTCTGCTACTAGGTATATTGGAGTTCCTTGATAACTGTTCTGCTTCTTCTCTCTTGTTCCTTTGAAGATCTTCTTCTCACTTTTTTTTTTTTTTTTTTTTTTTGGTACTGGGGATTGAACTCAGGGGCACTAGACCACTGAGCCACATCCCCAGCCCTATTTTGTGTTTATGTAGAGACAGGGTCTCACCGAGTTGCTTAGCGCCTCGCCATTGCTGAGGCTGGCTTTGAACTCACGATTCTACTGTCTCAGCCTCCCTAAGTGCTGGGATTACAGGCTTGAAGCACCACGCCCAGCTCTCCTCACTTTTAATTTTTGATAATTTGATTATAATATTTTATAGGCTAGTCTTTTTGGATTGAACGTATTTGGAGATCATTGACTTTCCTCTCTCTGGATATTTATAGCTATTTACTACATAGAACATTCTGTTTATCAGTGGACCACATATGTGATGAGAGTTCCAGGGAATTACAATAGAGCTGAAAAATTTCTATCATTTGGTGATGTCATAGCCATCATGTCATTGTAAAACAACACGTTACTCACAGGTTTGTGGTGATGATCATGTAAGCAAACCTACTGTGCTTCTTGTCATATGAAAGCGTAGCACCTAAGTTATGTATAGTACGTAATACTGGATAATGACTATGTTATTGATTTCTATGTTTCTTTTACTACAGTTTGACCACTGTTTTAGAGTATACTCCTTCTGTTTATAAAAATAAAAGCTACTGGAAAACTGTGCTATGTTATATGAACAGAAAATTCACAAATCTCATTTTTTCTTTGTCTTATGATTGCATCCACAGGCCACATTGAATGGTGAATCTATACCATCGGCAAGTGTGTACCTGCACTCTACAATATCTGTGTAATAACATTATCTAAGGATATGTTTCTTAGAACATAGCACCATTGTTAAGCAACACATAACTGTATATATGTTGTTCTCTAGATTTGAAATTTTTCTACTTCTATTTCTTTAAAATAGCTTTCTATATCTTTATCTTTGTTCCCTGTTGTATGACAGTGACTTGTTTATTTGCTCTTTTGATGAATTTCCAATAAGTCTTATAAACTTTCTTTCCTGCTTTGTATCTTTTAGTGTTTCTCTGATTATATTTTTAAATAATTATCTTTGAGTTCATTCACAGATTTTTTTCTTCTGCCTGTTCAGTTCTGATATTGACATTCTGTTGTATTTTTTAATTTCATTCATTGCATTTTTCATCTCTAGTATTTCTATTTGAGTTTTTGTTATTTCAATTATTCTGCTAAATTTCTCATACAAATTTCTAAATTGTATTTTATTTAAATCTACTGATATTTCTTAAACTATTTCAAATTATTTGTCAGTTACCATATCTCCTTCACTGGCAACTTATTTTTTTCTTTTACTGGCACTATATTCTCATCATATTTCTTGATTCTCATATTCATGTATTGATAACTGCACATTGAATGAGTAAGTACTTTTATCTTTGCCTGGTAATGTTTTACAACAATAATCCTGTCTATATACTATGAATATATGTTGTGGTGTAATCCATAAGCCCATATATGCTCTAGCCATTGATGCAATAGGTGGGGCTGTAACACCAGCATCACTGTGGCCAGCACACCCTAGGCTGGTATTCTGTGAGAATTAGTGGTGTTATCTGTTCTTCCTTATGTAAACACTCTTGCTTCATGTCTCCTTTAGCTTCTCACAACACAAAAGAATACCTATTTAACAGTCAAGTGCGAGTTTTGTTTCTAAAAATGTGCATTACATTATAGGCAGTCAGAACTAATTTGATGGATGAATGAATGAACGTATGCATACTTGTTTTTTCTTTTCATTATCACTGCATTAATATTTTCTTAAATCAACAAAAGAACATTGTATATTAAACATGTACATAGTAAATAAAATTCCACTGAACTATAGGATTGTAGTTAATTAAGATTTTCTTATTCACCGGCTTACCAATTAAGTTGTAATTCAATTTTGAAATCAAAATATCACAGGGAAATTTCAAGACTATACACACATACTACTAATATATTTAAACTATAATATCAATTATCAATCTTTTAAAAAACTATTGAGTATACATAGTAAAGATTTCAAGGTGATAACTTATTTTAAATTTTTTCAGAAAATAAAAAATTATCTTAAATGGCAAGGCTATTGATAAAAGTCAGAGTATAAAGTTTCTTCCAAAATTTCACATAAGTAAATAACAATATAATAATTTTAAAAGTTCATTAAGATGACAAAAATTTAGGAAATAAAATTCAATAAAAATATAGAAATCTAGAGGTCTTTTTTAAAAAGAAACTATACACGGTGGTGCACAACTGAAATACCAGCACTTTGGGAGGCTGAGACAGTAGAATTGTGAGTTCAAAGCCAGCTTCAGCAAGGGCAAGGCGCTAAGCAACTTGGTGAGACCCTGTGTCTACATAAAACAAAAAATAAGGCTTGGGATGTGGCTCAGCAGTTGAGTACCCCTGAGTTCAATCCCATACCAAAAATAAATAAATAAATAATAAGTAAAACTATATATCATTTTTAAAGAGTGAAGAAAAGTAAGGGGATTTTAAAAGGCAGTGCAAAAAGGCAATTTCCCATTTACATATAGGTCTCTTTCCTGAATGTCTTAGAAAATAAAAAAATAATTAAAATGGTTTGCACACGAATGAAAACCATAATTTCATAAATTGGAATCACAGAGAAGGAGTGTGATAAGTTTCAGGAACTCATTGGAATAGGAAGTGGTTATTATAATTATTATTTTCCCACCATTCACATCTATGAAAATACAATGTTTTATGCAATTATTTTGTTAGTGTTCTAAATTTCTGTGTTTAATAAGTGTGGAAAATGAATTTACTTTTTCTAAATAAAATTACAATAATTGTATTTTACTGGAAACATCAGATTTTGAAGAGTTTAACAGAAAAATATACTGAGTTAGGTCTTCTGCTAACACAGGAGATAATGATGAGTTAACGATTGTGTTCTACATGCATACTATCAGTGGGGAGGAGAGTAAAAGGCTGATATGTGATAGTATTATCTATAGGTTTTATAGTAACAAAGGAATTACCTCAAATTGCTTAAAAATCATTCTCCATGTCTCATATAACAAGAAGTACTATTCTTTCAAATTTTCAATGTTGAATATGTGGACATTTGAGACAACACAATGTAATATAGCAATTTTATGTTATATTTTATTAGACTTTTAATAAACATACCATTCAGGTGCTAAAAATTTAATAGTCCAATATACGTAAAATATTTTGTATACTGTGTCTTATTACCTTGCATAAACCAAACACTGAAAATAGGTGAAGTTCATGTATGGTATGATTTCTGGCTTGGGTTTTTAATGATAATTCAATGGGAAAAATGGATGTGTTAGGAAGTACAAGTTCACATAGCTAAATTTTGTGCCTTCAAGTTTCCAAAGTGGACAATGAGATCATAGACAGGAGTTAGTTACTCATGAACACTAATAATGTGTATTTAGAAAATGAGACTTATGGCTTAGATGATAAATTTCCCTGATTTATAGCTTAGACAATGTATTTAATTTGGAACAATAAAAATATCACTCTGCTGAAAAACAGAAGAATGCATTTGAGTGAATAGGGCAAACAAGGTGGGAATAATTTTAATATAAACTTATATGGTAAGGTTCTATTTATGATTGCTTGAAGTTGGGATCCAGAGGACAAACATATACTAAAGTGAGACTGAAGTGGTTACATTTCCAACAAACAGTAGATTTATCTATAATATAGATATGTTTGGTTATGATAATTAACCATAAGCTGTATTTATTGTAATTCCTTTGATCCAGGTAGGAATTTGGAGCTGTGCAATATAAGTGGAAGTTATTCTAGCACTACTTTTCACTGCTAAATGAATACAGAACACTAAAGAAACAGGGTTTTGGAAAAACAGGCTGGAAAATCCTGCTGGTTCTGAATCATCATCATATGTTGCAAAGTTATTGGTTAGCAGTTATTTTTTGTTTGTTCTTTGTTCTGTGTGTGTGTGTGTAAAGGATTTGTAGTTTTGTTTTCCATAAAATATCTTATCCTAATTTATATTGCAATAAAACAGCGGAAATGAGGTACTGATTGGAGGCAGAAATGTGTTATTATGGATCAAGGGAGAGTACCTCAATTATATCTGTTTAATACTGACTATTGTTCATTTCAATATCATGGATTAGTCCCAGACTGAACTGAGGAAAAAAATATTGCCCATACCTTTCTGTGACCCAGGCTAAGTATTAAAAAAACTATTGCAATTAATAAAGATCGTTTCTTTAACTTGAAATTTTTAGAAATACTTCTTTTTAGTAAATTATACTTCCTATAACAGATGGGTAGTAAATTCAAAGATAGTAAATTCAAAGCTGTGAAGGATCTGTCTGAGGCTTTTACCTTACTTAAAAACTAAATTATCCTGCTTCATATTCGTACACATATACTGAGAGAAAATACAAGAACTCAAGTCAGAGACAAAGATAGCTTAGTACTCATGATAAAAATAGCACCAGGGCTAGTTACTCCTGATCCTCCATGCTCACATTTCCATGAGCTGACAAATGTTTACCTGTTCATGTAGTGGGTTTACATCATAGAGAAAGAATCCCAAGCTCCAGAGATCCTAAATTTTTGCATGCCACATGTGTCCATTGTGTTTCTGTCTGTATTATTCTTCTCTGTGGTGAACCATTACAGCTGCCACTGCAGCAACTGGCTTGACTTCAATGAACTCTTGCTTGTCTTTTGATCAACACACTAAAATTTCTGAGTGTCTAAGAGTAACTGACTGTCTGATAGTGGATTTCAGTGAATTCTCTCTTTCATGTACCTTACTGAGAAGAAGTATCCCCACTGCTTGAATATTGAGCCATGGAGCACTTGGAAATGTAGCCATTTTTTATTGTGCATGATGATTTCCAAAATCCATTATACATCTACCATATTGAATCTCAGATCACAACCTCTTCAGTAAAATATTAGTTCATGTGTCCCTACTGATATAAGCAAATTCAACAAATGCATGAATAAATGAGGACTGTAGGGAGCTCTGTTTTATGGAATGTTGCCAGTTGATAATTTTTTAAGTAAAAATAATTAGAAAAATTATCATTCTGCAATATAGTACATATAACCAAAATTTAATAATAATGAAAATATTGGATGCATCTGAAAGGAGGGACAAAGTAAAAAATAAGTAGTCTATAATATTTTAATTATAAAGGACTTAGAAATTAAGAAAAAACTGAGGAATTACTCCAGAGTGAAGGAGACTAAGTACTTAAGTAGTAAATAGTGTAATACAGGATTAGATCATTTTGCTACAAAAGATAGTATTAATTGTCAAAATCTGAATGGGTATTGAGGAATACTAGTATTAGTATATCATTGTTAATTTTCTGATTTTTATGGTTATACTACTGTAATATGGGACTTTGTAGGTAACATCGTTACAGAATTTAGAAATGAATTAGCATCACATCAATAAGGCTCTCTCAAAAAAACTCTTGTGAGATTTCTGCTACATTTCTATATGTTTAATTTTCTCAGCTTGAAAAAATGTAATGCTCACTAGTATCTGTAGCAGAGAATATTAAGCATATTTACACCTTTCAATACATAATTTATTTATCAGGATATGTGTGGTATGTATGTGTATGTGTACAAAACAATTTTAATATGATTACAGGATAAATTTTATTGAAATCATTATCTTTCTTTGGATGCTTCATTATACATCATATTAATATTATTAAGATAGCATCTACCTATATGAAATCCAATTTAAACCTAACTTTATCATGATAAATTACTTTCAGTTGGGTTGCACTATGTTAGACGTGACAAATAAGTTATCATTTCATTTTTACAACAGTCATTTGATATTTTGGAATAATCAATATGATAATATTCTGTTGAAAACATTTAGTCCTTAGATAATGTTTATTTACTGATTTAGAATATTTTGTTATGGGAAATAACATGATATAGTTAATGATACAAACTATAAAGATGTATCTATTAAAAGGCTTATTGTTAGCAGATAGTCAGATATCCATTGAATTAAATAATCGTTAATATTTTCAAAGTAACATTGTTTTGAATTTAGCATTTTTCATTGTGCATGATGATTTCCCAAATTTTAAAATATTAGACACCTTGAAAAGTAATATTTATCTTGATATTTATATTATTCTGATATATAAAATATTGAAGACAGAATTGCTTTACTAGGCTGTTTAATATTTTTTAACAGAATGATATTTTATGTGAATGTGCAATTTTCTCAGGTAGAAGAAAATAGCTTTTAAGCAGTTCTAAGGAGTTGCATAATTTGTCTTGCATGATTGAGTTTTAAAAAATAACTGTAAAATAAGTAGGCTTTCATATATCATTACTTGTGGGATCCAGTTGAGCCCAGAGTCATGAAAACCAAGCACCTCAAGTTGATAATGCTGATTAAATGACTTGGGTACATATCCTAGATTTTCTTAGTCTTTCTTATCTGTGAAGTTTTTTTTTTTTTGAGGCATGTAAGAGCAACAAATGTGTTTCTTTTTATATTGGAGACCATTTGGTTAAGCTTCTGTGTTTTGTCTCTCTCTTTCTACCTCCTACACTGTTTCAAAAATCCCCTCTCAGTTCATTGGCAATGCTTTGTAAATGCTTAAGCCAATAAAATGTGCACATATAATTTGTGTTCAAATGGTAAAAATGACCTCAAAGTATAGAGTTATATGTGGTTCTTCCACCTTTGAAGTAATTTTTGGATAATTTTTCACTGTTACTTAAGCCCCAGAGAAATGTGGTCATGAATTACTAATGTGATACTTCATACTTTAAAGTCAAATGTAAGACCTCATCAAATGTAAAGACCTCAAATGTAAAGACCTCATCAAACTCTGGATATTTGCATATACATTGCAGATAATTAGTTCCCTGATAAGCACTTCCATTAGGACATTCAAAGAAGGCATGATATTTAATACAATATGTTTCTCATCATTAATGCCAATTTAAAAATGTCTAAGGCCACATATGATGAATGGTACTTCATTTACGATGTGGCTGTTTTGCTCTTTATATTATAACTAATATGAAATAGTTACATTTTATATGTCTTACAACCTGTGAGAATAAACACAATTTTTGTGTTTGTAAATTTAACTGTTTCTTTTGATCAGTATGATTAATATTAGATAATATTTGCTTAAGAGCTAGCTATAAAACTTATACCAAACATACTATTTACTTTATAAAATAATTAGAAATCTGCAAATAAAATGCAAGTAGTAAGTGGGAACATTTATTTTGCTCTAGAGCTGGCATGAGTCTTTTCTTAATTAGACATAGTTTGCTTGCACAAGGTCATTTACTTTAATCTTTGAAAATGTTAACCCCAAGTATTTATTTTAATATTTTACATTTTACAATGTTTTTGCAGGTGCATCATCTCCTTTGATACCCACAACTCTGTAACTTTAATAAATGATATCTAGCATTTTAATTATAAAACCTTCCTATTTCAAATGAAATAAGACAAGAAGAATTTGTTTCTTATTTACATATATCAAGCATGTTTTATGCAATTCCACATCAAACAGAAATTAGACAATGTATGGAATCTGAAATGACAAATATTAGTTTTCCTGTTCTTGAGACCACTTTATCAATTGCGTGTTTATAGATAGCACAAACACTTCCTTCTATGTTAAATAAAAAGATAGTAACAGTTTATTCTATGATTTTATTATTTCAAAACAATTCTAGTTTTTGTTTAACTATCTTCTGAAATGTCAGATTTATTCAACATGTTTATTGTGCTAAAGGGAATAAAGACACAGATCAAGAGTATGTTCTTATTTGTTTTTATTATCTGTCCTTTTTTGAAAACACAGTAACTTAAAGATAAATGGGAAACAGAACTCTATGATTTTTTGCCATAAGTTGTATATTTTAAAAGATTTTAGAAGCACTCAATGATGCCTTTTTTTTTCATATATTTTGGAGGAATGAACCCTACAGCAATCCACAAAACAATCTCTTGAAAATATTGAGAAGGAATATAGGAAAAGGTACTATGTTTGCAAATTAATAACTACAGTTTGAAAATTTTTTTGAATTGGATATGATATGAGATTCAACAAAGACAGCACATATTTTATGGGAGTGAGTGCATTTCTAGGAAAAGCAGGATGGAAGCTACTACCACAGAACTCAATAGGACAGTTTTTTGACAATCACTTTATAATTTGATATTTTTCTATATTTATAATAATAAACCTGAATTCCACATGTTGCAATTTCAATCTATAGTCTGGCAGAGTTTATCAAGAACAAAATCAGTTAAAAGCAAAACCATGTAAATATTCAAACACCACCATCACTACACACCAGCATCAATAATGCAAATGATGAAGCTCAAAGAAAGATAGGCTTCTTTTGCAGGTACTAGATTTAAAACCATCTATATATAATTTTCTTAGATTATAGTCATAGATTATTCAGGCTTAGCATCATATTTTAGATGTTCAGAAACTATGGCACAATTTAGAAAGTAAATGTGAGATTCAAAATTGGACTAGATTTTTTTCATTACTGTTCGAATACATTCATTATGCATGCTGCTTAGGGCATCAATAGACTGAATCAGAAGGTTACCTTACTTCCTCTCTTCTAGCTGCACTGCACCAACAGCAAGGAGCAAGAAATTGGAGGATTATAAAAAAAAGAAACATTTATTTTCCTTGCTTGACCCTGTCAGGTTGTTAAAACTTTTCTTACTATACCTCTCTTAGAGCTGCACTTTACATATTCTATTACAACTCTCTTCCCATTCTAACCTAAGGGAGCCCATATTGTAATTCTTTGATACTTCATTATCAAGATCGTAGGCTTCCCTAAACCCCACACACAACACTGTGAATGTTTCCTTCATTTGTACAGTGCTTTCCTTCAGCTACCCAAATTGATGTAAATATTTTTTTCTCATGAGATCCTTATACACAAATCTCCAATATTTCCTCCTCTCAATTCAGCAAAGATGCAGTTACTGTGTTTCAGTAAAATCTGTCTTAGTTTTTCTTACTAGAACAATTACCAATATCATCTCCACATTTCAATCTCATCCTCTCCCTGCTGAAATTTTTAAATAAAATTTTATAATTTTTAAATAAAATGTGCCCTTACTTCCCAATGTTAGTAGTGCAGAGAGATATGAATAAACTTTTCATTTTTTTCATACAACTTATATTCAAGGATAACATCTCCATCCATACTCTTGCAATAATTTATTTCTGTAAAAAATAGGTTATTTTTCCAGAAGTAATTCCCTTTCTGTTTCTGAATGCCTATGTGTAATGTATGAATTCAAAATTTCCATTGAACAAAAATGTCATAATTTGAATTGAGGAAATTGTGCATTCTAAGATCAAAGTAAAACCTAGGAAATAATCCAAAATGCTAATAAATATTATAATGTAAATATGAAAAATTTCTATTGAAATCTTAAGATCGTTACAGACAAGATAAGAGAAAGAATGAATAGTGATTAGATAATTGTGTTGAGGAAAATTGAAAAATAAAATACATTTGATTGATCTAAAAGAAAAACAAAAAAGAGATAAATAGGACTATGCAGCTGATGGAACAACTAACAAATAGTTATTGATAATTATGTATCATTACCCAGTATTACCTAATAGATATTGAACACTGTATGCATTATTAAGTAAAGATACATTAAATACACAACTTAACAAAACTGATATTATATTGTACTACAAGGTAGGGCTTAACTAATATTATAATGTTGAAATATTTTAGTCCTATAATAAGAAAGTAGTTATAATATAGATATCAAAATATACAGAAAAATCACATGGATTGTCATATTTACAGTAAGATTAAAATTAGAATTATGATTATTCAAATAGAAAATAACAATGGTAAGTTTGAATACAATTTGAACTGAAGTATGAGGAGAAATACAAATATCAGATCTCATTGGACATATGTACAGCAATGATTGGAGGAAAAGTAAATACCATAAAGGCATATATATTTCAAAAGGAAACTATGACCATACATGGGTTAAGTATTCATCTCAACAGTGTAGAAAAGGAAATAGAAGAATGACAGAACAGGAATTTTTTATAAAGATAAAATAAATTGACAAAACCAAACCTTGATTCTTTGGAAACAAGCAAACAAAGTACATGCTAATATAAATGGCAAATTACCCTAAGACAAGTCAAGAAAACAAAATGTAAAGGAACAAATTAAGCAGTATTTGTGAAAGGGTGAGCATAATTAGAGATCTCAATAATAATTAAAAATAGTGAGTATATAACAAATATTTTGTTAATAAATTTAAAATTTTATATGAAAATCCAATTTAGCAGGGTAGAGATGTAGTTCAGTGGTGAAGTGCTTGCCTAGCACATGCAAGTCCCTGGGTTCAATCACCAGTACCAGTCACACACACACAATTCAACTTAGCTAAATTACAACAAGAAAAATTATATAAGTACAAGTGTTCATTTATATATCCCCCCAAAAAGCATTTAGAAATCATGAGAACAAGTTGGTATTAACTTGCAATATTTATGCAAATATTCAATAAAAAATAATATGAAACTTACCTTTACTTTGTTTTATAAGATTTGAGTGTTATTGAAAATAAAAACTAGCTGGTCATGGTAGCATACCATGTAATCCCACTGGTTTGGGAGACTGAGGCAGTAGGATCACAAGTTCAAAGCCAGCCTTAGAAACTTAATGAGTCTCTAAGCAACTCAGTGAGACCCTGTCTTTTAAGCAAAATACAAAAGCAGGCTGGGGATATGGCTCAGTGGTTAACTGCTTTTGGGTTCAATCCTGGCACATTAAAAAAGAAAAACAGAAAAAGAAAGAAAGAAAGAAAGAAAGAAAGAAAGAAAGAAAGAAAGAAAGAAAGAAAGAAAGAGAAAGAAAGAAAGAAAGGAAGGAAGGAAGGAAGGAAGGAAGGAAGAGGGAGAGAGAAAGGAAAAGAAAGAAAGAAAGAAAGAAAGAGAGAGAGAAAGAAAGAAGGAAGGAAGGTAGGAAGGAAAAACTGATTAAGAAAGCAAAAGTTGAGAAGAAAATTACTGCTTGTTAGTCAATGTAATTAATGTACTGCACATATTGCAGATATTAAACCATGCATTATCAAAAATAATTCAGGGATTGTATCAAAAGATAACACATTTTAATCAGAGATATTTACTATAGAATCTCAAGCTTAGTATGATATTTTAAATTCAGTTAATGCAATTCACTACATTGATAAAAGAGAGATGGCTATGAGCATTTAAGAGCTATCATAAAGCTATATGAACAAATGAACAAATGTAATTCTTATTTATCTTGCAAACTCTTAACAATGGAAGGAATTTTTCTTAATCTGATAAAAATAATCCATACCACAAATATGACATATAATGAAGAATTATTGTATTAACAAAAGGATGCCCTCTATCAACACTGCTACTTAATATTACACAGATATTTTCAAAAAAGTGAGAAGAATGTAGGCCCAAATATTCATCACATCGGATTAGGACCATACTTCCTTAATAAGACTCCTATAGCACAAGAAGTAAAATCAAGAATCAATAAATGGTATGGATTCAAACTAAAAAGTTTCTTCTCAGCAAAAGAAACAATTCATGAAGTGAACAGAGAGCTGACATTCTGGGACCAAATATTTGCCACACACACATCCAATAGAGCACTAAACTCCAGGATATATAAAGAACTCCAAAAAACTTAACACCAAAAAAACTAACAACCCAATCAATAAATGGGCTAAGGAACTGAACAGACACTCCTCAGAAGAAGATATACAATCGATCAACAGACATATGAAAAAATGTTCAACATCTCTAGCAATTAGAGAAATGCAAATCAAAACTACCCTAAGATTTCATCTCACGCCAGTCAGAATGGCAATTATCAAGAATACAACAACAATAAGTGTTGGCGAGGTTGTAGGAGAAAAGACACACTCATACATTGGTGATGGGACTGCAAATTGGTACAACCACTCTGGAAAGCAGTATGGAAATTCCTTAGAAAGCTTGGAATGGAACCACCATTTGACCCAGCTATCCCACTCCTTGGTCTATACCTAAAAGACTTAAAAACAGCATACCACAGTGACACAGCCACTTCAATGTTTATAGCAGCTCAATTCACAATAGCTAAGCTGTGGAACAACCTAGATGCCCTTCTATAGATGAATGGATAAAGAAACTGTGGTATATATACACAATGGAATATTACTCAGCAATAAAAGAGAATAAAATTATGACATTTTCAGGTAAATGGATGGAGTTGGAGAATATCATCCTAAGTGAAATAAGCCAACCCCAAAAACCCAAATGTGAATGTTCTCTCTGATAAGTGGATGCTGATCCATAATGAGGGAGGAGACATGGAAAGAATGGAGGAACTTTGGTTAAAGGGAAGGGAGGGGAGAGGGGGCATGGGGACAGTAAAGATGGTGAAATATGATGGACATCATAGCCCTAGCTTCATGTATGACTGCATATATGATGTGATTCTACATCACATACAACCAGAGCAATGAAAATTTGTGCTCTGTGTACAATGAATCAAAATGCATTCTGCTCTCATGTATACCTAAGTAGAATAAAGAAAGGAAGAAAAAATACAAAAATATTAAATGAAAAAGAAAAGTGAGAAGAAAAAATAAATAAGTACGAAATGGAGAAAATCAAAACACAGAATTTTAGATGATGTAATTAGATGCACAGAAAATCCAAAGACTATACAGTTAGGTCAGAATGTTAAGAGAATGCAGCAAGGTTCATGTAAAAAAGTCATTATAAAAATTATTTGCATTTCAATATACCAGCAACAAAAGAATAGATAATATATAAAAATTTCACTAGCCTCAAAATGACATCAAATATCAGAGAATTAATTTTGTAAAAAAAAAACAATATGCTTGTGTGTTGACTTGTTTCAAGGTAGTGAAGTGTGAGGTACCTTACCATGAATAGCCTTTGTTTGTCTGGTTTAGAGCTAGTTACAGATTAATTCATGGGGGATTCGGGAGAGAAAAGTGAAGCTGTGGTTATTTTTCTCTGAATACTGATTAAGACATCAAGTTCTATTGCCAGGCACTATGTCACTCATCTGCTGGCTTAACCTATTCTATGGCAGGACCAGGTCTCTGTGATGCTAGGAATATGAAACTTGTCAGCTTCTCCAGGGAAATTTACTGGAGATTGGAAGCAGTGAGAGCAGATTTTATTTTTTTTCTCACGTGTTCCATTTTGTCCTTCTTTTTGTGATTTCTAATTAGCTTTTGTTCCTGTCGATCCTGACAGTCAACAGAGGCTTTATGCCCAGCAGCTAATGAACATACAATAGGCTAAGACACTTTTTCCCCAATTCTCAAACTTGAGTTATGTCTACTTTTATATATACATATATATCTGATTCTATATCACTTAAAAAGTTTTGTTTTTTTTTTAAATAAAAATTAGTGGGGAAAATGGCTCTTTCTAGAACTCCTAGAAACAGAAACTTAGGAACAAGGTCTCTGGTTGTAGTAGACGTAAGTCTTAATGATATGGCGAGTATCTTCCATGCGACCAGTAGTTCAGCTAAATTTCCATATTAGAATTTTAGTATGACCTTCTGTGTCAAGATTCCATATAGCATTGCTTCTGAGCAAATAATTGATTATACAACAAATGGAATACAGCAAAAAATTAGCAATTACATCAAGTTCCCCATCATTCTGAAGCACTGAGTGATAAAATTATGAGACAGTCTCTTGAAGATTTAGTTACAGTGACAACTAAAACTAAATTATTCTAAATTATCAAAACAATTAGCACTAAAATTCCATCACTGATATGAGAGTTATAATATTGATATGATAAATAAGTGACCAAACTGACCAAGATGATTATGATTACAAGAGACTAAACTAAAGACTCTTCTTTAAAAAAGTTATGACAACACTAGGATATTGTTTAGACCATTGAAAAAGAATCTCCCTGGGGAACTGAACAACCAACAAATACAATCAATGCAGCACAAAAGCAAAGGTTTCTTTAAAAATGAAAGAAAATTTTTAACAAAGAACAAGTTAAAAATACCAACTAGGGGGATGATGAGCGGCAGTGAATCTGAGAGAAAATAGTTCAGAAGAAATTAAAATTGTATACACACACACAGACACACACACACATATACATATTTATAGAATTAAATTTTTAGCTCTGTGATGTTAAAAGTTGTAAGATTTTACTTTCATGCTTATAAGAAAAAGCCAAAATAATTGAAAATTAACTCTTTCTCATAAACTCTGAGAACAGAAGTTTAAAGGGCAAACTTAACCTCAAACTCCAGAGAGGCAAGTAGTCTAGAGAGTCTCATCAGGGATCAGCTCATCTGGAGCAGAAGCTCCTGGAGTCATAAATTAGCAGCAATCACCCAAATGGTAAGTTTGACCAATTACTGGAGGGTAAGTTTCTGGTGTTTCTTGAACATATTGTCATGTTCTTCTCCCAGTACCAGATACATGATTCAGTCACTGCTGCATAATGAATACTTTCTAAATATTGCTGAATGAATTAGTGACTATCACCTTATTCCCCCGAGGGGCAGAAGCACACACATTGATAATAAAGTTATTTCTACATGAGACACTGCTAAAGAGATATAGAATATCTAAAAGTATATTTCCATAAAATACCTATCTTTTTATATACTAAGAATATGTTAGTTTTTAATGTAGCCTTTGCAAGTTAAATTAGATATGGTGAGACAGGAGAATCACGAGTTCAAAGCCAGCCTCAGCAATGGTGAGGCACTAAGCAACTCAGTTAGACCCTGTCTCTGCATAAAACACAACATCGGGCTGGGGATGTGGCTCAGTGGTTGAGTACACCTGAGTTCAATCCCTGGTACCAAAAAATTAAAAAATTAGGTATGGCTTAAAATTATTTGTTTGTTGGTATAATTTGTCTTATTAAATAAACTGTCAGTGCTCTTAGAAGAGAGACCACATTCTTAGATCAAGACATTAATTTGACATTGTTTACAGTTATTTAAATGTGTTATTAATATACATATCTATAGTTCATTTTTTTCCTTCAAAAGAATTGAAGCTTTTTTTTTCTCTCGTGTGTGAAAGGAGAAAAATTAATGAAGAACAGGAATAGGGAAAATAATTCAAATCTATTGATCTACTTGCAGATATGTTAAGCTTGAGTTTGTTATTAGAATGAGATTTATTCTTCATTTTGATCAAGTTAATTAACTCCCAAAAGTAAAGATCTTTTTATCAAAGGATGATATTTCTATTCAAACTGGTCTTATGACTCTAGAAAAGTTATTGACCAAAAACTCTGCTACCGTACTCTTAGTAGCTATTTGACATAACTGATTTCTTAATCTACCACTTTTGGTTGGTGCTTTACTGATTTTAGATTAGTAATTAAATCTGTGCATGTATACATCACAGAGAAAACAAAGTGGACTAAGAATCGTGTGATTTTGCTATGTTGCCTATGCAAATTTCTTAAATTCCTTTAGTTTATGAAGAGAATTAAACCCACTGGGGAACTACATCACCAACAAATGCAATCATTGCAGCACAAAAGCAAAGTTTATTTGGATATAGAACAATTTTAACAAAGAACTACTTCAAAAAATGCCAACTAGTGGGATGGCGAGTGATAGTAAACATGAGAGAAACAAGTTCAAAAGAAATGAAACTTTATAACTTAAATCTAAGGTAGTGCCATTAAACATTGTTTTAGAATATTGCATAGGTAAAGGCATTTTAAAAAGTGTATTTGAAGATACTTCTGGAAATGTCCTCATGACAGTATTTCAAGTTTAATGTTTAGTTTTAGACTTATTAGAATATCTGTGGCATATGAACCATATAAGGTGAGGATTCTTGAATACATATAATAAATATTCTACAGAGCAATAAAATAACCAAGATTAAAATTAAACATGAAGAAAAATAATGACTAAAATGATCCTACTTGAAAATAGCCATATAATTTTCAAAGATAATACAATTTTTCATGCTTACTCTTTTTCCCTGTTAATTTACCCTCAAGGAGAAAAATAACTATGGCTATGAGTGTTTTAATGCATCCTTAATCAGATTCATCATATTTTTAATTACAATTCAAAGATTCAAAAACCTGTTTTTGGAGTTATTATTCTAAGAACAACCTATTAAAACTATTGTCAAAAAATGTGGGCTGTATACAGTTGGTCCCAGAACTAAACATCCCAGGCATATGCTCATGTGCTTTTGAAGTATTAACTCGATCGTGAGTTTCTATACTATTAGCTGCATTTCATACATAAAAAGTTGTACATCAATGGAAGATTAAAAAAAGAAAAGTCTTGCCTGAACAAATATTATAAACAAATATAGATTCAAACCCAACCAATTTAACCACATAATTCAAATTCTTAACAGCTAGAAAATACTTACATATATATAGGGAGTCAATGGTTATATAAACAGATTGGTATTATCTAGATGTCAGATAGATAGAAATGTCTAAATAGGTAAATTGCACGTTTATTCTCAAGAAATAAGAATTCATTGCAATTTTAAATCTGAAGCACACTGTACTAATATACAAACAATACATGAAGCAATCCAATTTGACAAGATTTTAGTGGGGAAGAAGCATGAGTAAAACTGACTTAGAAGGGTATTTCTTAGCTAAGATATGGCATAAGGAGGTACAATCAGTGAGGCTGAAAAAGGAATAAGCTTTTAGTGTAATTACTGCTTATTTGGATCATTTTGTACCATTGTAAACCTGGAGATGTGGAAAATGGTACATGGTGACCGAACTTTCCATTTTTTCCTCCTTAAACTTAAAACTGTGCTAATAAAACAAATACAAAACTAGTAATAAATTTTAAAAAGCAGCAACTGTAAGTGCTTACATTCTCTTTTGACAAATAATACTTGTGGTGACTCACATGCTTGTTCCTTAATTAGAGACCATATGATTATTGATTTATGACAATTATGTATTATTTAAACTTATTCTATTTTAAAATTATATCAAATCTTATCAATAATCCAGCTGTTATTACACTAGTAAAATAAATACAAGGAAGATATGATTTCCCCCATTTAGAATACAATGCTCTCACTTTGTATTCATTTTTAAACAAAATGCAGTTAAGTATTCCCAGAAACATACACACACACACACACACACACATTGACAAAAATAACAAAAATAACAAAAATTAAATTGATATTCTACTAAAAGTTACAGGCGATATGGAGAAGAGGAGTTAAATCATGTGTAATACATAAGCTTAACAGAATTCATTGTTCAAAGGCTTAGATATTTCAAGCAATTTATAATTTCCTTTTACTCTTCTGTCCATTCAAAGGATACAGACTACTTTCAATTAACCAGAACATTTAAGTTTAATTTATCCTTTGTTCAAAGCAAAAATCCAATTGAGATACCAATTCCAATGGTATGCAGCATAGCTCATACATGGAATTTAATCCACATGTCACATTAGAGTTTGCAAATAATTCTACTGGAAAGTAAATAAAATATACTTTTCTTAAAAGTATGTATGAATTCAATAAGGATTCACAGAATACTAACCATATTATATGCACAGGCACTGAATATACAGTGACAAAATTTACAAAATATTTAAGAAAATAAAAGACTAGTAATCAAAGTGTAAATATATGTCACCTTAAAATAACATTGGCTTAATAATTAACAAAATATTAGTTTCTGAGTAGCCACAAAAAAAGGAATCACAGTAAATTATATTTCACATTAGCTTATGTGAGGAAATATTTAAAACACTACACTTTGAAGAACAGATTATCTTGTCAAAGAAGAAACCTTCAAGAATTGATTAAAAGAATTAGCGTTCAAGAGGTGGAAAATATAACTCATTAGCAAGTATGCTATGATAGAAGGACCATAAACTGTTATTACAAAGGCAGAAACAAACAAACAGAAAAGATGTGAAAAATAGTATAGGATAATAGAAAAGTAAAGTTTCTATTCTGATGTTAATTAAAAACACATTCTAATTATCAAGAAATATTTTGGGGAAGTTTTTCTTCCTTCCGTTTCTGAAAACAATTCAACAATGTAGGAAGTTGTCACAGTAAGAGGTTACGAAAAATCTGTGTGAAACAGAGAACTTGACATTTAGATACCATTTTCATTTTTATAATGGACTTCTTTTCCTTAAAAAACTCAATTAAAGTAATTTGTTGGCTATTGGATAAATGGATCCTGAACAAGACAACTTATTACTCTTTCTAGATTTTCTCTGTTCTTAGAGTGGTTTTAATGGTCATTTAAATAATTCATGCCACTCAGTATGTTTTTCTACTTCTTTTTTCTAGTCCATTTCTTATCTTTGTCTATTAATATTTAAATATAGAAGTACACTAATTTGAGATTGTTGATTAATTTAAATGCTACAAATTACAAATTTTTTGTTTAACAAAGGTAAAAATATAACCACAGTTGTGGAAAACTACAAATGTAAGCACAATTCTTTTAAAAACTATATTTTTAAAAACAAGTAAATGCCATTAGTTAAGAAACGTAGTTCTGTATTAGTACTTTTTGTTAATTATCATAATTTTTGCAATAAAATTACTGAAAGGAAGAACAGGTATTCTGTAAAACATTTATAAAGTAGAAATATTTTACATCAGATACTTGGGGAAAAAAAGCATTTCAAGTTTGCTACTTTATATCTACTTCTTAAGGAATATAAATTCAGTGACTTCTTGGAAATGATCCAGTAACTGTAGTGAATAGATATTTCTTATGACATCTCTGGTATAAAAGAACTTATCAAACACTTTTCCCTAGTACTTTTAATATTGAATTGCAATATACTCAAGATAATTCATGAGTACATATATAATAATTCATGAATATAGACATGTATTCATGTAGAATTGTTTCTATTGGGGGTAGGTAGCTCTTTTGTGGAGTGTGGTTAGGTAAGGTCTCACTTATTAAATGATTTTAGAAATATGGAGGCACTGAAGATATAGGCCTTGTAGATTATCTGGGGAAATAACACTCAGGGAGAGAAAAGAGTAAGTTGGAGAAGATGAGATCAGTGAATCACAGAGGTTTCAGATGATATAGAGATCATAGGTCCTCATGGGAGATACAGCTTTTTAAAGTATACTGAAAATAAGGATCAATATATAATTTTAAGCAGTAATGTGTCATAATCTGCCTTATATTCTGCAATAGTTTTGTGGTAGTTTGACAGACAGGCATAGACATAGAATAACCAGTTGGAAAGTCATTGTAATAATTTATACAACATGATGGTGATGTGGGGCAGTCAGAATAAAGATACGTTTCCAAAGCATAACCTGAGGGATATTTTGGCAGAAAGCTATGATGAGAAGAGAGAAAAATGTTAAGGTATAACTAAGACTTTTATAATTGGAATGATAGAGGCACCATTTACTGTGATGTGAAGCAGAGGATTTTATTTTATTTACTTATTTGTTTAATATCAATGCTTTGATGAATATAGCCCACATTTGCATCAATGATGCAACACATACCTGTATTAGTTTGCTATGGTTACTATAACAAAGTATTCTAAACTGGGTGACTTGAACAACAGAAATTTACTCTCAGAGTTCTTGAGGCTATTGAATATCAAGGTGACCCCAGATGGGTTTCTTTTGAGAACTGTTGAATACCTCTCTTCTTGGCCTGTAGATAACTGTCTCTTCCCCATGTCTATTCACATCGTCTTACATTTATGTTTTTCTATTATTAATGTCCAAATTTGCCTTTTTAGAATGATATCAGTCATATTAGGTAAAATCTTACTTTGATTACTTAATTTTATTTTGATTACAAAGAGTTTTATTTTCAAATAAGGTCACATTCTGAGGTACAGTGCAATAGTATTTCAATATATATTTCAAGGGGCATAGAATTCAACCCCCCAAAATTGGCTACTTACATAATAATGTGTAGGATTTTGTAACAACTTCATGGAAACAAGTATAATTTACCTTCAAAAAGTAATTTCAATGGAAAATTATTGCATATACCATCAATGCATTTTCCTAAATACCATATGTTTATATTCAACATATTACACATCTCTTTTAATATTTAAGTAGTAAAATTTAAAGAGTGCCAAAACAATTTTACCAGAATACAACACTCAGTATCTCCCTTGCATAGCCACTTTGGATCCTGCCACCTGTTTATAGTGGAAACAACGTTGAAAGTAATTTAGTGGTATTTTATAATAACATTATTTTTTCTGGGTTTATTTCTCTTCTATATAGCTTATCTACATCAATATAAGAAGGAAATGATGAGGATAATTCTGAGAGTTCACATGAACAAGATCTATTTCATTTCTGAGGCTTGAGGTCAACTAGACTCATTTTATCTATTCATTTTTTTCATGCATCATGTTTATTTTCAGAGTAGTTTTAGAGTCAGTCAAAACAAGCAGAAAATCACAGAGTTCCCATACACTCCTTGTCCCCATCCATGAACAATTTTCCTTACTATTATCGTTAACATCCTGAAAATTTGTAAAAATGGATGAACGTGCATTGACCCATTATTATCATCCAAAGCTCTTAGATCACATTAGATCTCACTTTTACATTCTATGGGTTTTGAAAAATGTTCCTGATAGAATTCCTTCTATCTGTGATAATTTTTTTAAGAATCTCAACTTTAACCTAATAATTGCAAAGCAGGGTGTACTGCATATGTCGTCTTTCTTCTATAATATCTGATCATGTATGTTTAGAAAAGATTAGATTCAAGGATTTTAATGCTGGCTCCTAAACTCACGTATCCTCCTGTTTTTTTTTCACGTAAAAGAAATTAGCAGTCATCAGGATTAAGAGCAACATCTTAAACTCTGAATTCAAATATATGCTTCTTATCATTGAAATAATAAACCAATAATTATTGGAACATATTTGCATCTCAGGATGGGAGACAATTGGACAGTATCCATATGCAAAATTTCCAAAGGCTTTTTAGTCTTAGCTTCCTCTTCCTGCTTTACCTTTGCAAGATTCTTTTGACATGATTTTGACCTCTAAGGAGTGCATTAGGAACATCTTCAAATATTTATTTCATATTTCCCACCACCGGTGATGTTTCAGGTTAGTTTTCAAGTAATCTGCTCTGCAATGACATGTAATATTTTGCCAAATCCTATTTCAGGTTACTTGATATCTTCAGAAGGAATTATATTCTGTGATCCTGGTATCTTAAAAGACCCTAGTTTCCAGAATATTCTGAATATTGCCAGTGAACTCATTTCACTTTTCAAGATTTTTATTGGACAACAATTAAAACCTAGGGAAAATCCATGTGGCAAATCAATTTGAATCCTTTATGAAACACAAACATTTTGGCCACTGTGACCTATTTAGCCTAGAAGCTGACCATAAGCATTTCCTCTGCCCTTAAAGGTGTGTTGCTTCATACATGCACTTATTTTAATCACAACTATTTTATTTGTAAGGGTCATAGCATGAAACAGTTCCAAAATATAAATTTAGTTTTTTAGGAGATAAGGTAGTAATTGGTATTAAAAAACTTTCTCTGCTTCTATTTTTCAAAAAAAATGTGTACATCTCCAAAACTATATCTATTCTTCTGATATATGCTAACCCTCTATATAGAGAGTTGACACATTCTTGTAAGAGTTATTAACAGTGCCATTGTATGTTTATTGTCTGTGAGACCATGAATTTTTAAATCTGTTGTAATCCAGTAATAATATATCCAGTCTAGTATCTTCTTTCCTTTGTTTGAAGTTAGACACTTTTACACAAAAAATCAAAATGGGATAGTCAAAGATTGTTTTTAAAATATTAATTTGATATAGATGAGGTGAAAAATAGTCAACTTATAGTCAGTCCTACCAGGTGTTATTTCATCAGGAATTTGCATAAATGTGGCAGGATTGAAACTGTTGCATCAGTGCAGAGTAACACGAGAAAGGTAGAGTTTTCTATATCATAAAACGTCAACAAATTGACAGAAGAAGGTTCTGTGTTTTCAACTAGAGTAAGGTTTTGAGACTATCAGGCAATAACAAATCTAAAATATTTTCAAGAATAACATAGGCAGAAGTTTCTGCTAACTGTATAGAAACAACCACCACCCACGAAGAATAGAGAAGTCATAGCTATAGCCTATAGAATTATTCTGTAGTGTGCTGTAGTCTGTCATCTCATTTTATTTTGGACTAAATAATGCAAATGCATATCCAAGTACTTCATGTACAATGGAAAGAATTTAGGAAAACCAGGAGTCCCTAGAATGGTGGACAACAAGGAAAAATCTAAGGGCACAGGAGTATAGCATATTATGTGTACCATTCTTGTGCTTCAGTACCTCAACTTAGGAATGGTCATTTCAGGGCAATGGTTACCTACTGATAACTAGATCCCATAACTCCCCAAACTCTCTAGTTCCTTCTTTGTGGCAGGCAGAGAGAAATTTCAGTGACACCATAAACTGTCAGTTGACAGCTGCTTTCATTGCAGATGTCATGCAGCACGTGATGGATCAAAGATTTGTAAAATTTCTGTTTACTTTTGGAGGGACAGTATTTTTTTCAGTAATGTTAAATAAGATAAAGTGATGTTTCTACTAAACTTCCTTGGAGGATGAACAAAGCATTGAATCATCCGTAGTTCAGAAAAAGCTATCACCTCCCTTGAATGAAAGATAGTTCAAGCCTTTACATAGACACTGAGGGAAGCATAAAGGTGCTTCATAAGGAATACAGTTCAGCTCTGTGACATGCTTATCCGAGGATATTGCTGATTTTCTCAACTGAAAGTAAACAGAAAATAAAAATTGACTTTTTAAAAATGTGCACCTATAGTAAAGAAAGATGAACAGAATTCTATCAGAATAAAATGAAAATCATTTGAAAGAACATAGGCAAGAATCACATTCATAGAGGTAACAACCAGAAAATTAGAAGTAATAATCACTTCCATGATTCAGAAAAAAACCATAGTCTTGCCCATGAGATTTATTAACGGAAAGGTCAGAGTTCATAACTGTTTTGATCAAACTTCTTTGCACTAATTTTTTTAACTCTTATTGTTTTATAACTTATGAAGGAAGCTTGAATGAGTTTTTATTTTTTAATTTGTTCTTTTTAGATATACATGACAGTCGAGTATATTTTCACACATTATACATACATGGAGTATAATTTATTCTAATTAGGATCCCATTCTTATGGTTATATATGTTTCATTTCACTGATAATGTATTCACAAATGAACATAGGAAAGTTATGTCCAATTCATTCTACTGTCTGTCCTCATCCCATCCTATGTTTCTTCCCTTCATTCCCCTTATCTAATCCAATGAACTTCTGTTCTTCCCTCCACCCCTTATTGTGTGTTAGCATCTGCATATCATAGAGTACATTAGACCTTTGGTGTTGTGAGATTGGCTTATTTCACTTAGCATAATAGTTTCCAGATCCATACATTTACTGACAAATGACATTATGCCATTCTTCTTTATGACTGAATAATATTTCACTGTATGTATATACCATATTTTCTTTATCCATTCATCTGTTGCAGGGCACCTAGGTTGATACCATAGCTTAGCAATTGTGAATTGAGCTGTTGTAAACATTGATGTGGCTGTGTCACTATACTATGTTGACTTTTACTCCTTTGGGTACATAAACTGAAGAGTATATTGGTCCAATGGTGGTTCCCTTTCAAGTTTTCTGAGGAATTTCTATATTGCTTTCCAGAGTGGCTGCACCAGTTTGAAATCCTACCAGCAATGTGTAAGTGTACATTTCCCCCCGCATCTTGCCAAAATTTATTGTTACTTGTATTATTGATAATTGCCATTTTGAATGGAGTAAGATGGAATCTCAGTATAGTTTTAATTTGCATTGCTCTCACTGCTAGAGATATTAAACATTTTGTAATATATTTGTGGACTCTTCGTATTTCTTCTTCTTTGAATTGTCTGTTCAATTTCTTTGCCTGTTCATTGATTGGGTTTTTGTTTGTGTCTGTTTTGTTTTTGTTTTTTTTTTCTGGTGTTAAGTTTTTTGAGTTCTTTTTATGTTCTGGAGATTAGTGCTCTATCTGAGGTGCAAATACCTATATTTCTGCCATTCTGAAGGCTATCTCTTCACATTCTTGATATTTTCCTTTGCTGTGAAGAAGCTTTTTAGTTCCATACCTTCCCATTCATTGATTCTTGATTTTACTTCTTGTACTTTAGGAGTCTTATTGAATAAGACAGGGATGCCCTCTTTCATCACTTCTAGTCAACATAGTCCTTGAAACTGTAGCCAGAGCAATTAGGCAAAAGAAAGAAATTAAGGGCATAGGAACAGGAAAAAAGAGCTGAAATTTTATTTATGTGCCAAAAATATGATTGAATATTTAGAAGACCCGAAAACTTCTAGAACTCATAAATAAATTCACTATAAAATTCACACCCATAAATCAATTTCATTCCTATATACTAATGATGAACCAGTAGAACAAGAATTTAGGAAAACCATCCCATTCACAATAGCCTCAAAACAAAATTAGGAATCAATCTAACAAAAGTGGTGAAAGATCTCTACAGTGAAAACTACAGAACACTATAAAGAAAGACATTGAAAATGACCTTAAAAGGTGGAAATATCCCCCATGTTCTTCAATAGGCAGAATTAATGTCAAATGGCCATACTACCAAAAGTGCTATACAGATTTAATGTAATTCCTATTAAAATTCCACAGACATTCTTCATTTAAATAGAAAAAGCAGTTATTAAATTCATTTGGAGAAAAAGGCACCCAGAATTATCAAAGCAATCCTTAGCAAGAAAAGTAAAACAGAAGGCATCACAATACCAGACCTTACATTATTCAATTGAGCTGTAGTAACAAAAACAGAAAGGTATTGGAACCAAAACAAACAAGAAGACCAATAGAACAGAATAGAAAACACAGAGACAAACCATGTAAATATAGTTATCTGATACTAGACAAAAGCACCATAAACATACAGGGGAAAAAACAGCCTCAACAAATGGTGCTGGGGGGCTGGGATTGTGGCGCAGTGGTAGCGCGCTTGCCTAGCATGCGTGAAGCACTGTGTTCGATCCTCAGCACCACATAAAAATAAAATAAAGATATTCTGTTCATCTACAACTAAGAAAATAAAAAAAAAAATATTTAAAAAAAAAAAAAAAAAAAAAAAAAACAAATGGTGCTGGGAAAACTAGAAATCCAAATGTAGCAAAATGAAATTGAATCTCTATTTGTCACCCTGCATAAAAGTCAACACAAAGTGGATCAAAGACCCAGGCATTAGACCAGAGATCCTGTACCTAGAAGAACTATAGGCCCAACTTTCTATCATGTTACTTTGGATGAGATTTTCTATCATCATTCTTAATTGAGTACATTGTTAAATGAGTACATTGGTACTCTACAAAATAGAGAAATTTCTGCTGCCTCAGCCAAAATTAGTTGAAGCAATCTAAAACCTGGGTGATCAAATTTAAAAAGCACTTACCTAATTTATATGTGGATCTTTAAGAGAGAGATATTTAAGGAATCTCTGGTATGCTTGAACTTCAAAAGAGATTGCCTCAGGTATGTGAAGGCAACCTAATTCTCAGTCCAGGTTATGGCACCACATTGCATAGAGGAAAATTTAAAAGGTGCTGCATCTGAGGTAGAAGCTTTGGGAAGGAAAGCTTCCTGGGCAAAGAGCTTATGTGGACTCATAAGGTCTTGGGCTTATGGAAGGTCACAGACTAAGTGTCGTCTCACATGTTCAGGGTGAGGAAGTTTGTGGGGTTTCACATGTCATTGTGGGAGAATTATAGAATCAGAATGAAGTCTCTGTCCTTAAAGGTCAGTCATACTCAGATTTAATTTAGTTTCAGTGATTAGAAATTCTCCAGGAGCTTTGACAGCAAACATCAAAATGTACAGTCTTAATTTTAAACAAAAATATGTTCTATTATTCAGACAAACTCATTCATGTGATATTTCTATTTGCATGATACATTTAAAGAGCCAATGAATTCAAGAAATTATGATGTCATTACTGAAAAGAATTGAAGCATGAAGTTTTGCCTTTCTTATATAATAAATTTATCTTACCACTTAACAATTTGAGTATTGCTTTAAGCAGTTTACCAGTAATTCTTAAAATAATCTACCACCTACTATATAGTATGTTAAAAATATTTTATAATAGTTTAAAATATTTTCCTAAGCTTGATGTTGAACACTATCAATAGCATGTAACCCAATTTAGGACAGTCCCAAGCATATGCATTAATTTGCAATAGTCCACATAATGTAACAATAAAACTTGGCTCAGCAGATCATTGCATCACAACAAGTTATTTTCTCTCTAAAGACATAATGTTTTTTGTCTCTAAATTTCTATAATAGTCTAATTTTAACTATAAACTCGTGCAGGATCCTAAATAATTGTAATTTGCATTCACATTTTGTACCATTTATGTCCTAAGTATCAAATCTGTCTCAAGACTATCTCTGTCCTTGCAGTGCTGTTTCAAATTGTATGTTGAATAACTGAATAACTTTTTGTCTCTCAATGTTCAAAGTTAACAATTTCAAGATTAATCTCATAAATTAAAAACAAGACAAATTCTTGGACTTTGAGGAGTCCCTAGTCAACGTATCGGAGATAAGGAGCCATCTTCCATATTATTGCCTTCCAAATACTTAAACAACTTCTTATTATTGAAGATTTTATGATTTATCTCAATTGAATTTAGACTGGTAATGAACTCTAAGTTGTATATTACTTTATAATTTTTCTTCAGTATTCATATAATAGAGTTACAATACGACATTGAATACACACATTTTAGAGGGAAAAACTTATGATTGTGCAAAGACAAAGAGATAATAAAAGAGAAAGACATCAGAAAGGAATATCTCCAAGCCTGACGAGGTGGTGCATGCTCAATGTTCTAATGACTCAAGAAGTTGAGGCAGGAGAATTACAAGTTCAAAGCCAGCCTCAGCAACTTGTCAAGACTCTGTCTCAAAATAAAAAATAAAGAGGTCTGGGGATGTGGCTCAGTGGTTAAAATCTGAGTTCAATTCCTTCTACAGTAAAAAAAAAAGAAAAAGAAAGAAAGATCTCTGAATGATAAATAACAATACAAATTAGCAGACAAGAATAAGCTAAAAATTACAGTCTATATATCTAGAGATCAAGAAATAAGTCAGTTTTAGAAAGCTACAGACAATAAAATATAAAGTCTCCCTGAATATAGGAGTTTTGGTGGGGATTTGTTAAAGGAAAGTCATTATAAAAAAGCATTTTATCTCTAGATCAACTTTCATCCTTTTTGCAAAGTTTATTTCCTTTCCTTCTCTCAGGAGAAAAAAATAAATATGTTGCATGAAAAGTGTGCACAAGAGAGCATGTAAGTCTGGGCACCATATGTATTGCAATAGGTTAGAATGCCACATTGAAAACTGAGGCATTATGTAAAAGCATATAATCCCTACAAGGAGTTTCAATTTTGCTTAGTTCAAAGAATTATGCCTAGAATGCCCATGGCTTCTCCTTCCCTGACCTTTTCAGAATAAAGTTTGGAAGACTCTTTCCTGAGGCAACTTAATAACTCAAGGCAATGGTCTATAAATGCTAACATCAATGAGTTCTCCAATAAAATGAATGGATCTTGCCAAATCACAGTAAAGCCTTACATACAGCAAAGTCCCTCCCATGAGCATAGAATTTATGCTCAGCTTTTAAGTGCTTGACTCTTATAAATGAATGGGCAACCAAGGATTACCAGACATTTGAGAAAAGAGTCTGTAATGATTATTTATGAGGAAAGACCATTACCTGATTTAGGGCAAGGGAGGATGTTTAAAGAGAGTTGAGAAGACATTAATTTCATGTATAGCATAAGGGTGAATTTCCTAGATGGATTTACTAATATTAATTAGTGATTTTACTAATTTACTATTAATTTTCTAATTAACCTTTATTAATAGTCATTTTAGATTGCTGATCAAAAATTTGTTGTAATAGCCAAGTTGAATGCTTTTTCTCTAGTAAAACATAGCTACTTAGCTGCAAATTCCATTAATTTACATATAGTAGGCATTGAGATATTTCAAATAGTATCAATGGATATTTCCCATTTAATTACAGTTTAATTAAGCTATACCCTTGGAATAATAGATTAAACAATAATATCTGTCTTCTATTCTCTGTAGCCATAGGTCTTGTACATATTCCATATTTTCAGTAATATCTATTTATTTACTTCTCATTGATTCTCACTAATACAAAATTCTTTTCCACATGTACATAGATGCAGGCACAATATATATGAGGTGTGCTTTGTAGAGAAAGTAGGTATTTTACATTGAATTTCATCTTCCAAAAAGTTTTGTTGAAATCCTAACTTCCAGTATCTGCGACTGTGACTCTATTTGCAAATAGGGTCTTAAGATCAGATTATACTGTTTTAGAATGGGCCTCTAAAACCATCCTTACATAAAAGAAATATAGATAAGTAAACACAGACACACAAGAAGTCCACTGTCCATGGGAGGACAAGATTACAGTGATATTTCTACAAACCAGAGTGACAAAGACAACTAGAAAACATCCACAGCTCGGAAGATGGAAGGAACAGCACTATGGCCCTACTCTTAGCTTGATTTTAGACTTCTTTATTCCTGAACTGTATCAAAATAAATTTATATCCATTTAAGCTACTCAGTTTGAGTTTTTGTTTTGTTTTGTTTTGGTTTTTTGGCAGCTTTTGGGAATGAATAGAGTAGACTTTAGTGAATTGGTTTGCATCACTTGATTTATTAGTAATTCTATCTCAGTGTCAGTTAAGTGTGTTTGCCTTGCCAGAGTCCAAATCTGATGTGAGAGGTAGTTTTTATGTCCACCAGTCAATAAAACTTAGTTGTGATTTTGTTTGCTGCTACCCTGTCCCCAACTCTATGTTTAAATTTTCTTTCTTTCTTTTTCATCATTTTGGGAAGATTACAGAGATTTTTGCTTAGAGCAGTAATGTCCTACAGCTTTCCTATTCACTGTTATGAATAATTTTTTTAAGTGGGATTTTGCAAGGGAGTAGAGCATGGTTGTACAACCACAGACTCTGGAATGGTCCTACCTTGATGTGTGTTATAGCCTTGACAATTGAGTGGGCCAGTTTATCTAATCTGGGTTTTATCATTTGTATAATGAGGATAGTACTAGAAACTATTCCTTAAAGTTTTCAGAATTAAATGAGTTAATTATCCAGGTAAAGATCTTCAAACAGTACCAAGTTACGTAGTCAATGAAACTTGGTTGTTATTTGAATGCACTTCAATTTCCTCATACATTTCTCTTTTACGTTGACACACAAATATGTTGACTTTTATATTATAGTAAATGACTTATTAAGAACTTTTTACAGTAAAAGTATCTTAAGGTTTTACCATAAAATGAGGTCTCTAGAGTTGGGGAAATATGTGACTATAATCCAATTGAGTTACTGAAACTATATTTTAAAACCTACTTTTATTTTCAAATAAAATTTGTGCTATGTTTGCTATAATTACTCAAGGAATTATTTATAAATGAGAAAATATTTAATGATTTGTGGTAGATTAAACGAACATGTTGAGGTTCACTACTTCAACATTAAACTGAACTCAATCATCCTATTCCATGAAGTATATTGTTCTAAGTATCATTTGAAGAACAAAAGGAATGTGAAATATTTGTAAAAATTTATTTCTGTTGATCACTATGTGCTTAAACAATAGAGATATTTTCTTATATTTCACTAATTTTGTATGCTGCTCACTGAACTGCAAAGTTTCTGATACATTAATAGTTATAAATTATATATTAAATTTCTCAAATGGGCTGTCTCAAATGTGACTGGGCACCTTGATATCCATTTCAAGTTTAAATTTACAAGATTAAATCTGGGATTTCTCCAGTAGAAGAAATCTGACTACAATATAGTAATATTGTACTTAGAGGCATGAATATTAGGAATAGATTAAATTAAATTTAGATAAATAGACTCAGTATGGCAGAAGTATTCTCAAGAACAAAAGTAAGTTAAGTGTTTTAAATAGTAAAGAAGCTGGGATTAATAGCATGAATAACATTTCCTAAACACTATTAAGAATTATTACTGTCATGTGAGCGTGATAGACACATTACATGTATAATTAACATAAAAAAATGAAATGTAAGATGTCTCATTCTTTAAACTGGGAAAGTAATTGACTAAACAAAAGAGGTTTCTATTTCCCAATAATTTATTACACAGATTTTTGGTAAGAGCATTTTGAAGCAATTTTATTTAAACAATATTTTAGTACAAAATGATATTTTATATAAATCATCATTTTAACTATAATTTAATGTATACTTTAATTTTCTATTATGCACCTGATAGAAATAATCAATTATAATATGTTCATAATTTAATATATTCATAAATATTTGAAAGCTTTAGAAATGTGAAAGATATATACATATATACAAATATATGTTTGAAGTATAGAAATATGAAAAGATCAATAATGCAAACTGTAGGTTTGATTATAATAAATATGATTTAATAACAAGAAAGCTATGAGGGACAAAATAGTCCTTTTCTATGTAATTGTATAGAATTCTTTTTTCAGGGTGAGGGGTATGGCCAGGGATTGAACTCAACAGGGGCACTCAACAACTGAGCCACATCCCCAGCCCTATTTTGTATTTTTTTTTATTTAGAGACAGGGTTTCACTGAGTTGCTTAGCACCTCACTTTTGCTAAGGCTGCCTTTGAACTTTTGATCCTCCTGCCTTAGCTTCCCAAGCTGCTGGGATTACAGATGTGCACCGCCATGCCCCACTAATTATGTAGACTTATTAATGTGAAAATAACCTAGCTAATAGAGTGGTGATAAGATATTTCTTATGCTGCTATAAACATTGAAGTGGCTGTGTCACTGTAGTATGCTGTTTTTAAATCTTTAGGGTATAGGCCAAGGAGTGCAATAGCTGGATCAAATGGTGATTCCATTCCAAGTTTTTTAAGGAATCTCCATACTGCTTTCCAGATTGGTTGCACCAGTTTGCAATCTCACCAGCAATGTTTGAGTGTACCTTTTTCACCACATCCTCATCAGCATTTATTGTTGCTTGTATTTTGGATAGCTTCCATTCTGACTGGGGTGAGATGAAATCTGAGAGTAGTTTTGATTTGCATTTCTCTAATGGCTAGAGATGTTGAACATTTCTTCATATGTTTGTTTATTGATTGTATATCTTCTTCTGAGATATTTCTATTCAGCTCCTTAACCCATTTAGTGATCGGATTGTTTGTTTTTGTTAAGTTTTTTGAGTTCTTTATATGTCCTGGAGATCAGTGCTCTATCTGATGTGCGTGTGGCAAAAATTTGCTCCCAGAATGTAGGCTCTCTGTTCACCTCATTAATAGTTTCTTTTACTGAGGAGAAGCTTTTTAGTTTAAATCCATCCCATTTATTGATTCTTGCTTTTATTTCTTGTGCTTTGGAGTCTTGTTAAGGAAGTCAGAACCTAATCCGATGTGATGAAATTTGGGCCTACTTTCTCCTCAATTAGACACAGGGTCTCTGGTCTAATTCTTAGGTCTTTGATCCACTTTGAGTTAAGTTTTGTGCTTGGTGAGAGATAGGGGTTTAGTTTCATTTTACTGCATATGGATTTCCAGTTTTCCCAGCACCATTTGTTGAAGAGGCTATCTTTTCGCCAATGTATGTTTTTGGCACCTTTGTCTAGTATGAGATAGCTGTATTTATGTGCATTACTCTCTGTGTCTTCTATTCTGTACCATTGGTCTGCATGTCTGTTTTGGTGCCAGTACCATGCCGTTTTTGTTACTATAGCTTTGTAGTAAAGTTTAAGGTCTGGTATTGTGATGCCTCCCGCTTCACTCTTCTTGCTCAGGATTGCTTTGGCTATTTTGGTTCTCTTACTTTTCCAAATGGATTTCATGATTGCCTTTTCTATTCCTATAAGAAAGGACTTTAGGATTTTAATTGGGATTGCATTGAATCTGTATAGTGCTTTGGGTAGTATGACCATTTTAATAATATTGATTCTGCCTATCCAAGAGCATGGGAAGTCTTTCCATCCTCTAAGATCTTCTTCAAGTTCTTTCTTTAGTGTCTTGTAGTTTTCATTGTAGAGGTCTTTCAACACACTTGTCAAATTGATTCCCAAACATTTTATAAATGTAATCCATCACATCAATAGACTTAAAATAAGAATTGCATGATTCTAGCAATTGATGCAGAGAAAGCATTTTCCCAAACATTTTATTTTTTTTGAGGCTATTGTGAATGGAGTAGTTTTCCTGATTTCTTCTCAGAGGACTCATTGCTGATGTATAGAAATGCATTTGATTTATAGATACTGATTTTATATCCTGCAACTTTGCTGAATTCATTTATCAGTTCTAGAAGTTTTCTGGTGGAATTTTTTGGATCCTTTAAGTATAGAATCATGTCGTCTGCAAATAATGATAGTTTGAGTTCTTCTTTTCCTATTTGTATCCCTTTAATTTCTTTCTTCTGTCTAATTCCTCTGGCTAGAGTTTCAATGACTATATTGAATAAGAGTGGTGAGAGAGGCCATCCCTGTCTTGTTCCAGTTTTTAGAGGGAATGCTTCCAATTTTTCGCCATTTAGGATGACGTTGGCCTTAGGCTTAGCATATATTGCTTTAACAATGTTGAGGTATATTTCTGCTATCCCTAGTTTTCCTAGTGTTTTGAACATGAAGGGGTGCTGTATTTTGTCAAATGCTTTCTCTGCATCAATTGCTAGAATCATGCAATTCTTATTTTAAGTCTATTGATGTGATGGATTACATTTATTGATTTTCATATGTTGAACCAAACTTGCATCCCTGGAATGCACCCCACTTGATCATGGTGCACTATTTTTTTAATATGCTTTTGTATGCAATTTGCCAAAATTTTATTGAGAATTTTTGCATCTATATTCATAAGGAATATTGGTCTGAAATTTTTCTTTTTCGATGTGTCTCTGGTTTTGGAATCAAGGTGATACTAGCCTCATACAATGAGTTTGGACGGGTTCCTTCCCTTTTTATTTCATAGAATAATTTGAGGAGTATTGAAGTTAGTTCTTCTTTGTAGGTCTTGTAGAACTCAGTTGAGAATCCATCTGGTCCAGGGCTTTTCTTGGTTGGAAGCCTCTTGATGGCATCTTCTCTTTCCTTGCTTGTAATTGATCTGTTTAAGTCATGAATGTCCTCCTGATTGAATTTGGGTAGGTCATATGTCTCTAGGAATTTGTTGGTGTCTCTAGGGTTTTCTATTTTACTGGAATATAAGTTTTCAAAATAGTTTCTGATTATCCTCTGTATTTCAGCAGGGTCTGTCATGATATTTCCTTTTTCATCATAAATTTTAGTGATTTGGGTTTTCTATCTCCTTCTTTTTGTTAGGGTGGCTAAGGGTTTTTCAATTTTGTTTATTTTTTCAAAGAACCAGCTTTTTGTTTTATCAATTTTTTGAATTGTTTCTTGTGTTTCAATTTCATTGATTTTTAGCCCTGATTCTAATTATTTTCTGAATTCCTCTTCTTTTGGTGTTACTTTGTTCTTCTTTTTCTAGGGCTTTGAGTTGTAGTGTCAAGTCATTGATTTGTTGACTTTCACATCTTTGATTATATGAGCTTAATGCAATGAACTTTCCTCTTAGCACTGCCTTCATAGTGTCCCAGAGATTTTGGTATGTTGTATCAGAGTTCTCATTTACCTCCAAGAATTTTTTTATCTCTTCCCTGATGTCTTCTGTTACCCATGAATTGTTCAATAGCAAGTTATTGAGTCTCCAGCTGTTGTAGTGGCTTCTTTTTTAAACTGTTATTAATTTCTAGTTTCATTCCATTATGGTCAGATAGAATGCAGGGTAGTATCTCTATTTTTTTGTATTTACTAAGACTTGCTTTGTGGCATAGCATATGATCTATTTTGGAGAAGGATCCATGTGCTCCTGAGAAAAAAGTGTATTTGTTTGTTGACGGATGGAATATTCTATATATATCCATTAAGTCTAGACCATTGATTGTTCTATTGAGTCTTTCAGATTCTTTCTTTAGTTTTTGCTTGGAAGATCTATTCAGTGGTGAGAGAGTTGTGTTGAAGTCACCCACTACTATTGTGTTGTGGTCTATTTGATTCTTTGAATTTGAGAAGAGTTTGTTTGACAAACATGGCTGCCCCATTGTTTGGGGCATAGATATTTAAGATTGTCATGTCTTGTAGATGTATGATTCCCTTAAACAGTATGAGATGACCTTCTTTATCCCTTTTCACTAACTTTGGTTTGAAGTCCACTTTGTCTGAAATGAGGATGGAAACACTTGCTTGTTTACGCAGGCCATGTGAGTGAGAGATTTTTTTCTATCTTTTCACCGTTAGACTTTGGGTGTCTCTTTCTATGAGATGAGTCTCTTGGAGGCAGCATATTGTTAGATCTTTTTTTTTTTTTATTCTATCTGCCAGTCTGTGTCTTTTAATTGTTGAGTTTGGGACATTGACATTCAATGTTATTATGGAGACATGGTTTGTATTCCCAGATATTTTGGCTCATTCTTAGTTTTTAACTGGGCTGGGTTTCTCCTTTGATTGGTCGTTCCTTTAGTGTAGATCCTCCCTCTGCAGATTTTCATTGTTGTTTTTCATTTCCTCCTCATGGAATAATTTGCCAAGAATGTTCTGTAGGGCCTGCTTTCTTGCTATGAATTCTTTTAATTTTTGTTTATTGTGGAAGGTTTTTATTTCATCATCAAAACTAAAACTTAATTTTGCTGGATATAAGATTCTTGGTTGGCATCCACTGTCTTTTATACTTGGTATATGTTGTTCCACAATCTTCTTGCTCTCAAGGTTTGGGTTGAGAAGTCTGCAGTGATCCATATTGGCTTCCCCCTATATGTAATCTGGTTCCTTTCTTTTTTGGCTTTTAAGATTCTCTCCTTATTCCGAATGCTAGGCATTTTCTTTATGATGTGCCTTGGTGTATATCTGTTTTGATTTTGTACATTTGGTGTCCTGTAAGCCTCTTGAATTTGATTCTTTAATTCATTCTTTGTATTTGGAAAATTTTCTGATATTATTTCATTGAATAGATTGCTCATTCCTTTGGTTTGGAATTCTATGCTTTCCTCTATCTCAGTAATTCTAGATTTGGTTTTTTAATGTTATCGCACAATTCGTGGATGTTCTGTTCATGGTTTCTTGCCATCTTCACTGTGTGGTCAACTCTATTCTCAAGGTTAAATATTTTGTCTTCAGTATCTGAAGTTCTGTTTTCCCAAGTGGTCTAATCTGTTGGTGATGCTTTCTATTGAGTTTTTAATTTGGTTTATTGTGTCTTTCATTTCAAGGATTTCTGTTTGGTTCCTTTTCAGAATCTCTACCTCCTTATTGAAGTGATCTTTTAGTTCCTGTATTTACCTATGTATCTCTTTATCGAAATGATCTTTTGCTGACTGAGCTTGCTCTCTTATATCATTCTTAAAGTCACAGAACATTTTAATTATGTACATCCGGAACTCCTGTTCTGTCATTTCTTCTGCTGTACTGACCATAGATTCTAAGAATGTAGTATCTTGGTTTGTTTGAGGCACTTTCTTTCCTTGTTTTTTCATGGTGTTTGTGTGTCTTTCTTTCTAGCTCTGCTGATCCAAGGTTATACAACTTATTTTTAATCCTATAGGTTATAGTTTCCTTGCAGGGGTCAATACTTCTTCTTTAAGGGGAAGACCAATATTGACAGATCTCAGTACAGACTGTATATAGTTTTAAACCAAGTAGCTCCTAATAGCTCCTAAATATATTTACAGTTTAGTCAAAATATACAGCAATTATGAGTTCATTTAACATCTATTATGTAAACAATGGGTTTGCACAAGGTTCTATAGTTTCTGTTGGTGGGCTAGAGAAACTTGAAGTTGGGGTGTAGGATAGAATATTAGGGTAGTAAGAAGTGAGGATATGTTTATTAGATCCTAGAGAGCATGAAAAAGGAATCCAAAAGAAGTTGGCTATTAGTTGAAAGAGTGAAAGAGTTGGGGAAGACCAGGAAGAGGGAAAAAAGTAGAGTACAGCTAGGGAGGAGACATGATAGTTAAGAAACATAAAACATGTGCAAGTGGGAGTTACAAGACTATTTAATACCACTCTAGTATACTCCAGGTTTCCCAGTCTACTGTACCCTACTGTATAACAAATACTTGATTTCACAAATGTTGTGGAAAAGAGAGGGAGAGAAAAGAAGAAAGAAAAAAAGAAAGAAAAGAAGACAAGAGCAGAGAAGCAAAACAAAAATATTAAACAAGGAATATTAGGAGAAAACGATAAAGGATAAAATAAGAAATAAGAATAAAAAAATAGAAAAAAAAATATATATATAAAGTCTCAATGTAAATAAACAGGATTGCTTCCTTTCACCTCAGTAGGTGGAGTTGTCTCTTGCTTATTGGAATTTCCCCACTCCGTGAAGAATTACGTAGGTGGGGGTCTCACAAAGAAGCCACTTCTTCAGCAACAGGGTGAAGGTCTGGACTGCTGTTGCTCTTAGATGCAGTGAGGATGCTGTTTCATGGTGTTCTGTGTTGAAGTAAAAGTTTGTCCCTAGATGCTGTCCACCATCCCCTGGTGTAGGTAGTTCTTCCCTGGTAGATGGAGATCCACAAAGCACAGTAGCAGGGGGCCTTGCACAGGAGATATTTGTCCACAGGAGCAACTTCTAGGGATCCTGCTTGGTTGGGTGGGTGCTGGAGCCAGGTATCCCATGTAGAAGTAGGCCCTGCCCACCCAGGGCAAATCCTGGGCTTGAGCCCTGGGCTGGGGCCCCGTGCCACAGCTTTGTTCTGCCACTCCCTGCTGAAGTCACACTGCTTGTGGCAATCTCTGCTGCCTGGTGGCCCTGCCTGGTGGCCCATGCAATGAAATTCCTGCTGTAGGATGATGTCAGGAAGCTGGCTGGAAGAGGGTATTTCCACTACTTCAAACTCCGGTTCTAGAGAGACTAGGTCCACTGAGTCTGTCTAGGCTGCCATCTTGGAGCTCAATTCCTCTGAGCTGTATTTTTAAGCAGGATTTTCCTGGGCTTATAAACACAACACAATAGTCTAGGTCTGAGATGAAACAGGACACCATCCCTATTTTTGGTAACTTCTCATTCACTGGGAATAAATGAGAAGTCCTTTGTTCATAAGTTTCACTTCCACCCTTTCTCCTGATAGATGTTTTGCCCAGTAGTCAGCTCCTACAGGGAAAGTTTCCAGCTCTTTGGCATGGTTCCCCACCCCCAGAGCCAGGCCTCCAGGCGCGGCTGGCTTGCGCTTCGAGGCTGCCTCTCCTCCAGCTCCTGCAGCTGCCACACCTGTCATATCTATCTTTAACAGATACAATGCTGTAATTAGCTACTGCTAATTATAACATTTAGTAAATATGTTTAAATACACACACATGATAAAAATTACTTATAGTTTAGTAACAAAGAAAATATCAATGCTAAACTTTTGGTTCATAACAATTTTAGTCCTTATTTCTATTTAGTAATGCATTTTTTTTTAACCACAATAAGTAGCAGAATGAAGTAAATAGGATCAGGGGCTCCTCAGCTAGAAAGTAATAGATCAGTTCAAGTGCCTTCTACCTGAAGTCCCTGTGCACTTGCTCTTGAACTATTTACTGTTATTTTTCTCAGCAAGAAAATAGAGACAATAATAAAATTTTGTAAAGAGAAAATTAATTAGAACATACAATGCACTTAGAAAAGTACCTCAAATCTGACAATCTACATTAACCATTATAACAATGAGCATATTATTTGATAACCAGTTTTCCATTAAATAGTTACTGAGAACAGTGAGAATACTAAGAACAATTCTCTTCTTCATTTTATATGTTAGTCAAAACATATTAACATTTGTTAGTCAAAATCTGCTTAATTAACTGAATTGACAATACTGATGAATTGATTATGTTATTACATGTTTGTACAGTTCCCTGATGTAGACCCCAACTTCTGTAAGGTGCATTTATATACATATTTGTTAATATTTTTGTTTACAAATGACAAATTCATTTCAAATGAAATGATTTGAATGGTCTCAAATCACCAAACCTCAGGGTTGTGGCTTGTGAAATAACTTCAAATAAGAAAAGGTTTGCATGTTTTATTTCTTTGCTATCCTTTGGTTTCCATTTTCTGTTCTTTTCTCTTTTTCTTTAATTTGTTTCTTTCTTTCAATATGGCTGTCCCAAAGAGTTGGAGATTATGACCACAGAGAAAACAAAATTAGAATTATCTGTGTTCCAATATTATACATGACAACCTGGAACATGGAGATAATGCCAATATGCTGCTAAATTGGGTTGCTGTGCTTCATATTTAAATTTAAGGATCATAAACTTCATCCAGTTTCTCTCTCTTGTTCCAGTCAGGGAAGTAAGCATAACCTGCCATCTGTTGGGAATGAGGCAAATGATTTCAGAAGGAAGCAAAAGAAGGATAAAAAGAAATGAATGCTTAAAGAAAATATGCAGGGTTATACTAAATGTACAAGTAGATGCTGGAATGAGGCAAATGACAGGTCACATAGGTTATCAGAGTATGGGCATAAGCTACTGTCTTGTGTTGTCATACAATATTTTTTCAAAAGAAGCTTGGAATCTGAAATGTAAAAATATTCATCTTATTTTAATAAGGGTCATTATGTGAAAGTACTGAGAAAAGAAAAAAATATGAATACAGATTTAGTCTACAATGATTTTGGAATCTATTTTTTAAAAAAATCTTACAAATTAATCTTACTTCAACAAAACAGTTCTAATTGTTCTAATATGAATTTTTTGAGACAGTAAAATATCCAAAGTGGATTTGAATCCTCAATCATTTTTCTCATTTTATCATAGTGTAAAACATAGTCAAAATTGTGTCCTCATACACAGCTGGTGGGATTTCAAATTGGTGCAACCACTATGGAAAGCAATATAGAGATTCCTCAGAAAACTTGGAATAAAACCACCATTTGACCCAGTTGTATGACTCCTCAGTATATATGCAAAGGATTTAAAATCTGCATACTACAGTGACACAGCCACATAAGCATTTACAGCAGCTTAATTCACAGTAGCTAAGTTATGGAACCAAACTAGGTGCTGTGCAACAGTTGAACGGATAAAGAAAATGTGGTATATATACACAATGAAATATTACTTGTCATAAAACATTCAACTTTATGACTTTTGCTGGTAAATGGATGGATCTGGAGACTATCATGCTAAGTGAAATAAGCCAATTCCAAACCACCAAAATCAAATGTTTTCTCTGATATGCAGATGCTAACACACTACAATAGGTGAGTGGAGGGAAGAACCAAAATTCAGTGGATTAGACAGAGGGGAATGAAGGGAAGGGATGTAGGATGGGAATATAAAAGACAGTAGAATAAATAGGACAACATTTTTGAAATTCATATATGAATACACCACCAGTGAAACTCGGCATCATGAACAACCACAAGAATAGGACCCTAATTAGAATAAGTTATACTTTGTGTATGTATAATATGTCAAAATACACTCTACTCTCATGTATAGCAAAAGGAAAAAAAAACATTAAAAAGAGACTTTGAATCTCATGTTCCTTATGCAAACTCACAATGTATTATCCACCATACTGAATATAGAAATAGTGAAATGATGGATATAGAGCACTTGAATACTTGGAGGATCTCACATATGATTTACTTTTCTAAGACATATAATTTCCTTTTAAAAATCTATTACAGAAATAATGAGTTTAAGGAAACAAGAACTAAACTGAGAAAATTATTTGCTCTTAAATATATATTTCATATGCAAGAGTCAAAATATGATAATATCAGCAATAATACCCATTAGTGGAGAAATATGTAAAATAGGTTAACATTGTTAATAAAGCATATGGGAGAAAATACAGTATAACTGTCAACCATAAGTAGCCATTAAGAATACTGTAATATTGGACTTATAGAATGTAAATGGTTAAAACAAACCAAATAGAATGAATCTGCATTATTTGACTCGGCAGTTTGTGATAGTATTTCTCAAGAGTTGTCATCTGAAAATCAATATTTTAGTATAAATTCAACTCAAACTCTTGGTTTTGTATTTCTAGTTTAATAAAAGCAACCATGTTTGATCCAGATGCTCTGAAAATTTTAAGAAAAGCTTTTCAGAGCAAAGCAGTATCAAAAGCAGGATGGCAACCTCAATATTTGAAATATTGGGTTCAGGGGGGACATTTATTCCATCTGTTATTTCAACTAAACTGCATTGCTGCCTTGAAAGTGTTTCATGAGACTCCAGTGGATGAGGCATATTTGTGATTTGTTTTAGTACCAGAATATTCCAGAATAATTGCTTTTAGTGGAGAGCTACTGTCATGAGCCAAGTTTTAAAATCTGCTATTTTTCTGAATTTTGTGGCCATGGAGGGATACTTTGAAAGTATATTAGATTGGCATGTACTGCTACTAAAATGTGATTTTACAGTTATTACCTAGGAAAGGATCCTTTTAGAATATAATATAGGTAACAGTGAAGCCTTAGACAAAGCAATTTCTACTATACTGCTGAACTACTAAATTATACATTATAAATAAATAACATTCCAAGAGGAGCACTATAAAGCTTTTTAAATTACTTTTTAAAAATCCATTTAATAACATTTTATTATGGGTCTAAATTAATGATAGGGCAATTCCATGACCAAAGTTGTGATAAACACATGGATATTTTTTAACATGCCAAAATAAATAAATATATTCAATACGAAGACAGAAAGAACAACAAAACCAAGCAAACATGTGATGAAAAGATAGAGCTTTCAGTTATTTATAAAAAATTACCAAAGTCCATCCACAATCTGATGTTTTACCTTGGTAAAGGGAATAGAAACACAAATACTACACACTGACATTCTGAAAGTGTAAAGATGAAAATTTGAAAGACTGTAAAATCATTACATAAATTAGTCAATATGCATTTTGAAAAGCATTGTCTTTACATTATTTGTTTGTTTAGTTTTACTGATGATGTTTGATTGAGCTCTTATATCAAGGTCTATTTCATTTAATAAGCTTATGATTTAGACCTAGATGGAGAAATAGATTTAGAATAATAATTTATTCAAACTAAGGAAACACAATAAATTTAAAAGTTTTGTAACAAAGATTTTCCTAAGATTTTTGAGAATCCATATAAATGATTTTAAAATACAAATAAGTTGTCATGGAAGGTAATGGAACAATTTATTTTTTCCTGGAGGAGTTAATAACTTAAGTTAAATTTTAAAAGTCTGAAAGAAATTAGAGTTGAAAAAGAGTTAGATGTCTTACTGCTTAACACTTGACACCTAATTTTTTTTTTTATAATTGGTGAAAGAATGAAAGAAGGATGAATTTCTGGTACAGTAATATTTACAAAGGTCATGCACAACACAGTGTTGCTCACTTAAATTACAAGTAAGACAGTTCACAATAACCTGTTACAGATCTATGAATAACCAGAAAAGACAAGCTGGAGGTCTCCAAGTACAAAGTAAACAAAAGATAAAAATTTTATGTACCCTAATTGTATCAATACTTGTAGTGTACACATACTGAGGTATCATACCATACACCACAAATATGTACAGCTATTACATGTTAACCAAACACTAAAGCAAAAATTTTATATTTAATTACTACACGTATACAGATTCATTGAATTACTACATTGTACTACATAATGTGTAAAATTAAAGTAATAAAAAATAATAATTTGCAAGTAGGTCTGCAAAACATATAATTTAGGTAAAACAACAGAACAAAGAATGAACCTGAGACATAATCAACACTGCTTTTAAAAATGGGGCTTTGATGTTCCACCAAGAGAAATAGTTACATGCTTTCGATAGCACAGATTATTAAAATAGTTAAATGTTTAAATTTTTATACATGTGATACTTTAGCAGTATTGAGAATGGTCAGAGTATTACTAATCTGGAGCTTGGGAGCACTTAAAAGACTATTTCAAAAATGTTGTAGAATCATCTTATGTCTACTAAAATTTTAAGGGATTAGCAATAGGAATATAGAGATAGTTCTTACAACATTAAAAGAGAGAGAGAAAATCAATAAATCTTCATGATTAGATGAAAATGAAAAGTAGAGAATATGAATCTATAAAATCTTCTGGGAGTAAATCTGTATCAACCAGGAGAATGGAGCTTTTACCATCAAAAGAAATTTTCAGATAAAGAGCAAGTTTGAGGATAAGACAATTCCAATCTGAAATGTTAAATTTAAAATACTTCTTTGAAACTCAGAGGAGAATTGTTCTCTAAAAAGACTAAAATTTCTTTCAACCAGAAATGTAAATAAATGAGTATAATTATTTTTCTCAAATTTCTTTAATACCGGATGCTGCCATTAAAACATTTTTGTCAATTTGTTAGCACATATGAAAATTTATATTTCATTTTTAAATTGACTTAAGTTTTCCAATTATATTTTGGCTTTTACATTTCTCTTTTTCTAAATTTTATATTGCTAATTTAAAAATAAATTTTGTTGTTTCAAATTAAAGCTGATATTTTAAAATATGACATTAAAAATATCAGATTGAAAGAATAACTTTATCTCCTAAAATAAAGAAGTTACAGGTTTCTACATTTATAAAAACAGCCATAATCAATAAATTCCAGAAATGTCTTTATTTACATAGACTGAGGAAGTTAACAGGTCCTTAATGAAAGATTTTTTTTTCAATGTCCATGTAAAAGCTTTTTCTCAATTACATTTTAGACTGAAGCTGTTTGTTTTGGTTATAATTCATTTTTTAAATTTATGACTTTAGAAATTAATGAATAAAGAGCTAATTTTCTTTTGGATGATGTTAATGCAGTTTTACATTGAGAAATTAGTGGTTTTCTTCATTATAAAAGAGATTCACATTCACATTCTACATTCTACCATATTCACATTCACATTCTACCATATTCCTCCCTTTGGCTCATAAAAATTACATCAAGCTCACATGAAAAATACACCCACTCCATTATTATTATTATTATTATTATTATTATTATTATTATTATTATTTGGTACTGGAGATTAAACTCAGGGGCACTTGACCACTGAGCCACATCCCCAGCCCTATTTTGTGTTTTATGTAGAGGCAGGGTCTCACTGAGTTGCTTAGCACCTCGCCTTTGCTGAGGCTGGCTTTGAACTTGCAATTCTCCTGTATCAGCCTCCCTAAGTGCTAGGATTACAATTATGTAACATTCAATTCATGTTCTTTATGTTATTGTAGTAGTTTCATAATGTTTTCACAATAACCACAAACTGAATGGCGAGGACAACACAAATATATCACCTTATAGTTTTGAAAATCAAAAGTCCTAAAGTCAATTTGTTGGTCAGTCTGTATTCCTCTTGGAGGTCCTAGACAGAAAAGAGAACACATTTTTTTGTCTTTTCAAATTTTAAAGGTATTTCTTTGCTTGTGGCCCCTTCCTCTATTTTCAAAAAGTACATAATATCTTCAAATCTCAGTGTCTCATGGATCTTTGCTTCCTTCATCACATCTGACTTTGCCACTCCTGCCTCCTTTATATAAGGGTCCATGTGACTACATTGAACCATCCATAAAATATATGATAATCATTGTCTCAAAATCTTCAACTTTTATTTGCAAAGTCCCCTTTGTCATATACAATAATGTTTTCATAGACTTCAAGGACTAGGATGTCGGTATTTTAGGGACACATTCTTCTATCTACCATATTCCTCCCTTTGGCTCATAAAAATTACATCAAACTCACATGAAAAATACACCCACTCCATTATTATTATTATTATTATTATTATTATTATTATTATTATTTTGGTACTGGAGATTGAACTCAGGGGCACTTGACCACTGAGCCACATCCCTAGCCCTATTTTGTGTTTTATGTCTCACTGAGTTGTTCAGCACCTCGCCTTTGCTGAGGCTGGCTTTGAACTTGTGATTCTCCTGTATCAGCCTCCCTAAGTGCTAGGATTACAGGCTTGCGCCACTGTGCCCAGATCACCTACTCCCTCATTATATCCAAAATTTTTAATTCAGTACAGCATCAACTGAAAGTCCAAACTCTCATTTATATGTCTTCAGCTTCAACATCCTTGATATAAATTATATAAATGTGAGGCTCTGGTTGTAATTCACTTGAGGTCAATATCCTCTATATCAATGAACCTGTGAAACTCAAGTAAAAAGTAATCTGCTCCCAATTGCATACAAAAACATATTAAAAAGCAATATACCATGATCAAGTGAGGTTCATTACAGGGATGCAAAGTTGGTTCAACATATGGAAATCAATCAACATAACCCATCACATCAATAGAATTAAAGATAAGAACCATATGATTTTATAAATTGAAGCATAGAAAGCATCTGACAAAATGCAGCACCCTTTCATGTTCAAAACACTAGAAAAACTAGGGATAGTAGGAACATACTTCAACATTGTAAAAGCAATCTATGCTAAACCCAAGGCCAACATCATCCTAAATGGAGAAAAATTGGAAGTATTCCCTCTAAAAATGGGAACAAGAGGGGAGTGCCTTCTTTCGCCACTTTTATTCAACATAGTCCTTGAAACACTACCCAGAGCAATTAGATAAAAAAATTTAAAAGCTTATGAATAGAAAAAGAAGAACTCAAACTGTCATTATTTGCTGATGACATGATTCTTTACTTAGAGGATCCAAAAACTTCCACCAGTAAACTTCTAGAATTAATAAATGAATCCAGCAAAGTAGCAGGATATAAAATCAACACCCATAAATCAAATGTATTTCTATGTAATTCAAATGTATTCAGTGATGAATCCTTTAAAAGAGAAACTGGTAAAACTACCCCATTCACTGTTGTCTCAAAAAATAAAATAAAATAATATACTTGGGAATCAATCTAAAAAAAAAAAAGAGGTTAAAGACCTCTCCAATGAAAACTTCAGGACACTATAAAAGAAATTGAAGACCTTAGAAGATGGAAAAATCTCCCATGCTTTTGGATAGGCAGAATCAATATTATCAAAATGGCCATACTACCCAAAGTGCTATACAGTTTCAATGTGATCCCAGTTAAAATCCCAACATCATTCCTTCTAGAAATAGAAAAAGCAATCATGAAATTCATTTGGAAAAATAAGAGATCTAGAAGAACCAAAGCAATCCTTCACAAGAAGAGTGAAGCAAGAGCCATCCCAATAACAGACCTCAAACTATAGTACAAAGCTATAGTAATAGAAACTGCATGATTTTGGCACCAAAATAGACATGTAGCCCAATGGTACAAAATAGAAGACACGGAGACAAACCCACATAGAGTTATCACATACTAGACAAAGATGCCAAAAACATACATTGGAGAAAAGATAGCCTCTTCATCAAATGGTACTGAAAAAACTGAAAATCCATATGCAGCAAAATGAAACTAAACCCCTATCTCTCATTATTCACAAAACTCAACTCAAAGTGGACCAAGAACCTAGGAATTAGACTAGAGACCCTAACCTAATAGAGGAAAAAGTAGGCCCAAATCTTCATCGTGTCTGATTAGGCCCTGACTTCCTTAACAAAGCTCCTAAAGCACAAGACATAAAATCAAGAATCAATAAATGGGATGGATTCAAACTAAAAAACATCTCAGCAAAAGAAACAATCTATGAGGTGAAGAGAGAGCTTACAATTTGGGAGCAAATTTTTGCCACACACAGTCAGATAGAGCACCTATCTTCAGGATATTTAAAGAACTCAAAAAACTTAACACCCAAAACAAAACAAAATGAGCAAACAAACAAACAAAAAAACATGCTCAATCAATAAATGGGCTAAGGAGCTGAATAGATACTTCTCAGGAGAAGATATACAATTGATCAACAAATACATGAAAAAATGATCAACATCTCTAGCAATTAGAGATATACAAATCAAAACTACTCTAAGATTTCATCTCATGCCAGTCAGAATGGCAGTTATCCAGAGTACAAGCAACAGTAAGTGTTGGCAAGGATGTGTGGGGAAAGACACACTCACACATTGCTGGTGGGACTGCAAATTGGTGCAATCAATTTGGAAAGCAGTATGGAAATTCCTTAGAAAACTTGAAATGGAACTACCATTTGACCCAGCTATGCCACTCCTCAGTCTATACCCAAAGGACTTAAAAACAGCATACTACAGTGACACAGCCACTTCAATGTTTATAGCAGCACAATTCATAATAGCTGAACCGTGAAATTAAACTAGACCCCCTTCGATAGATGAATGGATAAAGAAACTGTTGTATATATACACAATGGAATATTACTCAGCAGTAAAAGAGAATAAAATTGTGACATTTGCAGGTAAATGGAGGGACCTAGAGAATATTACGCTAAGCAAAATAAGCCAATTTCAAAAAACCAGGGGATGAATGTTTTCTCTGATGAGTGGATTCTGATCCACAATAAGAGTGGCAGTGGGGAGCATGGGAGAAATGGAAGCACTTTAGATAGGGCAAAGGGGTGGGAGAAGAAGAGAGGGGGAATGGGGGTAGGAAAGACGGTGGAATGAGATGGACATCATTATTCTAGGTACATATATGATTGCATGAATGGTGTGACTCTACCTTGTTTACAACTAGACAAATGAAAAATTGCGTACCATATGTGTACTTTTACTTGAAATGCATTCTGCTGTTTTAAAAGATAAAAAAAAAGAAGGCAGAGAACAACAATAAAAGTATTCTGTCTACATTTTAAAAAAAGTAGTAATCTGCTCCCAAAATACAATGGTGGGACAGGCCTAGGCCATCAGTCACAGACAATCCCTTTTGAAAAATCAGGAAATAGAAGGAAAAAAGAATTAATCAGTCATAATAAATTTCAAAAACCACAGGGTAAACAATATTATGTTTCAAAACTTGAGAATAATCCGTTGACACTAGAAATCCCATCTCCATCCAAGAAATCATCCTTTTTTTTTATTTAGAAAAATTTTCAGAGTATTCAAGATTTTTTGCTGTGAAGTAGATTTAGATTTATCTCCAAGTTTCTTGCCTTTACAATCTTTGAAGTCTAGCAACCCTCTTTTATTTCATTCCTGCTATCTTTTCTGATCCATGTTGGCAGTTTTTCTGTTGTTGCAAGATTCCCAAGATCCTTGTAGTTTTCTCACATTATGAACATGTGCTATGGGAATACACTCAATGTGCAAGAGTCTCCTCCTCATGTCTTTTCTAGATAATGTCAGCTCTATTTTTGACTTCTGGTGGGATGGCAGAGTACATTCATGAGATAGCCTTAATCTCTTCATAGAACCCTCTGTGTGAGTACATGCTGTGACTCTCTCACCCCCCAAAGGAACAGCAAAAGTTATCTAGTCACACTTTGGGCTTTTTCCCAGATCACGCTTTTCTCACAGCAAATCTCCTAATTTTCCTGCCTTTTGCATTTTAGATAGTCTGAGAATTTTCCAATTTATCACACCCTTTTTTCCTTTTGCTTAACAGTTCTCAATTTGTCTTTTTACTCTCACATTTTACTATAAGCAATGTGATTAGACAAATATGAACCTCCAGTGCTTTGCTTGGAAATCTCAGATAAATATCTAATTTTATCACTTACAATTGTGCTTTCCACATAATTGTAGGATATTATGTATTGAATTGGATATTCAATGTATTGAATTCTACTAAGCTTTTGTCACTGTATAACAAGCATGCTCTTTTCTCCAGTTTTCAATAACATGATCCTTATTACTTCTGAGCCCATCCTAGCAGCCTTTTTTAATATCTGCTTTCTACCAAGTCTGTGGTGATGACTTGTTCTCTAAGATGGACTATCACTCCCCTACCATTGTCTATACTCCCTTTTGAAATATTACTTCATATCTATATGAATGAAATAAAATTCACATTTTTTCTAATAACTCAATGAAGTTTAGGCTTTTTCTATCATGTTTTTCATAAACCTTTCATTCTTTGCACACTGAATGCTCCCAAAGCCACTTCCACAATTTCAAGTCCCTTTCAGAGCAGCACTCAACTTGTGGTACCTAAGTATACTTTAGATTCCTACTCATTCTATAACAAATTACCACAAATTTGGAAGTTTAACAAAAGTACAAATTATTATCTTATTTTTCTGAAGACCGAATCATGATTTATATCAGGGTTGCCTTCATTCTGAATGCTTTATGGAAAATTTGATGTTCTTGCTTTTGCTATTTTTTACAGACTACTTGCATTTCTTGACTGGTGACCCTGCCTTCATCTTCAAACTAGCAATGTAACATCTTTAAATCTCCATTTGTCTCTAACCTCTGTTCCATCAATAAATCCTCCTCTCACTCTTATCCTTTTCTCTCCCTCTTAAAAGAACCGTTGTGATAGCACTGGGCCTACCAAAATAATGGAGTAAAATGCATACCAAAATCTGTAATTTAGTCATCTTTGCAAAACTCCTTTTGGTACATAATGCAACATTTACAGATTTGGAGTCCTAAGATGGGGGCATCAGGAGTTGTATGGGCATTATTTGGTCAACTACAATCAATAAAAAAGGAGGAATACAGATTTATGTACATAATTAGTTGTGAAACATGAATTGACTATGAAATCACCTTAAAAATTAAACTTTATTCAAACTATCACCCATCAGGTTTGAATTTTTATATATTGGTATATAATTTTGTTATAAGCACTAGTTTGTGCGTTTATTTTATTATTGTCTTATATTTTTAAATTCAGATTAAAATATTATATTAATAAATAATAGATCTAAAATACTTCAGAAAAGTTGATATAAGAAAGTAATGAGAATGTTTAATGTTATTTGGGTCAACAAACTATTTGAATCTTTATGACATTATTAAATTTCATTAAATGTAATTTGTTTAACATAAAAAATGAATATTTGAACATTTTAATTCATTAGCAAAAAGCATACATTAATCAAGTACAGATTCTAAGTTTAGCCAAATTTAGTTTTTGTACCAATGTATCTAACTTTTTGGTCTCATATCTAGCACAACAATCAGAATGCAGTATAATTTTGAATTGAATTTAAGATAGCAGTGATAATTATCCTGAATCAGCACACACTCAGAATCTAATTTTTATTGCTATTGGCATTATTGTGAATTTAACTTGTAGTAAGTTAGCAAAGCATTAAAATCTTGATAAGAATTTATGAGGAACTTATGAGTATTCATTTTTTAAAAAATTTTTTTAATTTTTAAATTTTTTAAATTTTTTAATTTATTTATTTATTCTACTTAAGTATACATGATATTTGAATGCATTTTGATTTATTATACACAGATGGAGCACAACTTTTTATTTCTCTGTTTGTATGTGATGTAGAATCACAACATACATGCAGTCATACATAAAGCTAGGGCTATGATGTCCATCATATTTCATCATCTTTTCTGTCTCCATGCCCCCTTTGTCTCCAGCCCCTGTGACCAAAATTCCTCAATTCATCCCATATTCTCCCCCACATTATGGATCAGCATCCACTTATCAGAGAGAACATTTGGCATTTGGTTTTGGGGATTGGCTTACTTCACTTAGCATATTCTCTAACTCCATCCATTTACCAGCAAATGCCATAATTTTATTCCTTTTTTTGCTGAGTAATATTCCATTGTGCACATATACCACAGTTTCTTTATCTATTTATCTATCAAAGGACATCTATATTGGTTTCACAGTTTAGCTATTGTGAATTGAGCTGCTATAAACATTGAAGTGGCTGCAGCACTGTAGTTTGCTGTTTTTAAGTCTTTGGGGTATAGACCAAGGAGTGAGATGGCTGGGTCAAATGATGGTTCCATTCAAAGTTTTCTAAAGAATCTCCATCCTGCTTTCCAGATTGGTTGTACCAATTTGCAGTCTCACCAGCAATATATGAGTATGCTTTTTCCCCCACAACCTCGTCAACATTTATTGTTGTTTGTATTCCTGATAATTGCCATTCTGACTGGCATGCGATGAAATCTTAGTTTGGATTTGCATTTCTCTAATTGCTAGAGATGTTGAAAATTTTTTCATATGTCTGTTGATCAGTTGTTTATCTTCTTCTGTGAAATTTCTGTTCAGCTCCTTGGCCCATTTATTGACTGAGTTGTTTGTTTTTTTGATGTTAAGTTTTTTGAGTTCTTTATATATTCTAGAGATTAGTGCTCTATCAGATGTGAGTGTGGCAAAAATTTGTTCCCAGAATGTCAGCATTCTGTTCACTTTATGTATTGTTTCTATTGCTGAAAAGCTTTTTAGTTTGAATCCATCCCATTTATTGATTCTTGATTTTACTTCTTGTGCTATAGGAGTCTTGTTAAGGAAGTAAGGTCTTAATCCGACATGATGAAGATTTGGGCCTATTTTTACTTCTATTAGGTGTCTGGTCTAATTCCCAGGTCCTTGATCCACTTTGTGTTGAATTTTGTGCATGGTGAGAGATAGGGGTTTAGTTTCATTTTACTACATATGGATTTCCAGTTTTTCCAGCACCATTTGTTGAAGCAGCTATCTTTTCTCCAATGTACATGTTTGGCTCCTTTGTCTAGTATAAGATAACTGTATTTAAGTGGGTTTGTCCCTGTGTCTTCTATTCTGTACTATTGGTCTATGTGTCTATTTTGGTGCCGGTAGCATGTTGTTTTTGTTACTATAGCTTTGTAGTATAATTTAAGTTCTGGTATTGTGATCCCTCTGGCTTCACTCTTCTTGTTAAGGATTTCTTTGGCTATTCTGGGTCTCTTATTCTTCCAAATAAATTTCATGATTGCCTTTTCTATTTCTAGAAGTAATGACATTGGGATTTTAATTGTAATCACATTGCATCTATATAGAACTTTGGGTAGTACGGCCATTTTGACAATATTGTTTTTACCTATCCAAGATCATGGGAGATTTTTCAATTTTCTAAGGTCTTCTTCAATTTCTTTCTTTAGTGTCTTGTAGTTTGCATTGTAGAAGTCTTTCACCTCTTTTGTTAAATTGATTCCCAAGTATTTTATTTTTTTAGAGGCTATTATGAATGGGATAGTTTTCCTAATTTTTCTCTCAGAGGGTTTATCACTGGTGTATAGAAATGCAATTGATTTATGGATGTTGATTTTATATCCTGCTACTTTCCTGAATTCATTTATTAATTCTAGAGGTTTTCTAGTAGAATTTTTTGGATCCTCTAAGTATAGAATCATGTTGTCTGCAAATAATGATAGTTTGAGTTCTTCTTTTCCTATTTGTGTCACTTTAATTTCCTTTGTCTGCCTAATTGCTCTGGCTAGTGTTTCAAGGACTATGTTAATTGCAGTAGTGAAAGAGGGCATCCCAGTCTTGTTCCTGTTTTTAGAGGGAATGCTACCAATTTTTCTCCATTTAGGATGATGTTGGCTTTGGGTTTAGCATATATAGCTTTTATAAAGTTGAGGTATGTTCATACTATTCCTAGTTTTTCTAGTGTTTTGAACATGCAACAGTGCTGTATTTTGTCAAATGCTTTGTCTGCATCAATTGATGATATCATATGACTCTTATCTTTAAGTCTATTGATGTGATGGATTACATTAATTTTTTTTTCGTGTGTTGAACCAACTTTGTTTCCCTGGAATAAACCTCACTTGATCATGGTACACTATATTTCTAATATGTTTTTGTACGTGATTTGACAAAATTTTATTGAGAATTTTTGCATCTATGTTCATCAGGGATATTGGTCTGAAATTTTCTTTCTTTGATGTGTCTCTGTGTGGTTTGGAAATCAGGGTGATGCTTGCCTCATAAAATGAGTTTGGAAGGGTTCCCTCCTTTTCTATTTCATGAAATAGTTTGAGGAGTATTGGTCTTAATTCTTCTTTCAAAGTCTTGTAGGACTCACCTGAGAACCCATCTGGTCCTGGGATTTTCTTGGTTGGTAGGCTCTTGATGACATCTTCTATTTCCTTGCTTGAAATTGATCTGTTTAAGTTGTGTATGTCCTCTTGGTTCAGTTTGAGTAACTCATATGCCTCTAGAAATTTGTCAGTGTCTTTAGGGTTTTCTATTTTACTGGAGTACAAATTTGCAAAATAGTTTCTAATGATCCTCTATATTTCAGTAGTGTGTCACGATTTTTCCATTTTCATTACAAATTTTAGTAATTTGGGTTTTCTCTCTCCTTCTTTTCATTAAGGTGGCTAAGGGTTGGTCAATTTTGTTTATTTTTTCAAAGAACAAGTTTTTGTTTTGTCAATTTTTTGAATTGTTTCTTTTGTTTCAATTTTATTAATTTCAGCCCTGATTTTAATTATTTCCTGTCTTCTACTTCTTTGGGTGTTGGTTTGTTCTTCTTTTTCTAGGACTTTGAGATATAGAGTCAAGTCATTTATTTGTTGACATTTACTTCTTTTAATAAATGAGCTTAATGCAATGAAATTTCCTCTTAGCACTGCCTTCATGGTGTCCCAGAGACTTTGATATGTTGTATTAGAATTTTCATTTACCTCTAAGAATTATTTTATGTCTTCCCTGATGCCATCTGTAATCCATGCATCATTCAATAGTGTATTATTTAGTCTCCAGGTATGGGAGTAGTTTCTATTTTTTAATCTGTCATTGATTTGTAATTTTATTCCATTGTGGTCAGATAGGATACAAGGTAGTATATCTAATTTTTTGTGTTTGCTAAGACTGGCTTTGTGACATAACATATGATCTATTTTGGAAAAGGATCCATGTGCTGCTGAGAAAAAAGTGTATTTGCTCATTAATGGATGGAACACTCTATATATTTCTGTTAATTCTAAATTATTGATAGTTTTATTGAGTTCTATGGTTTCTTTGTTTAGTTTTTGTTTGAAGGATCTATCCAGTGGTGAAGGAGCTGTGTTAAAGTCACCAAGTATTGTTGTGTTGCGGTCTATTTGATTCTTGTAGTTGAGAAGGGTTTGTTTGATATACATAGATACCCCATTGTTTGGGGCACAGATATTTGTTTGATATACATAGATGCCCCATTGTTTGGGGCACAGATATTTATGATTGTTATGTCTTGTTGATGTATGATTCCCTTAAGAAGTATGAAATGTCCTTCTTTATCCCTCTTTACCAGCTTTTGTTTGAAGTCCACTTTATCTGATATGAGGATGGAAACTCCTGCTTGTTTACACAGTCCATGTGAGTGATACGTTTTTTCCCACCCTTTCCCTTTCAGTCTGTGGATGTCTTTTCTTGGGAGATAAGTCCCTTGAAGGCAGCATATTGTTGGGTCTTTTTTCTTAATCCAGTCTGTCAGTCTATGTCTTTTAATTGGTGCATTTAGGCCATTCACATTCAGGGTTATTTTTGAAATATGATTTGTAGTTACATTCATTTTGGTTTATTTTTGGTTTTATCTTGACTTGGTTTCTCCTTTGATTGCCTTCCCTCTTATTTTTTTTTTAGTGTCATTCCCCTCTTTGTATATTTTCATTGTTGGTTATCATTTCCTCTTCATGGAATATTTTGTCGAGAATGCTGTGTAGTGCAGGCTTGCTTGTAAATTCTTTTAACTTTTGTTTATCATAGAAGGTTTTTATTTCATCATCAAATCTGAAGCTCAGTTTTGCAGGATATAAGATTCTTGGTTGGTATCCACTTTCTTTAAGAGCTTGGTATATGTTGTTCAATGATCTCCTGGCTTTTAGGGTCTGGGTTGAAAAATCTGCTGAGGTACGATTTGCTCTCCCCTTATATGTAATTCAATTCCTCTCTCTTTTGGCCTTTAAAATTCTATCTTTATTCTATATGTTGGACATTTTCATTATAGTGTGCCTTGGTGTAGATCTATTGTAATTTTGTACATTTGGTGTCCTGTAAGCCTCTTGTATTTTATTTTCCAATTCATTTTTCATGTTTGGTAAATTTTCTGATATTATTTCATTGAAGGGATTTTGCATTCCTTTGGTTTGTAATTTTGTGCCTTCTTCTACACCAATAAATCTTATATTTGGTCTTTTGATGCTATCTCATAATTTTTGTATGTTCTGTTCATGATTTCTTACCATCTTCACTGTGTGGTCAACTTTATTTTCAAGATTGTATATTTTGTCTTCATTATCCGAGGTTCTGTCTTCCAGGTGATCTACTCTGCTGTTGATGCTTTCTATTGAGTTTTTTATTTGGTTTACTGTTTCCTTCATTTCAAGAATTTCTGATTGTTTTTTTTTTTCTTTTCTTCACAATCTCTAGCTCTTTCTTCAGGTAATCTTTTGCTACCTGTATTTGCTCTCTTATCTTTTGTTAGAGTGATCATTGGTTGCCTTTATTTGCTCTCTTATTTCTTTGTTGGATTGATGAATTTTTGCCTGTATTTGCTTGCTTAAATCATTCTTTAACTCACATATCATTTTGTTTTTTGAGTTTTTTTTTTTTGGTACCAGGGATTGAACTCAGGGGCACTCGACCACTGAGCCACATCCCCAGCCCTATTTTGTGTTTTACGTAGAGACAGGGTCTCACTGAGTTGCTTAGCGCCTCGCCATTGCTGAGGCTGGCTTTGAACTCGCGATTCTCCTGTCTCAGCCTCCCTAAGTGCTGGGATTACAAGCGTGAGCCACCGCGCCCGGCTCTCACATATCATTTTAATTACATACATTCTAAATTATTTTTCTGACATTTCATCAACTGTGCTCTCAATGGATTCTATTACTGTAGTATCTAGGTTTATTTGGGGCACTTTCCTTTCTTGTTTTTTTTATGTTGATTATGTATCTTCTTTTCTTGCAATGCTGATCTGAGATATTGCAGTTTCTGTCCTATAATCTTGTAGTGACACTACAGATTACCTGTATCTCACCTTGAAGTTTACTTCCAGTCCCCAGCAGGTGTCTCCAGATGGACACTCCTACCACTAAAGTCGGTGGCCGTGGTAATGGAAGTACCTCAAGAGGGCAGTGGGAGTGGCCTTGGCTTGGCTCCCATGGTGGTCTCTGAGGTTGGTTTTGGGCCCTCTCTTGTGTTCCCACTGGGATGGCAGGAACTCTGGTGTGGAATGTTATTTATTCATTTTTGAAAACCATATATATTAAATAATTTGGGGGCAAGTTATGATTCATAAGAGCAACTTTTTTATTTCATGTAGCATTTCTGAAATCAAATATTTTAAAGAACTTTGAAAATAAAACCTTGTACTTTCCAATATTAGACAACCTTTAAGTTTGTTTAATTTATATAAAGAATGTATTTCTCTTAAAAATCTAATTTTTTTATAGTCACATGTTCTGTTGCCAGGTAATGGGCTCAAAAAAAAAATCAAATTTTTAAATAAATTATATCTTTAACATCTCACATAAGTTCTGGCTGAAAACATTTAACAAGTCTTCATTTTGAAATTATCATGTCAGATAAGTTATCCATTATGCTGGACTTTCACTATTACATTCATAGTCTCCTTAATGTAATAGTGGAATTATATAATATCTTGCAATGAAATTATTTTAATATACTGATTATTATCTGAAAAATACTTCCTGTGACTTTTATTTCCCAAGTTTGAAGAAAATTTTAATATCAGTATTATGAATATTCCTGATTTTTTGCATTTTTCATTGTCAAATCGTAAGTTGAATGTTTTTTTTGTTATTTTTTATGAGTTCTAATTAGTTATACATGACAGCAGAAAGCTTTTTGATTCATTGTGCACAAATGGAGCAGAGATTTTCACTTCTCTGGTTGTACATGAAATAGTCACACCATTCATGCAATCATAACTGTACCTAAAGTAATAATGTCCATCTCATTCCACCATCTTTCTTATCCCCAAATCCCCCTCCCATTCAAAATCCCTATATTTATCCCATGCCCCCACCCTCATCACCATTATGGATTAGCATCCACTTGTCAGAGAAAACATTCAGCCCTTGGTTTTTTGAAATTGGCTTATTTTGCTTAGCATAATATTCTCTAGGTCTCTTCATTTACCTGCAAATGCCATAATTTTATTCTCTTGTATTGCTGAGTAATATTCCATTGTGTATATATACCACAATTTCTCTATCCATTCATCTATTGAAGGGCATCTAGGTTGGTCCCACAACTTAGCTATTGTGAATTGAGCTGCTATGAACATTGAAGTGGCTGTGTCACTGTGGTATGCTGTTTTTAAGTCTTTTAGGTATAGACCAAGAAGTGGAATAGCTGGGTCAAATGGTGATTCCATTCCAAGCTTTCTAAGGAATATCCATACTGCTTTCCAGATTGGTTGCCCCAATTTGCAGTCCCACCAGCAATGTGTGAATGTGCCTTTCCCCACACATCCTTGCCAACATTTACTGTTGATTGTACTTTTCTTTTTTTTTTTTTTTGGTACTGGAGATTGAACTCAGGGCACCTGACCACTGAGCCTCATCCCTAGCCCTATATTGTGTTTTATGTAGAGACAGGATTTCACTGAGTTGCTTAGCACCTCACCATTGCTGAGGCTGGCTTGGAACTCACAATTCTCCTGTCTCAGATTCCCTAAGTTCTGGTATTACAGGCTTGCACCACTGTGCCCAGCTTGCTTTTATTATTGATAACTGACATTCTGACTGGCATGAGATAAAATCTTAGAGTAGTTTTGATTTGTATATCTCTATTGCTAGAGATGGGGAACATTTTTTCATATATTTGTTGATCAATTGTATATCTTCTCCTGAGAAGTGTCTATTCAGCTCCTTAGCCCATTTATTGATTGGGCATGTTTTTTGTTTGTTTGTTTGTTCATTTTGTTTTATTTTGGGTGTTAAGTTTTTTGAGCTCTTTAAATATTCTTGAGATAGGTGCTCTATTTGACGTGTGTGTGGCAAAAATTTGCTCCCAAAGTGTAAGCACTCTCTTCACTTCATTGTTTCTTTTGCTGAGAAGAAGCTTTTTAGTTTGAATCTGTCCCATTTATTGATTCTTGATTTTATTTCTTGGACTTTTGGAGCTTTGTTATGGAAGTCAGGGCCTAATCAGACATGATGAAGATTTGGGCCTACTTTTTCCTCTATAAGGTGCAGGGTCTCTGGTCTAATTCCTAGGTTCTTGGTGCACTTTGAGTTGAGTTTTGCACATGGTGAGAGATAGGGGTTTAGTTTCATTTTGCTGCAGATGGATTTTCAGTTTTCTCAGTACCATTTGATGAAGAGGCTATCTTTTCTCCACTGTGTTTTTGGCACCTTTGTCTAATATGACATAACTGTATATATGTGGGTTTGTCTCTGTGTCTTCTAAAGTCAAAGCTGTAAACAAATCTTAGTTAATAATTCATTCATTTTTATTTTTGTGTGAGAAAAAATTTTCAAATTTGATGAGTTAAAAACTACCAAATGGGCTATTTTGGAGGCTGAGTCTACAGGATTGCAAGCTCAAGGGCAGCTTGGCCAAGTTTAGTCAAACCCTTTCTCCAAGTTAAAAAAAATAAAATTATGATATGAACACATTTCAGTAGTAGAATGCCCCTGAATTCAATCTGCAGTACCATAAAAAATTTAAAAAATTAAAAACAATTAAAAATTGAGGAAAAAAAGCCTTTTTAACAATGAATTTTTATTGGGCCATAATATTTTTTCCCAAAATTATGACATTTTCAGACATACAGAAATTTTGATAACAGATGAAATTTGGGATTTACGAAAGGGATAAAGATAACTGAAAATAATGCACTATTTTTTTCTTTCAATTAAAAAACTCTTTGAAAATATTATTTACTTTTAAAGGAAAATAATTAGATTGATACAGTATTTTATGAAATAAGTTAAATAAACTATATGAGTGAAATAGCACAAAGGAAAGGAGAAATGGAAACATACTGTTCTAAAATTTTTATACATAAAATCATTTATTATTTAAAAACTATTAAACAGTAATATGTTAGTGATGAATGAATTTACTAAAATTTTAGTGCTCCAATTAGTAAATACTTTCAAGTACATTTGTTTAAAGACATTTATATGTATAAATTATATACAGCTTTTGAAATAAATTTAGAAAACATTTAGTAAACAGATTGGAAGTGAATAGGTGACAATTTAGAAAGGTTAAAATACTATGCAGTTATCAATGTTCCATTATGTATGCAAGATTTGACTGGTATGTTAGAGAATTAAATATTGAGAATATTAATCTTGGCATTTTACTTGATTTATCTACTAATTCAACATAAATATCCAAAATCTTCTCATATATAATCTGATTTTACATGCTCAATTTATTTTCTCAATTCCAGTAGCTAAATGATTATTGTTTTTTTATAACTCATATTAAATTATTTATTTCACACCAATTCTGATCTACTCAGTTAAATATGAGAAATTATGTGCACAAATCTCAGTTTTCTCATTGATGAATAGAGGAGGAAAATATTTAATAATTCAAAATTATGAAATTCACTATATTATTTTTTCTGGAAGGACTAGCAGTTGAAAGCAGGGCAAATTATTAAAATTCTAACTACAAGTATGAGAATCTGAGCAATGACTAATCATTCCAATTTTGCAACTTATTGTATATAAAGATGAGAGTGAAAAGACATACATTTGGTAACTTTCAAATAGAAATTTAGCATCTTTCTCAATTCTACATAAGTCCACGAATTTAGTTACAACTAAAAATAATTATATGCTGACATTTTATCACTATCTTTTTCAAAAAAATAAAAATAAAAGGTGTGTTAATAAAAGTACAAAAAGCAACAATTTAACACTACTTATTTTTCAACTTAATAACAAAATATTATTTTAGTAAAGGTCTTTAATCATTTTAAAAGATTACTTTTTACATACAGGAAAGCAATCTTAAAATAAGAGTTTTCTTCTTAGTAGGCACAATTTATACTTCCTAAGTTGTAGGAAGGTAATTTTAAAATTAAATGCAATAAAATTTATCAAAAACTTTTGTCATAACATTTTTCTTGAGTTTTAATTGCAATGTAAGACATTTCTGTGAGTTATCTAAAATATGGTTCAATATTGAGATTTTAATTATTTTAAGTAGTTGGCAGCATATACAAGGTATTTTGAAAACTAAGTTTTTCTGGAAGAGTTTATCACTTGTGAAAGATGTGTCTCTCAGAAAAGTCACAAGTAGAGTTTCCATGTAAGAAGTATTCATGTCATTGTGGAGAAATAAATAGGATGAGAAATAGCACAGATTATGTAGTTAACATAACTTTTTTGGAGAATGAAAGGAGAGTTGAGTGGAAAAAAGAACAGAAAAAAAAGTTAGTGATATTCAGTCACTGATACTCATTCTGTGGCTGAATCAGTTTCCAGGTAGAGAATGGATTTCCAGGAGAAATTTCTCTTGAGAAGGAAGAAAAAGATATGTTTTGGTACAAAGAACGAGTAATTGTAGACTCTTGTACATTTTTTAAGTGTTAGATATTTTATTAAAGTTGACATTCCATAAGGTCATATTTATTCAAAACCAATCAAAAGGCAAAAAGTCCCAAGCATACAAACTACCATACTGTCTTCTGCAAAGGTAAAAAATGCACTGGTTTACTGATGCAAACGTCTTTAGAAAGCCAAATTTACTGTACATTTGAGTTGGGTAACAAACCTAAATCTTCATTCATTCATTTCATGAAATCCATGTTAAAAGAGCCTTGTTTTGGTTGCATATTATCACAGCACTCTTGTATTAATCCATTTTCCACATTTCTTGTACTGTATGAGCTATCATGAGAGTTAAGGATGAGCTATCATAGTTCTTAAACTATGAAAATAGTTTAAGAAATGAGACTCTATACAAAAACTTTAAGTTATGAGATATTTGCAGATGCAAGGGTATTTGAACATGTTATACATTTGGGTATGATTTTCACTTTATATTTTTAGTCATTGTGAGATTAAAATCATTTAAATTAATATTAGTTTCAAATATTTATTGCTTTAATTAGTAAAATGTTGCACATGAGACTTCAGTATTTATTTATATTACTTCTACTTTGCCAGAAAAAAAGAATCTCTGTATTGTGAAAAGGAGGAGAAAATCTTTGAACAGAAAATCTTTGAACAGATAATCTTTGAACAGACTGCCACAGGGATAAAATTCTACATCCTCCCAGCACTTCTAGTATTTAGTATTGACCAACATTTATAAAGAAATGTGCAAAACTGAGATTGGGTGATGTAACCTAATCAAACACTTTATTGGATAAATTTAATTACTCATTCTGGATTAATTTAAAGTATGAAAGGCTCATGCTCTTGAAATTATTGATGACTTATGTTTAATGAAATTTATGTTTATCATCCTGAGTATATTGAGCTTCAATATTAAAAACTCATGTTTAACCTAAGCATTAGATATAAATTAAAGCAAGTATGCATTCCACACTAATCTTAATTATTTCACTAATATAGTTGGTTAAAGGGATTTTACTCATAAAATTATAAGAAAAATATTGACATGCCAAATTTCATTTTATTATTATTCACAATAATTTCACAAAAAATTACTTATAATTTTTGCTTGTTATCTAATGTTTGCCTCTCCAAGTTTGTTCTCTGCCATTCTACACCCTGTATCAGCAGTGGGAAACTGATCTAAATAGATTAACCATGCTCTGGTTTCACTGATCAATTTGTCACTATCTAGACTTGTAATGACTTGAAGAGTGAAGCCGTATATTTAACCCTTTTTTCCCATTTCTTTCAGTCTCAGGTGGACTTAACAGGATCATCTCATCTTCAAAGAATCCTACTTCTCATGACTTCCTCACCACATCTAAATTCTGGAAACATTTTCTTCCTTTGTTGCCTGAAGCCATCCATGACCCATGTGTGAACTGAGACATGCATAGATTAAGCAATGTTTGAGCCATTAGACAGGGAAGCCTGGTTCTGGGAACTCTCAATAGGAATCCACTGATTTAAGAATGCCTAAATTATGTGGCGCCCTGTTCTAGCTCACTGCTCAAGTTCAAGCATAGCCTCCCAGAGATGGGTGTAGCTTGTCAAATGCCAGTCAACAGGTTTATGGCAAGACCCCTCTCACACCAAGAAGCAAGCACTGGAATAAGACTCCTCCCATGGAAACCTGCCTTTGATGTACTTCCCTTTAAATAAAGTATCAGGGCCCTTTTTTTGTTGTTGAATTCCAGTTCCCATCAGGACTGGAAGACCTACGAGCCGCTCTGCTATATAAATCTAACCTTTGGCTATGTCATTTTTTCTTACTGATTATCTGATTATTTCAGACATTTTATTTTCCCAGGCAGCTCACACCTCCTGAGCAGCAACCTGCTCTGTTGTGGTGCTGACCACTCTGATACTCTGTTTAATCAGGTTTAAAAATAATGATGGCTTCCTTACTACTAGTTTGAGGTTACTAGACTATTTGTGTTCCCCTTAACCCATCTTAAAATTGTCTTTTTGCATTATTTCAACATTGTCTTCTTCATTGACATGAGTTTTTATTGAATTTCAGCACAATTGTCATAAATCATTTATTTTTCCTTCATATAATATGCACTACAATGACATTTGACTAATTTTTCATGAATGTGAAATAACTTAAAGACTATTCATGTATACAAATCCAAATGTCATTCATTTTTCTAGCTAAAGTTAGTATGTTTGTATATATCATAATCTATATTAAAAGTTGAAGACATTTTATACCATTTATGAATAAATTCATTTGAAACTAATACTAAGAAGCCAAATTTTGTTATTGGCTTCAAATTCTCTCAGTATTGTTATCAGACTTTGCATTAATCCAGGGAATTTCTAAAAATACTCTGACAAAAAGTTCTCTAAATTAAAACCAATCATGTGAAAAGAGCAACTCTCTCAGTACTAAAGATGGCAGGAATGTCCTCCTAGGAGGCATTTGAGATGCAAATGTTAGTTGTTAGCCAGGAATAGTGACATAAAAATGTATCATTCTTTCTAGGACATATTATTATAAGGCTGGGGCCTTCTGTGAAACTGAAGCAGCATCAAGATCCTGCTTTCAAATTGTGATTCTTGCAATCAAGTCAGAATAATTTCAGACATGTTGCTCAGACTAACAGGCAATGAGTTTATTGAAGGGCTAGGAAAAGGGAAAGAGGATACTCTTAAGGGAAAGAGTGGGTCCTCGCAGGAAAGGGACAGCATGCTTTTCCTGCACTCCAGTTTTATTGGGGATTTCAGAGAAATTTCCAGAAAGTCTCACCCAGTCCACTTTTTGACTTTTGGTTCACAACAGGACAACATAAGACTTTCAGGTTCCCATTGCCATGACAACTGTATGTCACTTTGGCTCATGCAAACAGGCTGTAATTGAATTCTTAACCTTAAATTCTTACAGATTTTTTGGTTAGTAGGAATTACTCTTAACTCCCTGATCTGGTGTGTGAAAAAGTTCACAAAATCTCCTCCTTTAGCTTAACTTGGGTTCCTCTTATTGACATTAGTTTGGGACATGCATTTCTCTTGCAGATAAAAAGTAGTTTGCTGAGGAATGTGACATATCCTATACACTAATCCAAGTCAGGGCAGCAGGTAAACTGCTTTTTGGAAAAGAAATGATGTGAGGGTCAGCACAGTGGGCCCACTGTATAATTTTTTTTTCTTGATCTCATGTTACCACCACTCACATCTGTCTGCCTTCTACCAATATAGCAGTCACTTTGCAAAGCATGTGTTAATAAAACAATGTGGACTAAAGCATATAATTTTTTTTTTTTTTTTTTTGGTACTGGGGATTGAACTCAGGGGCACTCGACCACTGAGCCACATCCCCAGCCCTATTTTGTGTTTTATGTAGAGACAGGGTCTCACTGAGTTGCTTAGCACCTCACCCTTGCTGAGGCTGCCTTTGAACTCACAAATTTCCTGTCTCAGCCTCCCTAAGTGCTGAGATTACAGGCTTGCGCCCCTGCGCCCGGCAAGCATACAAATTTTTACACTAGAAACAAACTATGTACAAAATGAACAATCTTGCCAAATGAAAACATAGCATTGAATGGTTTTGTTTAAAAGCTAAAATTTGTAAGGAGATATCATAGAACATTGAAAAAAATCACAAGAGAGATATTTTGTGTCCTAAGAAAGGCATTCTAGTTAGCTTTATAATTTTGTTTAGGTTCTAATCCTATTTACATATTTTAAATAAAGTATTTTTGTTTCCCTTTAAAGATCAATAATTTCAGTAGTAAACTGCAGATAATTTTATAAAGTCAATAATAACATTAATGTTGGCAAGCATGGCTTTTCTCTTAGCTATTAGAAAATGGCATGAACAAACCTCAGGGGAAATTAAAATCTGTACCTACTTCAACATCTATGTTGATGTTCAGTATGAATTTTAAGGATACATACTTGAAAATTTGATTAATATACATTTTTTACTGTAAACATAGATAAGTGAAACATATTATTTTCAAATTGAAATAAAAATTTAGGTATAAACTGGAACTTTGCTTCCATGTGACTTTGTAATTTAATCATACTAACTAGGATTACATGAGACCATTAATCACAGAATAATTTCAATGTGAGATTTTATGCTTTACATTTGGTACAAGGGTCAATAGTAAGAAACGCATTTCTTAATTAAATGTTAAAGGTCATTGAAGCCTCTTAAAGATGATAATTTGAACACACGAGTTTACTTATGCTTCTTTTGGAAACTGACCATGGAGTAGAAGAAAAAATACACTGATAGGGTGAAAATAATAATGAGATGTTATCAAATGACTGCTCTCAGTTAACTACTGGATATTGCCTGAGGATATCACTTTATTTCTAAAGAATATAAAATAACTTACAGATTACAACATCTGCCACTGAGGAAAAGAAGTAATAGAAAAGTGAGATATAATTTGAATTCACTAGAGCAAAGGGCATCAGAGAGCCACTGGAGCAACCAAGAGTGGAGGGCCTGCAGTGTTTACTATAATAGGAAGATCTTGGAGCTCTAAATTGTTCTTTCTCAAATTCTAAAGGTTGATGAGGCAGAAGGCTAAAAACTTAAGCCAAAACTCCTTATAAATAGTGTAAAATTTGCCCTAAGGAACTTGGTATCAGCCAATGAAGTCGTAGGTTTCAATGGTATTCTCATAATAATGTGAACTGGGACCAGATTCAGAGGAAGATTAAGCATTATCAACTGTGTCACTGAGCTACAACTCAGTATACTTCATTAGTTTAAGATAAATCTTCTATTTTATTAAATGAAATGAAGAAAAATTTTAACCCTCTCCAAAGAAACACAACACTTCCTATAGTTTGGATATGAATTGTCCCCCCAAAGCTCCTATGTCAGTATAGGAATATTCAGAGGTGACATGATTAACATATGAGTTGTAACCTAATCACTCCATGTGAGTTTGAATGGACTGACTGAGTGGCTAGTGGGGCATGTCTGGAGGAGGTAGGTCACTGAAGTTGTGCCCTGGAAGTTCACCTTCCCTGCAACCACTCTTCCTCTCCCCTCTTCTTCCCTGCTGCCATAAGTTGAGCAGCTTTCCTCTGCCTTGCAGTTTGGCCAGGATGTGCTGGCCCAGAGAAATGGACTTGGCTGATCATTGACTGAATCTCAGAAATCCAGAGCTGAAACCCAGAGCTCAAAATAAACTTTTCTTTTCAAGCTGTTATTGTCTGGCATTTTGATCACAGCAATGAAAAGCTAGCACAACAGTGTCTGAAGATTTTTATATGTAATATCTATTATTTATTAAACTGTCAAGTCATTAAAATAGGCATTATTATATGGTACAATCTTAAATTTAAAAAAATCAATTGAAACAAAACCAGAGGTAACCAGGATTGGTCTTATCAGACAAATGTTTTCAAAAAATAATGTTACCTTAATGCTGGAAAAAAAGCAAATAAAATTGAGAGTAAAAGATAGTTATTCACTACAGAAATGAAAACTTAAACTTATTAAAAGAATCAATAAAATAATAAAATTCAATAAAATATTACAAATTAAACATAATAGGACATTTAGCAATAGAATGAATATTGAAAAACACAAGGTTTGTATACAAGAAAACTATACTCCTCACTTTATTCCATGAAATAGAACTATTCCAAATTTATTCTATGAAACTGGTATCACTCTGATACCAAAACCAGACAAAAACACATCAAGGAAAGAAAATTTTAGGCCAATATCCTTAATGAATACAGATGCAAAAATCTTAATAAAACATTGGCAAACTGCACACAAAATCACACTAAAAAGATAGTGCACCATGATCAAGTGAGTTTCGTCTCAGGGATACAAGGTTGATTCAACAGACAGAAATCAATAAATTTAGTTCACTACATAAATCTACTTAAGGATGAGAATCACATGATTATCTCAATAGATGCAGAAAAAGCATTTTACAAAGTAAAGCACCCATTTATATTTAAAATCCTAGAGAATCTAGGGAACTAGAAGGAATATTTCTCAGCATTGTATAGGCTGTATATGACAAACCAAGGAAAATTTCATACTGAATAGAGAAAATCTGAAAGCATTTCCCCAAACAAGAACAAGACAAAGATGCTCCTTTTCATTATTCCTGTTCACCGTAGTCCTCGAAACTTTAGCCAGAACAATCAGTCAAGGAAAGGAAATTAAAAGAATACAAATGGGTAAAGAAGAGAAGAAATTATTCCTGTTTGCCGATAACATGATTATATATTTATAGAAGACCCAAAAAATCTCCTCCAGAGGACTTTGAGAGTTAATAAACAAATTTAATAAAGTAGCAGGATACAAGATCAGCATACATAAATTGATTTCTTTCCTATATTCCAATTATCAATCTGCTGAAAAAAAATTAAGAAAACTATCCCTTTCGTACACACACAACAAAATAAAAATAAAAAGCAAATAAAAAATAAAAATCCTAGTAATTAATCTAATGAAGGATGTAAAGCACCTCTACAATGAAAACTATAGAAACTGAAGAATGAAATTGAAGAGAACCACAAAAGATGGAAAGACCTCCCATGTTCTTGCATAGAAAGAAATAATATTGTCAAAATGGACATACTACCAAAAGCACTATATAGATTCAACACAATCTCTGTCAAAATACTGATGACATTCTTCACAGAACTAGAAAAAGTAATACTAAAGTTTATTTGGAAAAATAAGAGACCTAGAATAGCCAAAGAAATCCTGGGTAAAAAGAATGATACTGGAGACATCACAATTCCAGACCTGAAATTATACTACATAGCTATAGCAGCAAAAATAACATGTTATTGATACCAAAACAGATATAAAGACTAACGGAATGGTATAGAAGATACAGAGATAAACCCATATAAATACAGTTAGACATAAGTGTCAAAAACTTACACACTAGAAAAGACAGTCTATTTTAACAAATGATCCTGGGAGGGCAATCTACATGTTGAAGAATGAGCTGAAAACCTAGCTCTCATCCTGCACAAAAGTCAACTCAAAGTAAATTAAAGACCTATGAATTGGACCAGACATTCTGCAACTAGAAGAAAATGTAGGCCCAAACTGCAACATATTGGCACAGAAACAAATTTCCTTGACAAAATCCTTAAAGTGCAAGAAATAAAACTAAAAAAATAAAAATAAAAATAAATAGATAAATAAATGGGATGTCATCAAACTAGAAAGCTTTTGCACAGTAGAAGAAATAATTAAGATCATGAAGAGAGATCCAACAGAATGAGGGATGAAAGATGATCTTTGCCACCAGGTCCTCAGCAAGGGAATTAATATCCAGAATATATAAAGCACTGAAAAACTTAGGATCAAAAAAGCAAATAATTCAATTGATAAATGAGCAAGAAAACTAAACACTTCTCAAAAGAAGAAATACAAATGACCAACAAACATATCAAAAAGTGTTCAACATCTCTAGCAATTAGGGAAATGCAAATCATATTCTATCTCATTCCAGACAGATGGCAATCATCAATAATATAAATAATAATAAGTGTTGGTGAGCATGTGGGGGAAAAGTTTTATTTGTACATTGTTGGTGAGATGGCAAATTAGCACAAACCTCTCTGGAAGGAAAAATGGAAATTCCTCAAGAAACTAGAAATGAAACCATGATATGACTCAGCTCCACACTTTGGCATATTTCCAAAAGATCTAAAATCAGGATACTATAGGAACAGAGTCACATCAATATTTATAGCCAGACTATGGAACCAAACTAGGTGCCCTTGAACGGATGAATAGATAAAGAAAATGTGGTATATGAACTCAATAGAGTATTACTTGGCCACGAAAAAAATAAAATTTATGTCATTTGTTGGTAAATGAATGGAACTGGAGACTATAATGCTAAGTGAAATAAGCCAGACACAGAAAGTCAAAGGTTGAATGTTTCTCTGATATGCTGAAGCTAGTCTAAAAATAGGAGAAAAGAGGTAGAGAGAGAGGAAATGGAGTGTAGAATTCCATCAAAATAAAAGACAGATTAAGAGAGCAGAAGACAAACTAAGAGTGAGGGATGGAATAAGTGCAAAATAGTGGAATGAATGACCATTTTTCAGTTTACATATATGAATATACTACAGTGAATCTCACCATTATATATATTTATAAGACATTAATTTTACCAAAAAAAGTAAATAAATAGAAAATTTTGTAGAGAAAAGGGACTAGAATCAGGGAGGAGGAGTAAGGTAAGCACTTAGGACTTGATTGAAACAAACTAATTTCCATGCATTTACAATTATGTCAAAATGAATCCTGATGTCATATATATGTATTATGAACCACTAAATAAAATGGAAAAACTTACATTAAAAAATTAAAAAATATTTTCAAATTGAAAAACAAAGAGAAAAATGTAAAATAGATAAGTGTGCATTAAAATGAAAAGAAAAATCAAAGTACTTTCAACTAAAATTCCAGAAGTTGGAAAAACAAAAAGAAAACAGGACATTAGAATGATAGAAGATATTGTGGTTAAAATAGTTCCCAGGAGTATTTTTTAAAGTAAAGAAAGCTACATCTAGGCAAATTATAGTTAAATTGTTAAAAAGAAAAACAGATAAAAATATTTAAAGCAGTCAGAGGAAGAAAGCCTTCAAAGGAACAATAAGAATAACATCTGACTTGTCAACAGAAACTATTTAATGAAGAAAACAGAATATTTACATTTTTAATTTTTGAAATAAATCAAAACTTTTATTTTTAGCTTGATTTAAAATGATTTTATAAATGAAGACAAATAAAATATGCTTAAACAAAAAAATAAATGAGAGAGCTTTTCATTTTATATAAGCCCTTAGATATTATAAAAGGAATCTGTAAGCCTAAAGGCAAGCAGTAGATAACAAAAAGAAAGAAGAGCAGAGTGGCTAATGGCAAAATTCTGTGAACCACATAGAATGAATGTGCATGATTCAAGACGATAGTCTTACAGGATTAAAGGAACATAGAAATAAATGGATGCAAATTGAATGAAAGATAGCAAGTGATAACTCATGAAAGATGAGTTAAAGTGTTAAAAGTTGTAACATTATTTGATAAATGTGACACGTGACTGGAAAAGCAGCCATAGCCATCCCTGGTCTGAATCCATGTATTTTGCACTGTGACTTTGACTGTGTTTCATCAAGATGTAGAATCTACTTCCATACTTCTTTAACCTGGCATGGTCTTGTAAGTTGGTTAGGCACTGTTATGTGTCTCATGAACAATAATTAATAGTCTGTGCATGTGTCCGCTGTCTTGGAATATTGCAACTGCCATGTGAAGAGGTTTGAATTCTGCTGGAAGGTGAAAAAACATGTAGCAAACAAAAGCTGTCCTAGACAAGGCAATTCTAGAGCTAGTACATAGTCGATTTATCAGCTGATCCTAGGTGCATTGGAAAGCCTAGCCAAGATCAGACCAGTATGACTCATAAACTAAACAGGTAATGGTTGTTCTACGGCAGTGTATTTTGATATGGATTATTACATAACTGAGCTATAAAACATTACTAACTGAAATAAGTAGAAACAAAAATTAATGAAAGGGTATGCTGTGCTCATGATTGGAAATACTCAATATTTTACAGCAATTAATCTGCACCTAAATTGTAACAGATTTCATGCATTTCAGTAAAAATCTCAGCATTTTTGTAATTGACAGACCATTACTGAAATTTTATGGAAATATGGAGGGCAAAGAATAGAGGAGACAATATTAAAGAGGGAATAAATTGGAGGACTATAATTACTGGTTATTAAAACCTTTCTGAATGCTATAATTGAGATTGTTACTGGTTAAGTACAGAATAGAGATCACAAACCATACATAAAACAAGTAAAATACTTGAACAATATTTCATTAAATATGACATATGAAAGTAAACAAGAACTAAAAGAGTTGATATTAGCTAACATAAAATTACAATTATATCCACAATTAGATGCTCAAACATATGCATCACAATTCAGTTAGAAAGTTGATAATTTCAAAGGATTGGAAAGTATGTAACCAACTAAACACTTCCAATCAATGCTGAAGAAATTCAAAATATTAGAGACACAGTGGAAAACATTTTGGTAAACATACCCTACTATGCAAACCAGCAATTCCACTTGTAAGTATTCCAACCAAGATAAATGAAACATATTTCCTCACAAATACTTCTAGCCAAAAAATATTTCAGTCTGGAACAATCTAATGCTGATCAACTGATGAGTGATTGAGAAAAAGAAGTGTATTTATGATATTAATCAGTTTTTTCATTGTTGTGACCAAAAGACCTGACAAGAACAATTAGATGGTAAAGTGTTTATTTGGCTCATGGTTTGTGAGGACTCAGTTCATAGACAGACAACTTCCTAGGTCTGGGCCTGAGGTGAAGTACAGCATCATGATAGAGAATATGGCAGAGGAGAGCAGCTTAAGACATGGCAACAAGAAGCAGAGAAAGCTCCACTCACCAGGGATAGAATACAAACCACACAGTTACACCCCCAGTGACCTCCCTTCTCCAATCATATTCTGCCTATAGTTACCACCCAGTTAATTTATATCACTGGATTATTCCACTGATTATGTTAGTGTTCTCATTAGCCAATTAGTCCACTTTTGAAAATTCTTGTATTGTCCAAGAAATGAGCTTTTGGGAGATACCTCGTATCTAAACCGTAACATTCATATACTTGGAAATTTCTGTCATAACAATGAATGAAGCACTGTTAAAAATATGGATGGATCTCCAGACTATTGGGCTAAGAAAAAGAAGTAACACATGAGATTATATCTAATATAATACCATCTATATCAAATTCTGTTTCCACAGATGAGTTGCTGCCTCAGTTGAGGTTGGAATGTGATGCAAAGGGTATGAAGGAACATTTCAACACAATGAGATGATCAAGTTCCTCAACTTGATCTTGATTTTTTCAAGATTCTATACATTTGTCAAGATTCATCGAACCGTACATTTGAGATGAGTGATTTTTTGGTTTGTACATGTTTCCTCATAAAAGCATGCAGAGACATTGTTCAAAATAAGCCTTAGTACATGTGATTGTTATGTCACATATTTTCACTATTTCAACATGCATAAAATTAAGATGGTGAAGGTGATGATGATGGTGATGGCAAATAAAGTATAACACTGGGATGGGCTCACTGAACCCATTTCACTAAGGGTTTTATGAAAAATATTCTACTGTTTAACAAATGATGAAATTGATATAAAAATGTTAAATTTCTTTGAACCAAAACTGTATAGCAACAAGTCATCAAGTTGGCAAGTGTAGCCAGGGAGTCTGCATCTAGAATTCATGCTCTAGATTTACCACTAAACTTTTTTGCATATTATCCAATAATGGTCTACCAAGCATACAGTAGCAGAGAGGTTCACTGGCACGATATTTAGATAAATGTAAAAATTACCAGTTAAGAAAAGCTTATTTAGGTATCAAATAAGAATTTAAGAAAGAGTAACCATATTGTCATATCAGGAAGCCCCTTTCCTAGCATTCTTCCCACAATGTATTCCTTTAAGAATTGCTTTTCTATTTTTTCAGCAAGGGTGAGTATAGTAAATGTATCAGAAGGAAAGTAGGCAGAAATGTAAGGACTTTTAATTTATTGTGAACATTAAGGTCTCACTGATCACAAAATGAATGATAGAATAAAATAATTTTATCATTTATATTTAATGAATTATAACTGTTTTGAAAGTAATTTACAAATTCTGCAAGGCTTAACTTTTTAATGCCTGTGCATACTACTTGAGAGTTCATGCCCTGCATATATTAATGTAAATGCTACCTTGGAAGAAATGTAAAGCAAATTAAAAATATAGAGTTTAATATGTACTTCTATTCAAAAGATGACAACATGACCAAACACAAGAAAGAGTTTCAACAGATGGAATTACTATAGCACTTGGATATCTTCACATATTATAAAAAATAACTACAGGCCATAGTCTTTAAACTGACAATTGCATTTGGGAGTTACCTCCTATTCTTAGAACTTAGACTAAAAATCATCAGCAAGATTTTGATTAAATGTTTCACATGAAATGAGATAAAGTTTATATTATTAAAAATTATTTCACCAGCACTTTGGGAGGCTGAGACAGGAGAATCGCGAGTTCAAAACCAGCCTCAGCAACGGCGAGGTGCTAAGAAACTCAGTGAGACCCTGTCTCTACATAAAACAAAAAATAGGGCTGAGGATGTGGCTCGGTGGTCAAGTGCCCCTGAGTTCAATCCCCAGTACCAAAAAAAAAAAAAAAAATTATTTCAATATCAATTTGTTTTCTTTAATTGCACTTGGATAACATATGCCAGTATAAACAGATGTCGATGAGAAACCAAGAAAATATATATTCGTATAACTAGTATTTCTTTTTTAGATTACAAATATTCAATAAAAATAATCTTTTCTGCTTTTATTAACTCCTATGAAAACAAATTTTATTGGAGCAATATGTGTTTGATGAAAAGTAATAAACAAGCTTTTGTAAGAATATTTTTAGAAACAAATGAATAAAACTAAAATGGCTATTTGAATGCGATACACAAGAGAATTAAGATGATTTACAGTATTCAAGCAAAATAACAATGAGTTTTGAAAAGTAAATGACTACATCCAGAACATAAATATCTTTTTAAGAATATTGTTTTGAAAAATATTATTTGATATTTTTATCAATTTATGGGCCTTCAGTTGAGAGATTTCAAAATAACATTGCATCCAAGGAAACATTAACTAGGAAGATACATCAGAAATGATGCACAGTCATAAATTTATTTTAGAATTGGTATTTTTTATTATAGTTACCAGGCAGAAAGAATACTTTCAAGTTTTATTTTGACACTATCACTATTCAAGTCCAGGCTATAAATTCTAAATAATTGTCTTCCAAGTTCCAAACTCACAACCACTTTTCAAGTCTTGTATATCAATATGCTTTGCATGTTGGTGTTGTATTGTGTGATATTCACATTATCTTTTTCTCCTTTGCATACTTCTCCCCAGAGAATGTATTCGCTATTTGGATTTTAAAGATTCCTCTCTCCGTATCTTTTTCTATTTCTCATTTTATAAGCACATTTAGTTCAGTGTGATGGAAAATTTTATCTTCTTTTCCAATCTTTTTAAAAATTTAGTAGAAAACATGTTCATCCAAATACACCAGTTTATATAATGCTGAAAATGTGAAATTTATAGTATTATTTAGATGAGAAATTTTATAGTAGAATTCCTAAAACAGATAAGATGTGGTTTATAGAATATAGCGATGTGGTGGGTTCAGATCCCTGCGGGATGGTGTATACTGCAGAAGGCCTCCCACATGGGAGTTCATATGAATCTCAGCCTCTGGACAGTATAGTTCAAAGGCTTGACCCTATGTTTATTATACAATTTTCTTCTGTTTTTTTTTCAAACTTTTCTAAAAATAATAAACATTTTCATTTAATCATAGCAATCTCCAAAGTCATAAGAAAGTTAGTACTTGAATTATAATCTCATATTATTTCAAGAGCATAAAAAACAATTAATCTCTTGTAGAAACATGAAAAAGAAAACACTTCAAATTAAATATTCAAGAGTTTAATATTTATTTGATTCAGCAGCAATAAAATTTTAGGTATAGTGCAAGAAAGATAATAATATATGTATGCCATAGTACCAGGTACATAGAAATATGCTCAGTGCATAATAAAATATGGCTACCTGCTCTCTAATTTTTCACTTTTCTCCTCATAGGGCTTATAGTATGCTTTATATAGTAAACTTTGGATGATTAGAATAATTATATCCCTGAATTTTTATATAATGTCACATAGATAACTGTGTATTTTGAAAATGAGAAGTCAAAGACAGATTGGGAGAAAATATTTGCAAAACATATCAGAAAAAGGACTATTGTTTAAAATACAAAATATCTCTTAGAATTCAACAATAAGAAATGAGCAGTCAGAATAACAAGCAGACAAAGACCTTAAAAGACTTCTCAGTGTAAAAGATACATGTATGCTAAGAGGTACATGGAAATTACTTCTCTTCAGTGGTCACAGAAATGATATGATACCCAAAATTGATAAAATACTATTAAACATAAGGTACTATTAAAATTGCCAAAATCTGAATCACTAACAACAATAAAATATTCTGGAAAGTATTTTAAGAAACAGGGTTTTTAATTTATTGCTGTTGAGAATGAAAAATGATACAGCCACTTTGGAACATATTTTGGCAGTTTCTTACAAAGATAAAATTAATATGATTCAGTGATTGTGCTCCTTGGTGTTTGCCCAAAAGAATTTAAAATTTATGTTCACACTAAACTCTGCACACAGATATTTATTTGTAATTGCCAAAACTTGGAAGCAATCAAGATGACCTTCAGTAGAATGGCTAAATACTGTGGTGCATCCATGCAATCAAATAGTTTTCAGCACTAAAAAGAAATGAGCTATCAAACTATGAAAATCATACAGGAAACGTAAAAGCATTATTCCTAAGTGAAAAAAGCCAATCTTAATAGGCCACAAATAGTATGATTTCAACTATACAAAATTTTGTAAAAGGCAAAAGTATGAACACAGTAAAAATATCAGTAGTTGCTAAAGGATGGGGATGGGAAGAGGGATTAACAGGTGGAGAACACAGGATATTTTAAGACAAAGACAATACTCTCCATGGGATATACTATAATAGATGTATCATTAAAGGTTGGTCTAAATCCATAAAATGTACAGCCCCCAAAGAGAAATCTAAGGTAAACTAAGGATTTTCAATGATTACAATGTATCAATATAGGCGCATGTATTCTAACAAATGTAAAGCCCTAATGTAGGATGTGGATAATGAGCAGGCTATGCCTGTGTGGGATCTGCTATATATAGGAAATATCTGTGAACCTAAACTGCTCTAAAAAAATGAACTCTTAAAAAAATACATGCTGTGATAATTTTTTGAAAAGTGATTCTGAAGGATCAAGACTGAATAGTCAATAAAAATAACAGATTGCTGGATTTTTGACACAGAACTAACAAATAAATGTGGATGTGGTTGCTCAAATACCACACACACACACACACACACACACACACACACACACACAAAAATACATCTCTGTTTATGTGAACTTTGTTAATGGGAGACCACTTTGTGCAGTAACAAAATAAAATTTCTGTTTCTAAAGCTGAACTAAAGGGTAGTCTATAACAGCATTCAAATAAATAATATTTTAAGCTTTTGATGTTCTTCCAAAATGTCATTTCTAGTAATATAAAACATCATATAATTTATTTTTTCTAAATGCTTTACTTTCTTCATGAATTATTATTTTAGTAAATCTTATGGCCCCATTAAGTTTTTCACCTCCTCATTTAAAGGAAAACTTACATTTTCAACAAAATTACTTTGAAACCATAAACACTATATATTGTTCATCTACTTGACAATTGTGAAAAACACTTTGTCATAGGCACATTGACTGCTAGTATCAAAGGAATCTATTTTACCAATTCCAGTAGATCAAACTAAAGCAAAAATATGTGTGTGTGTACATGTTTGTGTTCATTTGTTTTGCTCTTGAAAGAAAAATTACAGGTGAAATGACTTAAAACTTCAAGGAAATCTAGAAAATATTAACAAATAGAGTTATAGGTGGAAAGCTCTTGTCAGTACAAACTTAATTATGGGAAGGTGAGGAGTTTAGGTTCAGCCCTGTTGACTACCTTAACAACAGGCATCTCATTTACAAAGGAGCTGCAGTCCTTTAAACAACAGAAAGCTTACTTTGGGGGAAAAATTTTATTCAATTGCTAAGATTCACAGAAAATAAACTGTATAATTACTTTTGTAGATATTTAATTCATTTGTTTTTTTTGTGATTTTATAAACAAATCTGTATCAAATCTGGGAGAGGGGGTTCCTGTAATTCTATCCCTAAACTTAAAATGAGCTTTAGGTTCTCAAAATAAAATAATTGTTTTTGAAAGTCATAAAATTTCTCAGATCTCAGCCTTTTATTTGTTAGAAGATAGTACATCTTCTATCACTGAATCATTCTGTGATTCTGGAACAAATAGAGATCCAAGCCTAGGTTCCCCAGTACATTGGAATCTATTGGAAGTGCTTTTTAAAAAATGTTAGACTGGTTCTTTTTGTTAATGCTAATGATTGTGAATTTAAACTTCTTTAGTGTTTGAAAATTCACTCCCTTATAGATAGTACTTCAGTATTTCAGTACCACTGAGAATTCAGAAGTTTTTGGCTTATTTTGAATTGGGATCCTCCTAAAAGTTCTCTTTAATTAGTAATAATTCTTTGCTTTAAATTGATAAATGATAAGCTACTCTTAATCGAGAATCAAGGAATAGATACATAAATTTTTACAGATAACTTCAAGATTTCTATTTTATTGAAGTAAAGTCCTTTGATTTCATTATATGATTGCATTCTGAATTTTCATCAAAATTGGTCAAATTTAAATTTTGCTTTATGTCCCTATTAAAGTGTGATTATCACAACTCTTTATGTCAGATAAAATTATATTGAAAAAACAAATTGAAGTTAGCAGTTCCAAAATTTTTCACTAATTAAATTGGATATTTTTCAACACTCTAATTATATTTTGCTTATTTTAGCATCATATACTTTCCAAAAGTCTATGCAAATTGGCCTGTGATTCAGAACTCTGATTTATGAGTGTAAGCATGAACTTTCATTGAATTATGCTTACATTAATGTGAAGATTCTGTGCTACCAGTCCTTCTTTAAGAGAAGAAAAGTATTACCAATGTGCATAGGAATCTGTTTATCTTCAACGTTGCCTTCCATTAAATGTGACAAGCACATTACTGAATTTTTAATCATCACATGGAGAATTGCTCAGTACATTCTGCATCTGTTAGTTTCAGACATTCCAAATCACTAGCCCTGCTCATATGATTTGCCTTTATCAGTGTTTGCGTCAATAAAAGGGCAAGTGCAGTTTAGGTCTGCTTTAGGGAGAAAGAAATGGGCTTAATCTCACTCTTCTATTTCCTGTCATTTATTTCATCTTAGTATTAATTGCCTAAGTTATGCAACTGAAATATATATTTCACATATATATCTGAAGCCCAAGTTTTGTAATCTATTTTTTAAATAATAAAATATACTTTTACTCCTAGGATAATCACATGCCAATCTTAAAATCTTGATTTAAAGTGTGATAAACTTGACATCTTATAAATCTATTCTTTAGTGAATTGATGGAGAAAACATATTTGTTTTGTTCTTCAATTGCCATTAAGCAGAAATTATAACTCAATATTTTTTATTATAATAGCATCTTATCTCTCATCCAGACCATATCAGTAGCCTCATAATTGCTTCCTCGCTAGAAGTGTTGCTTCAAATTCTTCCATCTTTCTAAAACAAAATCTAGCAAGTCATTTTCTTGCTTAAAAAATCAGTAAACTCTTATTTCTTAGGAGAAAAATGTCCTAGCAATCTAGCAGGCATCTAAAGTTCAGTTTGAGATTGTTCTTGTCCACATTTCCAGTTCATGTACCTAGAAAAACTAACTGCTTTGAATGAACAATTTCTTGATTTTACATGATTAATCTGGAATAAGAACATCATTACCATCACTATAATGCATTCTTTTTACCTGTCATCCTTCAATCTTTAATTTCAAAATTCTCATATGTATATATGTTCATGTGTGTATGTGTGTGTGTGTGTGTGTGTGTGTGTGTGTCCATATTTATTTGCAAGAGAATTTTGAAATAAGCTTTGGACTTTCCTAGCATCCACTCTGAACTTTTTACAATCACTTCTCTGAGAAGAGAAAATCTATATTTTTAAAAATCAATCTAATAGTGTCACTGGAATCCTTCAATAATTTCTCACAATCTTAGGATGATGACAAATTATCTGCCCACTTTTTGCCTGATGTTTATCAGCTGTTGTTCTTCTGTTGCTTGCTCTTCTTACTCTCTTCCAATAACTTTGTTGTAGACACATTTACATTTGCTCCTTTTCTTCTTCTTCTTCTTCTTCTTTTATTCCCTCAGGGATTGAACACAAGGATGCTTAACCACTAAGCCACATTCCCAGTCCTTTTTTTATGTTTTTTATTTTGAGACAGGGCCTAAGTTACTGCAATTGGCTTTGAACTTGCAATCCTCCTGCCTCAGCCTTCTCAGCCACTGGAATTATAGGCATGCAACACTCTATGAGGCTACTTTGCTTTTCTTTAAACATCAGTTTACTTAGAATGATCCTCTACTTCATTTGTCAACAAAAGTATTACTTTATTTATGCCTGTTTATTATGTTGTGTGATATAGCATTTCACCTTAGCAAATTAGTTTTGAAAGATGAATTATAATTGTTACTTAAAAAATAATCTGGATGAATTTAGCAGAACTTCACTTTGTACCTTCAATCTTATAAATGAGCTGATCTACATACATACCTGTCAAACCTGAGTGTGGTAGTACATGCCTGTAATCTCAGCAGCTTGGGAGGCTGAGGTAGGAGGATTGAGTGAGGATTGAGTGATTGATTGAGTGAAATTGAGGTAGAAGGATTGCGTAAGTTCAAAGCCAGCCTCAGAAATTTAGTGAGGCACTTAGCAACTCAGTGAGAACTTGTCTCTGAATAAAATATACAAAAGGGGGGGCTGGGGTTGTGGCTCAGTGGTAGAGCACTTGCCTCCCATGCGTGAGGCACTGGGTTCGATCCTCAGCACCACATAAAAATAAATAAATAAAGATACTGTGTCCATCTACAACTAAAAAATATTTTAAAAAATATATATATAAAAGGGCCAAGGATGTGGCTCAGTGGTTAAGCACCCCTGGGTTTAAAAAACAAAACAAAACAAAAACAAAAAACAAACAACAAAAACTTTGTTTCTCAGAGAGATATTATCTATTATCCAAGGTGAGATACTAATCCACTCTCTGCCCTGAAGCAATATACCACTTTTATTTTCTAAGGCTGTTATATAAACCTTTTATGCAAGGTTTATAGCCATACATAATTAAATTTCAGAATTATACTCTATTCAATAAGTTCAGCTTCAAATTTGGCTGCTTTTACCCAGATTGATCAACCAGACAGAAAAATATGCCATAGGCAGAGAAAAAAATCTTATTAATTCTATACAATTCTTTTTTTTCCCAGAGAACGACAAATGTCTGTAAGCAGGACAGCATTTCCCTTTGTCTTGCTTTCTGTTCCCACGTGTTACACCAACCTGTATTCTGAACAATATCTCACTATGAAGCCAAGTTGTAAGACCATCTGGTGAGCTTAGCATTCTAGAAAAGCCTTGAATTCTGAACAGTGGTCTCTGAGTGCCTCTATGTCTCTCATATAGTCTATAACATGATGACTGTATATTAATGTAAATTCAGGTCTTTACATTTAATTTTTTACCTCAGTCTGTGTATATATGTATATGTATATGGGTGAATGTCTATGTGTGTGGATTACCAAGCTTTCTATAACCCATTTAAGGATTAGAATTTTGAATGTCTAGTCCAGAAACATATACATATATGACAACATAACAAATTTTAGGCCACATGGACTGCAATCAGCATGATCATAGATGTGGGGTTACCCAAGCCCTTTAGACTTCATATCTTACCATCACATGTCCCAGAGGACTTAACATGGAAATATGTAACCTACTGTCTGATCCTCTGTATTTTGTTCATGCTTTGATCCTATCCCTAATTTCTATACCTCTATTTCTTCATTTAGAATGTGAATACTACACTCTGACATTGTATATTGAATACATATACTTGTTTTATTTTTTAGTTTTAGAGAGGCTCATAGCCAGGAGTTTTTATTGAGTCATAGAGGCTTTGGACTTGGACTTTTGAGCAATGCTAGAACTGGTAACATTATGGGGATTCTTGAAGATGGACAGAATGTGTTTTGCATTGTGAGGTGGACATGGACTTTTGGGGGCCAAGGGATGGTTTGGATCTGAAATGTCCCCTTAAAAACTCATGTGTTGAAAGTGTGGGTAACAATGCAGGAAGGTCAAAGGTGAGGTTCTTAAGTATTGACTGAATCTTGGGAACTAGGAGCTCATCAGTGGGTTAATGAAATGGATTAATCCACTGGAAAGTGGGCTTAGTTGGAGGAAATTGGTCACTGGGGTTGTGCCCTGAAAATGTGTATCTTCTCCCTGGTCCCTTTTTCTCTCTCACTCTACTTTTCAGTTACCATAAACTGAGATATTTTCCTCCATCATGCATTTCCATCATGATGTTTCTGCTTTGGTGCCAGCTAACCATAAATGAATTCTCTAAAATCATGAAATATCTTGCCTGATATTTTTTTCACAGCCATGAAAAACAATTAACATAACCATGTTATGTGTTAAATTGTGTTTCACCAAAGTTAGTGAGTTGGTACTTCCCCTCACTTCCTTAAAGTTTTTATTCAGATAACATTTTGTCAGTCGAATTTCTTAATAAAATCTCTATTGAGCACACTCCATAAAATAACAACTCATCCGCTCTCATTATATGTGTATATATATCTGCATTAGTACTCTTTCTTTTTGTTCTTCAATGAAATACACAGTTACAAGTGCTCTACTTTCATAGCTTAATATTTATCATTTTATTACATAGCATATAAAGATTTAAATAAGTCATAAAGAAATGAAGCACAATTTTTCATTTCTCTGGTTGTGCTGCATTTGTATACAATGAATCAAAATGCATTCTGTCATGTATACCTAATTAAAACAAACAAACAAACAAACAAATAAATAAATAAAGCGAATAATGATTTAAGGTGATGATTCTATTTTCTCACCTATGAATGAAATATATTATTAAATTTAAAAAGGAAAATGGAGACATTTTATGCTGGGGATTCCAATCTTCTCAAAAGCTAAAATAAGGAATGTCTGCCATTAGCAATTCCAAGATCTTGGGAATAAGATGACAATAAAGGTTTGATGACATCTCTATGTCTCAGGGGAAATATGGAAGATTTCAAAGAAGGTAAATTGAATAGGTCTTGGAGAATGTGTTAAATTCAGAATGATTAAAGGACTGTTTGTCCAGTCTGAAAACCTGTCTGAACAGAAGCAAAGAAACTTGCAAAATTGATGGCAGATGTTTAAGTCAGCTTTTTTGATACTGTGAATAAAAGATATAAAAATTACAATTAAAGAAGACGAAGTTTATTTGGGGTCTCACAGTTTCAGAAGTCTCAATCCAGACAGTCAGCTTTATTCCTCAGAGCTCTAGAGGAGAGGCAGTATATCATCGAGAAAGAGTATAGTGGAGGCAAGAAGCTCACATGATGATCAGAAGCAGAAAGAGAGAGTGCACTCACCAGACACAAAATATATACCCCAAAGGTATGCCCCCATGCCCATCTACTCCAGCCACACCTTACCTGCCTTCAGTTACCACTCAGTTAATCCTCATCAGGGGATCAGTTCACTGATTGGGTTAAGGCTCAATCATTTCACCTCTGACTGTTCTTGGGTTGTCTCACACATGAGCTTTTGGGGAACACCTAGTATCTAAAATATAACAAGCTAAATAAGACAAAAGGGAATAAGACAGGCTTTACTCTGATATTTGTTTTCTTTTAGATGTAAAAATAATGCAAATAAACTTTATTTCTTTTGTTAGATTGATTATTTCACAGTAGTACAAACATGTAAAATATGTTACCAAGCAAGGTGTTATAGTTTTTATTCATCATTCTGAATATAGTGTATTGTAGAATATTGTCCCATATTCCCAACTTCAATTGAGTATTTAATTTTCAATTTCCAGAGGAATTAATTTTATGATGAATATAAAATAATTATTTAAAAAATGAGCTTAAAATTCTAGTACTATTTAGAAATTAAATTATTAACATTTTGCTATTTGATTTCATTTTTCCCAAGTGCATACAAATGAGTAAGTCCAAATAAACGTTCAGATATTCTCTTGCTAAAAGTTTATATTGTGGTCCCAGCACTTAGGGAGGCTGAGACAGGAGAATCGCGAGTTCAAAGCCAGCCTCAGCAACAGCGAGGCACTAAGCAACTCAGTGAGACCCTGTCTCTACATAAAACACAAAATAGGGCTGGAGATGTGGCTCAGTGGTCGAGTGCCCCTGAGTTCAATCTCCAGTACCAAAAAAACAAAAAAAAACAAAAAAGTTTATATTTTGGAGTCTCTATGAATCATTTGATCCTTTCTTTTACTTCCATTAACTTTTACATTAAATGCCCACATCTTGAGCATGCAGTTCCAGGGCTGATGTAAAATAACAACTCTGCTTTAAAAAAATAAGAAAATGGTTTACTCTGAGCCAAATATAAGTGATCTTGATCTAGGAGCATAAATTCAAGTTACTCTGAATGACATATTCCACTGTAGAAGTAGTTCCATGAACTTTATAGTCCCAGGGCAAACAAACAAACAAAAAAACAACAACAAATAAAAAGAGATAAATTAATACATTTACCAATAACCTTGAGTAGATGGTTTCCAACAAAGTGGGAAATTTTTTGGACAAGTTTCAGATATTATCTTATAGTGTTCTTAGCCTTAGGTGGGAACTAGAAGTCTGCTAAACTTAGTGATAACATTCTGAGAAGTTTACCTAACAGTAGATTATTAAGTCAAATACAAAAATTAAGATTCATGACAAAGTGTAGGAACAAGATGATCTATATCTTGATCTACAAAATTCTATCTTCCCATCCAGGTGTTTTAAGGCAGCCAATGTCAAACAGTCCAGGGATTGTTTAATATAGACTTAGATTCTTCCAAGAACTTTAATTCACACCATTGTATGCATACTTATCTCCTAAAATGTTGAAAAAATTAAGAATGTAATGCATTTGTGTTGAAATTGAGTAACAGTGTATAGTAACATACTATTGAAAGAAATGCTTAAGAAGACCAATCTTTCAAATTCAATATATTCAAAAATTCTTTAATCATAATGACTTTGTAGGAGAGTAAATATCCTACCTGTAATGGTTTGGATCTGAAATGTTGAAAGCATGGTCCCCAGTGCGGCAATATTCAAAGGTAGAACTTCTAGGAAATGATTGTGTCATGAGGGTGCTGACTTCAGCAGAGCATTAATTCATCAAATGAATTAATCAACTTCTAGCTGGAAGGACTACTGAGAGGGAGGACCTAACTGTAGGAAGTAGGTCATTTGGGACATGTCCTAGAAAGGTTTATCTTTTTCCTGGCCTCTACCTCTTTTTTGTTTTTGTCTCTGTGTCTGTTTCTCCCCTCTCCACCCTCTGTTTCCCAGCTGCCATGAGCTAAGCAGTTTTCTCTACTGTACCCTTCAGCCCATATGTTCTCCTTATCTCAGGCCAAGAACAATAGAGTTGGTCACCTATGGAGAGACCTCCAAAGCCATGAGCCAAAATAAATCTTTCCCCTGCTAAATTGTTCTAGTCAGGTATTTTGGTCATAGTGACAAAAAGTTGACTAACATACCAAACCAAATATTTCTTTTGCATATTGTGAGTTTGTTATTTGAAGAAGCTACACATCTTTGCAGACAAAAGAGAGGGGTGTGAAACTTGCCCTTTCATAAAAATAAATTTCCACCTTTCTACATTAGTGAAGTAAACAAACAGGTAGAGCATTTCTGTCTGATATTACCCTTTCTGTCGAGGAAATATCTTTCACAGGAAGAAAAGACTGGAGGTCTGACATCTGGCCTAAACAGAGATTGTTACATGTTATCTGAGAAACTGACCTGTATAACAAGACAGGTTATTGCTGTTGTTCTTCCCCACAGCCATCCATAGCCTATGTACTTCCCTTCCCTGGGGAGCTCAAGCCCCTATTTCTTTAAGCTCCAACTAATGCTTAGCTATCTTATTCCAATTGTAGTCTCACACTAAATGTGTGTGGCTTCCATGCTCAGGCATATAATAACATAAGTATTTCTTTTTCTGTTGTCTCTCTACTATCAGTTTATATCATAGGCTAAAATTATTGAAACTTCAGAAGGAAAAGAACAAATTTAAAGCTTCTTTACAAACTTCTTAAATGTAAAACTGTTCCATATAAACAAAATTTTTTTCTTTTTATATTTTAATCTAAAAATAAATAAAATGAGCTAATATCTATTACTAAAGCAAGTCAACCAAGTGTAAACTAAATTTTCTTTCAGTTTAAGTTTAAAGGATTTACATTCATTTATAATCTGTGATATTTACATTTCAATATATATCTAATTTAGTTTAACCATTGTGAGTTTTATGAATTTGACTCTGACAAACCTTAGCCAGAATATTTTTTGGACTGATCTTCTAATGTAATCACAGCAAGTTCACTAAAATATTCTAGTTTTAGAAACTCAGGATTTAAACAACTACATTAGTTAAAATGACACACTATTCTATCTAATTGTGCTTACCCTATCCATGTTTCCATCACATGAACCATTAAAAGAATTAATGTAATCTGTCTTGTTTTCATATGACAGTTCTATTTTGTAACTGGTTTGGACTTCTGATTGTTTTGGAAATAGCTTCAGGGAATGTAAGAAAGTCAAAGCACAAGACAGATGCCAATTAGAGTTGGATAGCTATCAATGCTTTGGGAAGTAAATGAAAACATCATCCAATAGACAGTAATTTAAAAGTCAAAGGATATTCAACCTCTTTTGCAGAAAATTTAGGCAAACACTGCTGTGATAATGTTTTTAAAAGTTCTTACTTTAACATTAATCCATTTAGGCTCTTTTGTAGTTTTTTGGTTCTCTTTTGCACTGAAGACAAAGCTTTATGAATACATTTGAAATGCAAATTTAGAAAATCTATTTTAAGTATATACAAAGTGCTTTAAAAACATCCAGAATTTAGTCACTCTTCCAGTGAAAAGACATTATTCATATGGCCATTAAGCAACCTAAATATCAAATTGTGGAAGCTTTTTAAGCTATTCAGTTTTTCTAAAAAGTTACAAAATTTCTGCCTGGGTTTTTTAATCCTGTTCCTTGATGTGGGGAGGTAGTATTTTTTAGTTATCTTGATTTTATTTTTTTCAGGGTACAAGCCTTTTTTCTCACCGAGAGTGAAAGTGTTTTCTTTTATTCTTTCTGTTCTTGAAAAAATAACATATATCATATATAATGAGAAAAAAATTAAGAAGTATCCTTAATTTAGTGAAAAGGCCACAGGATAGAGAAGAAGAAAAAGAAGAGAAGGGGTGCAGCTAACAGCTTCAGGGCAAGCCAGCATCAAAAGCAATAAAAACTAGCATGCTCCAATTCCTAAAGGTGTGTGGAAATTCTTGACTCATGACCACAAAGGACAACGACCATCAATGTGCAGTCATACTCTTTCTGCTTACAGCTCCAGCCAGTCAGGAAGATACAAACTCCTCCTTGAAGACCACCCTCCAATCCAAACCTCCTTACCTAGCATTGTCCCTCCCGTCTTGTCTAAAGCCAATGTACTCAACACTAGCAATTTATGCTTTCTTCTTCCCAAATTTTCATCATAAAATACTCTGGGTTTTCAGGGATGCATGACTTTTTTCTAACTGTTACACAGTCTTGCTGAAGATAGCCCAGGGAAATTGTCCAAGGACCTGTCCTTTCTTTCTGGCTAAGATTTCTTATGGCTTAGCAATGTCTGTTATTTCTGAGATCTCTTTTTCTTAAGAATTTTGATTTAACATACACAATTTCTGTTCTATGGATTTTAAGCCTATACTTTCATTGTTCTCCTTCTTTTTTATTCCATATTTCTGCTGTGCCAGAGAAAGCTAGTATTTTCTAAGATCTTATCTCTTAAAATGTGCTTTCATGTATCTGCTATTGTTGATCTCCTACTTGATCTCTGTCTGTACAGACTACTTTGTGGCAAGCACTATGATTCTACAATCAGCCTTTCATCTTCCAAATACATGTTGAAACAATTTATCTGCTAATTTCATCTTTTGCTTTCCATTTTTCATTGTTGGTTTGTATCTTTAAAATTATTTTTATTGCTTTAGAAGAGTATAGGTGGTAAACAAATGTATTATTTGTAAGAGGAAGATTCTAACAGATATTTCTATATAGTCTATTGAAATTCATGAAATAAATATCTTAAATATATTTTATTTGTAATCTGATTATACTAATTGTGCATATTTTTATTTTAATTTGTTATTATAATAGTTGAAGCTTCTAAACTAATGTTAAAACAAATTGAGGTAGAGGGTATTATTTTTCCTCAAATTACACAGTCTACTCATTTAATTTGATGTTTTCAAAAATTTCCTGGTGGCCTTTAATTCTCGTCCATATTCATTTAGTCTTTAGTGTTAATATTTTTTTATATAAACCTATTATTCTTCTAATTTGCTTCTTTTTAGAAACAAGAATGTGGGAAGCCTTTTATGCTTTAAATGAATCTTTTCTGTAGATTACACTATCATCTGTTTTTAATAATAAAACTCTCAAGAAAATGGCTGTTTTGACTATGTTTCAGTTGCTACTTATTCAAATTATGAAACATTAATATTTTTTCTTTTAGTTACTGTGTGGTCAAGTAAGTTGCAATTTCTTTTATCTTCATCTAATTGTCTTGTTTTAGTACCTACTGGATCAGCCAATTGTATTCTTTATGTTTGTAGAAAACATTGTGGATCAAAGACACTGGACTTTTTGATATTGTGGGTCAAATAAGAAAGGGGGAAATAAATTTTTTTTAAAAATCTAATATATTTCATCCCATTTTTTGAATTTCATGTTTCTAGATACCTGCCAAGGCTCCATCTTCTTAGACTATAAAGAGGGGCAAAGTCAGTCATATTTAAAATTCTAGAGTAATTCACAATGAAAATTTGAGAAGAATAAAGCATAAAATACTGACATTGAACCTCTTTTGGCTTAAGACCAGAGGAGAAGACAATGCTGTGAAGCTAATATTTGGATAGCAGGATGCCAGAAACAGGGCTTGTTGCTTCTTGATAGCTTGGAGTTGTATGCAGAATGTGAGGACACCTTAGTAGTTGTCTTCCTGGGTTCCCTTTTCCAAAGAATAGAAACAATATTGTAGGTCACCATTGTAGCCACTACTATATTGGGTAAGAGAAATTGTTCAGGTCTTGCAAGACTATAGACAGCAAGTAGGGAGGAGAAGATACTTTCTGAGTTTGCACACCTTAATGTACTGTTGTTGTCTATCAAGGCCATGAAATCCAATTTCAAATGCCTTAGATCTTAATGTTCAAAATATGCTGACACACCTTCAGCAAGTTGTAACATTCTTTTATGCGACTTTTCCATCAGTTCTCATGTTAACCTTTTCTCTTCTAGAGATCTCTAAAGAACTCAAAATCTCATATATGTGCTCCACTGGTTCATTCTCTGTACTCCATAACGTCTGAACTCTATATACCACTCTGTGGAGAGAAAGGGGAGAAAAGGACAGAAATGCATATGTGCAAAGTTATCTTCCCAGAATTGTTTTATAAACTTGTAAAGCTACCTTAGTAAGTAAATTAAAATGTATCTCAAGGGAAAAAAAAAAAAACTTGAGTTATGTGAATATTCTGATCTAAACCCAGTGGTATTTCTAACCACACTAATCTTTCTTAGCCAAGTCTCTTTCATTTTGGTGTTAATGAATACTGATTATTTTGTAAATGACACACTTTATTCTTTCCTTGGATAACTATTGTAGAATTGTCTCACCGTGGTGTTAATTATCCAGGACACATCTCTTATCCCTGAAGCCTCAGATGACTCTTTAACGTGCTCTCATAGCTTATCTGGACAGAGCATGGATAACTCCAGATTTAAACTTGTTTTTGTTTGTTTCTTTGTTTGTGTGTTTTGTTTTGTTTTTGTACTAGAGATTTAGTTCAGTGGCACTTTATAATGGAGGTACATCTCCAGCACCTTTTTTATTTTTATTTTTAATTTTGGGAAAGGGTCTTGCTAAGTTTCTAAAACTGGCTTTGAACTTGTTGTCTCCTGCCTCAGCCTCCTGAGTTGCTGGGATTACAGGCATGATCCACCATGCCCTGCCTGGTTATTTATTTACACATGCCACTAAAATTTAGTTTTTACTTTTTAAATTATTTACAGTTATATCCTTAGCCTTTTATATAGCCTCTTGCATATAATATGTTCTCAATATATTTTTGATGAATGCAGAGTAGCATAATCAATTATTTGAATAATGAGATCTAATGACTCAAGTTTTAATTTAAAATACTTTTTAATAAGAATTTTTCAAAACCTTCTCAGTTTGTCTTTTTTTCCAAACTAAAGCTATTACAAAGCACTATTATAACATGAAACAATATAGTAAAAAAAGGTATAGAAGGGAAGTAATCATACCTTCCCATCCTCTACCTTCTCATCCTACTATGTAACTCTTATGCAAATACTAAATATGATATGTACCTTTATGCCAGTTTTTACATAAACAAAATTATATATTTTGGTCTTTTTCCTGAAATATAATCATAGTAGAATGAGTTTTTAGCTTGCTTTTATTACATCACCATATATAATGGATTTTGTATAATCACTGATTATGTTAAATTACTCAATGGTTTTCTTGAATCCCCAAATTTCCTTAGAAATATTCTTTTTAGCAGAGATAGTTGTTTGTTCTTCAATACTCATTTCCTTTGCCTTTTTTTTTATATAATAGTACTTTCATCATTTAGGAGAATTACTTTCCTTGAATCCTTTGTCAACTCTTTGATAGTCAGGTGTGTCTATGTATTGTTTTAAGTCGTGCCTCGTGGGTCTGCTCGGCGAGTTGGGGGTCCCGAGAGACGGAAAAAGGGGGTCCTCGGGGAAGGATGAAGTGGGGTCTCATGGGAGGAGGTTTTGTGGTGACAGTCCACGAAGTCACTCTACCCAGACTCCGGGGTAGGTAAACTGTTCTGCTGGAGCGAGAGGCAGAAACACCATTTATTCCAGAAAGGACAGAAGCTTACATACAGTCCTGGACCAACCACGGCCCAAAGTTACAAACAATGGGTCACTGCTCTCAGGCAGTGCCATTTATCAGCATAGAATGGGGAAAATGGGAGGAGAAGGGTTGGAGGTATGGAGAGTGCTCCTATATCTATGTAACTAAATTTTGGGCAATGGGATATGAATAGACACAATGTGTATAAATTTTGTACTTTTGTTTTATATTTAAAAAACTGTTTAACATCCACTTTCTAACTTTCAACAGTTTCATGTGATAGAATACATGTGATTTGGGAATGTTGAAAAATGTGAATTACAGCTGAAGCCTAGGAAATGACCAAGTAGCAACAGGGAAGGTACCAAGAAAAGAATCTAAATTCACTGGAATATTTTAGCCAGAAATAGCTCTGTGCCACTAAACTTGCACCACTTCTGGATTATCAGGTGAAAAATAAATAAGTTCCTATTTTATTTGGGACATTTAAATTTGGGGTCTCATTATTAAAGCAGCTTTGGGTAGACCTTAAATATTACATTATTTTACCTGAGTGTAGGGTAATGAAACAAACAAACAAAAAAACCCTAAATATGCCGTGATTTATCCCTGAAATTATAACTAGCAAAGAAATATTACAGGCTGAAAATGAAGTGTTCTTGGTTATTCCCTGGCAAATCCTTTAGTAACAGTTAATAACAACTTAGAAGTTATACCTTATATCTATCAATTATATAATTGTAAAGGAGATGGTAGATCTAGTTTATTGGTGCATATTTTTGTTCTGTTGCATGATGGTTTTAGTGAGTGTATTAGTCAGTTTTTCATAGCTGTGACCAAAATATCTGACAAGAACAACTTAGAGAAGGAAAAGTTGATTTTGAACATGGAAGAAATTCAGATATTTAGTCCATGTCAGCAGACTCCATTGTTCTGAGCTCAATATGAGGATATTGAGCTGAAGGGTATGGCAGAGGAGCATTGCCCACCTAATTGGGGTGATAAAGCAGAGAGAGGAAGGAGAAGAGACTGCAAGGAAGATGACCCTTCTAGAGAAAGCCCCAAAGTGACCTACTTCTTCCTACCACACTCTACAATTACTATCCAGTTAGTCCTCTCAAACTAGGATGGATTGGTTACTTTACAGCTTTAATCATTTCACCTCAGAACATTTCTGCATTGACATAGGAGTTTCAGGGGAACACCTCATATATAAACCATAATAGTAAGTTATTATTGAAGTAGATATTTAAATAAAGAATCAAACGATGTATAAGTGCTAATTGAAGAGTAAAGTGCTGCCAAGGGAAAATTTTTGCTGGGTCTATAATCTAAATTAACAGTGGGGAAACCAATTGAATCACTTTCCAAAACAAGAAAAAACCTATATGAAGGATCTTCCTATGCAGTGTTCCATTAGCTGCCTTGGTCAGATGTTGAAGACCCAACCAACGAAAAATTTTTGATAAAAGATTAATCTTTGACAGCCAACCCTATAATTTTGATAGTTTCAGAGTTACTACAATTCAAATGAGGGTTAAATGGAGGGGTCAAACACAGAAAGTAGAAAATGAAGAAGATTCACCAGGCTTAAATTCTAGGTCAATGAGAAATCTATGAGTTAATTATCTGCACCTTGAAATGAAAGAAAGTAAATAGATTAGAAGCATACTATTTTATTGGGAAAATTTTATTATTGAAATCATACAGATCTGTTCTATAAATACTTTGTCTGGTCTTTGAAGCAATACCTGTTCTCAGCTATGTACAGGAAACAATTTGATGAAATGGTTTGGCCAATGAAAAAGCATGCCTTCAGACAAAAACTTCAGATTTGGTTGTTGATCATAATGAAATAAGAAATCGCCCAGAAACCAAAATTGGGAGACCAAAATATAAGAGTATCCAGCAGAGAATCAGAGGCATCCTAGTGAGATAAGTAACAACTGTTTTTATATTTCATGTCTTTATTGCCTAAATATAAACTGAATATTCATTTTAAGACTAACAAAAACTATTAACAAATTGTGAAGGTTTATGAAAAGCAATCACTTAAGAATTAAACACCACAATTAAGATATCGTGATTGAATTTAGTTTTATTTTATTATACTATGAATTATACTTTAACATAACATTAATTTACTCTTGTAGAAATTCCCAAGCATAACCTGTAAGAATGTTCCCATAAGGCCAATATTCATATACAAATTTAAATATTTTTCACTGCAGTTTTAGTTTTATTTTTTAGATCAGGCTTTCTCCATTTTCATGCTATTTGTTTGGAATTGAATAACCCCTCCTGTGTTTTTTGAGAGACCAAGAAGAATCCTTGACTTCTACATACAAAACACTGGATGTCGTCTTCTCACTGTGACATCCAAACACTTTTCCAAAGATCTTTCCATGTGTCTCCCATTTACAGTGTCAATTCCAATTGAAAGCAGCTACTCACTAGCATTTGTACACTTTCTCATAGGTTTTATCACACGGCCTTCCAAAACCAAGAACACGACTCATAGTTTTGCTTCCAGTAAAGAGTTTTCTAACTATAATATAAGTACCTTTCATTTTATTTGCCAGCCTAGTTGTAATTTTTTTTTTCTGTTATGGTAATTTTTTCCTCTCTTGGTCATGAATAATACAGATGCTTCTGAAAAATGGAAGATAATTTCTAAATATTTATCCCTACATTTGTCTGTTCTTAATTCATGTATATTCCAATCAACAAGAAAGGTTAAAAAAAGGAGGTGGAGAAGAAGAGCAGAAAAAAGAAAAAGGAAAAAAGGAAAGAAAGAGACAAAGAAGAGAAAAAGAAAAATGTCAACTTTGTGTGAGTTCAGTCATTTATACTAATCTTACTAGTCATATGACAGTGTTCTAAATGTATTTTCTGTACTGACTTTGATTTAATTTGTCTGCATAAATAATGTAAAACCAGAAAACTGCATCTGAAAAACAAAATGATCCGCAGTAAATGGGCTGCATTACATTATTGAAGTAGAACTTGTGCGTTTTATATTTCTATGTGAAAAAAGAGCAAATTTTACAACTTGTGAAACTGTACTTGTGTGAACTAAATAAATTGTGTTTTTACCTCCACATTGTGAATTTAAAACTCTCTCTATATATTTGTGTATATATATGTATGTATGTGCATATATATGTGTGTATCTATATTACATATATACACATATACATAAAATGATTATGCTAAGCTGTCAGACCTTTAAAATATTTGCTAGAAGAAATACAATCTCAGAATATGAGACTAAACACACAGTTATTTTTGTGGGCCCCCAAAATAAATCTTGAAATCAGTTATTATGCTTATTTGTTACATATTTCATAAGAAAAGAAGAAGGTAGCTTTTATTGTAGATTTTCTATATACATAGAAAACACAAAATATCATATTCTTTATTTTTCTAGTAGTAGTGACTAAGAAATTATGGAGGCTAAAATAAATGTTAAAATATTTCTTTAAGGAAACACTAGAAAAAACTGTTTTAGTGAATTCTATTCAACAATATATACAATAGCAACATTATGAGCTATAGGAAGACAATTCTGACTTACTCTGAAATTTTGAACTGATGTGAGATGGTCTTTAGACATCAATCAATGACACTTCTGACTTTTAACTCTGTTCTTAAATAGTGCCTTGCTCAATTTTTTATATCATCAGTAAAGTACAAAAGGCTATAAAACAAGCCGTATCTCTTCCTCATTTGATTACTTTTATTCTCTTCAGTTCTTAACAGCAGTTAATCTTCCAGGCTTTGACAATAAAACTGAATTCTATGTAAGGATTTATTATCCACACTTAGGTAGTCAGTGGAGAATGCTATTCTCCATGGTTTTAAAATCTATCATTGTCATATGCTACCCACCAAACTACTCTATAGTCCAAAAAGTATATTTGGGGAATAGGTTTTTTAAGAATCAATAGTTTTTCCTTCTCCGAAAATCCCTTAAATGTGTAGAAGAGAGTTGTCCATTTCTTTATTAAATATATTTACAGGAAGAGAAATAATAAGACAAATATAATGTAAAAAGTGACAACATATGTCGAATGGTACATAGAAAGTTATAGTTATTACTCACTGACATAATCACGAGATAGAGATAAAAAGTAAATCTAATTATTGCCAAACACATTTTTTTCAGGCAAGATAATTTGTATTTAATTCTTAGCAATAGACAATGTGATTTTTTATAAAATATAAATTGATTCTAAAGATTATGAAGAAACACCAATAAGTGAATAGTTTAGGTTAGAAAATTATGAGCATACTATGGACAATTCAAAAATTGAACTTCCTCTTATGTAAATTTTGTTCTTTTCTTCAGTAGTTTGTTAGATGCACTTGCTTTAACTTTGCCATTTCTGATCCCTCAGTGTCATTGTGAGATGTTGAGCATGAATTTGAGGGGTTCATATGAGTTTGAGGTGGAATCTGAGAAAGAAACAAATTTTCCTGCACAACAAAATATTGACTAGAAATAGACCAAAAACAGAAGTAAAGTACTATCCTTCATATCCTGAAGCTAAAAAATGTCAACATGAAAGTAGAATAGCAATTACTAGAGATTGGGAATGGTACATATATGGGGAGGTTGGAAAAAGGGAGGCTGGCTTTGATGCATGCACAATATATGCATGTATGGAATCTCATTAATATATACAGTTAATATCCATCAATAAAAAAGAAAATGCTGAGTTGAAAATATATGCAGAATGGTCTGCTTGACCAAGAATAGTAGCTAGCAAGATAGAGATCTGAGTAAGAAATGTCAGATACAGGAGGCTATGTGTCAGAAGACAAAGGATCTTAAATAAAAGGAATTAATGATAAAAATTCTTTTTTATAAAACATTATTAAAATGTGCATTGAAAACTATAATTTATGATATTTTGATGGAATACACAGCTAGAATTCTGCCACAAAATTTTTAAAAATTCTGGTTTAAGATATATTTTACTAAAGAGTAAATATATAACTAGTTTTATAAGAATAGAAAAAAATTGTCAGAAAACAAGGAAAAAGCAAATGTGCAAATTTAGAGAGAAATGTTTTTTTTCTACTCTATCCTAAAAGTTTAATTCACTTTACCACCTGGAATTGACAAACAAAGCTTAATATGCAAAATGGTAAATTGGTTAAAATGACTATATTCAGCCTGAGATGGAAGGATTGATGAGACACTAAACAAACCAGAAAATAAAACCACAACTAAAATATTGTCCAATAGAGTCAAAACTAAGGATATTTATTTGGATTAAATCAGGATGTATAAAATGTAGAAAAATACTTCCCTGTGATTTTGTGGTTATAGGCTTGTTTTCAGGAGGGACTGGAGTTAGGTCACACTCTTCACGTTGTCTACAAAGTCATATTCATACACACACAAAAAGTAAATTATCTCACTGCTTTAATTATCATAGGTACATGGCAAAAGCAAGGACAAATCTCTTGAGGAAAAAAATAGCATAAATCCAGGACTTAAATGATTACATTTTCTAAAATTTGAAAGTCCCAAAAGTCATGAAATGTAAAATCACCCAAAATTTCTTGTATAAAAATAGATTAATAATTCATGCAATAATGCCAGATTTGTAAATATTTCAGATACAAAAATCATACATCATAGATTCTTGCATCATTATAGTTGTTCTTTAAAAGAAATTAGAACTTAGTTAAGAATCATGAGAGTAAAAGTTACCACATTTCTTTAAAAATAACTCATAAAAGTTTCTAAAACTCCAAAATTCAGATAATTTATCAATAATAATAATAATATATAAAGTTAAAATTAATAGGCTTAAGTAATTTATTTGACACAGTTGAAGAGAGTGAATAAAGTAGGAAAATATATGGAGAAATGAAGAAAAAAGCAGCCCAGAGAAATGTAAAAATGGAAACTTTTGAAGAAGTGAAGATGTTTAGCAGATGTAGTGAGAAATACCAATATAAGGGTAATGAGACTTTCAATAGAGAATAATGGTATAATAACTATATTTTTAATAAAAGAGATATCTTACTGAATACACAAAGCACAACAAATCCTAGGTCAACACAAAATATAAATCAAATACATATTTCACATATGGTAGAATTGTATACTATCAAAGCTATAAAGATTATTTTCAAAGCAGCAAGTGCAAAAGACTGAAAAAAAATACTTTTACTATTAATAACACTATCAAGACCAGTAGATAGTGCTTACCAAGAGAGAAACAAATGTTCTACCTAGCATTTCATTTAAAAAATGTGAAACTCCATTTCAAGAAGTATATGAAAATATTCATTTTGAGATTAAAAAATGAATTTTTCACTAAAGAAACTTTAATATAGACAAAATTACTCTCTAATATAAAAATATTAGGGAGGTATGAATGAAGAAGAGAGAAACAGTATGTGAGCACAAGTGTATCTAAACAGATGAGCTAAACATACAGAGCTCAAAAATTAGGAAATAAGAACATATGGGTTAAAATATAAACATATAAGATATTAGTTATTTGAGTCAAAATATTTTAATTCTTTAATCTAAAAAATAAAGATAATATACAGGTAGTTCAAAATATAAAGTTGTGACTGCTACGTACCACTGAATGCCACATACAATTGTTAAAATTTTCCTTACTTAATTGACTTTTTTATTCTCCTGAAGTTAATCATTACTGGCTTTCTTATAAATACAACTAGATTTCCCTATAAGTATCACAGGTATAACTTGTGATTTCATCTTTTTTGGGGAGGTAGCATGTTACTGGGGATTGAACCCAAGACTTTGCCCATGCTAGAGAAGAACTCTCCAACTGAGCTACATTTTTGCCCTTTTTAAAAAAAATTTTATTTTGAGATAGGGTCTCATTTCATGGTCCAGGCTGACTTGAACTTGTAATTCTCCTGCCTCAGTTTTCCAAGTAGCTGAGATTACAGGCATGGGTCACTGCACCTTGGTCAGTTCTGTTCTCTTGAGACTGAATACATCAGGAATTCCATTAGTTTCATCACTTAAACACAGCCAATTTGTCTACTTAGAAGGCTGAAGCAGAAGGATTACAATTTTGAGGGGAGCCTGAGAAACTCAATGGGACACTATCTTAAAGTTTAAAAGTGGTAAGGTTGTAGCTCAGTGGTAGAACATCATGGGTTCAATCCCCTAATGGAAAGAAGGAAAGAAGAAAGGAAAAATTGGTCCAATGTGGGGTCTACAATAACTATTTCGGCAAAATTCATATATTGAAATCCTAACACCCAATATGATGATGTTATAAGATAAAGTCTTTGGAAGATAATTTGATCATTAAAGTGGATCACTGATAGCATGAATGAAATTAGTACGTTTATCAAAGGGACCCCAGAGAGCTAACTTGTACCCTTTTCACCATGTGGGGATAGGAGGGGAGAGCAGTTTGATGCATAGAAGAGGATCCTCCCCAGAAACTAACCATGCTGGCAGCTGGATCTCAGACTTCCAGTGTCAAGAACCAAAAGAAACATATTTCTTTTGTTTATAAACCTTCCAGTCTATGGTGTTTTGATATACATAGCAAATATGCCATACAATAAACACTAAAATTGACATCCAAACACTAAAATAGATGTTTTGTTTTTAGTACATCTTCTATATCTTTTGACTGTTTTACACAAAATTCCATTGATCCTCCTTGTCTAAAGACTTTTTCCATCTCTCCCCTGGGCACAATCCCCTGATTCCTGTATCTCCTTGTCTACTTTCTTATTTTTGTAACATACATTTTAGAATAGACTTTGCAAAAAGTTTTGTCTGATTTGAATTCCCTAGAAACAGTGGAAAAGGTGTATTGTTTGCTTGTAGAGTTATTTGAATGAGTACTTGCAATAGAAGAGAAATAAGCAGGATAGAGGAATACAAAATAGTAAGCCAGCAGGACATTATAGCTAGAGTCTGATCCTTGGAGAACTCCGGTATTTGTACCACTGAGTTGATCTAATTTTAAGGCATAGTAATTAACATTTTGTAACTCTATGTCAGAGTGCCAAAGACCGAAGATTACTTCTTTGAAGAGGTAGCAGCATATTTAAAATGAGAATAATTCTCAAAGAGGGATGCTCCAGAAGAAAGAGAATCATTAGAAGACAGCACACATAGTACCTGCTGTGTAGGTATAGCTGGCAGCAAAGAGAACCATGATAAATTGCTGACAGCATCCATTTAAATCTGCTCAGTTGAACTTAATTCTTACATTCATAATTCATCTGCTTATAGATTCTCCAAGATTCTTTTTTGTTAGATTTCCAGGAAAAAATACAAGAGACTGGATGATAGGAATAATAGAATATTCCATTCCTGCAGTTGATCAAATCAACTGACATTTTTCCTCCACCCAAAACTCTAGACTGCTTTTTACCTTTACTGCTTATAGCAGCACTGCTGGTATAGCTGGTTGGCCAAGTGGAGTAAACTAAACCTACATTATTGAGGATTATGACCCCTGAATCAAATTATCTTATCATGTTTTGACTGTTATGCTTATGGGTTTTAGTTGTAACCAGACAAAAGATTCAAAAAAGTCATTCTATTTGAATGACTGGATCCCAAATACATTCTTTCTTTTTCCCATTATGTATGTAATAATGACTTTATTTTCTTATGATATTTGGGTTATTTTTTTCTGCCAGTATCGTAGCTGTCTTCTTTGTAGCCTAGTAGAGTTAATTCCTTCTACTTACATCTCCACAATGGAGACCAGGGCCTGGAGTCTGACACAATTTGTGAAACATTTTCTCAACCTTTTAATTGTCTTGAAATATAATTGAAAGAAATATAATCCTGTCATACAAAAACAAGAAATACAATTCCAATATCTTAGTTTAAGCAACTGAAAGTATGTTCTTGCCACTGCTATTTAATATATGGATGGTGAAGGAAGCTTGATATTAACAGTGAGAGAAAACATAACTTAGTTTGTAATGGATTAAATCTGTAGATATTCAAGAATCTTAGGTTAGAAGTTGAACATGGAGACATGAGCATCAGGGGAAGACAGGTGAAATTATAAACATGAAAATATTGTTTATATGGCATATAACTCTTGAACTATTTTCAAACTCATTGGCTCCCAATTAATAAACTTGAAGTCAGTGTAATGGGGCATGGTAGACATATACAAATAAAATACATAACTGAGGCTCATCTCTAACCTTGGAAGGATAATATTTCTGCCTCTCAGAATTGAAATACATTTGGAGAAGTCTATTTTTCCTGACTGTTGTACTACAGCCAACAAGACAATTAAAAGGTTGAGAAAATGTTTGATCTCATATCTCATAACAATCAGAAAATCCTTACTGTTCTACTTTCAAAAAATTATCATAACTGCCATTGTTTTTAATTCTCCTCTAATACTAATATCTGATTTAAGTAAACTTCATCCATAGATCAGACTTTATCAGGCATTATGAAACAGTTCTCCCTGTATCCATATGTTCCCCACAAGGGCATTTCTCCAGAGCAGAATAAACCACACAGATTCATGAGTTCTGATTCTTGGTATTGACATAAAATCATTACAGAAATAATCATACCAATGTAAATCATCATCATTCTTTTAAATTAAGGAACAAAGTTAAGAATGCAGCTGTATTTTTCTCTAACACTGTAATTCAGTTATGTTTATTACTCCTTTATTATGTTTTTATTAAAAGCAGTGACTCATGCTTATTTTTGGTAATTCATAAAAGCCATAACATTATATGTTTGAAGATGGTTGTACAAGAGTAAGAAGGTAACTTTTGATATATTTATGAATTATAATGAATCCATGTTCCATGTAGGGCTATGTCCCATGTAGAACTAAGAGATAATGGTCCTATTCTATACAAACTAATAAAAATAAGCACTTTGTTTGCAAATGGAGCCCACAGCAAAGGATTCATGAATATCTACATATAATTTACATATATTATAATAGCTAGCTGGCTCCTGATGATTAAACCAATATACATGGATGAGTCTCTCCATCCTTTCTATTTGTTTTTCTGATTACTGACCCAGCCTCTTAACATAAAAAATCTCAACAAATTTAGAGCACTCTCCCATTACAACCTTCCACAGTAGTCAGTCTGGAAATGAACATCAAATTCAAACAAATAATTTGGAATTTATCTTAATGAATTTGCACCCTGTAGTGGGTAATTACTGCAATTCAAGGACAATTGAATGAGAATCACAGACCTCTTGACTTACTGAATATTTCATTAGAAAGAGTTTGCCATTTTGCTACATAATCACCCAAATCTTTATAATATGCTAAAATGAGTCTCTAAAGTAAAAACAAGAAAAAGAAAAAAAACAAGAAGATTAGTTGGAGTCAACACAAGTAAAACAACTGTGATCATTAGCTATCATATTGTATTACAGTTTCAATTAAAAACAAAAACAAAACCAGCAAATTTTGGCTAGCCTTACATTTATTTAATTATCAGTGTCACTCATGTTTTATGACTTATTCATTTTCATTAGACAGGTTTCTAATATTCTTCCCCATAGCAGGATTCGCAGAGTTTTATCCCAATTAAGATAATTTTTCTTTTTCTAATATCCTACAATTAAGAAATATGAAAAAGAATTAAAGTTTTCTATGATTGTATGCCCAATTTGATCAAGTACTGAGTTTGGTGGCTGTTTTATTTTGGTTTGAGGCTTTTTAGTCTTATTTGGCACATAGGCACATCAATTGAATAGACCCATCTGTTGTCCCACCAATTAGTTGGCTTGCATCTAGATGAACCAGGCACATTTCCAATGTGAGAAGAGTTTTCTGTGGGAGGCCTTGATTATGAAAATAAGATTTGGCTTCCAAGAGAAATGCCAACTGAATCTAAGCCCTAAGCCTGTGCATTCATTCATGGCATTTTGGGGCTTTTCTGAGACATACACCATTTATTCAAAGTGTTAATTGAAAGAAGTTTATTTGTCAGAATAAAATTGCCTTCAGCTTTGCTTTGAGTCATTTGTGATGTTTTAAAACACCCAAATCACAGTCAATAAAGTGGGTAATATTATTAGATTTACCTAAGAGTTCTGCTAAAACTCAACATATTATTATTTACCTATTTACACAAGCATTTCAGTAGAACATTTTTAGTCAGTTTAAAAAGAAATCTTTGCTGAAACCTAAGATCATAGTTGAAAAACAGTGTAGCTCAGGTGGCCACCATCTATCTACAACAGGAGAAACATCAATTTCTTCACACACACAAAAGTCTCTGTTAATTATTAGGATGCTGAAAGATTTTCCTTTAAAATGCTAAAAACATAAATATCAATTTGACTATTCATTATTAGATAATATTTTAAACTTGTATATGTTTGATATATTTCAGTAAGTTCATCCATTTTTTCATATGTGAAGTACATACTAAGAACTAACTTTTCACTAACATCAGGACTATTACCTGTATACCTTCTCTTGTTTTTGATCAGCTGAGGGCAACTGATTAGCCATTTTAAGTATTACTTTATAAACAGCCTTAATATCAATATTCTCTCTCTCTCTCCTCCTCCCCACCCCCATCTTATTTTTCTTATCTAAAATATTTTAGTAATGTTTTAATTTAAATATAAATTTTCTCATTCATACATCTATTCAACTGCAGATTTTTAGGAAAAAATCACACGACTTCATGGATTGCATTTATTTCAAATTCCTATCAAATAGATTTAACACTAATACTAAACCTGTAGGGATTACATCAAATGTTTATTTTTATTCCACTCAAAAACAAGAAGAATCTTTACCACATACACTTATGTTTCTTGATTTTTCCTCTCTGAAATGACTGACTAGATATGTACTTATCTCTCTAGACAAATTTTCTCCCTAGAAGATTCATTTATTCCCATGAATAAAAATATCAATTAAATGCTAGACATTTGCAACTAATTTTTCTTTAATCTAGACCTCTCCCTTACTACTTAATTAGTATAACCAATTGCCTACTTGACTCCTTTTAGTTATTACACAAGCAGGTCAAAATTAATACAAAATACCATTAGTGTTTTCAACACAACATGAAATATTTTGTTTTGTTTTGTTTTTCTTTCATGGAAGCATTATGTATTCACATTATCAAGCCATCTAAAATTCATCACTGACTTTTCTATTTTTCTCATCACCCATTTTCTGTTATATATAAATTCCTGTCTTTTCTCCCCCATGTATGTATTTGACATATATATGGCAAGGTTTTGTTAGTAACACAAACATGTGGTGTATGCATATGTGTGTGTGTGTGTGTGTTTGAGTTTTGAAATGTAAGTTTAAAGCAAAGTAATATGCAGCATTTTTTTTTCATTTAGTATGTTAAATTTTGTGTTCTGAATTTAAGAAGGGAAAAGCATTAAAATAAAAAAATTGAATATTATATATAACATGGTTCTTTAACTCTCAGTTGCATTTATCCAAAATTATCTATGACATATCTTAATAAATGCAAGACTTATTAAGATGATAGAATGGAATGCTTTATTGTTTTATATATGGATTGAATTTATTTCTCTTAAAATAAACTATACAATGTTATTTGGCCACTTTCTTTGGAGTGATATATTTATCGATTCACTTGACTGAATATGTCCAAACCACAAAAATACATAACGGTGGCTTTATTTGTATATTCATAGCATCTTTTATGAGAAATTCTAAAAAATTAAAATAGCAAAGTATAACAAGATTCTTACTCTAACCAATGAAAATAATGTGCCAAGAACTGAAGAATTCAACCAACTAACTCTGCCTACATAAAAGCATTAAAAAACAAAGGAGAAAAGATGATGTATTTGGAGTAAAACGAGAACCAGAATTATATCCAAATCAAAAGTTCTTAAGAAAGACAAATCTATCTGCTAATATCTAATGAAATACAAATGCCTAGTTTTCCCTTTTAACAAAACCATAATAGTCCTCTTTGCCTTTATAAAAAAACATTTCAAGTCACAACAAAGCTCACTAAAATTAGGAAGTCATGAAAGACATTAGTATCAAAGCACATGTTCTGCAAATGCCACCTACAGAGAAATCTCTAGATGACAGAAAAAGGAAAAGTGCACACATAGAGCTCTTCCTAATAACCTATATGAATTTTCTCCAAGAAAGGAGACTAGAAGATATGTCTATGTACAAAAACTCCTGAAATATGCATGTGTAGTAAAGGCATTGAATTACAACATTCAAATAAAAATAAAATCTATTTTGTTGGATATAAGCATATTCAGTGATTAAAATTCATTTAGGAAACTATTTGTAAATATAATACCTGATATTATATTGCTTTATAATAATCATCCTGTTTCTTATATAATCAAAATGAAATATGCTAACAAATGAACACCTATCATAGTAGTTTATTCTTGATATAAATTCAATTCTTTAAATGTCAAACTGAAACTAACTGATTTTTTTCTCTATCCACACAGTTATTGTTGTTCCTGGCAAGGATAAACTTTGACATAGGCATCATTTAATGAGCATTTTATAAAAATCTTTCCTATCAATAATGCAAAATATTTTACCCCTATAGTATTCTTAATATTATGAAATTTAAAATTTTACAATCTAAATCCTCCAAATTCCAATCTCTCTATACCCCTGCTTTTTTCTTTTCTATAATAATCATTCATTAATTCAACAAATATATCTAGGCTTTTTAAACAGACACCAACATACACACACACATACTTACACACCCCTTGAAAGAAATGATTCAAAATATGTACAATGTCTCTATTATTTAAATTGAGGAGTAATGAATGAGTTTATGTTTTTATTATATGTATATTTTTATATATGATTGTGTGTGGTTTCTCCTTCTTTTTTTTTTTTTTTTTTGGTACCGGAGATTGAACTCAGGGGCACTCCACCACTGAGCCACATCCCGAGCCCTATTTTGTGTTTTATGTGGAGACAGGGTTTCACTGAGTTGCTTAGCGCCTCGCCATCAACTCGTGATTCTCCTGTCTCAGCCTCCATAAGTGCTAGGATTACAGGCTTGTGCCACTGTGCCCAGCTGTGTATGGTTTCATACTAAGAAAAATGTATTAATAGTTGATATTTCATTTTTAAGTCCTTCAGGAAAAAACACTGGATTGTTAATATTTAACAAAAATATTATCAATTAAAGCAGTAAATATTTGTAAATATTTTGCATAATGGAACATATCCAGAATAATGTTTTGAGAAAACACTAGGTAAACAGGGCTACTTAAGACGAAGAGCAGTCGCCCAGTAAGCTGATATGTCAAACCTTGGCACATTGGTAACCTGTACATCATTTTGCTATACTTTGGTGGGAGCCTTAGGCATATTTTAAGACGTATTGTATAAGCACTTTAATTATTCTTAGGAGCATTACAACTATATTTTTTTTCCATAATTAAAACTTTATTGAAAAACACCAAAAGAGATCATTGTTGTTTACCTTACAAAATCAAATGTAACTTATAAGGCTTCTGTGAGAAAACATAAATTCTGGAAGTTTGCATAGATCATTAGTGTTGCTTTCTTCTAAATGAACAACCTTCTGTAGTCTGGCCTTTCCTCCTGTAGGCTGGCACAACACTGTTGAACAACCTACACAAAGAACCACTGTCTGGGCATGGCTGAAAACCGTGGTAATCTTGCAGCAACCTGGACATTTTACATCCATAAAATAAGAATTTGGACTTTGAACTAGTCGTTTCTTATTATGTTTTTTTCTTTTCCTTTTTTATGTTTTCCTTCCTTTTCCAAGGAAGGATCATGTGCTGCTAGCCAGAAAGTCTGTCGCCTGCGCGATCTGGATGGACCGTGCTTGGGAAAGGATCACCATGCCTTTGGCTAGAGATTTACTACAACTATATTTTTGATGGTACAGTTTCCATTACTGATTTTCTTTTTTACTTGCTTGATTAGGTTTTCAATATTAACTTAGAAAGGATGAAATAACAGTTGAACATTTGCCTTTACAAATGTTGAATATAGTACTTTCTTATTATTGTATTTTAACTTTTCCTTTTTTATGTGAATATATTTTTTCATCAAAATATATCATTTCTCATTTAATACTGAAGGTTATTATACAAATATTTTCTTATCTCTTGGCATGTTCTAAAGTTCAAACCTCATTCTATTTCAAAAAATTACCTTTCAAATATATTAATTTATTTTATATTGAGCTTGTTTGCGAAGAAGTATTTGCATACAATTAAAGAATAGCCTATATACTATTCTAAGTCATCGTTATGCATTGTGTGTGGTTAAACATACATATTTAAAAATTTTAACCATCGACATTAATTTATACTAAATGAATAAGTAATATATGTGTGAATTCTTAAGACTTGGTACATAATTCAAATAATAAATGAACTTAGTCCATAAAATAAATTAATCACATTGAATTAAACTAGAACTGATGTAGAGAATCAATTTCCAACATTATAACAACACTACTCTGTAAGGTTATGTTTTGAATAACCTGTCTTTATCTCTACCTCTTATTCAAGTTACCATTTATTTAACTTTCCTTATGCTAAAAAAATTTAAAGAATACTTTTTAAACTTCATGACCATGAATTTATTCTTGAATGTTGTAATAATGATTTCTCTTTACAACACTGAAGGAGGATAGGGATAATGCTGCTAATGATTGATTCAATCTTTTTTCTTAGCTTCCACCAAGACACTAATTTAGTATTCTTTTTTTAATGCTGTGTTTCCTTGAGGCTTCTTTTTCAGTATATCTCTGGAGTCTTTGTGCTCCCATGCTAAAGACTCTCAAACCTATAGCTCTTAGTACAGTCTCCATGAGTGTACTTCCTTTTTCTGCCACCAAACTCTAAACGAGTGTATGACAATTCTTGAACCTTCAATTTATTTCAACTATGGTAGGTACAAAACTAAATCAATTACGTTTCATCAGCATTCCAATGTGTTTATTGAGAAATCTATGCTATCTTTGCTTCATTTCTCTTATCTCTCACATCCAAAATCTGCTTTCAAAATAATGACTAAATCCATTCCTTATCTTTCATCCTCCCCAATCCCACCACTATTATTATGGTGGTTAAGACACTTATCATCTGTTTTCAAGAATTTTAGAAGTCTCCTGAATTCTCTATGAATAAACGTTCAGAGTTGCAGTACTATCATCGACAATTTTGCCAAAGGTTTTGCTGAGATTAAGTTCTAATAAGGTTACTTTGCTTAAGACATAGTTATGAATTCTTATTGCCTAAAAATGAAAGTTTAAGCTTTGTGTGATGACATACAAGTTTGAACCCAAAATTTTATCAATTTATCATTTAAGATTAGTCCTTATTTTTTCTCCTAATAATGGACATTTTCATTTTATGGTTATCTTTTTTACAATGGGGCACCAAATGGGCCTCAGAAATTCCTTTCTTTCATCCACAAATGTTTATGATGCACAATTTGCCAATAAAGTGTTACTGTCAAGGCTCCAAAAATTAAAATAATAATGCAAAATCATAGAAGAGTTGAAAATAGTGCAATGATAATGCAGGACCCCAGTTACATTGGCTATATGGAGTTAAAAATTTGCCCTCAGGAATATCATCACTAGCTTGTTTTCCTGGTTCCCATAATCCCTTGTTTCTGGCTTGTTTTATGAAACTAATTCTCCAACCATCTACTTGATTCTATGAAATATCAGGTAACAACCCAAGGAAATTCTTTTTCTTTCTTTTTGCTCTTGGTATTAAGGATTAAACCTAAGGCCATTTGACTACTGAGCTATATATCTCCCGGTCTTTTTATTATATTTTATTTCATTTTATTTTTTATTTTGAGACAGTGTTGCAAAATTGCTTAGGGTCTTGCAAGTTGCTGAAAGTGTCTTTGATCGTGTGATTCTCCTGCCTTAGCTCTCAAATTGCTGGAATTACGGGCACGTGACACTGTTCCTGGCTGGAATTTATTTTCATTTAAATTAACAAAATCTGAGAAGACATTCTGCAGTGGCAGCCACAGGGTGCTTCCTGGTGTTAAGGAGGAACATTTGAAGGACTCCCCTGCTACTGATAGCTCCCCACTAAAATCCTGCTGGAACTCCTTTGTGAAGCATTCCCAGACCTTCCAGCCAACTCAGTATCAGACTGGGTCCAGATTAAGGTCCTCCCAAGACAGACTTCGCTGGATCCACTTTCAAGAGGACTCTGCCAAGTTCTCCGCCCACTCTATAGCCCTGGAAAGGGCCAAAGCCTTAAGACTTGGGTACCGAGATTATAATTGCTAGAGTGCCAGCACCAGTAAAGCAGAAAAAGTCACATATCTCTGTGTGGTGCCACCACCAACTGATAATGCACCAGAAAAAAAAAAAAACTATTTGAGACTAGAGCCCTCTCTTTTCTTGTGAAGCTAGGATTTGAAGGAATGGTTCTGAGGTCCGTACTGCTGGTAGTGACTGATAACATTGTAGACTGGATCAGTCCCTGAGTTCAGAGACTGAGCTGCAATTGAATGAAAACAGACAACGAAATCTTGAAGAATGGCCCTGAGGTGTAAGCCACATTGAACCCTCTGCAAGTAATGCTGTTTGAACTGAGAAATTGCTAAACCAAACCTGTAATGGGACAGGTTATTTGGGTGTCTCTCTGTCATTTTCCTCTTGCTGTTACATTGCTCCTTGTGTTGTCTTTGGAAGTCCAGATGTTCTCTGATAATTCACATTGCCCTGATTGTGGGCTGCAGTGGTTCCTTCGTTTAGAATAGGCCATTGATTGTACCAAATCGAACTTGTTGAAAATGAATGCTACCAAGTATTCTTAGCCCGTATTAACATAGCTGATTATTGCCCAGAATGCTATCCTGCTAATCCTGCTAATAGAAGACTTGTTCTTCCTTGGTCTTTCCTACTTGAGTGGGCTTCCCAATATCTCATTAGGAGGACATATGAAAAAGTGTGCCATCCATTTCTTCTGGGTCTTCCACTGGTTAGAAAAAGGATACATGACTCCAGAGTAGCTGGTTTTAACCCTGCATTACAGTAAATCTTAACCAGAACAGAATAAACCTTTAGCAAAAACTTGGCTGAAATAAATAACTTCTGTAATAGAAAAAATCATGGAGACTGTGGAGGGTTTTGTGCTAGTAGCTCAAGGAAGATGGAAATATAATTCATTTCTTTTTTATGTATGTGTGGTGCTAGGGATTCTTCCTGAGGTCACACTCATACTAGGCAAGCACTGTACCACTGAGCTACATTCCCAGTCTCATGTCTAAATCTGACCCAGACTGTTACCACTTTGGGGAACTGCTTAGATTATTGGGTCTGCTTCTGTGGCCTAAGCATATTTTGTTTAGCATGCCTTTAGTATTCTAAGCAGATGGTTCATCTAGGCCCAGACTAATCCATATAAACAATGTTTTGAAATTACCTTGCCCCTCCTATAAAGTTATACAGCCTAATTCCTGATATATAACAGAGTATTCCTGGAAGGGAGGCCCCATAATATGTGCCCCATAATTGTATTTCTAACAATAACTTTTGTGGAAAAGCATCCTCATTATAGCTAGAATCTAGATTCTTCCAATAAATTTTAATAAGAAACTATATTGTTCTAAATCGCCCCTCTTCTACATCTACCAGTGATAATGAGATATGTATGAGTGTGTGTGTGTGTGTGTGTGTGTGTGTGTGTGTATATATATATAATTTATTTTATATAACTACTTATTTCTCTTGCTCTGTTTAGCTCATCCTCAGTGTGGATGTCATAATGTTAATAACTGGTTACTGTCAAAGAAATTACATTCTATTAGGCAACACACAGTTTACACAAAAATATGTAAAAATGCTGCATTATTTTTACATATTTACATTTTGTAACTTGGCTGTACATAATCTTGTCTTTGTAGTGACTTAACTTAAAATGTCCTCTCTTGGAAATGGGAATGTACCTGTATTTTGAGATTTAGGGCAAAAGGAATTACAAAGCTTGACTTTATATGAATTAGGAACAGTCTAGTCGAAGCACCTTTCTTAGAACTAAGAAAGTCTTGCTGGCCACATTCTGGCCTTCTCTTATTCATGAAAATCATGGAATCAGAGTTGAGGTTAGGCAATTTAGAAAGAGCTGTTGAAAACATCGCAGAGGCCACTGAACAATTTTCAGATTAAGATATTAGGTAATCCGGTGCTTGTGTAGCAGCTCAACAATGTTATCGAGGACCCAGTCTTTTTCTGTCCTTAACGCCCAGGATGCTTATGTTTGATTTCTGTCCTCATGATTGTTCCCTCAATGAGTGTAATATGGTTTGTTGTTGCCATGGACATTTTAATCCCAACAGACAAGAGAAGCAAAGGTTTTCTCTTTTCAAGACGGTCTTGTTTGGTGTAAAATCTCCTCCCCCTAGATTCCTAGCAGATTGCTTCTTAATGTCTCACTAGAAGGTCTACAAAGAAAACCTGACAAAGGAGAATGGAGTTGGCATTATCCAGGTTTGACACATCATCTCCACTGATGAAATCAAGATTCTTTTTGGAAGAAAGAAGTGGGGGTGAATGGCTGTTAACCCACAACAAATCGTACTTGCTGCATGTTGTGAAACCTCAAGTTATTTATTAGTCTATGTGAAGAATTTATCCGAGAGTCTCACCTCTGTGTTCTGTCTTATGTCTATTATAATGATTCTCTCCAGTTATATTCCTGAATAAACTTTGTGGACTGCTAAAAAAAGAAAAATTAACAAAATCTACCCCTATTATCTCTAGCAAAAGATGGAACAGATAAAACCTGACCACATTTAAGCACAAAGTAAATGAATATACATTGGGAAATATTCCATTATTCTAATTTCCAGAAATTATTTTTCTGTTTCAACTCTTTATATAAAATATTCTTTCTCATTAAGAAACATTTGTTTTGCTGGGCTGGATGGTGCACACTTCTAATTCCAACTGCTCAGGAGGCTGAGGATTGTAAGTTCAAAGCCAGCTTTAGCAAAAGTGAAGCACTAAGCAACTCAGTGAGACCCTGTTTCTAAATAAAATACAATATAGGGCTGGGGATGTGGCTCAGTGGTCAAGTACCCCTGTGTTCAATCCTTGGTATTCTCCTCTCAAAAAAAACCCAAAACAAAACAAAAACAAACAAACAAACAAAAAATATTTGTTTCACACGCACACGTATATATACACATATGTGCTCCCATACCACTATAAACTGAACCAATATAATTACATTTTATCTCTATATCCTTATCCAGTGTTTCACATGTCTGTATAATATATATTTAAGCATACTTATTTGTGGTTTTCATTTTTCCTGTTTTTTAAAAACTATACAATTCTATGGGAAAGAACTATATATCATTTTTTTTGTATGTGTACCATATGACACACTAGTTATTTGAATTAAGGCCTTTGATTGAATTACATAATAAAATATTTTAATCCATAATGAGGAGTCATGGGAAGAATGGAGGAACTTTGGTCAAAGGGGAGGACAGGGAGGAGTGGGGACATGAGGGCAGGAAAGATGGTGGAATGAGATGGACATTATTGCCCTAGGTGCATGTATGACTGCACATATGGTGCAACTCTACATTGTGTGAAACCAAGGAAATAAAAAGTTGTGCTCCATTTGTGTACAATGAATCAAAATTCATTCTGCTGTCATGTATACCTAATTAGAATAAATAAATAAATTTATTTTAAGAAATAAAATATTTTATATATTAGATGAGAAAATACATGAATATTAAGAAATTTATGTAAGTAGAAAATCATTAAATGTGGCAGGTCAGAATATAAAATAAAAATATCTTTCCTAAATATTTACAATGGGATGTTTACATTTAGGAAAATTGTTTTATGGAGTCTGAATTAACATTTTATTTATAGGCATATTTGGTAGATATTAAACATAAAATAATGTAGAACTAACCATAATTATTGTATCAGAACCCCTTAACTTCCTCTTCTACATCTGATCTATTGGCCAAGTTATGATGTTTTGCTTTTATTATTGCTAAAGCTTTTCTTTCAAGAAATATATTCCAAAAGATCTGTTTACTTAAATATTTTCTAAATCAAACTCAATGTAAATATTGATATGCATATATAGTATTTGAAATGAATGTATAAAACTGATATGAACCAGTCGATTGACATATTTTATCTTTTACAAAGTAAATGAATGTCAGTCTCTCATAGCACAATTTTATCTTTGCCAGTTTTCCAGGATCTCAATTATCATTCTTCAGAGTCTTCCTAATTTTCTGTTATACACAATGGTTTGTAAAAATGAAAAATAAAAATAAATACCGTGGAGCAGAAACTGTGGTTAGATGGTGAATAGGTATACAATCTACAGTTAAACAGATCTAAGACTTACTTTTTTTTAGGCAACCTGTTATATTCATTACTTCATTATTCAATATTATTTATATATTCATTATTCATTATCAGCAAATGTTAGTAGAGAAAGAGTAATATCAATTTGAAATCTTTTGAACAAACTAAAGAGCCATTGCCAATAGTCTACCTTATTAATGTTATTCTTCTAATATGAGCGACCAGATACAGATATCAAGAAACAGAAGACAAAGAACTTGGATTGAATGTGCTTATGATAAAATATTCATAACCTACCAATGTTTAAAGTGCTGTACAATCTTGATTTTACAACATTTTTTAATTTCTATTTATAATAAAAGGTCAAGTATGCTATACCTTCCTTTTGAACATTATATAGCTATTAAAAACTTGTAAAAGATAATGTAGCAACTAATTATAGAAAAACTTTTAACAAAAAATTTTAAATATATAAACACACTCATGAAAAATACTACTGTAGAACAAAGTAATGTGCCACCATATCTTGCTTATTAAGATGTGATAATGAATGATTTATTTTAAAATTTTTCATCTATTTTTTTCTACTTTCTGTATTTTAATAACTTATCATTTAAAAACTTTTTATTGCTTTGTTTTATTTTTATTACTTACAAATTAGAGTTAAAATATAAAAAGGTGAACAACAAGAAATTTGTCTTTTCTAAACCTATTTCCTTCTTACTGCGCCATCGTGTCTGAAGGAATAATAATAGATAGTACAGAGTCAAAAGTCCTCAGCCATCTCATGGGCCAGGACCTCTTTCTGTGAAGCAAGTTGCTTAACCTTGGTGGGTAGGAGCTCATGATGGATAGTTGCTTTTCACTCCTACTAAATAGTTCACGTTGCACATGTCTTGTTCTCTCAAAAAAAAAAAAAAATGAATGTGTTCATCTGAAGAAGCCACTTTAGAAATGGATCCTTTATTTTGGGGCACAAGCATATCCCCAGCATCATTGTTACAAATTTATCCCTTTACCTTCAAATAGAAGGAAGAGCTTTTCTGAAGAAAGGGAATGGGTTTAGGCATGGCCTTTCAATGATAGCAGGATCCACTGTCTGAAATCCAACCCAATCAAACAGGTACTGTTGGAATGACACATTTTTTTTTCTTTTTAATCTAATACTAACCAATATCGTCATATTTCAAACTATATGTAATCTTTCCAATAATCTATTTTCTCAACATGTCAGATCAAGGCACCCTAAGTTCAAAATCTTTGAAATGTGAAGCTTTTTATTACAATCAGAATAAAAGCAAAGCCCTTCTCTTCTTTACAAGGTCCTCCAATACATCACATCTGCTAACAACTCTGACTTCATCATCTGTAATTTTCACTTGATCGCTCTGCCCCAGCCACATCTTTCAGATTCCTCCCTCTTTCTTGTAAACTCTAGGGCACACACCAAGTAATGGATTTTTTCCCACTGCCATCTCTAACTAAAATGAGTTCTCTCTTAAGCATTCACATGGCTTTCTTTCCTAGTTTCTTCCATTAGTGGCTGTCTTTTTTTTTTTTTTCCAACAAAGCATACTCTGACTACCTTATTTAAAAATGTTATGTGTCACTTGGCAATGCACATGTCTACCTATGCTTTGTAACCTCTATATCTTTTTTCATTTTTTTCCCATAGCAATTATAACCTCCCAAACTACCATAAAATGTTCTTTTTATTATATAATTTGTCCTTCTTTGTCAACCTCATACTAAAATTTAATTTCCAGAAGATCAGAAAAAAATGTTTATTTGTCTTATCCACTAATCATCAAGAATAGTTTATGAAACCTACAAGGTAAGCAGTAAAATTTGTTGAGTAAATCGAGTCCTTGTCTTATTTTTTGTTTTTCAAAATGTGATCATTTCAGTGTACTATTTTAACTACTGATTAAACATTACCTGTTTCTTTAATGCTTTAGTCAAAGGCAGTATCTGTTTTTCCTCTAAGAGTATATAGGTAAAATCAGTTTAAAACAGGGCTTATTATGATTAAAGTACATCCACCATCTAATTTTCCCTCTTCTGATAATCTAGAATATGATCTTTCTGCAGTGAAACACTTTTTCTTCTCTCTCAGTCCCATAAGTGGTGGGGTCAAGATTCATTCCCAATTAATAAGAAGTGTGTGCATATGCACAGAGCCTGAGTTAATCAAAGTCACAGTGAATAGTGAAGAAAAAGCAAGTGACCCAATTCATGCCAAAGTAACTGAGGCTGAAAAAGAGCTAATAAAAAAGATGAAATCTAATATGCTCTAGTTTCATCAACTCTGGAATTTTAGCTTCAAACTTCATTCTCTGATGTTCATATATCCCCAAATCTCTTATCTTGCGTGTGAATTGTTCGATTTACTATAAAAAGGAATCATCCATTTCCTTTCTGTCTCTGTCACTTAAAACCCATACTTTTACCAATACTGTCAACATTGCCCCATTGTTACCTTATTATGACACAATGCATGAACATAACATCTAAATTCTACATCAATTAAATTCTGTCCTTTTACTGAAAATGTGCAACTATTTGTTCATTTTACTTCTAGACTGGTGTTCCTGAAAATATTTTATTTCTCTTATAAAATGGGTCTTGTATTTTACCCACTGGTCTTTTGTTTCCTTTATCAACTACTTTTTCCTTTTAAAAGTAGATATTTCTATTAAGTTCCCCTCTATTTAAAATCACCTTTCAATTAATACTACAATCACACCAACAGACTCCTTAGTCTTCTGTTTCATGGAGAAAATATGAACTTCTTAACTTCTGAAACACAGTAAAAAACTTTAAAAAATCTGCATCCAAATTTCCTTTTCATGTTCTATCCTAATGGCACCTCGGTTCTTACACAAGGCTAAAATCCCAACCTGAGGTCTGAACCCAATTCCTAACCTATTCATTACAAATCTCATTTCATCAGTAGTTTTCTCTCCTTTCTAAATCTTTCATCAAAAGTAAGTTTTCACCAAGAATTATTAAATTTCTACTTCCAAGGACTGGAAAAGTGAGACTAAACAAAGTTGTAGCTGCAAAACATGTTAATTGATTTTGTGAGTATTGTATTATTTGAATAATCAAACTTGAAATGCAACATTTCTATGCTCCACTTATATGAAAGAAACTTGGTTTCTGAGATAATTCAATTAACAGTTTAATAAAATAGGAATTCAGAGCGGGTTTCCTGAACAAATGATTCTTTCTCTGATAACAAGAAAATAGGCATTTTTTGAATGGTATTGGGACAAAGTGCATTTATAAGCAAAAATAATGTTTGATGAAGCATGACACAATGCACAAATAAATTTACTTTAAAAAAATGAAGACATAAAGTAAATAAAACAAACTCAGGATGACTAGAATGTCAAGAAAGGGAGAGATTTTTGATGTTGAAGTTGAGAATGTAGATACAAAGCAATTAAATGACAGGTTTATATGTATCACTATATTTCAGTCCTTTGGAGTCAGTCTAGTTATTTTTTCAGTTAGGAAGAGAATTAACATAGTAAATTAGGAGTTTACAAAATTTTGGTGGCAATGCAGAAGCATCAGTTAGAGATGCTGCCACTTATTTATACAGCTCCCCTTTATGTACAGCATCTTTTTGAAAACCAGAAGATCATCACTTCCTCAGAAATGAGTGCCTCTGCTTCAACTATAATAGACATCTAGACATGGAATGTCAACTCTGGTTCCCACAAATACCATCTCTCAAAAGTTTTTTTTTTTTTTTTGGTACTGGAGATTGAACTCAGAGACACATATCCCCAGCCCTATTTTGTGTTTTATGTAGAGACAGGGTCTCACTGAGTTGCTTAGCACCTTGTTGTTGCTGAGGCTAGCTTTGAACTCATGATTCTCCTGTCTCAGCCTTCCTAAGTGCTGGGATTACAGGCTTGTGCCACTGCCCCCAGCTTCTCAAACTTATTTGACAATATTATAGCATTATATTTTGTTCAGGTATTTTACCACAAAGTTCTCTCCCACATTAATAGAAACACCTCTTAGAGGCAAAATGTAATTCATATGTTAAGAAATTGTTGTATCCAGAACATATATTGTTTAGATCCATTCATTGCAATTCAGAAGGTACAAAGGTGGGTAAGACTAGCTGCTGTGTGACAATAATAAACTCTGTACTATGTAAAATATGTTGGTTTTTTTATCCCAAAGCCATGTAATCTATCCAATAATTTTAATATATAATCAGATGTACATTTCTTAAAGAGACACAGAATGAAAGCTGGAAATAATCCTTTAGAAGCTACTACAGTGTTAATCAAGTAGAGAAATGATAGAAAGCTATACTTATATACAAAAGAAAGTACAGAAATTTTAATAATTGAGACAATAAAATTTTTAAGACTTGTGAACTTATTAGTCGTTGTTTTCTGAAGTATGCTCTTAGATGAAGATTTAAATGCAAGTACTTTTCAGATGTGACCCAAGGAAGAACTGGCCAATAAGGTAGAAAATGTGATGAGAAAATAAAAAGGTTCAAGTTTATGCAGGAGATTTATGCAGCACTGCAAAGATAGGCCACAAAATATTCAAGCCTATCAAATCCTATGTGTCTAGTCTAGACCAGATTTCACTTGAAACAATATTTTGTTTTTTCTTCTCTTTCCTGAATAACTTCTCAACCACTTACAAGACCTTTCATTATTGCACATGCACCTTAATTCTTGTCTCACACAAATAAATTGCATAAGCAAGTGGCCAGAACTCCATAACACCTATCATTGTTGCACCCATACTTCAGACCTCATATTCTGGCCTCATGGAGGATTTCTTTTGGATTCCTGATCTAAGAGAAAATATTTCATGTCCTCCTTAGGCTCTTTTGACCAGTCCCTATTCTTTGTAGGTTATATTAATGGCCAATGCTTTAATAACAAGCTGTATGAGCAGATGTGAGATATGAAAAAATTGGTGCTCAAATACGTTTATAGATTAATAATTGATGTATTCTTTTTGAATGTAATGTATTAAATTTAAAATCTGTGCATTTGACACTGAAATTCTACTTGTCTATGTCTATTTTAGAAAAATGCATATACTTCTTTACAGAGTACGCATGAGGAAAAATTTTCCTTCCAGAATTTCTCATGAAAATAACTTTTTAAGAAAAATAAAATAAGTTAACAGCTTTATTATTATAAACAATATAAACAATTATATTTGTCTATAATTATTTATTATAGACAGAATTATAAATAACTATAGCACATGTATGTTATATGTCATTATAATTCAGCTTACAAATAATTAAGTTTCATTTTTCCAAGAAGCACACACAAAGATGGCATTACACATGCAAAATTTTATTGGGGAAGAGCATAAGAAGGATAAAAGAGAGGGAAAAAGAATAGGCAGATCCATCAGATTTTGATTCAAATCTGATATTTGTAAAAGGAAAAGAATCATCTTTCTGTACAAAGAAACTAAAGCAGCAGTGCAGCTCTGGTCAAATGTCAACTAGCCTTGGACCAAAGGTTAGACCTGTCCCATGTAAGGGAGAAATGGTCCCCAGTTGTGCTTGTTCTTGGCTGGAAGTAGCCCAGGAAAACTATGGCTCCTTCATAATTACTGTATTGAATCCTGAATAGAGAGAAGCTACTGACTGACTGTCAACTATGTTACCCAGTGTATGTCCCCTTGAAAGAGTTTCTATAGACACATTTCCATGACTACCACAGCTAATGCATTTGGGATTTTTTTTTAAAAAATCAACATGTACAGTGTGTTATCATTAATGAAAATACAAATACATATACAATAAATTATTATTTTATACAGAATATGTACCAAGATGTTAACAGTAATTGCTGTGGGGAGATGGATGTGAGGAATTTCATTTGTGAATTCTGGATTGGTAGCAGATGTGAGATGGGGCAAGCGTGCTCTCCCAAGGAAATTCTGCTTTATTTACATGGTCCTTATGTTGCATTACTATTAACACTTAAAAAAGATACACATTTTGAAATTTTGTAGTAAATTAAATAGAATTAGAAAGTTTATGTAGGCAAATATGTTTATAAATAATCTGTTGTTATTCAAATTTTTAAACAATTTTATTGTGAAATATGGCACATATAGGTGAAAAACTCAATTAAATTTTACCAAACACACACACACATACACACACACACACACACACACACACACACACAAACACCATCACCAACAACAAAGAAAACAACCCAGTGCTGCAGCTCCTAGGCAAACCTGAACAGGACATCTACTATCCAAGATGGCATCCTCACATTCATTTCTTTTTTTTTTTTTTTTTTTTTAAATATTTATTTATTTTTTAGTTGTAGGTGGACAGAATATCTTTATTTCATTTTTATGTGGTGCTGAGGATTGAACCCAGTGCCTCACGCATGCGAGGCAAGCGCTCTTCCACTGAGCTACAGCCCCAGTCCCTCACATTCATTTCTTAATCACTACTTTCTTCCTCTCTCCACAAATAATTATGTCACACTTAATGGTTAACCTCTTTTTACCCGTTGCATATTTAGATATAAGACACACATACCTAGACAGTGAGTTTTATAGTTATATAGATGTAGTCATGCCACACTATCTTCTGTCTGGTATATTTTTCTCATTCCTTTATTGAAATTCTTCCTTATGTCTCCAATTATAGTTTATTCATTTCCTTGGTTGTGTAGTGCTCCATGTAATAACAAATATTTGCTAAATATAAACTATATAGTTTAAACTATATAATTTATAGTTCTCCTAGGATTGTATGATAATAAAAATTGTTATGGTCCGACTAGGATTGTATGATAAAGCTAATTGTTCTACAAAATTTTCAAGACATCATATAATTCTTAACTGTAATTTTTGCTTCTTATTACTCATTTTGGGGTCCTTTTCAAATACGTTCCAAACATTGATCACATATTCACAAGTATGAAATCTCTATTCTATGTTTTGTCCATTTTGTATCAAACTTTTTTACATTATTCACTTAATTGTGGTTTCTCTATTCTAGATACAATTCCTTTCCCAGTTATCATGGTTAAATACACCAATTTCCATTTTGTTGCTTGCATGCTCACTTCCATTATGGTGTCTTATGATAAAAAAGAGTTCTTAATTTTGTGTTGCAAAATGTATTCTTTTAAATGTGGTTTTATGTTTTATTTACTATTTTTATTCCACTCCAAAAAATCAGAAAGAAATTTTATAATATATTGCGTGTATTTTTTCTTGCTCTAACAATTACCTGAGTCTAGGTGACTTATAAAGGAAATAGGATAACAAAGTTCATAGTTTTGGATACTGAAAAGTCCAAGCTTGGGCAGTCACATCTAGCAAGGACTTCATGCTGTGTTATATTGTGGTAGGTGGCATCACCAGGCCGTAATGCCTGTGAGAGGTGCAAGTAACACATGTGTAAGAGATCAAACATATGGGTTTACCTCACTTTATTATAATATACTTTTGTGGTAACTAATCCAAACCCTTGAGACCTAACCCACATCTGCATGACAAGCATTAATGGATTTCCAATGGTAGTACCTTCATTAACCTAAGTAGCCCACTAGGACGGATCTCTTAAGGATTTCAACATCTTTCAATACAATTATATTGGGCACCACCTTTTCTCTTTTTTCTTTTTTTTTTTTTACTGTTTTTTTTTAATTTTATTTTTTTTGTTCTAATTAGTTATACATGACAGTAGAATACATTTAACACATTGTACACAAATGGAGCACAACTTCTCATTCCTCTGGCTGTACATGGTGCTGAGTCATCCAGTAGTGTAATCACACATGTATATAGGGTAATAATATCTGTTTCCTTCTACCATCCTTCCCATCCCCACTGCCCAACCCCTCTCCTCACTCCCCTCTGCATAGTCCAAAGTTCCTTCATTCTGCCCTACCCAGTTCCCCACTATGGATCAGCATCCGCTTATCAGAGAAAACATTCAACCTTTATTTTGGGGGGATTGGCTTATTTCATTTAGCATGATATTCTCTAGTTCCATATATTTACCTGCAAATACCATGATTTCATTCTTCTTTAAGGATGAATAATATTCCATTGTGTACATGTACATTTTCTTTTTCCACTCGTCTGTTGAACGGCATCTAGGTTGGTTCTATACTTTAGCTATTGTGAATTGAGCTGCTGTAAACATTGATGTGGCTGCATCACTGCAGTATGCCGATTTTAAGTCCTTTGGGTATAAACTGAGGAGTGTGATAGTTGGTTTCATGCCCAATTTTCTGAGGAATCTCCATACTGCTTTCCAGAGTGGTTGCACCAATTTGCAGTTCCACCAGTAATGTATGAAAGTACATTTTTTCCACATCCTCGCCAACACTTATTGCTTTTATTCTTGATAATTGACATTCTGACTGGAGTGAGATGAAATCTTAAAGTAGTTTTGATTTCCATTTCTCTAATTACTAGAGATGATGAACATTTTTTTCATATGTTTGTTGATTGATTATATTTCTTCCTCTGTGAAGAATTCAACACTTTGGATGACAAACTACATCCAAACCATGAAAAACAGTTATTGTGAAACTTAGAATTGTCTTTTGAAATTAGGTCTCCAATCCAGATGAAATAAGATTGTGAATTATGATATGATATAAAGGTCAATTGATTGTATTTCACATGCCTATCAAGTTATTTCATCATAATTTGGTAGAAAGACCCTTTTCCACTTTATTCTCTATTATAATTCATATTAATTTACAACAGCTACATGTTTATGTAAGTATACATAAATAAAATTGTGTGTAAATATATACTCATAATAAAATGTGTGTGTATATATATATTCATATACCCACACAAAAATATATGCTTGTACATATGTATAAGAATTAACATTTTACCTGCAAGGTAACTATGAAGAAAATATTCTATATATTATTACAACAAATTTAACTTATAAACTCAATTGGACTTTAAAAATATGTGTAAAAATTGCTTTCCTTTTCTAGAATGTGTAAAATTTAAACTTTCTAATTGAAGCACATCCCTACTTGAGCAGGCAGTTTGGTGAATTATTTCTGTTGATACTATAGCATACAGTTAACTATTCTTGAGAGTTTTATAAGATGGGCATTTATCTTCCACTTTCCTATTTTTTGCTGGATTTCCTTGTTCACTCTGAGAGAGCCTATTAAATTACTAAATGTGTCTTTTATAATTCTTGAAGTTTCACAATAATTTATTTGTTTTATATATACATTCAGAATAATAAATTTATTCCTCTAAATACTTTGCACTTTAACTTTAATGACTCACAAATGCTAAAAAGGTAGAATCTATTATTCTGTTGTTCTATTATTCTACAATCTATTATTCTATTATTCTGTTGTTCTACACTTGATTTCCATTAATGTAAAAATTACATTACATAAAGTAATTATTGATAGTAGATAAATAATGATAATTTCACCACTTTTCTTCTAGTATAATAGCATAGGATCATTGAATTTTCTGGTTTTGACTTGCATTATTGAATTGTTCAGAGTTTATTAATTCTTAAATGTGAAGTTGCAATTTTATATACATTGACTGGTCTTTTTTTTTAAATTTTTTTTTAGTTGTAGGTGGACACAATATCTTTATTTATTTTTATATGGTGCTGAGGATCGAACCCAGTGCTTCACACATGTGAGGTGAGCACTCTACCACTGAGCCACAACCCCAGCCCCCATTGACTGGTCTTTATGTATAAGCTGAAAAAAATCTGAAGATCAAGGAATGAATGAAATTTAGCAAAATAATTCTCCATAAAACATGTTATATAATAATCACTTCCTATAATAAAAGTATCTCCTTTTAATTTCCTGAATACACACCTACACACAAATACACACACACACTCAAAAATTCACACCCCATTCAAAATGTGTGTGTATTTTTGTGTGTGTATGTGTGTATGTGTTCAGGAGAATGCAGAATTAAAAATCTAAAACTTCAATGCAACATAATAACTGTGGGGAAATTTACTGCAGATAGAAAGAAAATGTTAGTATACTTAAAAGCTTTTTGTTGACTCCTGATCTACTTTAAGGAATGCCTTAAGTTTCAAATACATTTAGACAAGTCTTTAAAATTTCACATTTCTAATAAGATTAACTAGGTGTAAGGATGTAGCTCAGTGATACAACACTTGCCTGGCACGCTCAATGCCCTGAGATGGATCTCCCAGTAATGCCAAAAAACAAATAAACAAACAAAAAACCTATGACCCTTGACAGTCTAGTAAGTTTAAATGATAAATCAAATCTATTTTACTTCCTTTAGAATAATATAAAACACACTCATAAGAAATGCAAATCACTTGGCCTGTTTAAAATTTGTTGTATCTTTGTTTATTCAGTGCTATTTTATTGAATTAGACATTTAATTTTGACTTTATTTGAAATTCTATTATGTACTATATTAGTTCATTTGTCTTCCTGTATGTTTTCATTGGTGCATTCTGCTTTATAATGCAAAGACAGAGCTGAGATTTAATTTACTAAACTTGATGCACAGTGTGTGTTTATGCAATTGAATTTGAGAACAGCAGTTTATATGAGCATTTAAATTATTTTTTTACAGAAAAATGGAATGCTCATTAGTTTGTCAGGAAGCAAAAGAGTAGAGGTTTTATCATTCATATCTACTTTTTAAAATTTGTTTATTTAATGAACATTACATATAAACAATACTAATTATCTATAAGTGTTTATACTTATTATAATTTAACATGAATTTTGTAATTAAGTACAAATGCCTATGAGAAAAAATATCGTGAAAATAAGATATGTTCTTTCTTCACCCCATGTTCAAGCCAACATAGACATGTCCAGAATTTACACTAAAAAATAGAAATAATATAAATTTGGTTTAATAAATATTTATTAGGTATAGAATTATGTTCAAAGTATCACCATATAAGTTCATGAATAATATATGTGTCTGCACCTACATGCAGACATACACAAAGACACACAAACATATTTACCTTTATTTCTTCATTTCTTTAAATAAATACAGTCTTCGTGGAATTGAGCTCTGTATTTAAAACAGAATAGAATTTGAAAGTTTCCATAAGGGACATAAACATTCAGAGCTATTCTTAATAATAACTGTATTATTTGAGAGATCAGTTAATAATAACTATTGTAATTTGAGAGATCATGTCTGGACAGAGTTGTAAAATAAATATATGGTGATAGAAAGGAATATTAACATGTCTTTTGAAAAACTAGGAATTTGAACCAATAGAGATGTGACAAAGGTTATATCAGGTTTAGCAAAAGAAACACTGAGGTACATATACACAATAGAATATTACTCAGACATAAAGAAGAATGAAATTATGGCATTTGCAGGTAAATGGATGGAGCTGGAAAATATCATGCTATGTGAAATAAGCCCACCCAAAAAACTGAGGGCCGAATGCTTTCTCTGATAAGTGGATGCTGATAAATTATGGGGGGCAGAGGTGAAGGGACTTTGTATTGTGCAGAGGAGAGAGTAGAGGACAGGTGTGGGTATGAGAAGGACAGTGGAATGATATGGATATTATTACCCTATATACGTGTATGATTACCCAACCGATGTGACTCTGCACCATATTCAGCCATAGGAAGGAGAAATTGTGCTCCATTTGTGTACAATGTGTCAAAATGCACTCTACTGTCATGTATAATTAGAACAAATTTAATTAGAACAAATTTTTTAAAATTTTTTGAAAAAGAAACACTGAGTTTATTTAAGGTAGCAGGTACATGAAAAAAGATCTTTATGATGCAAAACTGAAGTGCATTGAATATCCAATTAAACCATGTATAAGTTGATATTAGGCATGATGTTATTAATCCCAGTTGTATATCATGCTGTGTGAAATAAGCCCACCCAAAAAATCAGCAGAATTCCATGATCAAAGTTCTAGTGCAGGTTTTCTTACTTAACTGAAGTGTATAATATAATGAATAATAAAAAGTAGACATTATGAAGGAAATATTATTTTTGCACTCTAAATCATCAGCATATGAAGTTTATATAACAAATTAGTTTACATAGATGAGTCTCCAATTTACCTAATTGTATTAGTGAAAACATAATTGATTGTAAGCAAAAGCCTACATGAAGACATTTGCCTATATAATTGTTTCTAATTCAGCAAGTTCAAGCTTTACATAAGTTTGGGACACCTACTCCTATTCTCATATCAATGTATCGAAGATGATGCCTGCACAGGGGCTTGGTGGACTTCTGATTTTCTGGCTGCATCTATACCTGTGCCTGTAAATTTAATAGTATTTTCATTAACTGTGCTCTATCCATTCCTTCAAGACTGCTTTGTTACTTATAATGTGTTCTAAATCTCCCAGGTGATAAGAAGGCCCTGAAGAGGTAGTTCTTGCAGTACTGTGTAAATGGAGGCCTAAAAGGTCTTTGTTCTTATCTCTTATTTATATCTTCCTTGTCACTGAAATGCCTACCAAGAATAAGGCTGGAAATAGGGTCAGGAGCTCCCCTGTAACATTAAAAAACCAAAACAAAAATGTTAGCAATGTTATTATAAATAGTAAAAAAGATTGTTTCTGTTGTTTCTTCTTTGCCTTTAAATCTGGAGAGTTAAGGTGTGATATTTTAGGGAAAGTTTTATAAAGTAAAATATTTTGAAATAAAAGTGATCAAATAGAAGACTTTTTAGATATAAATTTCTGTTGTTTCCTCTTCAAGGCCTTGGAAACATAAAAAAAAAATCTCCTGAAATATGTGTAGTGTAACTACACCACACAAAGTTCTGAGGAAGGGAATAGGGTGGACACAAACCAAGTACACTTTAAGCCCTTTCTCAGTTCATGTGTTAGGCTAAAAGGGTAAAGTGAAAAATCTATGTACACCTCTAGTTTATCACAACTGAAAAAAAATGGGGATTATATTTTTGTTTGGGAGCAAAATATTTGGTGATCACCTCCTCTAGAAATACATTATGAAAAATTCTGCCTGCTAAGTAAGTGATTGAGGTCTCTCTGGTTTGATTTTAACTATTTTCTTTTTTAATTAAACTAAAGTTTGCTATTGGAACCATCTCAGATAATACACATATAGCTTTTATTGCCTGAAGTGCCTACTGTTCCAAAAGGGAAGAAAATTTTTCTCATTAATATTTAAAGTATTTTTTCTCTTTTAAAAACCAATCATATTGCCATATTGAGGTATAATTTAGAAAAAAATGAAATTCAACCATTTTAATTTTATTGCAGATGAATTTTGTAATAGGAATTAACTTGTATAACAACTATGCATTTGAGATAGAGAACATTTATATTGTCCTAAATAGATCTCTCATGTCAATTATACACTGAAAAATGGTATCAAGGGAACCATTTATCTGCGTTTTGACACAATAGTCCAACTATTTCTTTATGTTTATATTATATGTTTCATGTCTGGTTTCCTTTTCAAAGCATGATGATTTTGATGTTGATCCATATTGTTATACAATTTATTTTTATTTAATGAAGAATATTTTATTATACAAAAATGTGTTAAGCTGTTAATCTCTCAATGGTTATACACACATTGCTTCCATATTTGACATATAACAGTAGAACTGTTATATACATTCATAAGTAAATGTGCCTGTCCTTAACATTCATATTTCTTACATAAATTCTAAGAAGTATAATTTATGGAATACATGGCAAATGTATGCTTAATTTCTTTAAAAAAAAATCACAAAATCTCCAAAATGGTGTTGATATTTTACATGTCCTTTTGCATTAATCTTATACAGACTTTGATTTTTTTACAAACTTGATGTACAAATTTCAGTACATCAATTATGATAATACTGCTTTTTCTATTTACATTATTATCATGTTGAACTTTTTCAAATGCTTCTTCTCCATTTATTAAATGATCATGAGCTAAGTTTTTGACTATTATAGAAAGGTCCAGCATACTCATGGCAAATTTGGAAAAATAGCTATTAAATCTAGTACATATATCTTATCCAATATTCATATCTTAATCTTTATTTTACTTTTAATTACAAAATAAAGTAACATAGAAGTTTATTCCTTTCTGGCTGAATATTATTTACTAGATTTTAGGACTCAATTCTCTTTATTTCTTTCTAACTGACTGTACAATACTCTTTATGCAAGACTGCATCAGTCTCCTGTGCCAAAGATTCCTTTATTCCCCAGGTGTTATAGTTTAGATGTGGTATCCCCCAAAAGCGCACGTGTAAGACAATGCAAGAGGGTTTAGAGGAGAAAAGATTGGGTTATGAGAGTCTTAACCTAATCAGTGAATTAAGCCCTGATGGGATTAACTGAGTGGTAACTGGAGGCAAGTGAGGTGTGGCTGGGGAAGTGGTTAATTGGGGATATAGCTATGAGGTGTATACTTTGTATCTGGCACTGGAGTCTCTGTCTCTCTCTGCTTCCTGTTCATTATGTGACCTGCTTCCCTCTGCCCCAGTCTTCCACCATGATGTTCTTCCTCACTTTGAACCCTGAGGAATGGAGCCAGCCTTCTATGGACTCTGAAACTGTGAGATCTCAAATACACCTTTCCTTCTTTATAGTTGTTCTGTTCTGATCCTTTAGTCACAGCAGCGAAAAAGCTGACTAAAATGCCAGGTGTTTAGAGTAGATGACCCAGAACTTTATGCTTGGATTTATTTCCTTGGCCTTTATTCAGTTTTATAATCATAAATATACATTCAGCTCTTAATTTCAAAATTCAAATTCCTGGATCAGATATTCTCTCCTAATCAAGAATGCTACCTAATATTTTAATAGGCAAATCAAACATAACATAATCATAAATTAAATTCTATGTTTCCTTTAAAACCATCTCTAGCTGTTGCCTTTTAAATTTTAGTTAATTGGAAGTTCATCCTTTTGTTCCTTTGGAATCACAAAAAAAATAATGTAAAATGACAGCATCAAGAATTGCAACAAAAATTTGGAGTCAACTTCAATGTACTTAATTTTGAATTTCTATAGCCAGTCCAATCTTCTTAAGTTTACCTTCTAAATATGTTCAGACTCTGAACATGTCTCATAAACAGTACCATCTGTTATGTTTAAATTACTTTTAAAAATCTGTATCTGGCTTTGTATCTTATTCAGGTTAAATTCTGGAGATTATATATACACACAACACACACACACACACAGAGTATGATGACCACAGTTAATAATACTGGATTTTATACTTGAAATTTTGCTAAGAGGGTAGATGTTAAATGTTATTACAAAACAAATAGCTATGTGAATGATGGGCACGTTAGTTAGTTTACTTGTAATTTGTGTGTTTGTCTGTAAACACTGTATGGTACACCTTAAATATATACATTTTGTCAACTAAGAAACTGACAGTACACTGGGAAGAAAATTTAAAAAAAATTAATATGCTATATCCAGGTACTCTCTGTGTAGAGTGCACATTGGTCTTTTATTTTATTCAGAGCAAAAGTCAAATATTTTATAACCACTAATGAAGCCCTACATGATCTTCCCCTATTTTCATTTTACACAGGTGTTACTTGTTTCTCCTGTTCACTCACACCACTCAGCCGTACTGGCCTTTTGCTCATTCTAGGATACTTATCTATGTCAAGGCCTTTGAACTTGCAATTTCTTTTTAACTGAATTGCTTCTTCACATGTTGTCTCAAATATAAAATTTTTCTGAACACCATATTATTTAAAATCAATAACTTCTCAAATCACAATATTATATCCCCCTTAACTATTACCTTCCTAAATAATAATCTCAAAGTGCCAATAAGTAGGTAAGGCTAGGAGGCAGGATATTGACAAAAAATTACATATACCTGATAATAGTGAATAGTAATATGCACTTAAAAATGTGTCAAAAATTTAAGGGAATTCTATTGGCATAATAACTACCTGCCTAAATTAAATCCTTTGTGACCCTTTGAGAAGTAAAATGATGTATAGGTATCAAGGATTTTAGTGTCAAAATTGTGATCCTTAACATACATATACCTTTCTTGAAGATATTTCTAAATGCCTACTTCAAATGAGACAAACAGAAAAGGACAGCAACTCTGAGATCAGAACTTTGAATGATATCATGCAATATACAAGGAGGCACCTGGCTGTGCACAATCAGTGCAAAAGAATATCCCCACATAGAGGGCCAAAATAGATATAATTGGACAGAATTTTCAATTACATTAATCAACGTTTATGTATTTTCCATTCCTTTTTTCTTTTTTCTATATTTTTTCAATGGTAAGGATAGAACCTAGGGCCTCACACATGCTTTGTAGTACTCCACCACTGAGCTATATCCCCAAACCCCTTACCTTTCTTGATGATGTTGTTATAGCAATTATCTTGTCTTACGTCAGTTGTGGATATTGGTTGTTCATCACTGACAACTCACATTTTAATTCTATAGAACTCTGAATCAAGGAAACCACTATTAGGACCTATGTAATTGTGAAGTGTCACTAGTTCAAGATAAATACAAAGAGAAACAAGCAAACATGCTTCATTTATAGATCTTGATCTACAGATTTTTGGCTCAGTGCCTTAAGAGAGGATTTAAGTTTTTATCTTGGAGAAGCTTGTGCATTTTGTATCAGATTGCATTAAATATTTGTTACTAGACTGGTAAGTTACAGTTGTTACCATAATTATTAAAATTTTATTCTATTTTCACAGAAAAAGTAAGATTTTACTGATTCCATTAGCTATGCTTGCCTAGGTCAATGATATATAAGTTGAGTTTATGTATGTCACTTCTAGGTGTCAGCTTTAATAACCAAACAGATTTCTAAACATTATTTTCCCCTTTATGTGGTTATCACTGAAGAAAATATTAAAGAGGACTCCTTAATGGATTACCCAAGTGGCTAGTGCAAGTGTTTTTCTCTGAAGAACCAGGCTGAGTATAGAGCTATGACTAGAAATAAAATTGCTTTGCATTAAGCCATTGGCTTTTGGAGGATAGTTGTGAGCATTGACATAAACTGTCCTATTCTGATAGACTAAATTATTACATTTATTCATTTAGTTCATTTATTTTTAGTCTAAGCCTAAGAATATATGCTTCATGAAATCATAGATTTTTGTCTGTAGGTTCATTTTATATTATAGTATTAGCAAATCAGACATAGTATGCACTCTAAAACTATTTGATAAATGAATGAACAAATAAAATTAGGGTCAGGGAGTTTTTTTCATTATAACAGCAGTGAAGACAAATTAGAAGGCAATAATTTCAGGGAGGGTACATTAAATTATTTCTGTTTTCTCAATAAAAAAACATTTACTGCAGAAAGAGTACAATTAAGTTTATTAACTGTATGATTAAGTGAATAAAACTTAGAAATAATATTCTTTTTTTTTTTTTTGGTACTGGGGATTGAACTCAGGGGCACTCGACTGCTGAGCCACATCCCCAGCCCTATTTTGTGTGTTATTTTAGAGACAGGGTCTCACTGAGTTGCTTAGTGCCTTGCCGTTGCTGAGGCTGGCTTTGAACTCGCGATTCTCCTGTCTCAGCCTCCCAAAGTGCTGGGATTACAAGCGTGAGCCACCACGCCCGGCTAGAAATAATATTCTTGATATTACAAAATACTTAGAATTAGTCATGTGAACGTAAGGGCATAAAAGTATTTGATAATGATAAAAATACATTCTTCCAGACAATATAAATATATGGTTTTCACTTAAATTGCCCATTTTTATTTTAAATGTTTGATTTTAACACATACCACTAAAGTTTATGTTTGAGTTATCATTTAAAATATTAAAATATAGTCTGAAGTTTATTCAAACAATGATTTAGTAACATAGATGCCTTCACTTTATCCATTTCTTTAGGCCTATTATAAATATCATTCATTCTCTCTGAAGGGACAGATATTTTCATTAATGGAACATCTGTTCTTTCAGAAGTAAATCACTTCCCTGTAGGACAATTAATAAAAAATATTGTCACAGAACACAGCTGGTAAATTGTTAATAAAAATATAACAAATTAAAATGAAAATAACTGAATTTAATAAATATGAAGAGAATATATGTAAAGAAATTATTTTTTCATGAAGTCAATTAAACCAAAGTTTTTAATTCTTAACTTAGATGTAATGTATCTTTCCATAGTAGTACTAGATTGAAAAATAGAAATAGTATTTTATACTTATAAAACATAAATTGTTAAGTTTAATAAAGTAAATATAGACTGAGTGAAAACCTGTTAAATCGAAATGAACACATTTGCCTCATGTGTTCCAGCAATTTATTCTCTTACATTTAGTTATTTACATAACAACTGCTAAAGGATAAGGATTATGCTGTATTCATCTGCTTCACAGTAGTATTTATCAGTGTCTAAACATAGTGAATAATAAATATACACATGGATTAAATTAAACAATCACAGAAATTTGTAAAACAGAGAATGTATTTATCATTTTGTACCATCACCTATGTTACTGGTAAGCTCAATGATGGTCAGAGATATTAAATAATTTTTCTGATTTTTCACACCTGATTTCTTAGCAATGTATAGGATAATGTGTCTTCTTGTGTTTCCAAGACACAGATTTCTTTCTTGATAGCCTCCATTTTTTTATCATCCATCATATTTAAATAAGAATCTTGCATTTCTTTTCTAAATGTAGATGAAATTCATCCATTCATTTCTCCTCATTTTGAATGACGGTACTCTAATCCAGGTACTACAATTTTGTTCACCCTTTCCCCAGATGACTGAAGTGGATATTCATACCTCTACATGTTCTTTGTACCTCGTTGCAATCAAGTGGATGCTGCTTGAAACCCTTCTATGTGTTTCCATTGACTTTAGGATAACATGAAAACTTTTTTATATGACTTAGAATAAACCAATTTATTGGTCTTTAAAGTTCACTTTCTCCAATCCCTATCTGACATCCAAAGTTCCATTTTTTCCCTCAATTTTTGTGTTTTCAGGCAAATGTATAACCAAAACTTTCTGCCTGAATTATCACACTCTTTGACCACTGTTTCTTCTAGATGATGTTTATCTACATCTTGTCCTCAAGAAGATTCTGAAGAAAGTTCCCTATTCCCTGATCCATCATTACCAGACCAACTACCACTGCTCAGTATTTCATGTTTCAAAAATGTGATGCATTGGTGTAGTTTATTGTTTGTCATTTACTTTGCATTATAAACTTCAAGGGCACAGTCTGCGTCTGTCTTATTTTGTTTTTCATACAGTCTTTTGACATTGCTCAATTACAATCGTTTGTCATTTGACACACACAAAGCTAAGTGCTTTGCATTCATTTTCTTGCAAAAAAATTAATGTTTAAAACACTTAAGTAACTTTTTCAAGTACAAAAGTTAGTAAGTGGGAAAAGCTAAACACAGGATCGCATGTCCAACCTCTGTGCTTTCTACCAAGACAATTCTGTAATATTTCAGAATGAGATTTGTTTTATGTCAAATTAAGTGCTTTTCAAAGATTTTTTGAGAGAAACCTTAATTTCTTTTAACTGTCACTGTTATAAATCTTCCAATTTCATCATTGTACTTCTTTGCTCTAAAGACACAATAAAAAAATGACATTTTTATCTTTGAATTTTTCACATGCTATTTTTAACAAACAACTCCTGTCTTTCAGTTAGTCCTAAATTTTGTGTTTTCTTATACACTACATCGTACTTATTTAATTCCCCTCTTTCTCTCTCTCTCTTTTACTTATTTATTTTTTATGTGGTACTGGGGATTGAACCCACAGTCTCACATAGCAAAACAAGCATTCTACCACTGTGCAATCTTCCCAGCCCTATATTTATTAAACTTACTATCTAAAAATGTATCTATACATATAAACAGAAAATGTTACATACTCTTTGAGATAATTGGTTCTACAATTAAATTACATCTGTTTATCTTGAAATTAAATATATTTTTACTTTTGTTTATAAATATCATTATTTATAAACGTACATCTACATAATCTACAAGCAATATTGTTTTAAAATGTCAATTTTATTAATTTTCAAATGTTTTTCCCTATAGACATTAGTTCTAGGAGAAAGAAAACAAAATAATTCCAGTAATACTATATATTGGCTTCCTGTCTTTCCTGCTTTCATCAGTCTCCATATTTTCTCACGAATTTAATTTTCTTTGATTAATAACTACCATTATATATTTTTTCTTCTTGGTAATGTGCTCAGGACATCAAATTAAGTTATGCTTTTTTGTAATTATTTCATGCTCCCCACCTAATTGCTTTCATTATTACTAAAAAATTTGGAACTATTTCTCTGTTGTCTATCTAGCTTCTAGCTTCTCATCTGAATGACATGATCACGGTATCATTCCTGATGAACTGATGAAACATTCTAATTTGAGTCTTTAATTTTATACTATATCTTTCAATTTCACAGAGACTAATCCTTGGATTTTTTTTTTCTTTTTTGCTTTCTTTTTTTTTTTTTTTTTTTTGTTTGGTACCAGGGATTCAACTCAGGGACACTCTACCACTGAGCCACATCCCCAGCCCTATTTTGTATTTTATTTAGAGACAAGGTCTCACTGAGTTTTTTAGCACCTCACTTTTGCTGAGGCTAGCTTTGAACTTGTGATCCTCTTGCCTTAGCCTCCTGAGCCACTGGAATTACAGATGTGTACCATGATGCCTGGCCTCAAATTTCTTTTACCCTTTTTAATTTTATTTCTTGTGAGAAGGGAGAAAGTTTGTGGTATAATAAGGCATTCATCATGATTTTGATTAAATCTGTCCATTTTTTCTTCAGGGTGATAATTACTCAAAATGAAAGTAATAGGACGAACAAAATAATTTAAAATATCATTAATGTCTTTATGTTTTGAAGGATTGCTTCATGTTTGATCATTGGAAGTAAATGTCTTTAATACTTTTAGTACATAGAGTAAACTTAATCTCTAAAAGTTATTAGTTTGCAAGAATGGGAATTTATACTCCATGTATGTATGATATGCCAAGTACATTCTACTGTTACATCTAACTAAAAAGAATAATTTTTTAAGAAGAAGTGTTTGTTCTACTTTTTAAATAGGAAATAAGAATGATATTTTATTCAAAATATTTATATTATGTATTTAAGGAGTAGTATATATTTTATTGTAGTCAGTAGCTTACAGGAGAAACAGCACAAGACCCAAAAGAAATGTAATCTAACTCTTCCATCAAAGACAATAAAAGGTAGTCTTCCTGTTGATGGGAACAAATAATATATTAAAATCGAGACTGTTTATTTTTAAATTGATAGAATGATTCATCACTTAAAATTTGAATATTTAATAGATAAATTTTATGAAAAAATAAAATACTATTATTTTCATAAGAGTTTAGAATATTTTAGCACATATTCAATACAGGTTTAAGCTTTAAGACATGTTTAGCTGTTAATATTTCATAGTGAATATTTGTATCATATTTCTAAATATTGGTTAAACTCAAAGTTAACAATTTTTCAGAATTACTTTATTTCTTGAAGTTTATTTTTCTAGTCTCTGTAAGTCTTATACATATAAAATAACCAAACATTGATAGAAAAATATTATGTCCATACTTAATGTCTATGTTTCTTTTTTAAAAACCAATTTATTAAGTTATAATCCATGTATTATATAATGCACTTTTTAAAGTAGATAATCTGATAGTTTTTATTGTGATAATAGATTGCTGTTTAAAATTTATTATTGAAATATTCTAAAAACCTCTTACTGACCATATTTTTTTAAATCTTGAGAGATCGAGAATATAGCAAATGGAGAAAATCTTAAATTATTTTAAGGAAGAAAAGATACATGGAAAATTTTTCCACAAATAAGGATAAATAGTATAGCTATTTTATTTATTGACTGCTTACTCCCATTTATTACTTTCAGCCTTTTATATGTATTAACTCCTTTGTGAAAATTTAGCATTATATCATAAATGGGATGTCTGAACAAAAACATTTAAATCAATGAAGTCTATTATTGATAATATTTTAATTAGCATAACATTATGTAATTTTGTCATTTTTCCATATTATTTTTATTCAGATGTATACTTACTTTATAATGTGGAGACACCATTAATATTCTATCATATGTGTTAAAGTTTAGATAATTTAAATGAATTTAATAATTTTTTAAACATTTTCTTCCTAGAGTATTTTTAAACTGCTTCTATTCTATAAACTCCTGAAATACATTATTTTGCATTCTTTACTGAAATAGAATTTATTTCATAAAGGCCTATCTATCTCCTTTTGTTCTAATATAAAGGTTTCCTACTGAGATTTGATAACAAAATTAAACATGTGGCTATCTGGTTTGCTTACCATAGCAGAGTACAAATAGCTAATTAAATGCAGTGTATGCTGAGCAGGTGGCAGCAAGCTAATAATAGTAAATGCGTTATGAATGAGAGCAAGGAGAAAATGACAATGACAGGCTAATGAAGGAAACATTATTTAATTACCTCTTTTTTCTTTTTTCTTTTTTGGTGGTGTTGGGGATTGAACCCAGGGCCTCACATATGTTAAGCAAGCACTCTACCACTAAGCTATTGAGGTATGCCCCCAGCCCCCAGGAAATACTTTTTTAAAGTCTTACAAAATCTTGAAAAATGATTATTGAAGGATTAGAAAGGTGTTATCAGAGTCTTTTATATTCCTCTATATAGTTTTTGGTTACTAAAATACTCATCAAACCCAGGAGTTTCATATCCACTCAATCTTTGGCATTTCAAATATACTTTGGAGAAAATTGCAAGAGTTCACATGCTTTATCAAACCTCTATGACTGGTACTGTTGGATCATGGCTCTATGACAGGTGCTATTTTGTACATTGTTAATGTATGTATTACATACCAGTTAAAGAGAGCACAGATATAACTTTGACTTCAAAATGTAAACCTCAATTTGTATTCAAAAACTTCAGCCAAGACAAGGACTCCATGTTAATCCTAGCCTAGGTGGCCCTTCTTCCTGGTAGTTAATATGTTTTACTTTATACATACTTCAGCCCATTCAGTACTTAGCCCATATATACACATGTCAAATAGAGCATCTCCCAGCAATCCCATCATTCTTTGAACTCTTATAGATAAGCATAGGCCTTCCCTGATTTCTTTGCCATTTTGGATAAATCAGATATTAGAGCCAGTCTGACTATTGGGGTTACTGTCTGAAATCACTTCCTCTTACACAACATGTAACCCAGTGACCATGCTGCACATTCATGCCTGCAGATTAAAACATGGAATCTAGTAAGAAGTTGGAATAATTATCTTACTTTACCAAGAACTTTATCTTCATCTTCCCATATTCTTCTCCCAGCTTTAATGATATTACACATTTTAGTTTTTATATATGTTCTTTTAGAATTTTATTTTTTTATGATATTCAATGACTTGAATTCCTGTGATTCTTACTATTGTTTACTTCAGTAGTCACAGTTTTCAATGTTTAATTCTTTACACTACTTTTTATCTGTTATCATTGCATTGAGTAGAAGGGTCATGCAGGAAATAAGCACGCAATATTTTTTATTATAATCTTTCTTTGAATTGTAGTAATGACATCCTCTTTTGATGAAATTTAGAGAAGATCTTATGATATTTCTAGTTATTTCCAAAAAAGAAAGTTCTATCTAATATAGTTCCAATAATCATCTTGCTTCAGTAGTTAAAATATCAGGCACAGTCCAATAGTTATATCTCTTGACTTTATTTAAAATCACCCGCCCACACACACAGTGAGTCTATTACAGATATTACTACTACTACTATAATGGGGGTATGGATGGAGGAACTAGTCAGCTAGTATTTTATTGTATTAATTCCTTTAAGCTTCTCCTGCTCTAAATTCAACTTGCTAGGCAGACCAGGTTAGGGCTGTACTGTGTGACTAGTAGGGAGAAAAAGTGAGGGGCAGAAATATCTTAGTTGAATAGCACATGCTATTTGTATTGAGGTTTCTCTTCAAAATCATTAACATGCAACTTAATAGATACTTTAGTATTCATCTATTGATGTCTTCTCATCCAGAATTCCATAATACTTATTTAATATAGATACAACATAAACAAAATATATACTTATATGCAATGTAAATGTACATATAATATGAATATAATCCTATAATATAATCTCTAGGAGTAATGTATATTTTCAATGGTATTCACAATTTTATCACCAGTGTGCAGGCAAATGCCTACATATGCTCAATTCTTGACAAATATCCATAGAATGAATAGGTATATTTTAAAATAAAATTTAAATTACATTAAAAATAAACTATAATGAGTTAATATATTGATACATAATCTTGTAAATTGGTACATGCGATTTCTTTTTCTCACATTTTATTTTTTATAGGTCAATCTTAAAATAACACCAAGTCATATAGGGTTGGGTTTCCACGGATACAGACTATGTTGAAAAGTCTACTTTAGTTTTAATTATGCAGTTTTGGCTATATATAAAAAGATGTTCTTTGGACCTTCATTGTGGACATATATCTAGCATAAAAATTTCACAATATTTGCTTAATATTTTAAAATGCTTATAGTCATCCTACAATGAAGCTATTAGAGTTAAAGATTATATTCTGATTTATATCTAAAGTTTGCTTATGTCTTTCTCTTTAAGATTTCCACTGGTTTATCAATAGTATATACGGAAATGAATTTAATAATCAAATTACATAGGTTGTTTCAGAAAACTTTAAAGGTACCTTTATTTTTGGGAAATGAAGCAATGTTCAATATCAACTAGCTCTTGTTTTTGAATATTCAGTATTTGAAATAGTGTATCTTGCATGTTTTCATTAAAAATAAAAATGTAAAATTTGTAGTTTTTTCTCAATGCTTATTTTAATGCTATGCTATCAAAAACTGCATATTTCAAATATAATTTAAAACATAAAAATAAAGCACAAATAGCTTATACTACGTTTTTGAGAGCATGTTACATCTGAGTTAATTCAAGATATTTTCTTTAGAAAATCACAATATATCATAGTTTTATAGAAGAATAATACTAAACTCACCCAAGAGTAATTTAGCATGTCACTAAGAGACATTTAAAGCCGGGCGCGGTGGCTCACGCCTGTAATCCCAGCACTTAGGGAGGCTGAGACAGGAGGATCGCGAGTTCAAAGCCAGCCTCAGCAACAGCGAGGTGCTAAGTGACTCAGTGAGAACCTGTCTCTACATAAAACACAAAATAGGGCTGGGGATGTGGCTCAGTGGTCGAGTGCCCCTGAGTTCAGTCCCTGGTGCCAAAAAAAAAAAAAAAAAAAAAGAGACATTTAAAATTTTACCATGTTTTCTATCATTTTGATTCAGTGTTGAATCTTTATATGAAGCTGATTCATTTATCCACTAAATGCTTATGGAGTACCTGTTTGGTTAGATTGGTGGATAAAATATGTGTGAATGCTGATGCTTTGGGAAAATGGGTAATAAAATGCCTGCCTTCATGGTTTTATTTAAAGGCTCAGTAAAATGTTGGAAAGACATAGAATGTTGCACACATGGGTGTGTTGTAGCATATATTTTTAGTGGTTTGGAGCTTAACAATGTTGGATTTAACTGATGATTATCAAGGTTACTTAGTCTTATATGGCACTTAACAAATTTGGGCTTATTTCATAGTTACATTGCTAATACATACCTGTTATGGTTTAGGTCTTCACATCACCACAAAAGCTCATGTATTAAGCAATGAAAGAATATTCATAGGTGAAAGTATTAGATTATGAGGTCTGTAATCTCATTGGTGGATTAATCAGTTTGATAGATTAATAATTTTGATGAACTAGTAGGTGGTAACTGTAGGCAGGTGGGAGTGTGGCTAGAGGACTGAGACCTTAAAAATATGAGCTCAAAATAAACTTCCTCCTCTAAATTGTTCTCTCTTTTTTTAAGTTGTCAATGGACCTTTATTTAATTTATTTATATGTGATGCTGAGATTCAAACTCAGGGCCTCACACATGCCAGGCAAGCACTTTACCACTGAGCCACAACCCCAGCACCTCTGAATTGTTCGTGTCAGATATTTTGGTCACAGTGATGAAAAGCTGAATAACACAATATCTAATATTATAATTCTGAATGTTTGTGTTCCTCACCATGCATGTGTTGAAACCTAATCTCAAAATCAATAATTGCAAATTTGGGCACTTGGCAGTTACGGTGACTAGTTCCTTTATAAAAGGCATGGAGCTCATTCCCTCTTCTGCCATGTGTGCATACAACAAAAAGGGCTTATGCATGCAGTGAACCCCTACCAGATGCTGAATCTGCTGGCATGCTGAGCTTGGACTTCCCAGGCTCTGCATGTAAGAAATCAAGTTAATTTCTGTAGTTTATAATCCACCAGTGTAGTATATTTTGTTAGCATATTATTTTAAATCTGACAGACTAAAGTAATTCCTAATGTCATATAAGCTTACAAAAATTATTTAACATCTCTGAGTTTCATTTTTCTGATGTGATAAAATGGATTTAAGTGGCTACTTTGCCATTTTTAAGCCATAAAAGAAGTAATATGTATTCAGTACATAGTGAACAAAGCAGATTCAAATTCATTCTCTAGCAATTAACTGAGATCAATCAATAGACAATAATTAGATGGCAAAACTTGTGATGTCCACCAATATTTAGCATAACAAAATTTTAATTCTCATCAACTTTAAATAGGAATGTAAACTAATGAAAATACTTTTATACTAAATTTGAATAAACTTATGCCATTTGTCTACAGGTTTAATAGTTTATGTGTATAAGTACACAGACATACATGCAGGAATATTCACATCAGCCTTAGAACCTGTAGCTGAAAACCATCTTTCTATATGCAAAGAATAGCTAAATAAACTGTGGTGTACTTGAACAATAAAAGAAAGTGAATAAAATAAAGCTCCTAGTAGCACATGGATGATTCTAACAGAAAAATACAATTACTGAAAATGTAAGCGAAAAATATTACATATGGCAAAATTTCATTAGTATAAATTTCAGAAAATAGTATAATTTATAATAGCCTATTGAAGAATATATATTTAGATGATGAAATTAAAAAGAAAGACAAGCATAATATTGCCATAAATTTCAAGATATTGGTTGTCTCTTAATGACGGAAGAGATCATGGTTTCCATGGGACACATGGTGAGTCCTCACAATATTTACTGATCTGAGTGATGAACATATGCGTGCTGTATTATTTGTTTGCTATATTGTACATTTATGCACCTGTGTTATATTTACAAATACATTAAAATGGTTTAAAATCGGAGACTGCAAGCTTTATAATCACATTCTTAAAACTTCAAAAATCCTAATTAAAAAAACATTTTGTTCTCTCTTTCTTTAACAATGAAGCTCACATCCAAATTTTTCTGGCCCATTTCTCTATACCTACTAATATTAGGAAATCATATACTTTCCAGACTATCACAAGGGTGTTTGAACTAGTTGAGAATTTCACTTGTAGTAGCATCCTTTACTCTGTTTATGAATTTTTCCTCCTTTTTCAAATCTAGATTATCATAAAATATGTGTCACAGCATTTATAAAAGCATGTTACATTCTTGAATTGTCTCTGTCCAAACAATATATTGCATTTTGAAGTCTGAGTCAAAGAGCCAGGCTAATTTGGCCTGGCTTTCTTGGTAGTAGGTCAGGATAATCCCCATTTAAAACTAAGTTTTCTTGCCCAGGCAAGTTAGTTTTCTTAATCATTAAAAACAAAGTAGTTTTTTCAAATAAAACTTCAATATTAATGTACAATTTTGCATTGGATGCTAACTGCATTTCTGCCTCACAGGAGTATGAAGCTTGAGTGTAGTGTTGTGTGAGTCGGTGATCCAAACCAAATCTGCTTGTTGTCCCTGCCCCCCACCATCCCTGCTTACAAACAAGCAAGCAATACTAATTTTGTTCTTCAAAAACATTCACACTATTGACAGTTTCAAACTTAAGGAAAAGATTGGAAAGAATTGAAATGATTTAAATAGTATTTAGATGTCAAGTTAAAGGAAATGGAGATGTGAAATTTGTGGCTACTATCATTTAGTATTTTTAAACTGGAATGACAAGGTAATTAGAGAATTGAAAATATTATATTGGAAAGTCAGTGGAGAAATTTTGAAGTCTGAAAGATCATAAAACTTCAGCACTCAGTGGTCTAGATTTTCTTTAATATTAAATAAATCAAAATATGCTTTACATATTTTTAAAAAGAGAGAGGATTGTCAATGGTTATTCAGAAGTTTTAAAGGTAAACTTCAACTTCCTGACTTGGGAAAGTGCTTTCTGAACATTATACATCAGAAATCAGAAATCACATGGGGAAGGAAGTGAAATAGGAGGAAGAGGGAGTACTGGTGAGTATTATAAGGGCTCAGGGCAACTGGGATGCTTTCATCCATTCAGGCACAGAGCCATTTATGAGGAGCACTGGGAAAATTGATCAGCATTTCATCAAAGGCTGGCTTGTTCTCACCAAGTCCTCCTGTTCTTCAGTGACATAGAAATACGCTAGGTATGGTTTACAGAGGTTTATATAAACATTAGATGTAAAGTTATCTTTTACATAAAAGATATTTTATTAGGTTGAGAAAACAGAAGTCTGTAATACTATCATAAAATATCCTGTGTAGGATTGTTGCTTGTTCTATTTGCTTATGAATTTTAAAATGAATAAGTTTGGTGCTCATAATTATGTATTTAATAATTTATTATGTATTTAATGAATTTTTGAATATAGGAAGGATATATTCTTGCTTTGAATCCTCATCAACATAATTTTAAACTAAATCATTCAAATAACAATTTAAAACATGAAGAAGAATGATGTGTAATTAGAAACATGTTTATGTAGAATTATCTAAAGTATGATGAAATGTAATATATTTGACAAACCTTTGCATATTAATTCACTTATTTCTCTAATGAATCTCCATCTTGCAATTTGTTTAAAAAAGCATAATTTGCAAGGGTCGCAGTCCATCCCGAGCCAGCGGGTCGAAGAGGCACCCCCACAGTCACCTAGCCATGGAAGTTGGGAAGAGTTGGAGCTGACTAGCCGTCTGTTCTCAGCCCTCCGCCGCTGCAAGACAATCAGACACACCAGGGAGTACAGTCAGAGCAGGCACCTGTTTATTTGCGGAACAAGCATTCAACTTATAGGGCTGTTCGGCCAATCAGAGACAATGCACGTAGGCAATAGCTGTCCATGTGGCAAGGCACGTAAGTCCCCTGAATTCTGTCCACAAGCTGCACGTTCATGGAACCAACAGTAAACCAATCATATAGTTTCTCCTTCCTTTGTGCCTTTCCCATTTACACACAATGGCTAGTCATAAGGGCATAGGATAGAGCTAGCTCCCCACAAGTCCTCCTTTTTTGTTTTGTATGGTCCACTTTGGAAATGTGCCTGTCTTAGGTCGCATCCATCTTTCAGGGGGTCTTACCGGTCATTGGCTATCATTCCAGCCTCATGGTGGGCCCATACCTTAAGGCCTTTAGATTTCCTGCAAGGCCACATAGACCCAGGGATCTTGAGGGGTTTGGGGGTGTTCTTCAAGCATGTGTGCTAGCATTGTGATCTTGTTTTGGAGCTGGGCTTGCGTTTCCAGCACCTGGTAATGAAAGGCAACAGAAGAAGGATGAGACCATCAATGCCCAATAGGGCTAAATTTGGAAGAGGCTTGTGTGGTTTTGCTACATGGTAGTAAAAAATTGGGCAGAAGGCAAAGTTTCCACCTTTGTATGGTTGAGCTTAACAATCGAGGACAACAATTGGGAGGACAAATTTAACATCTTATCATTCTAGGGTCCCCTGATGTAGGTGGAGTAATTTTTTATCATTTGAGTAGCATTAACATTTGAGTAGCATTAATCTCCAGAAAGGATTGACAGAGGTGAACATAGAGGGAATTACAAAGGTGTCTCTGTTGTATAGATAATACAGTCAATTGTTCTGATAGAATGTCCATTTCTTGCTGGAGGATCAATACCCCCAGCGAGGTGATTGCTGAGAGTCAAATGTTGTTCTTGTCACAAATGACCACTTGGAGCTTCTGGGCAGTTTGAGTAGTTTGTGTGATTGCGACGGCAACAGCTGCTGCAGCAGCGGTGGATGCAGCCACAGCAGCGATCACAGCGGCAGTTATTCCAAAGTCTTATCTGTTGAGGCTGGGTGCCATTGCAGAATTGGCTCTGTCAGAATTCCACTCAGCACCAGGCAAGCAGTCCACCATGGTTGTTTACATGGGCTCATTCCTATAAATTAAGGATAGAGATTGCCCCTCAAGAGTAGATGCTCTTGGGTTATCAATTTGTTCAGGGTGGCAATATTTAAGGTTTCTAGCGGGTACCCAAATAGGACTCGATTCACCTACTGGGAAAACACATCCAAAGCCTCGACCCACACTTATAAGGGGGTCGAGTCCACGCCAACATCCTGTTAGGGGATCCTTCCCTTGGACCTCAATCTTGATATAAGGCGTCCGATTGGACCAATGTCTTTGGAAAGCCATTAAAGGCTATTCTTTTGAAAAATCTAAAATATTTAATGTGAGCATAGCCATTTGTAGCTGATCATGAGGGTTGGTTCCCCCTTTTTGTTTTTGTAATTGATCCTTTATAGTTTTATTATGTCACTCTAGGATGACTTGTCTTCTTGGGTTGTATGGAATTCCAGTGGAATGTTTAATATGTCATTGGGCAAAAAATCCCTGTAGGGCTTGGCTCACAAAACAAGGCCCATTGTCTGTTTTGATTGCCCATGGGACACCCATGAATAGCATTGCTTGCTTTAGAGCCTTAATTACATGGGTTGCTTTCTCCCCTGTAAGGGCAGTAGCATATAATGAGCAGTATAGCCATTGCTCCATCTAGGAGGGTGAGGTGTCCAGAGCTCCCGTGAGAGCCAAAATCATTAGGGGTGAGAGAGAGATATCCTATAATAATTAGTGGTCTAAATATTGAGAAGAAAACATGAAAAGTATTTACGTGGATCAGTTCCTTTATATAATGCTATAACTTGAGAAACACCCAAAATCAAATAGAGTTTTACCTTCAAGGTGTAAACCCAGTAAAAGAAAACAACAACAAAACGATCTAAAAGGTACAGAGAATGTATGGCTATAGGAAACCTTAGTGTAAATTGCAGTATATAATTTGGCCCATGTAGAATACAAAATTATTTACTGAAGTTAGAAATTTTTTTTAATAAAACAGTGCTTAGTAGAAGTATTTTAATATGAATCAGATATATAATCTAAAGGTAGAAACTTTAAAAACATTAATAGCATTAAGCCAGTGCCATTCAGCTGTGTTTCAATTTGCTTTTGTTTTTAAAGCTGTTGTTTTGATTCAAGACAAATCTCTAAGGCCAATATCCTTAAAAGTATTATCCATTCTTGTTAGATTTATATTTAGTCTTTAGGAAGTGATTTAGGTTGGCAATGCAGCTCAAATAAGTGAGAGAATTTATCATTCCAATGATCGTTACAGACATAAACATTTTAATGTGCAATTATTTTTTTTTAATATTTATTTTTTAGTTGTAGGTGGACAGGATATCTTTATTTTATTTTATTTTTTATGTGGTGCTGAGGATCGAACCCAGTGCCTCCCGCGTGCTAGGTGAGCACGTTACCACTGCGCCATAACCTCAGCCCCTAATGTGCAATTATTTATATTATTTTTTATTGACTGGGAGGTATATAATTTGTTTTCCCCAAATAACCATGCCGTGGGAGGAGTTTGTCCCTGAGGGAGTGGTGTTGCAGCCAGGGGGCTGCAACATTGTGCAGGAGTTGGATCTGTGTCTCCTCCGCCTATAAAATTCCTTTCCCTTAGAGTAGGAGGTGGTGAGAGAGAGGCCTCAGAGCTACCTTTATTGCCTTTCCAGCCATCTGGGAGCCGGCTGCGGTGCTTTGTGGCAGTGGAAAGTCACCTTCCAGCTAGCTGCCAGTTGCCAGCCTGAGGGCAGTCCCCTGTCAGTCCTGCCCGATTGGGTAGAGGGACCAGAAGGAAGAGAAGGTGGGAAGAGCCCGCCATTTGTGAAGAGGAGGAGGAGAATGCACATCTGTGCAGTGAATGCTGTGGATCAGCATGCAGGGAGGAATTCTGGCCTGCCTGGAGGCAGGGGGTGTGGCCTCAGCCATAGGAGGTGCCAGCAGAGTGCGTTTGGGAATTTTATCTCTGCAAGCAGCACTGTTGCAAGGGCATGGTCACTTTAAGGCTCTGGAACAGTTTTTGCTAGCTGGGGCGACTTTGTGCCTTGTCAGATCTGGTGCTTGCAACTTGGCCTGCTGCGGTGGAGCCGTAGTATTGAGCCATTGGCGCTGGCAGCAATTAGGCTTGCTGTGCATGGGGCCGGTGGCAGCCTGTGCTGGTCAGGGCAGAGCCAAGGCGGGCACACAGATGCTGAACATGTGGGCGGGGGCAGGGACCTTCCCTTAGCAGGGGAAAATGGCTGCCAACCATCCTCAGAGGGAGGACGACAATATGGCGGAGGTCAACTCTCTTCCTGCAGGGAAGCTTGCAAGCCTAGTTCAGGGGCTGAGGGCAGGGAAGAATCATCCCAGGGGGCAGAGAGACTCCCTTTGGGCTTAGCAGGATCCTTCCTGTCAATTGGAGGAGTGACTGAGGACCTCCGAAAATCAAGCCTTTCCTGATCAAAACATTCCTATTCCATCTTTTCCTCCGAGTCCTCGGAAGATCCTTCTGATTTCTCTATTTGTTCCCCAGAAGTCTCTTTGAATGCCTCAGGAGAGAAGCATGCCTTAAGGGCCAACAAAGTAGGATAGACACCCAAGGGGGGGGTCCTCCCCTAAATTGACTTCCCTTTTACATACTAGCTGTTCCATCTGCTCCCACGTGGAGTGATCAAAAAGAGGGGAGCCAGGGAGCTGCCCACATGAAGGTCTCCCAGACCTTTTCAGCTTGGGTATCTCAAACCTCTAAGCCCTTACTCTTAAGCAGATATCTGAAAGCTTCCAGAGCAGGGTCCTCTTTTCTATTAGCTTAACATATTTTTAGGTAAACTCCAACCCGGAGACCTGCAGATCCCACTCACCTGATTGGCCCAACTTGCCACTTATGGTTTTGGTTTCTCTCGCGCCCCGTATGGGCCACCACAATGCAGGTGTCGCAGTCCATCCTGAGCCAGCGGGTCGAAGGGGCACCCTCACATTCACCTAGCCATGGAAGTTGGGAAGAGTTGGAGCTGACTAGCCGTCTGTTCTCAGCCCTCTGCCGCTGCAAGACAATCAGACACACCAGGGAGTACAGTCAGAGCAGGCACCTGTTTATTTGCAGAACAAGCGTTCAACTTATAGGGCTGTTCGGCCAATCAGAGACAATGCACGTAGGCAACAGCTGTCCATGTGGCAAGGCACATAAGCCCCCTGAATTCTGTCCATGAGCTGCACGTTCATGGAACCAACAGTAAACCAATCATATAGTTCCTCCTTCCTTTGTGCCTTTCTCATTTACACACAATGGCTAGTCATAAGGGCGTAGCATACAGCTAGCTCCCCACAATACTTCATGCCAGTTCCTTTGCTAGGAATTATTAAAGTATTTTTATTTTTTAAAAAGTTGTTTAGGTTTTTTTTTTACTTGTTCAAATATAGCACAGAAAAACAGTTTCTACAACTTAACATATTTCAAATTCTTATATATAAATGGGAAAATAAAATATTTATTTTTACAGAGAAGAATGCGTGGGGGCTACCAAAATGAACAGATAGACAAATAAAATAAATCATGTGTTTATGTTCTGTCCATTGATTTTCTCTATATTTTTCATAACCATACATTTGTTTTAATTTTTCACAAGTTAAAAATAATTCCTTTGATTCTCTACTTAATTCAAGCAACTACTTTTCATTTTTCCCTTTTATTTTATCACTGTTTTAAGGGTTGTAATGGTTGCTACATTGGCTTTTTTTTTTTTTTTTTTTTTTGAGATAGTGTCTTGAGTTGTAGAGGTTGGCCTTTGAAATTTGCTATCCTGCCTCAGCCTCCAAGGTCACTGGGATTACAAACATGTGCCACTGTGCCCACGTGGCTCCCCTTTCCTTTCTGCCTTTGCTATTTCCCATTCTTCCAATTTCAATAAAAAAAAATTGTTTCCTTCATCCTGTAACACTGTATGTAACAAGACCACATTTGACCTCTACATGAGAAAATTTTATGGATAAATTCCTTTCATGATATGATGCTTGATCAACATTTGATATTGTTTATCATCCCTTTCTTTTGGAAACCATTTCTTTGGATTTCAGGAACATCTCATCTTTATTTTCTTCACTGTTCATTCCTCTCAGCTGGTTTGAATATTGTCACTGGTTCTTTTTCAAAATGAAGGAACATCTTTAAAAGTCTTATCTTTACTGCCCTCCATCAATTAATAGGTAATCTTATCAGCTTCATGTTCCTATTGATTAAACAGAATCAAAATGTATGTATCTGTCTTACCTTCCCTTATGTTTTGAAACAAGTAGCTATCCAATTTTTCAAATATTTGTGTATAGTAGGTATTTCAATGTGTCTAAATATCAACACTGTGTTTCCACAGACGTGTGCATTATGAAAATTTTGTTTCCTTACCTTAGTGAATTCCTCTTCCTGTTGCTCCAGACAAAATTATTCAGAATTACCATTTACTTTTATTTGTATTTGTAACTAATCTCTATGTTGAGTACATAAGCAAACCCTATTGGAGGTTTAAAATCTCTTCCTTTAAGATCTGTTAACAATTCAGGTTTCTTACATTTATCAGTTATTAAATAATTAATTGGACTTTCACCATTAAACTGTTTGACACTTTTTCCTCCTTGTCATTTTCAAAGTACACTCAGGAGACCCCTCAATCCGTGGTGACACAAGCCTCCAGTGGCAATTTTAGCTGCTTTTGGAGGATGAAGTCCTGTCTTCTGTGGTGTCTGCTGGTTTCTCCAGAGATAATTCTACATGTGTTGCCTTGATTATATTTCATATCAGATTATCCCAAATGGGATCAAACTCTGCAAGATGTCAAAAGTCAATCTTTTTCATATGAAGCTGTTGAGGAAAAAAAAAAAAACACAGAAAATATGATTTAAAAATAAAAACCTAGAATAATTCATTATTTGTTCTGCAAATTATCAGGTAACTTAAAAATGATAACATAGGCAATATATCATTTTAATGATTGATCTTTCTTTTTGTCCCCAAATTCCCTTTGTTTGGTACCTTTAATTTAGTTTATTTTTTTAAATTATTCTACATGTATACTGTTTTTCTATTCCTAAACTTCTATTTACCCTCATTAAATATGTCAATATTTGTTTGAATATTTGCTATTCTGATTTTTGCTTATTAAATACATACATATGTATATATATGTGTGTGTGTATATTTATATATATTTAAATTGTGACCCTGAACTAAAATTAAATTATAGTAAAAAAAAAATAGTCTCCTATTTACTATTTAATTCCTTTAACTCACCAAGTAATCAAATAATCAGGATAATTTTTTTAAAAAACCCTTAAAATTACTTATTCAATATTTTGAAAGTTGGCTTCAGATTAGATGGAATTAATGATTTTCTGTTTGAACTTAAGTTTAAACACTACAGTTTATTCACATAAATATTAATATCTATGTTTAAAGAGAATCTATTTTTAATAACATGGAGAGGAAAATAAAGGTAATTTTGAAATAGGAAGGGCATAAATAAGAAGCCTGGCACATACTCCATAGTTGTTGTAATTTGGATCTTGAGTGTCCCACAAAGGCCCATGTAACCTCTGCATGATTAAGTGTGTGGGCCCCAGAGTGGTACTATTGGGAGATGGTTTAATCTTTAAGAGGGACCAGTTAGCAGTCTTTAGGCCATTTGGAGCTTGTTATCTTTTTCTCTTTTGCTCCCTGCCACGAAATTTTCCTAGATCACACACTCCCATCATTGATATGCTGCTCTCCATAGGCCTGGGGCAAATCAATTAAGAATTGTAATCTCCAATACTGTGAGCTGAAATAAACCTTTTTATAAGTTTACACAGAGAACACCAGAATTGATGAAGCACTATCCTTATGTACCTTTTTGTATTTAGCTACTGCCCTTACAAAGTGACATAAATTGAATGGCTTCAACAAAAAAATTCATTTCCTCATAGTTATGAAGATTCCAGACAAAGATGTCAAAAGCCTTAGTTTCTTTGAGGGTTGTATAGGAGAACATATTCTATGCCTCTCTCCTAGATTCTGATTTTTTGAAAATCAGAAGTATTTCTTGGCTTGTTAATGTTTTACCATAATACTTGCCTTCATCTTTACGTTGTATTCCCCACCTATGTAGGTGTTGATGACAAGCTTTCCCTCTGTAAGAATGCCAATAATTTTAATGATCCTCCTTCTTCCTGGGGGACATTTTCTTAAGTAATAACTTCTTTCCAAATAAGTCCACATTCTGAGTAACAATGGGTTAGGATTTCAATACATGCATTTGAGAAGTTATAATTTGTCATGGTTAATTTTATATATCGACTTGACTGGGACATGAGGTACCTAGATATTTGGTTAAACTTTATTTTTAGTATGTCTGTTTGAGTGTTCCTGAATGAGATTGGTCTTTGAATCAGCAGACTGAGTAAAGCTGTTTTCTTTTTTTAAAAACAAAGGTATATGAAAATTTGCTGCTTGAGACTTCTATAGTCATCTTAAAATCATAAAAGGAAATAGTATAATCACTTTAAAGTTGACAGTATGCGAATATGGGATGTACAGAGATCCTTAAAGATATTGTTAGAGTCCTAGAATTTCACTACTTTCAATGTTCCTAATATCTCACATGATGAAGGTCTTTATTATTTTAGCTGCATTAGACATTTCATATACTTATGCATAGCATTATACCATATTTAATCTTTTTATATTTATTTTTGATACATAACATAATTACTTTTGATGTTAACACAGAAAATAGAAATGTATGTGATTGATGAGCATTTATATACATGTTTAGGTCATTTGTTGAATAATTACCATACATAACACTTTTTCTCATAGTTATTTTTTCATGTTAAAATTAGCATCATTAAACAGAACTTGTCCCTACAAAACAAATAAATGAGGTTAAGAACTGTTATAAGTGTTTTTTAAAATGAAAGGTAACTATAAAATTATGCTGTGAGTTTTTCTTAGGATGCAGTTTATTTTTATGCAGAAGCATAGACTCATAATTTAAGAAGATTTATGCTCCTAATTCAAGAAGTAGGTGTTGAACATAAAAAGAAATTATGCAAAAGGAGGCTGAATGAATAAATTCGAAATAAATAATAATTTCAAGTTAAATAATAGGTTAGTAAACTAATCTACACAGAATGGTTTAAAATTATGGTCCTTGTAAGAGGATATGAGAATAATGACTAGCACTTTGGGGAAAAAGCGTGGAAAAACTAAGAAAAAAAAATGCATTATCTTTTAAATATCCATGAAAAAATCCATAAGACTACTTTAACACAATAAAATATATAAATCTTCATGGTAAATAAATATTTACTTTTAATCAATTTTAACATATATTTCTTATACTGAAGCAATGTTATATATATGTACAAAACTTGAGAAATTGCTACATCACATCAAAATAAGTGGTTGTAGCTTTCTAAAATGCTGGCAAAATGCACAATTACTTATAATCTTTCAACCATTTTAAAAATTTTGTGTGCCTAGACTTCATATGATTGTTTAGCACAGAAGTCTTACAGAATTCATTTTTCACTATGTTCTGCTACAATGTAATTGAACCATTTCAATAAACTTAATAAACAGTAACACCATTTTTATTATCTTCTTAGGAGGTATTTTGTAAATATTGACAGAAGCTTTATGATTGATATTTCCAAAGATGCATGAAATAGCATGTTTTCTAATAAAGCTGAAAATAATTAATGGAGAGATTTTCTTATTAATTTTGATTGATGAATGTTCTTACGTTCACCTATTTTGTTAAATCTCACATTTTCAAAATACTTTATTCCATCTGCAGCTAAATCAAAGCTAATAAGAAAGTGTTGCATATACTAATTATTTCAGACTCTTCTCATTAAACTTAGAAAAAAACATTGTTTACATAGTAGCAAACTATGATGCATTAGGAATTAGAATGCAGTTGTCTCCCTTTACCTGTAGGGAAGACATTCAGGATTCCCAGTAGATTCCTGAAACCATGAAAAGTACCAAAACTCTGAATACTGAATTTTTTTTTTCCTAAACATACATACATACAATAATGCTTGGTCTATAAATTAGAGATTAACAAAAACAAACTATGCTGAAATAATTATTTAAAATGCATAAATTGTTTATTTCTGGAATTTCCCATTTGATATTTTCAGTCTATGGTTTATCATAAGTAAGTGAAATGATAGAAAGTGAAACTATGGGTGGTAGACCATTGTGGTGCCTTCTATAATTCTTAAGAAAATATTACATTTCTTTGCATCTAGAGGGTCACAGAGGTAAAGAGGGAGTAGTCATCCTGAAGCAACCAGTGAAGGTCATTACAAGCATTTTAATACTGTATGTAGCGCTGTGATTTCTTGTTTTTCTTCTTTGTGTTAATCATGAAATTTGTAGCTCTTCTGTAGCTACAAGGTCTCCAGTTTGACACCTCTGTGTGGAAATGTGAGCTAGTGAACTGAAGTCTCATTTCAGTGCCCATCTACACATTTGCTTCTCTACAGCCTATAGAAGAGTGCTCCCAGTAACTTTATTCATAATGGCTAATAACTGGAACCAACCTGGATATCCTTCAATGGATGAATGATAAAGCAAACTGAGGTGTAGTCAATAACATGAAATGTAACTCAACAAAATAAAAGAACAAACTACTAATGAATGCAGTAATTCAGATCACTAAACTTTTGTGCATAGTGAAAAGAAGCCAATCCTAAAAGGTTACATAATATATGATTTCATTTATATGAAAAAATTTTCTTTACAATATTTTAGAGATGGGGAACAAATTTGTGTGTGTCTTTGGTTAGGGCCAGAGTGGGTGTGGCTGTAAAAAGAAATCAGAATGGATCCTGTGGTGATGGAAATGTTTTGTATTATCATATCAGTGCTAATATTCTGGCATGTTATTGTAGCATAGATGTTCAAGATGTTACCATTGTGATAAACTATGTAAAACTTACAAAGGGCCTCCCTGTAATATCATAAACCTATATCAAAATAAAGAGTTTAATTTAAAAAAATTACATACAAAATTATTTGATTTTATGGATTCCTTTGCACCTAGAAGAGTCCATTTAAAATGTTTCCAGTGAGCTGGGCACGGTGACACACGTCTGTAATCCCAGCACTTTGGGAGGCTGAGACAGGAGAATCGCAAGTTCAAAGTCAGCCTCAGCAACGGCGAGGTGCTAAGGAACTCAGTGAGACCTTGTCTCTATGTAAAACACAAAAATAGGGCTCAGGATGTGGCTCAGTGGTCGAGTGCCCTGGAATTCAATCCCTGGTACCAAAAAATAAAATAAAAAATAAATAAAATGATTCCAATGAAAGGGTTATAGGTAGTTATAAGTTTATTGAAAAATACCCTTTCACAATGACTTTTTATGGTTTTCTGCTTGAACCCTAGACTGAATGATATTATACACACCAGAATCATTGTCCAAGATTATAAGGCAAGAAAAGAGAAAATATATGGTTTGCCAAAGTAAAACAAACTCCTTACTGTTTATATCACTACAGGAATTTTTTTGTTTGTTCATATTTTAAAATATAGGTTTTATTATTAGGCATGGTAATACCAACAGATCAGTAAAGGATTGCCATTAAAAAGACAGTTTGGTACAACTCCACAGAAGCAGAACACTACATCAAACCTTGCAGAATCACAGGGAGAAACACCAGGGTCAGTCAGGACACATAAGCAGAAAGAGGGAAATGTGGGCAATGCCCTGTATTTTAGTTTGCATAAGAAAGATTAGAACAGAGTGGGCAGGTAGATGTAGGATTGACTACTTTGAATAATTGGTGAACTCCAATAATTACATGGAGTTGTTAATTAGTACAATTAATTAGTTGTTGATTAGTATTATTAATTAGTACATGGGTTGTCATTAGTTGTCTGATACTGAGCACTGGGATGATTAGTGCAGGAGAATAGCATCCTGGAGTGTAAGAGTGGCATAAAGGAGGCAGTTGGGAAGAATACACTCTGATTAGTCATTTTGTATATGCATAATATACTCTAAAGGAAATTATTATTTGCTATTTCTAGAAATTAGCTTATTCTAGGAGGGGAGGTCACTCCAGAGTCAGCAAAACTCCAAATACTACATAGTACATAGTGAAAAGAAGCCAATCATAAAAGGTTACATAGTATATGTATCAGACACACATGGTTACTATAGTTTGTTTAGGTTTCCATTTTGTTCTGTTTAATTTTTTTAAATATACAGCCATATATAACATCTCTGATTTTGACAAACAAAATAATGAGAATTAGCACATCATCTTTAATTATGATAAACTCTAACAGAATTATACTTCAAAATTCTTTTTTTAAGTATGATAAATTCTGATAAAACTGCATTCTGCAGTAGCAGAGATTATTCATAAAACATAAATAAATCATTTATATGTACAGTTGTAATACACTTCTGAAGAATTCAAAGCTAAAACTCATTTCAACTAAAATTCAGGAATTACAGAGTAAACATTCACCACTCATAAGACAATTTTATACAGTCTCTGGATTTTTACATAATGCAAAGAAATGGGGAAATTAATTGAAACAGATGTGACCATTCTTAGTTACTCATTGGTATAATTTACTTTGCTCTTAGATGATCATAGTAGTTCTTTTCCATGTTTCTCATAGCCAAAGCACATATAGAAAAGGATCAGAGGAGGCCAATTAAATGTGCCAAAGTTTTTAAAAACTCTCTTTTACATAATATTATGTATTAAAATATTCACTAATAAGAAACTGAATGATGAAAACTTTGATTTTGGTAGGAGTTTGAAGGTGTTTAATTAATATTAAAATTATGTAGAGTTAACAAAATTTTAAAGTAAATGTTGTATCTGCATCAAATAAATAAAAGGAACAATGACAAATGATTTCCCAGTCTTTATGTGGGAGATAATCCCATTTAAGAACCATTTTACACCTTTAGGCTTAAAACCTAAGATGTAGTTCCAACTTCCCTCTGACTTATATTTCAACACTGGGTATTTACAAGATAATTGATGATAAGATGGTGACATCTGAGAAATTTTTGCAGATACATACAATAATACTAGTGCTCCAACTCCCAGAAGCTCAAGTCTAGTCTACTGTGCTATGCTTTGGCTCATAGCCGTTTGGTTACAATTCTGGGTGTTATTCTGTCTCCTACCTAAGAGCAAGAGAAGAGCAACTGAGAATATTCAGTCTAGATTCAGGGTGATGGTATCTTAATTAAATCATCAAGCTGTATGAAAGTATATTTAAGTGACAGGATATATAGTTTTTAAATCACTTTCAATCTTGTGTAGTCCAGTTTACTTTTTTTAAAATGGAAAAAGAATCTTGAATTTTCCAAAAATACTTTTCAGAACAACACTTAGCTTTTTAAATTTCAGATCTGGGTCACTTTTTAAAAAATTTATTGTTTTCAAATATTTAACTCTGATGATTAAATGATTTTATTATTTCCATATATATGACAAAGCACATCACTTTTTATTACTTGCATATTAACTTGAAAAAGAAATAAAAATTAACATGTTTATACTTATGTGTTTATCTAAATGTATATCACACTAGGTTTTGAACATTAACCACTGATACATTTTTCTCAATTGTGTAAATTTACTAGTTATTGTATTGAAAATATTCATTAGAAATTGTGACACAGGATTTGAGATATTCAGTGAAACAAATCTGAGTCAATGTGCTATTTAATATGGTAAGAATGGTGGGAAAAGACTATTATCTCTTCCTCAAGTCTACTACGTTTGTTGTTTTTAAACAAAATTTTGTGTTTTTAGCTTTCCCTTTTTTTTTCTTGTCTACATTATAGCGTTATTTAAGATGGGAAACACGTTCTATTAAACAAACATTGGCAGAATAACTTAAGAATATCTGACAGAAATTTCTATTTTAATTAAATAATAAATATAAATTTAAGGATGATTAAAGACTCCGATTCAAAAAGCAGAAAAAAATAAATAATTTTTAGTTTAAAATTAAAAATTTTAAAGAATAGTAATATCCTGAAGTTTGAGTGCCACATATGATAATTATTCACCTATTGTGAGTTTGCCCTTTTTAAGATTGATAAAGCTAAAATTTCAAAGGAACTCTAATATCACATCATTAATGTTGTATAATATTACCACCATATATAAAACATATATGTAATGTCAAATATATGTAGATTTTTATATAAATGTACATATATGTATATACAAATACATAAGGCTATGCTATATTTACTTGTTTGTTATAAAATTAAAACATTTACCTAAATTTTATCCAAATCTCTAAGCTTCATAATGTGAAGGTTTTATGACAGCCAAAATAACTGTCTTGTTAAAAACAAAAGTCACAAAAGAACATCATATGGTCATAGAAAATGTAATATGAGTTTGTCTTCATAGTGTCCTTCTGCAAAATATTAAATTATTTGAAAAGTATTATGTATATCTAAGGCCAAATCTATATAAATGGAAAGTTGAGACATTCGATATAACTCTTATCTCTGATGAGCAATATCATCTAGGACATATGTTAGTTATTTGGTCAAAGAAAATTTAATATAAAAAATTGTAAACAAGGTACAAAATTGTTAACTAGGAAACAAAGTATAAAAACACTGTACAATATCTTGGAGATAATAACTGTGGGGAGCTAACTCAAGCTACACCCTTAAGATGGCGACTAGCCACTGGGAAAGTATGTGGGCGTGGAGGGCACAGAAGAAGGAAGGATAATATGATTGGCTTACTGTTGGTTCTGCAAACGTGATCAGCTTGTGGACAGAATTCAGGGGGCTTGTGTGCCTTGCCACATGCACAGCTGCTGGCTATGTACATTGTCTCTGATTGGCCAAAGGGCCCTATAAGTTGAATGCTTGTTCTGCAAATAAACAAGTGCCTGCTTTGACCAGTCTCCCTGGTGTGTCTGATTGTCCTAAGCGGAGGGCTGGGAATGGGGGGCGGGGGGTGGGGGTGGGCAGAAGGCTCCAACTCTTCCTGACTTCCACTGCTAGGTGAATGTTGGGGTGCTTCTTCGGCCCGCTGGTTAGGGACAGACCATAACCCCTGCAATAACTGCAAGAAAGGCTAAAAGAATAAAATAAAAGAGTCTAGCTGGTTTAAGACGGTGGATAAAATATGTGTGAATTGCTGGGTGCAGTGGTGCACTCCTGTAATCCAATAGCTCAGTTGACTGAGGCAAGAGGTTCGCAAGGTCACAGCCAGCTTCAGCAAATGAGGCACTAAGCAACTCAGTGAGACCCTGTCTCTAAATAAAATTTAAAATAGAGTTGGAGATGTGGCTCAGTGGTTGAGTGCCCCTGAGTTCAATCCCTGGAACCCCTTTCCCCACCAAAACGAGAGTCTAGACTCATTAACATTTAGAGAGTTACAGGAAGGGTCATATGGAACTTGAAAGCAGACTTCTAAAGGATGAGCTCAGCTCCACAGGTGCTGGTGTGTCTAAACTCTAAGGAGTCTCATGGGAGGGAGGATGCTGGTTGGAAGATAAGGTGTTTAGAAATGAAGGCAGCATAATGAAGCTAACTTTGCAAAAGTAGAATAAATGGTAAGGTGAATTTAGCCATTGTAATGGCACATAATTCCTGTAATGGCAGGAAACCAATAAAACTTTTTTCTAGCCTTGTTTTTTTGCTTGTTTGTTTTTGCAGTATTGGGGATTGAATCCAGAGGTACTTTCCACCCCTTTTTATTTGGAAACAGGATCTTACTACTTAGCCCAGTCTGGTTTAGAACTTGCCATCTTCCTGCCTCAGTTTCCCAAATCACTGAGATTACACCTGTGTGCCACTGCACCTGGTTTCTCCTTTAGCCTTTTTTCTAGCAATTTCTGTTGATAGTGCCAACATCAAGTCTGACTGGCAAGGTTGAATCATGGTGTGCATGGTTTGCAACATCTGTATAAAAGCTAAATATCGAAGAATGAGTCCAAAGCTTAGAGACAGTGACTAACACAGTACATCCCTGTGGTACACAACATGTGTACGCATTCAGCCACGTTCAAACTTCCATAAAACAACACACAAGTTCAATATTTCTGACTTACAAGATGTATATATGATTTCATAAGTGGATATTCATACTTTCTCCTCAAAATGAGGAGATGCAAAATCCCAGAAATCATTAAATTTTGAAATATATAAATATTGTGTTAAATCCTAAACATCAGAATATCTTGTTCCTCAAATATTGCATTATCAATTTACTATCCAACAAAATCTCTATAAAGTAAGTGAAAGTAGGAGAGATAATTAAACTAGTTAGTATAAACAAATAAATGTCAGTATAAAAATGGGTAGATAGATGAGGTATAAAAATAAATATATTTTATATATGCATATACACAGAGACAGATATAAAAAGCACCAAAGAAAATGAGCATACTGATGCTTTCTTCTTTTCTACATCTGGCCACAAAGTTGCTATCATATATTTGATATTTGTAACTTCTTTCTTTTACTTTTATTCCACATTTTCCTTACCTTTAATCATAATCTTCTGCCATGATCTTAGGTAGTCAGGCTTGCCTGCCTGGCTGCCTACCTTTCTTTCTTTTCTTTTCTTTTCTTCCTTTTTCATAAGATTTTGTTGTATGCTAAAATTTTAATTCTGATGATCTGATTTTACCTGATTTGCATGCTACAATTTTATATTCATTTGACCACCAGACATGGAAATAGTTAAGGGGTCCTCAAAAATTTTTGAATTCTAGTTGTGGTGTTTACCCTTATTTGGAGTGCAATATGATTTGCTTTCTTAATCAAGATCCATCATTTTAGCCAATAACACCTTTCTTTGTATCTCGGTTCAATAAAATATCATTAGGGTTCCTGAACACCTCAGTTCAAATGTCATTTAGAGTTCAATATAAGCACTGTTGTTTGTTCTATGTGAAGCATTGATCCTTTTGTCCTTAAGACCTCCCAACAAGCACAACTGCCTTTGTTATGGTTTGATTGTGAGGAATCAATGCTGGAAGTGAAGTGATTAGATTATGAGAACTATAATCTAATTGGTCCATCCTAGTTTGAATGTACTGACTGGGTGGTGGTAACTGTAGGTAGGCGGGCTATGACTGGAGTAGGTGGGTCACTGAGGACATGCCCTGGAAGACTCCATTTTCCCTGTGGCTATTTCCTCCTTTTCTCTGCTTCCTAGCCACTGTGTAGTGAACACTTTCCTCCACAATGATGTTCTTACTCATCTTGGGCCCCAAAGCAATGGAATTGGACAATCATGGACTTAACTTTCAAAACCATGAGTCAAAATAAAATTTTCCTCTTCTAAGTTTTTCTTGTCAGTTATTTTGGTCACAGTAATGAAAACCTAACTAATACAGTCTTAGACATCAAAAGGAGAAAATGGAGTGAATATAGGTGTAATGGTGAGAGGAATGACAGCCAGTGCCACTCCTCGATTCTGAAAAGCAATAGTCTTTCTGTAAAGGAAAACAGAACTATATAGTAATTTTGTCCTTTCAGCCTTGCTTTCAAATATGTGCTCTAAGTCATTTGCAGGTTATTCTAGAAATTCACTGCTTGTGGGTAATAGGGCTAAAGTAAGAATAATTAATTTCGTTAGGAATAAGCCCATTATTGAATTAAGTTCATTTAGCATGAAATCAATTGCTTTATCAATGTCTTAAAGAATGCGATGACAATAAATATAGTATTCTTTCAGTCCCTCAGTGATGGTGCCAGCAGTATTATAGGAACAAGAACAAGAACTCATTCACAATACTTGTCTATTGCACTGAGGCCAAAACTCTGCTATGGCCTTGACAAGAATGGTAATGCGATAACTTGCCACCTGGTGGCTGGTTGATCTCACTACTGGAAGGTGCCATTTCTGGGGTTCAAGTTTCCCTCCATTGTTGGCAGGTTAGACACTCAGAACACCTGAAGCAAAGTAAACAGCCATATTCTAGGAAGCCAACTTAATGTTTTTTGTGGGGTTTTTTTGATACCAGGGATTGAACTCAGGGGTACTCCACCACTGAGCCACATCCTCAGCCCTATTTTGTGTTTTATGTAGAGACAGGGTCTCACTGTGTTGCTTAGCTCCTTGCCATTGCTGAGGCTGGCTTTGAACTCGCGATTCTCCCTTCTCATGCTCCCAAAGTGCTGGGATTACAAGTGTGCACCACCGCACCTGGCTTAATTTTTTTTTAATAGTTGAACTTTCACTTCACAATTTATTGTACATGATTAACTATTTGTTAGCTACCCAACAGTTTTTTTTTTCATTTTATTTCTATGTTGCTCAAAATGTTCATGATAGAGCTATGAAAACTTCTGTGGGTTTTGAATAAGAAACATCTGTCAAAATGCCAAAATATATTTATAAAAAAAAATTTTTTTTAAGTTGTAGATGGACACAATACCTTTATTTTATCTACTTATTTTTAATGTGGTGCTGAGGATCGAACCCAGTGCCTCACATGTGCTAGGCAAGCATTCTACCACTGAGCTATAGCCCCAGCCCCAAAATGTCAAAATACAAATGTCATTTAAGGAAAAGGGAAGAAAATGACAAGGAAGATCAGACATAGGAGACAGAGAAATAATGGTTAAATTTCATTGCAGTCTACCTTATGCCCTGTGCTCTTTTAAGTATTTTATTAACTTTATCTCAATTATTTTTCAAAATAATTATACAAACCAGACATTATTGTAATCTCTCATTTTAGAAAATGGAAAACTGTGACAAAGAGATATTAAATGGTATGTCTAAAATGATATAGGTAATGAAGTATTAAAGCTAGCTTATGAATATATGGATTCTGTATTTATAGCCTATTTCCTTTAGTTATGCCAAAGTAAATCACATAATGGATTGTGTTATAAATCATCTAGTTATTGATCTCTTGAGGTCATTTCTTAGAAAATCACACATCATCTTATATCTATATAATCAATTTTCCAGTTAATAATATCTCTCATAGTAGGACATATTCCATTTCACCATAATTTATCTAACTTCATTTTCTCAACAACCATTGTTAAGAATAGTACTTGAGATTTATTTTTTCAAATAAGAAACTTTTTCTAAAAAACTGTATTACAAATATGTAGCAATGTTGGATTATGAGCTTAATGTTCTAAAGCTGAGTCTCAAATTGTAAATGTTTTCTTTTCAAAATCATTTGCCTAATAGTTTATATGTGATATTGAACAAAATACATAAAATCAGAATAGCGTTATTTTCAGACCTTATTTTGCTGGTTGGAAACATAAGCTCCAGAAATTTTTAGTAGTGAGCTTAAAAGCTTTTGAATTTTGACTTCATCAACCCTTATTCTAACACTAATGTGTGTACTCAGGAGGAAGCTGAACATGATGGGAAATTCTGTGGACTAAATTCCTTCTCATCAGTTGTTTCACTGAAGTGTTCTCCCCCAACATAAGAACCAGACTATTCATTCAATTGTGTAGTTCATTGTTAAATCATGAATTGCTATGAATCCAAGTGATCACACAGAGAGTAATATTCCTGCATCTTTTTGACTAAAGTCTTTCAAAATAGACACTAAATCAATAGAATGAAAGTAAAACTTCTCAACTTATTATGACACAATTATATTTTGGAAATTTCTAAATCACCTCTTTTCTTGTGCTTTTCCTTTAAGACCTCATCTTCTCACATAGTAAGGAATAGGTACTTTTTCATGGTACCCATATGAGTCTATATGTAATTTTCTTTGTGAATACATTATATTAGAAATTTACATGTCTGCCTACTCAACTAGACAAAAATGTTTCTGAAGGTAGGAAAATGCTACATTCTGTTAACACAAATATTGCATTAATCCATATTTATCAAATGAACATGTATATAATTCAATTTTTCCTGTTCATTACAAACACTAATATACCTCATTTTATTACATTGTGCTTCACAGTGCTTCACAAGTATTGCATGTTTTTGCAAATTAAAGTTTTGTGGCAACCCTGCATCCAGCAACCTTATTGGAGTAATTTTTCAACAGCATGGACTCATTTCATGTCTCTGTGTCACATTGTGGTAACTTTTCTCAACTTTTTAAACACTTTCATGAGTGCTGAATTTTTATGCTGATCTTTGACCAGTGATCTTTGATGTTACTCTTATGTTAATCTGAGGTACCACAAACTGCATCAATGAAAAATGACAAACTTAATTCACGAACGTGTATATGCTGATTGATCCACTAACTTATCTTTTTTCCTTCTCTGTCCCTTTCTTCAGTCCTTCCTATTTACTCCATATTTAAATTTATAGCAAAATTTTAAAAAGGCCTATTACTAATTCTATAGTGATCTTCAAGAGTTCAAGTACAAGAAAGTGTTAGATTTCTTCCTTTAAAACAAAAACAAGACATGATGAAACCTAGTGAGAAAGGCATGTCAAAAGGCACAATAGGCAAGAAGTTATTCCTCTTATGCAAAAATATCAGGCAAGCTGTAAATGCGGAGAAACACTCTTGAAGAAAATTCAAAATGCTACTCCAGTAAATGCACAAAATGACAAGAAAGTGAAACAGCCTCCTTGCTAATGTGGATAAAATGCTGGCGGTCTGGATAGAAGGTCAAACCAGCTACAGTATTTTCCTAATAGAAAACTTAATCCAGGGTAGGGTCTAACTCTTGTCAATTCTCTGATGATTGCAAGAAGAAAAGTTGAAATCTGGCAGAGGTTGGTTGGAAACAATCATGTACACCAAAGTTGTCATTTATGAATTCCACATATAAAGAGGTGAAGTCATTGCATGACTTCAGAACTTCAAAGGACATGCTCCCTCTCCTCTTAGGGGCTCATGCAACTGACAACTTCAAGTTGAAGCTAATACTCAAATTCCATAAGCCTGTGAGAATTATACTAAAACTAGTCTGCCAGTGCTTTATAAATGGAAAAACAAAGATTGGATGACTGCACATATGATTAAATTATATTTTACTGAATATTGTGAGCCTACTATTGACACCTACTGCACAAAAAATAATATTCTTTCAAAATGTTACTTCTCATTGATGATTTACCTGGTCAGGCAAGATCTTTTATGGAAATGTACAAAGACATTAACATTGCTTTCATGAAAGCTCACAAAATATCCATTCTGAAGCTTATGAATCACAGAGTAATTTCCTCTTTCAAGTCTTGTTATTTGAGATATTTGAAAGGGTACAGCCACCATATATGGATCTGGGCAAAAAAAATTTGAAAGCCTTCTGGAAAGAATAATAATTTTAAATATGATTATAAACATTATTGATTCAACACTAACACAAGTTTAAAAGTTGATTTCAACACTCATGGATGACTTTTAAGGGTTCAAGACCTTAGTGGATAAAGTAACTGTGGGTGTGGTAGAATCAATAACAGAAATAAAATTAAAAGTTGAGACTGAAAATATGACTGAACTGCTATAATTGTATGATAAAACTAACAGATAAGGAATTGCTTACTATGGGTGAGCAAAGAAAGTATTTTTTTAAGGTAGCAGCCACCAACATAAAGGCAAACCCTCCAGTAGCACAAAATGTTAAAATTCACTGAAAACTAAGATCATCATGAGCATTTTCTAGCAATAAAAAAGTTTTAAATTAAACTAGGCACAGTTTTAGACTTAATGTTATTGTACACTTAGGTTACAGTATAGTGTAAATATAAATATTATACACATTGGGAAACTACAAATTATCACACAACCCAGTCTATTACACTATTGCCTTTATTATTGTCATGTGAAACTGAGCTCATATCTCTGGGGTGTGCTAGTAATATTCTTAAACTATTTGTATTAATTAAAAAGAGAAAAAGCTCTTAGATAAAACAAATGTGTGTGTACAAATGTGTTATATATAATAAATGTTATACATATGTATGTATATATGAACATCACATAAAAACTTGAGAGGAAATCATACCTAAAATTTGAATACATTACAATTTTTGCATGATTGTAGTTCTTTTCTTCTATTTCTGTACTTGAGTTTTTATAATTAATATTCCCAGGTGGTAGCAGTGGTCTTCCTCTTCCTCTTTCTGTTTTATTTTGGCTGTGGCTGTTTTCCATGCTCATGGTTATCATTCAATTAATTTTGTTTCTTTGTATATCTCTAACATGTAATATTTTAGAATAACCAAAAAAAAAAAGGTCTTCTAACACAATCTTCTTATCTACCTTAGTAGGCACTATTTTAGTTCCACAGTGGTGTTCTACAAGGTCTTTTTAAATCAAAATGGCAATATTTAAAGAAATGAGTCATTTGATGTAGTGCTCTCAAAAGTCCCCATTTGATTCCCAAAATGAATGAACAGATGTAAGTAACAGCTCAAGCAAATACTTGAGTTCCAGTGTTATTTCATGTGACTGCACAGGATTATGATTTACTGTAAATTGGTCCCAAGGCAGAGTAAGCTTTTGTATTTGGTGCTTTTTTAGAAGGTAGGATATTGTAAGAGTAAAACTACATGATCCTCACTGCAGCTTGCACATCTGCTCTCTAGTAATGTATTTTAAAATCAACTTCCAGAACAGATTAATAGTGCATAGAATTTTCCTTTCTTGATGGTTGTGATTCATGTATCTAAAGGATACTTCAGAAATTTTTTATAGTAATATATCAGAAAAGCAGTGTTACATTGATATGTCACACAATGTGATTTTTACATTTGATCATCAGAGACTGAGTCATATTTAATACTTCTGGTTTTAATTGGTAAAGAATTTTAACTGATAACTTGCTCTTTTTGGTTTAGTTGCTTTCTCTTGGATGTTTGTTTTTATGTGACCTTAGAGAATTTTGAAAATCAATGGTGCTGATTTTTTTTATTTTAAATTACATGTCTGAGACACTATACACACACACAATCTGATAAAATAAATGCAAATCATTATATAATAAATACAGATATTTTGAATGTACACAACCTGACCAGTGCTGCTATCATTTTTATATCTTACCTAAAATCATGGAATAAGTCATAGGCTTCAATATAAATAACAACCAAAACAATGCATTCAACTGGTTTGGTGGCTTTTTGGATTGTATTTTAGACACAAGTCTTTAGGGAACATGAAGATGTACAAGAATAAGTAAAACAAGCCCAGTAATTCAACTTTCACAAATCTGTTGTAAGAAAACAGGCTCAGATGATATTTAGTGTGCTCTATAGAGGTCTATCTCTCCTGAATTTGAAATAACTGATTTTAAAATATAAACTATTACACTGAGCTTTTGAATAAATGTAATAATTGCCATATTTTCTATGTTAAAAACTAAACCATGATGAAAATGTTTAAAAATAGTTCTTCTTTCAGGTTGCGTTGCCTCTCCAAATAGTTAACCACCTTACAGAATTTTATACAAACTCTATTCTTTCTGTCATTAAACTTCAAAAACAATACCTAACTTTAAACTAATGCTTGGCATATGAATGACATATTGAAGTATGTGACTTTAAACTACTTTATAGCATGCCTATACCCACTGAAGCTCCTCAAGGATAGCTACAGGTATACAGGACATGCATACTTCTATTAGAGAAGATAATTAAAAGAGAGCCATACATGAAAATGAAGTTGTGACGTATTTTAGGAAACTTGGCAAGCAAATGGTGTATAATGATTCTAGCAAAAGCCAGGGAAACAAAAGGAAAAAAAGACAATAAGAGGGGTTCAGGGAAGGCCAGCACCACCCTGTACTTGCATGATGTAGCACTAGAAAGCTAGAATTTCAACTGGAGCTTGTGGTTGAACATAGATTACACACTCATCTAAGAGACAAAACAACTCTCACACACACACCCGTGTCTTCCTATGCCTGCATACACTAAGTATAACAATTCAGGAAACCGGAGCACATTAACATTTTAATACTCAAATTTGGATCAATCAACAGTGAATTTATGCCATTAAATCCATAAAAGCAGGATCTATCCCAGAAATTTCTCAAAGAAACTAGTTCCCTTCATTGGAAAATTATATTGAAAACAAGGATGTGGCAGCTAGTGTGTCCATTTCTTTTCCGATATTAGTAATATGTGTCTTCTCCCTTTTAATCCTTGTTACCTTGCCTAGAAGTTTATCTAATAATATTTTTAAAGAACTAACTTGCATTTACTTATTTTCTGTTATCAATTATATTGATTTTCTACTCCAATTTTTGTTTATTTTTCTTCTTCCTTTTGGCTTAAACTGAGCTGCCTTTTTTTTCTAGTTTAGTAAGGTAGATGGTTTGATCTATGCATGGAATATAATTTGCTCTATTTTAGTCTTCAGTATTTCCTCTTACCTTCTCCTTCTCTGTCCCCCTGTTCCCCTTACTCTACTCTACTGGTTGTTTTTCTATTTCTTTATTTATTATTTTTTAATTGATGCTGTATACATATACAGAAATTTGAAGTTCACTGTGATATATTCACATATATACATAGGATAATTTAATCAATTTCGTTCTTCAGTTTCTCATTTTTCCTATCCATCTTTTCTCCCCTTCAATCCACTTTCTTTCCCTCACTGATCTCTCTTTTATATTCAGGGCATTCTGCCTCCTGTTTTGCCCCTTTTATAGATTCTATCAGACATCTTTATGTACTATACAGCTCTGTATATAATACCCTTCTGAAACCAGAATTTTGAGATAAAATTCAGTTCCCCACTGCTGGCATGTGGGGTTTGCACAAGCTGCAGGCCTCTCTAGCCCAGCGGTGTTGCAGCTACCATCAATTTCTTCTTCTTTCAGGATTCTTGTCTCATCAATTTGAAGAATAAAATCCACAGACCAAGGTGAGTATAAGAGTGGAATTTACTGACAAGTAGAAATAGAAACAGAACTCTTACAGTGCAAGAGGGGACAAGACAGCAAGTTTTCTCCATCCAAGTTTGCTAGTCTAGAGGTTTATGTAGCACTTGGTTCACTGCCATTGGTCTGGTTTTATGCTAAGTAGGATTTGGAAAAATACTAATGCTATTGGCCCAAATTTATGTTAATTGAACTTGGAAACATACTAATGCTATAGGTCAATTCTTGAGTCTCAGCTTTCATTCCAGTCTGCTGCACTTTCATTTTCTCATGGCACTATCAGGCAGCTGGGAGGTTGAGGTCTAGGATGGGGTTGCAGGGCTACATGGAGCAGGCCTCCACTGCAGCATTCATTCTATATACAGTTCTGGCCACTGAAGGATGAGAGGTTGGTGCACCTTGTCTCATCTGGTCATTGGCTCACCATGCCTCAGGACCGCCATACCTGCATGGCAAGCTCCATGCTTGCCACCCATCCTCCAACCCACCCACGCTGCCACTCTGTTACTCCACACTCTGCTGCCACTTCTCGGCAGGGAACAGTAGGCCACCTGCAGGGCCTGGCATCTGGGGAGCCCTGCTGCTTCTTTGGTAATTGTCCTAATTTAAATCATGCTTTTCCCAAAATTAATGTGCATTGTCCAATATTCTTTAGATTAGTGTTGGCATGGTATAACTTACTCTATTGTTTACTTTTAACCTGAATCTTTACGTATAAAGTGGGTTCCTTGTAAACAAAATATAGTTAAATATGATAATTCTATCTACTTTTAAAAACTGTCTATTAATTGTTGTATTTTTTTTCTTTTTTTTTAAATTAGTTTATTTGATTGCATTTCAAGTCATAGCATATATATAGAGCTCAGTTTTTCCATTTCTCTGGTTGCAAACCAGATAAAGTTACACCAATTGTGTTTTCTTAATTGTTGTATTTAAACCACTTATATTTTAAGTGATTGATCAATAATCACTAGTTAGATGAATAATCATTAGTTGGATGCATATCTGCACATGAGTACCATTTTCTGTTCATCACATTTGTTCTTCATTTCTTTCTTCCCTCCGTTTTCTGCCATCTTAGACTGTAATTGAGTACTTTATATGATTCCATTGTATCACTTTTATTAGCATAACAATAATACTCTAATTTGTGCCTTTAGTTTCCTTAGAATTTATAATTTACATTGGCAATTTACCCATTTATTCTGGGATGTTATCTAACTTTTCCATTACAGTTCTCAAAATACCACTCTTGGTTATTTAAAATCCCCTCTCTGATAATTACAAAGTCTAAGTCATATCTATATTTGGTTTAGACACTTGTTTTACTTCTTCAGAAATTTCAGAAATTTTTCTTGCCTATCAGTGTGATTTATACTTTCTTTTTATTTGAAATATTTGCATGACATATATATATCTACACATATATGTAGAGAGAATGTATTTATATGAAATGTATGTATGAAATATTGGCATGGCATATATATATATATATATATATATATATATGGAGAGAGTGAGAGAGAGAGAGAGAGGGAGGGAGGGAGGAAGAGAATGTATTTAAATGACATCTATGTTAATACCACTAGGAAATTGACTATATGCCTTGTTTTCTGTAACTATAACTGCCCAAACTTCAAACTCCTCTAGTGCCCCTATTTTTGCTTTCCTTATTATCTTTCAGTTTTTCTGAACATTCCTTCTGAAATCAGGTCTGAGAATGAGAGCTCTTGCAGTTAACATTATTATGCTAGGGCCCAGATGATGTGGTAGTAAGGATTAGAGGCTAGAAAATATCTATAATCTTATGAATAATTCGTAGTTTTTTACTGGCCCTTTTCTGAGCTGTGACCTTCACAAGTGTTTCTTACCTTCCCTGTCCTGGCTTTCCTGTCTGTCTCCTCCAGTAGGTAAAATAAGAAAGCTAACAGGGGCTAAAGTTAGATAATTTCCTTTCCACTTGTGTAAAATATACTCTGGTAAAATAATTTTTCACAACAGGGTAAGCCTTTGTTACAAAAAATGCACTGGACATGTTCTTTCTTTCTTTCCCTGCCAAGGAACAGAGATAATTATTCTTGGCTCTTCATTGTGAAAATCTGATGGGATTCTTGGAAATGAAATCTAGAAAATTTTAGGTAGCTATCTAAGACTATAATATCCAGGCATTTCTCACTCTCATGTTTGCTCACATTCAGTTTCTAGAAATTTATCTAATTGCTTTTATGAGTTTCTACCAGTATATGCCTCCATTCACTTCTGTTGCATGTAAGTAGATTTTATCTGTATTTCTGGCTACACAGATCTTTTTCAGATGTTTTGTTACTTTGATTTTTGATGGGCATAAGAAAATTGTTAATACTCTCTGTGTTTTAGTAAGCTTTTTCACTACTGAGACTGAAATACCTGGTGACCATTGTAGAGGTGGAAAAGTTTATTTGAAGGCTCATAGTTTCAGAGGTCTCAGTCCACAGAAGGCCAGCTCCATTCCTTGAGACTCTAGGTGAAGCTGAATATCATGGCAGAAGAGTGTGGCAAAGGGAAGCAGATCACATAATGGTCAGACAGCAGAGATAGACTCTACTCGATAGATACAAAATACATACTCCAAAGCCATGCCCCAATGCCCACCTCCTCCAGCTACACCCTACCCATCTTCAGTTACCACTCAGTTAATCCTTATCAGGGGATTAATTCAATGATTGGGTTAGGACACTCAAAATCCAAACATTTTTTTTTTCTGAATCTTCTTGCATTGTCCCACACATGAGCTTTTGGGGGACACTTCACATCCAAATCATAACAGTTTTTGTTTTTTTTTCCTAAGAGCAAAAATGACATGATACTTTCCAAGTTACATGCTGAGCTGAGACTTAAGGTCCATTGCTATGTCATTTTTCTATACATTAGTCTGGATTTTTCAGACTAAAATATATGCTTTTACTCTAAAGAATTAGTTCATGTGATTTGGAAGGCTTGAAGTCCCAAGAATTTCAGTCAGTAAGCTAGAGACACAGAAAAGACAATGATATAATTCCAATCTGAGTCCTAAAGATGTGTGAGCCAGGACAGCCAATTGTAAATGTTCCATTCTGAACCTGAGTCTGAAGGCAGAACATCAATGTCCCCTGCCTTACTCAGCCTTTTGTTGTTGTTGTTCTATTCAGACATCCATAGGATTAGACTGGTATAACTACATGTGGAAAAGCAGTTTTATTTGGTCTGCCTATTAAATTTTAGTCTCATATGGAAATAGCCTCAGTGACAAACCAAGAAAGAATGTTTAACCAAATATATGGAGAGTTCATAGCCTAATTAAAGCATAAAATTAATCATTACAATCCTACTTAGAGTCTCATCCTAATATTTGATCTGGAAGAAAATAATCATTTTTAAATCAATTTAAAATATAAACAGAATTTATACATTTAAAATTTATGAATTTATTTTGATTTATTTTCTTGTATCACACAAGATTCAAATATGTTTAAAAAAATCAAGAGTTAAACTAACATAGTATCATACAAAATAAAAATTTAAGTATAAAGGAGACATCATAGTTATATTTTAATTGGCATAAAGTTCATGGAAATATAAAAAATAATAATCCTAAGTGTTGATGAAATTATTGAGTGATAAAACTGAATTGGAACTGGGACAATTATTTGAGTTTAAACAAGTGAAATAATAAATTATTTCTTCTAACTTATTTTTGGAATTTAAAGAAAAATTATGTCTAATTATACTTTGTACTAAATCCATAGAAAACATTTTCTGATAATTTTTTATGCTGGATTATGAGGTCTTAAGATTTAAGCATAAAATAACTCTGCCATTTACCTTGTTCTAGAACAGAACTACTATACATGAACTTTTACCCCATAAAAAATTCAAGTACACATTGAATGAAATTTTTATATATACTTTGAATATGAGAACATTAGGAAAAAGGAAAGCTAAATATTTTAGTATTTATAAAGTTAGTATTGATAGAATAGAAGAGTCAAAGTTCCTGGGTTTACTGACTGTGTAATCTTCATTACTGCCACCTTAGTATACTATTTTACATAACGTTAAAAAAATACATGAAGTACTAATAGAATGTCAGGCAAAAAGGAAGAAAGGAAAGAACAGGAAGGAGTGAGAGAATGAGAGTTGGAGGCAGGTTAGAGGCAAGAAGGCAGGGAAGAAGGAAAGAGGAAAATGAAAATAAAGAATTATATTATTATGAACTGAATGTATGTATTATTCAAAATTCATTTGTTGAGGGAGTAACTTCCAGTTTGGCTATATGTGGAGTAAGGGAATAATAATTAAGGATAAATGGTATCATACTGTGGGGCTGTGATACAGTAGAATCAATGTCCTTATGAAATCATTAGAGACTTCGCCTGTTTTTGTCATGATGAGCTGACACAATAAGATGGCAGTCATCTCTAAACTGGGAAGAGAGACCTCACCAGATACTAAATGGAACATAACCAGATTTTTCCAGCTTTTAAAATTGTGAGAAAATAAAGTTCTATCATGTAAACCATTCAGTTCATGGCAGTATAGGCTGACTAAAACATACTAAAAACAATAAGCTTAGAGGGTTGTTCTGAGGATTCAACAAGATAAGATGTCTAGGATGTAGTTCAGTGATAAAACACTTGTCTAGCTTGAAGGAAGCCCTGGGACCTGGGTTTAATACCCAGAATTGGGGAAATAACCCTTAATATAGTACATAACATAAACATAAAACCCTGCATTATCATATGCAATAAGTACAACTAATATTTTATAGTATTCTATGTATGTATTTTATTAAGTATCATATCTACAAATATTAAAGAAGTAAAGCATTCCTGAACAATTTAATATTTGCTCAGATTACGGAGAATGTTATCATCAGAGACTTAAAACACTACTACTCTCAACTATATACTTTTAAATCAACCATTTTTCCTTTGACCCAAAATCAAAATTTAATTTATAGCAAGTCTATAATCAAGACACTTTGAGCCAAATTTGTTTTAGTCAAGATAAATGAAAGCTAAACAAAAATCTGAAAGTCATAGTAGCTCAAAAAAATGAAAAAAAAAAAGAATTTTCTCTCACTTTACATGCCATATTTGGGTTATATGTTGTACTCTGTTCATCTTCATAACAGAAATTCCAAATGACAATAACATTATCACCACTCACAGCACATGGCCCAAGGAAAGGTAAATGCCCTGCCTAATTTTAGGAAGGGAAGGAAATGTCAATCCTATTACATTTTAGGAAGAAGACAGCCTACTGTGAATAGCTCTATGAATACTACTGAGGTATTTTGCCAGACATGAATTATACATACTGTTTAAACATTCAACTAAATTGACATGTGAATTCATATTTTTTTTCCTTTCTTAAAGTACACTTGAAAAAACACATTAAGACATTTCACTAAGCATACGGATAGTAACTGCTAAGAAATTATATGTGTATTATACATTAAAAAATAAAAAAAACAGAGCTTGGTTTAATCTGTCACTGATAATAGCAGGAAATCATTGTTAGACAAAATATGCAATATAGCAATTTCTCATGCTATTTAAAATTCATGAAGCCATATCCACACAGACAAATGCTTATTCATTTCTAAATAGCTTTATTGACTCTAATGATAAAAATACAGGCTTTGCAGATGCAATACAATTACAATTAAAGTGAATTTTCTACTGCCTGTTTAGTTGGACAGATAGTTTTGAGTAGTTTTACATTTTGTAGATTTGCTTAATATTACATTGGATTATTAAAGAATGTAAGCATTTCTCAAATAAGCACACTTGTCAAGAAAAACAATGCTTTCATTTTGTTACAATACCATACTATTTCAAATATATGGGCCTTCTGGGCCAACCTTAGCAAATTAGCGAGACCATGTAGGTAAGCACTACCTCTGGATTCAATATCTACTACCATAATAAAATAAAATAAAATAATAAAATAAAAACAATTACAGTATTTTTTAAATTTGTTTTCAGCATAATTTCTCTGTGTGTGTTTATTAGATAAGAACAAAACTCTTGATTCACATTGAATTGATTTTATTGAATTGGATCATGAATGACTTTTTTTCTAGAATGTTCTCATTAACTTTTGCAGATATTACTTAGAATGTTTGATTATAATTCAAAATCATTTCTTTTTTTTTAAAAAAATAACTAAATGCTATTGGAATTAAGAGCTATATTAGAGCATTGTGATAGTTTGTTGGTCCTTGAGAATAAATGCCTAATATTATACAACATTTAACAGAGCAAAGAAATAAAAGTATATAAGGAGGTAGAGACAGACAGAATTTAAGGGAGGTTTGTTGTAAAAGCAGCAAAAGCAAGAGAAAGGGAGCTAGACCCCAGAGAAAGAGCAATGGGCAGATAGGTTAGGGGCAGAAATTCCCTGAAATGCTTAAATTTTGTTCTTTAGTTAGCACTGGGGTGCTAACTTTTAGTGCTTCAAAACCTTGGCCATACTTCTTTAGGCTTGATGCCTTGTGTAGCTGCTGCTAGTTTGGAGGAAGTTGTTCTCCTGAGCGGTGTAAAAATCCAGGGCACAACCTGTATACTTGAGTTACTTTGCCCTTTCTGGTGGAGATCAAGTAAAGGTGGGAGATGGTGGGAGATCATGTAAAGGTCAACCCTCATAGCAGCTTGCTGGTACAACCAACCCTCATAGCAGCTTGCTGGTACATGCATAACCTTGGGGACATAATGTGTGCAGTAAAATCTATAAAAGACACCATTAGACCTCTTTTGGAAATGTGGAAGCCTGGTACTGTAGGGCAATCCTTAGCCAGGGGCTTTTTTTAGAGTAGACCCCACCCTTTTGACCCTTTTCTCTTACTAGCTCATCTCTAGCTGACTATCTACATGAACACAAGAACAAGGCAAAATCTGAAGAGAAGACAGGAAAAAGAGTTGTCTCTAAACTCACTATATTTTTAGAGCACAGTATATTTTTATTTGGGTTCCTAACTCCATTAACAGCTCAAGTGGTATTTATTGTGACTGACAATAAACAATAAATTTCAGAGATGTTTATGTCTTATAAGAGAGCTAATATATATTTGAAATTATTTCCAATTCCCTTTTTATTTCTTAGCTGCAATTCACATGACACTTCATTATAGTAATTGTGTCTCATATTAATTAAATACTAGTGTATGACAGCGTATTCTAAGCACATGTATTTGTTAGGATTTATCTGAAGGGGGGAGAAATCTAAAACAAAATAATAACGAAGGTTTATTTGCCTCATGAAATTGAAAAGTCAGAGGTAAGAAAAGGAATGAGAAACATTAAGAAAAATGGTCCCAGGATAATCTGAATGTTCGAATTGAGTTAAATGTTCCCAATCCTTCGGGAAGAGTTCGTATGCATGATTAACAGCCTTGACAAAATTAACTGTGTAAAGAGAGGCACTTTCACAATTAAAATCTTCTCAGAAGAAAAAATATGTATTTACTATAATGAATTTATTTTTTAACTCTTGTAGCAAACATGAATTTTAAAAAAATCAGTTTACTGATTAAGAGACTCAGTGAGACAAGATTAGGATACTAATCTATCTAACTCAAAACAGTCCTTCTAGATGTTATACTGGAATATGTTTGTAAACTGTTAGAATCTAGTTTTAATTGATTGGAACAATATGGAGAGATTAGGAATAAATTTTGTAGCAGGATTTTGCATTAATTTTAACTAATTTGATACAAATAGGTACATAAAATATTTACACATATGTATATTCAGAAACTTCTCCTCAACTTACATAATGCAATTTTTTAAAAAAACATTTGTATGTTTGCTTATCTTTCAATTGCATCTACTGCTGTCACTTCTCCTACTTTTTCAGGTAACATAGAGAAATATCTTTGTTAAATTAAGAAGAGAAAAAAAAATCTTAAACAAATCCAGAAAAAACACTAGTGATAAAAAGTCAAAATAGATTAATTCAAATATATAGCAATTAAGAATTTTTATTTATCAAACAATGTCCATAAATACAGTCAGTCAAAATACTTTTATAATACACATTGAAAACTTACTCTGGAAATCTGCAAGAAGAACCAAGAAGAAAATAAGCATAATATGTCCTATTTTTCCCCATTCTCTAAAGTAATTATCTGTAACTATCGATTGAGGTGGCTAAAGTTATCTCATAGTATTAATGTCAGTTTCGCCACTGAATCATGATGGTTTAGAAGGCATTCTCACCTGCTAGATTCTATGAGTATGTTGTGTGTGTGTGTGTGTGTATGTATATGACTATGTGTTTGTGTAAATATGTATGTGTATATATATAGTTTTTCTTTTTCTTTTTTCTTTTTTTTTTGGTACAGAGGACTGAACTCAGGAGTACTCAACCACTGAGCCACATCCTCAGCCCTATTTTGTGTTTTATTTAGAGATATGGTCTCACTGTGTTGCTTAGCACCTTGTCATTGCTGAGGATGGCTTTGAATTTGCGATTCTCCTGTCTCAGCCTCCCAAAGTGCTGGGATTACAGGCGTGTGTCACTTCCTTTTCTTTTAATCCATTGAATCTCCCCACTGTGCAAGTAGATGAATATCATGGATGTTCATATCTCACTCATAGGAGACCACATGTTAAACAGCTTCCCCTGAACTCTGTAGTCATGCTAATCCTACCTATTGAAGCCTCTGACATGGAACAGAATAGTACCTATATCAAAGTCAAAACCTATAAGCAAAATGATAAACACAGAATCATTACATATAGTTAATGTAAAGATTAAGTTTTGGTTTTCAGTTAATAATATTAATAATTAAAATAATACCATAAAACTTATTTAAAATGTAAACTCAGCAAAAAAAATGAATGATGAATAGAATTTTTAACAAATTTAATGTGATTAATAAAATATAATTTAAATTTATTTAACCTCAGTGTGGAGTTGGTATTTCCTTCAAAACTTTTTTAAAAAAATTTTTAGATGTTGATGGACTTTTATTTTATTCATTCATTTATATGTGGTGCTGAGAACTGAACCCAGCACTTCATACATGCTAGGCAAGTGCTCTACCACTGAGCCACAACTCCAGCCCGCCTTTAAAACTTTTACTTGCCCTATTCTATAAGAAGTTTTAAAAAATTATGTATCTAGCTAACACATTTTGATTTACTATATGAATATCTCATAAATTGAAATAAAATTATTTCCTTCAAGTGATGCTATTTATTAAAGTATTACAGGGAACATAATTTATATTTGAAACAAATAATTTATTGCACAATTTTGTAAGAGTATATTTTAACCACCTCATATTTATCAATGTTGGACTTTGTAAAAAGTTTTTTTATGTAGTTGTAATGATTTCCTACATTTATAAAGTTTTCTTTAGTTTGTATTTTATTCTTTCTGGTTGAAAACTAAGTGTGTTGGATAATAAACCATAAATCCTATAACACTTTAAATTTAGTAAATATTTAAAAATATATATTGAGCTAAACAGGACTGTCTCTATGAGTGATAGATACTTTCTCTTTTGAAAGAATGTAGTTTACAACCATAACTATAAAGCAGAATCATCCAAAAACCTTAAACTAAAAACAAAATTAATCAAATATCCAGAGCCTAAGGCTTATAGATATTCATAATGATTGAATAGTTCTGAGGAAAGATGGAGATATATACTTGCATTTTCAGTGACAATAATTGGTTTTGTGAAGTGATTTATAGTTTTACTAGCATTTATAATACAACCATTAATTAATACTTGCTATGGAAGCTTTCAAAATGAGGTGTTTACAAATCAATTATTTTGATTTGCTTTTACACAAATGTTTGAAAACTTTTTATTAAAATAGGACCTCAAACTTTCTCAGGAAGCTTTTTGGGGGAACTCTAATAATTTTTTGAAAAAATAAAAAATTCAGATACAAAGAATTTTGAGAACTACTGCCATACTTTGATGCTCTCATATAAAAGTTTTTGTGCTTTTAAGTTTCCAGGTAAATATAATCTGTTCAATTCTGTGTTACAATAACACTGTCCTTAATGGGTATGGATGAAAATATGATAAGAGGAGAGATTGAAAACTACTTCAAAATTATAAAGTCAATAGGTCATGCAACTAGGTAAATACCACACATTTCTAAAATACAAATATGACCAAATAGGAGTAGTATACATCAATAGTAATACTTTTGAAAATATGATATTTAGAGAATATAAATCATACAAATTCTTTATGAAAATGTAAAATCAACTCATGAATGTTGAAAAGTCCCACTATATTTATATCCATTTGGTTAATTAATATTAAATAAATTAATGTCATTAACCATTTACACATATTCAGTGAGCTTTTTAAACAAATGATGTTGATACAGGATTCTAGAGACATTTCAGAAAATTATTATCCCTTAGAGTCAAAAAAATTTATTGCTCCATTTATATCAAGAAATACGTATGAGTTCTTCTGGGAAACTTAATTACTCTTATTGAGCAACCTGAAAATGAGAACAAATTGAATCCAAGTTTCTTTTACAAACATGCTCTATATTTTTTTGAGGTAAGATATATGCCAAAACAAGCCAGGCATGGTGACACACGCCTGTAATTCTAGCACTTTGTGAGGCTGAGACAGGAGAATCGCGAGTTCAAAGCCAGCCTCAGCAAGGGCGAGGTGGTAAGCAGCTCAGTGAGACCCTGTCTCTACATAAAACACAAAATAGGGCTGGAGATGTGGCTCAGTGGTCAAGTGCCTCTAAGTTCAATCCTTGGCACCAAAAAAAGAAAAAAGAAAAAAGAAAAAAAAAAAAAAGAAGATATGCCAAAACATACCAGTCCTCAAGAGCAAACAAGAATGTGAAATCTTAGCTGGGCGCAGTGGCTCAAGCCTGTAATCCCAGCACTTAGGGAGGCTGAGACAGGAGAATCGCGAGTTCAAAGCCAGCCTCGGCAATGGTGCGTTGCTAAGCAACTCAGTGAGACCCTGTCTCTACATAAAACACAAAACAGGGATAGGGATGTGGGTCAGTGGTCGAGTGTCCCTGAGTTCAATCTCCAGTACCAAAAAAAAAGAGTGTGAACTCTTATCATTCTTTATAGACTTCATTCATAAAAGAATGTTGGATATAGCATTGTGATACTGTGAAATATTATTTGGCTTTCTTCCCAGTTTCCTGGCATAGGACTGATAAAACCCTTGGAATCTTCAAGGAGATAAGTAGTGTTTTTTTGTATACTAATGAGTTGGCTGGTGGCTGGCTGGCAGCTCCTCGTTACTTCAGGATGGGAGCTGGTCACTGGGAGGAGCAGCCTCTGGTCAGAGGCTTATAAATTTCAACATCATTCTCCAACTTCCAAAGATTAAATTTATCATAAATGGTTTAATAAATCGTTCCTACATAATAAAGTTTATATAAAAAATGGGGGAGAGCCTGAGTTCAGAGAGGTTCTAGGTAGCCAAGCATGTGGAAGTATCTGGAGGGTGGTGCACCTGGAGACATCATGGAAGCTCTACACACATTCCCTTTTACCTTGCCTTATGCTTTTCTTCATTTATATCTTTTATAATAAACCAGTAAAGGTAAGCATTTCCCTGAGCTCTGTGAGTTGCTCTAGGAAATTAAACAAACCTGACATGGAGACCATGTGCACTTCAATTTATAGTCAGTTAGTAGAATTTCTGAGGCCCAGACCTGAGACTTGTGTCTGAGATAGGGGAAGTCTTATGGGATTAAGCTCTTAAATCATGGGATCTGACACTACTTCCAGGTAGACAGTGTCAGAAGTGATCTGGATTAGAGACATCCAGCTGCTATAGCTTCGCTTACTTAATGGCTGAGCAAAATTCCACACATGACTGGTATAACAGTGTGTTTTGAGAGTGGCTGAAGCCTTCCAGGAAATTTAGGCTGTGTGAAGGGCAAAAGGGCAATCAGTGTAAATAATGAATGATTGAGTCAGGAACATGGGGCTAATTCAAAAGGAAATAAAATACCTTCAGAGCACTTCCCTCTCTTCTAACCTTTTTCCAAGGTAATTTACCACTAGGGAATTTTTCCATCCAACAAGTTGTTAATGGGTACTCCTGAATGGCTCCCTTTCTACCTTTCTGGGCAGATATGGAAAATAGGAAGAGGTAAACCTTAGGTAGCTCCTTGCCAGGTTTTTCTTCACATACAAAAGCTAAGAGGAGGAGAGGACATGAGAAGAAAGGAAACCAAAATCTATAAAGGGGCAGGATACTCCCACCCCCTTGTAGCACCAGCTCTGGACTTGTCAAATACAAATATATACCACAAAGTCACACCCCCAATGCCCACCTCCTCCAGCCATACCCTGCCCACTTTTAGTTACCACTTGTTATCACTATCAGGGGATTAATTTACTGATTGTGTTAAGACTTTCACAACCCCCAAAATTTTTTTCTGAACCTTTTTGCACTGTCCTCACCCTTCTATCTCCTTTCCTTTCCTCCCTTCCTCCTTCCCTCCCTCCCTCCTTCCTTCTTTTCTCCTTTACTTACTTCCCTCATTTCCCTTCCTTCTCCTCTGTCCTCTCCTTCTTTCATCCTCCCCCTCCTTGTCTCTTTCTTCCTTTTTCTCATTTTTGCCTTTTTCCTTTTTGGACATATTTCCAGAATGTATGAGCCACTGAAGTTATAAAATGGAACCAAAATGGACATGCATCACTTTTCTTAGAGTATAGTGAGGGAATACATATATTTAAAAGAGTATTATAAAATCAAGGGGACAAACTAAGTGCAGATAACATTAATAGAATAATAATCAAAATACTCCTTGAGGAAATAGTGCTCATTCATCATCTAAATTATAATGGAAACTACTTAGGTAAAGAACAACCTAGGTGAGGCATGGGGTAAGTTTGAAGGAGGATAATGGAGCAGACTTGTCCAAGACAGAAGATATACAAACAAGAAGACTGAAATAAGCCCATAGAATATCAAAGTGGCAAGGCATGGCTGAGGATGAAAAGGATGGTTAGTGTACGTTAAAGAATGAAGACAATTATAATCATTGAAGTTAGAATAGTGATGGTTGCCAGTTGATATAGGTTTGAAGTCAATGCTAAATTTTAGATTTTACTGTAACAAGGGCAGCTAATTGAAATATATGAAGCAAAAAAAATAGTCATATCTCAAATTTACGAAGGTGATATTCTCAACATTTAATGAGGAGAATATTTCAGTGAGTAAGCAAAGACTAGATAGGTAAAACAAAGTATGAGATATATGGGGACACACTGTTCTGAGCCCTCCACTAACCAAAACGTTCTCTAAGATAAAATATAGTTAACCAAAAGTCCAAAAGTTTCTCTACTCTTATGTGATACATTCTTTTTAGCACAGGACAAAGATTTTAACCAGTGCTCAATGCTTTGCTGCATATATTTTGCATTTCCACTCCATTTACTATAAACCATTGTTTTGGCTTATGTGTTTGGTTTTTGTATCATATTTTTTTCAAGATTCAAGGAGCCAACTACACAGCATACTAAGACCAGCTCAAGGATGTTAAATTCTATGTTACAAAAAGTTAGTTGAAAATTTCTCTCAGTTATACTTAATTTTGTGTCACACCTTCACTCCCGTAACCCAAAATAATTCATTCCCAGTTCTTTTCCTTTTCCTACATGAAATGCTACCCTGGACTTGAAGGTTTTTGTTTGTTGGTTGGTTTGTTTGGTTGCTAATTCCTTTCTTGTTGAAATGGTGCAACAATCGCTTAGTCTGGTCATGATGAGGCTTGATCCTCTCTATGGACCTAGAGTAACTTACAGAATGTATAGGCAGATTTTAAAAAGGACGGGTATCATTTCTTGAAACATCTAATTCAGTTGAGACATCTGCATCTTATTAAGGTATGTAAAGGCTTATACCAATGTGAAGGGGTGTAGAGAGCAAGGCTTTCAAACACACCCAACTAGATGTCCCTATCCCAGAAACCACTACCTAACAGCTCAATCAGAACTATCATGTTAATGAAGGAGAACTGTCAGTCGGAGCTTTGAATGAGCCTCCTCTTTATGCAATCTGAAAATCAGGTACTGATACTAGTGAATATCTTTAATTTCTCAAAGAGGATTTTTTCAATTTCATAGAACTTATTTTCACATAATATACTGACCTTATGTTTGGATGGCTTGAGGCTGTCATTCTTTTCCTTAGAGTATATTGATGGCACTTAACAAAACCAACCAACACCAATATTACCACAAGTACTATTTCTGCCATTTTTTCAAACGCAAGAAAGATTACTTATGCTAGTACTACCCATTCCACCAGAATCCCATCCAGAAATCAATTCAAACATTCAGGAGCCTTGATGATGGTGATCCTATAGCATGTCAAAACTTGTAACCATACTCTTACAAGTGGTTTTGTTGTTATTTTGCTGGAAAATAATTTGATTTCAAAATCTCTTTGAGTATTTGCTTTTTTGGCTCAATTTAAACTATCAAACTAGTTTGAATTTTCCCAGAAGTAGATTATAACTCAAGCATTCACATCCAGATTCCTTACTTGGAGGCACAGAAAATAATTTACCAGAAAAGTGGAGAAGTGACATAGAGAAGGAAGGGGTCAATGACAGATGAGATGTTAAGCCAACTGTAATGGTTGCTGATGAATTTCCTTCTGTGAAAACCCTGGAAATTGTTTTATTACCATTATTGGATACAAAGAAAATATATAAATAACCATCAGTGTATCTAGTAAGACAACACTAAAAATTATTAATTTTTTTTGTGTATTAAGAATGGAATCACAGTGTTTCAATGGTAGCAATTAAATTATTATGGTCTTGTGTTTCATGCAGTCTGTTATAATGCCTAATTGTCCTTTATAAGATGTAGCATTTCCAGCTGAGTATAAAACACATTTCAGGGTTTAACAATGCTGAGAAAATATAGCTTATATTAAAGCATATTTATGGATATCCAAGGTGGCCACTTTTAAGCCACAAGGAAATGTTCAACTTTAAATTATTTATAGAAAGAAGTAGGCATGGAGAAGATTTTTATATTTTCTACTTTCATCAGAGCTTGCTGTTTCAGAAAGCATTGACACTACCCAGTTCATGGATGTGCTTGCCTTTGTGTATTAATATGTTAGCACAATTTTGGACAACACTTTATTGTAAATACATATTTGATTTATTAAAAAGAACATTATTTAATTAGCAGTATATCTAGTATATTGTGACTGCTATACTTTATGTTCCAAGTTCTCTAATATTGAAATTTATTTCCTACTTAACTTCTATATGGCCTCTCACGTTCTATTTTTTCATTCTCTTTTTCTCTCTCTCTTTCCTTCTGTACTCCATCCCCCTTTTGTTTTCTTTACTTGCTCTCCCACATGCACACACAATATGATTAAAAAATTAAGGTTCTTTCAGCAAATGAATTACAAAAAGCAGCAAAAGTTCAAGAAATTTATTTATATGCATTTGTCATATTGTAGGCATATTGCAGAGAATATATTTCCTTCCCTTAAAAAAGTAAAGCTATTCCTTTGCTCTTATAGAATATTTGAAATTTGAATTTCTTAATTTCTTAAGTAATTTTCATATGGTGATTGAACTTGTAGGTGTTTTATGTAGTACTAAATAAAATATTACATCTATATTTTTCATTATTATATTTTCATCAATCAAGTCTTAAAGGTATTTACATAAGAAGTAAAATATTAGTAAGTTACACTTAGTCGTCAGATGTTAACTATACAAAATCTCAAATTTTGCATACATAAAATATTGCATACATAAAATATCTTTATTTTATACATAAAATATCTTATAAATATGCATACATAAAATATCTTTATTTTCTGTTTTAGAAATAAATAGAATCTAATAAACTCACTTCATTGCTTTAAAACTTTTAGGTTCTCCCCAGTTAGATTGAGTTTTAAGATCCTTATCATGACCTCTGTACCCAATATAACCTGGTATGTGCCTTACTCTGCAGCCTCATCTCTCTTCACTCACTATCATTCTGTTTTACTGAGTCATGAGTGTTTTCATAAAATGAAAATTAAGTTTAATTTATAAGCCTTTGAAAGTTTCCATCATGCACAGAATACAAAATCCAGACCATCTGCCTTGAATCTTATTGCCTTACATGTCCTAACTCTACTTTTCTTTCTTTCCCACAATACTTTGTTGTCATTCTTCTCTAACCACAAAGAGTTTTTTCCAGTTTCTCAAATGAATTCAACTCTTTCTTCCACAGGGTCTTTGCATTTTCTACTCTAACTGTTCATACTCTTAGCACAGTTATTTCTCAAAGGTCTGGTGAAACTCAAAAGTCACTTCTTCCATCTCATTATTGACTATTAAATGTAGAACCCCCACAAACCTCTTTTATTTCTTTCATTGAAAATACTGTGAATGATATTTGTATGTTATGCATATGAGTGTGTGTGTATGTGCACACGTGTGATATTATGTGCATACATCCATCCATCATGCCTACTTCCTGTAGAATGTAAACTAAATAAGGGCACAAGGATAGGCATCTTGTCTGTGTCTTTCACTAATATGTATGCCAGACCTAGTAGAGAAAGGCACTTAATATATTAGATAAATAAGAAAATGAAATGTAAGTGTGTATTCAGATGCTACTCTTCTACATAACATTCAGTTTATTACACATAAATAGAATTACTTCAGTTAGACAGTCTAAAAATATTAGAAGTTATAACACTTTGGCTGTTTATATGTCTGATTACTGTTAGCATAATTTAAAAAAGGAAATTAAATCAGGCACGGTGGTGCAGGTCTGTAATCCTGGTGGCTGAGGAGGCTGAGGCAGAGGATCCAGACTTCAAAGCTAGCCTCAGCAAAATCAAGATGCTAAGCAACTCAGTGAGACCCTGTCTCTAAATAAATAAAATATAAAATATGGCTGGGGATGTGGCTCAGTGGTCAAATGTCCCTTAGGTCAATCCCATTAGCAAAAAAAAAAAAAAAAAAATACAGCAAGTAATGTATGAGTTCAAAAAATTGATCCATATTTATAAAGTGTATAATTAGAATTAGTGCATCTTAAAGTTTATTTATCTGGATAAGTTTTATTGTTACTTAATTGCTTATAGAAATATAACAATACATTCCAAGTATATAACGACTATTTGTTAATTTTTAAAAATGCAAAATTATAAGAAAATATATATGTTAATAAGGGTAAATGGCTCTTTTGACAATGAAGATCAAAATAACCATTCATGACAACAGATGGTCTAATTAACAGGAAAAGAAAAATGTCTCTTTTGCTAAACATATCATCACACTATTTATACATATTTTTTCCAATTCAGTAAAAGTTGTATGCATCCTATGATAAATTGGCAAGATTTGCACTAAAAGTCTTATGCGAACCTTGGAAGGCCACATCTGTGGGCTCCCATGATCTTATTTAGAAAAATTATCTCATAACAGATGTCCATGTGCTTTTCTGGAGAATAAAATGTTATGATAGCATAATGTTTACTTATATAAAAAAGCTCAGGGAAAAGTCTGGAATAGATTGCTTATATGTCTGAAACATCAACACGATGTGTCACTATCCACAAATTCTTTAAAATGTGTTTCTTGCAAATAAGACCATTTTCCTAATGTAACTAAAATGCCATTGTCAAAACCTACAACTTATTAGTATTATACTACCACACAATCCTCAGAGCCAACTCAGTTTTTTGCCAACTTTTCTGATAATTTCTTTAAAAAAGAATGTTGCACATTAGAATAATATATTGTTTTTACTTATTACTTTTATTTAATGTTCCCCAATGTAGGAAAAAAATTTATAACTGGCTATTATGACCTCCATGCTTCTGAAGATTATAGCCTCTTTAGTTTGTCAGATATGTTTTTCATGACTACTTCCAGGTTATGCTTATTTGTCAGGAATATCAAAGAGTAAAAAAAAATTATTGTATTCAATTAGTTGGTACACTTTTCTATTAGACATACTATATGTGATGCTAAGTTTGATTATTTGATTAAAGTAACTCTGGCTGTCTTCCCTCTTGTAAGATTATTCTTTCCTTCTTTGCTATTAATAGGTAATTTTAAAAGTATGCTATATATATTTATCACCAAAATTTAATTTATTCATTTATGGATGAATGGTATTCTATTATTTGCAATAGATTATAATCTATTAGTAGCATCATTTATTTTTCTGCCAAAATATGTTCTGATTCTGCCAGTGAGATAGGCTTTAAAGTGGCTTCTGGTCTTTTTGCTAGGCCCTCCTTTTTCTTTGATTACAGCCTTGATGTCTTGCATAAATAGTACTCTGGAGAATGTGCTTATACCAGTCTTCAGATCAGACAGTTTCTCCAAAAAGTTCTGGTTACTTAAGTGAGGAATCATATTTTGAAACCAAGATTTATATTTTATAGGTACTCATTGTTATTAGGTTCTTACTATTCTCGGTTCCTGTCATCCTACAAAGCAAGGGAAAATGCATATGAGTGTGCTTTTGAACAAACACATGCACACACACTTAGATGTTTACTTAAATCAATGCTGTCCAAGAGCACTTTCTGTGATTATTTTCATAATTATTTCATTTTTTATTTTTTTTTTTATTTTTGCTCTTGTCTTTCTTTTTTTTTTTTTT